>OY720290.1:1287500-1912500 GCA_963082995.1 Noctua comes | reverse complement strand
GCAAAAACGCAAGCAAATAAAAAATAAACAGAAGGAAAAAACGCGAAACGAAAAGGAACCGTTTTCTCCAGGACCCTTAAAGTACGTACAATGCTGGGTTCCGGTTGTTTCGTAATAAATCCTTTTGCACATGTTGCCTCATGCGTATGATAGATCGACATAATATGACGTCGAGAAAAACCCATTTGTTGGGCCAATGTTTCAAGTGCTCCAACAACCAACATTGAAAAACGTGTGTCTGCATTTTTAATTGTCGTTTTATGTAGCTTACACACCTACATCAAAATAATATCAACAAGATCAGTTAGGAATAGAAAAAGAAAGAAAGATAGAAAAAGTATTTATTAGAATTCATAATAAACGAAAAAAATAAACGAAAACGAAAACAGATACGAACGAAAATAATAACGAAAATAGTTTATTATCCAGATAACACTATAGTCTATAGGTTAAGTTATAAAAATGTAGCTTTGCAAAGTCGGATTATTTAGCGATAGGCTTCTTAACTACACAGACACAGAAAAATTTCTAGAAGTTGTGGTTTGATTATGTAATGGTGTAAATATACCCTTAACATAACCGAAATGCACTTGTTCTCCCCGTCTTTGCGATCATTTTTTTGTTTTAGACCATACCTGGGAACCTTCTAGTTCCGGAGATATTGGGGGTCAAAGTTCCAACTTTTTCACAAGTTTCTTTTTAAATACATGTTTTTAATGTAAAATATTTACTTTACACACCTCCACGGCCGCCGTACTAGTCAATCCATCCATCAGCACAATGCTTTGAGTGCTTTCCATCGAGTCCTGACTTAAAACGTGACTTTTCACCCCAAAAAAAAAAGTTGATTCCAAGCAATAATTTTTGCGTAAAGTTTCTTAGTTTGATGTACAGAATGCTTGGTTGACAGTTATGTGAAGGGTGTATCCATTACATACCGAGTTTCTTCCGTGCCTCAGAAAGCACGTTAAGCCGTTGAACCCGGCTGTCATTTGTAGATCTTTGATAGTCGTTACAGGTATAAGTCAGTGGCCAAAAAGTCTGACAACCAGTTTTCAGGGGGATCGTATTACCCAGTACTAAGAGGCTTGTGGAGGTGACATAGGCAAAGAGAGGCAGTCGCTCCATGTAAAATATTGGTATTCAGCTGCTTCTAGTTAGACTGGAAGCCAACCCCAACATAGTTGGGAAAAGGCAGGCAGATGAACAATAGACAAATTGCTACAGGCCATTCGTCACATTGTTTTAGGCTTTTCACAAATTGAACGTTGTCATTTGGTCCAACCTTGCCGCAAAAGTCATTAAGATACATCCAAGTCGAAACAACATCAAATATTTGTGGCAAATGTTGGCCAGTGTTTGCCTTTCTTACTTTTTCATAGGGTTCTAAAGAATTTGGGTCGAGAAAATGTACGGTTGTCGTGACGTTTACAGTCTGTTACACCCAGATGAACAGTAAGCCGAATTTTGTAACCCCAGCGTAACATAAAGTTAAGAAAGATGGCAGTATTGATTCATTCAAGTTACAAAAAAGAGCAAGTCTGAGAAGAAAGTTATAAACTTAATAGTGTTCTACTTTGGAACCTAATTCAAATTAAGTTCTTTTATAAACCTTTCATCGAAATTCAGACTACGTGCTTCAAAAAATCGCTGTTGCGATAAAAACAAGGCTATCTGCTTTTTTAAGCGTCCATTTTACCACACAGATGTTGGTTAGCTTCTTCCAGAACCTTTCAGTTTCATCAGCCATGCGTTTGCGAGTGTCCCTGCCATTTATGTTTGACAATGCAGTAAACATTGTTTTAAGCGTTCACGGATTACAACCAAATCTATACTGTCGGTCGCGGGACTTATAGAATTACCGTGACCCTGGAACATAAAGGGCTATAGAAGGACACCGTGGATTTTAGTCAGTACAAGTCTGACAGTCCCTCCCGCTCTGCCCTGGGTGGGAGGACTCATTTTGATGATTTGACCACGATAAAAAAAAAAAACCTATACTGTCACCTACGGGATCTTCTATGATTGTTCATTATTTTGAGCTCCCGATAATCACGGAAGATATCCCGTAAATGTCAGTATTAGTTTTTATGACAATGCAGTAATTACGAGTACCTACTTTTCTTTTTTTATGCTAAATTGGCTTGCATTTGACCGCAACTTGCCTGATGTGAAGCGATGATGCGACCTAGGGTGGAGCACGCTTGCCTAGAAGAAGCCGATTCACTCGAACTGTGAAGAGATCTAGATTATAATGATCGGGAAACAGAGAAGCTGGCAGTGATGTCCACAGACTGGCGGTTCGCTCAATAAATGAGGAAGCATAGTGGTTTGTTCGGTTTCGTGAAACTTCAACTCGTCCAATGATAGAATGGGGATGAGGGAATTTGCTTGTGTAATTCCAAACCACGGTCTCCGAAATGTAACCGATTAAAAACTGACTTGGCTTACCTACTTTAGAACGTAAAATCTAAACTAAAATTTCAACACCGTTCACTTACAAAACAAGAAAAAAAAAAAAAAAACGAAAACACGTCTTTATTCTTTTCTTGCTTTTAGTCTTATTTTTAGTCTTATTTTATCATTAGTTTAGTTCTATTTGTAGGCTGTATAATGTAAATAGAGATAAGTGGGCCCTTTTTTCCGATGGGAAATCATCAAATTACCCCCCCCCCCTCTCTGGGCGGAGCGGAAGGGAGTGTCAGACTTGTACTGACTAAAACCCATCCATGTTCCTTCTTTGCCCTTTGTGTTCCAGGGCCACGTATCTCTTTCGAACACGTCCCGCAGCCCATAAGTGCGCCCTAATAATACATTTACAAAACATGAGGAATGTTTTAAAAAATCTAGCTAAAAACATAAATAGCTTTTTTTTTTACCATATCGAAAGCTAATCCTTTTGACACGAATAGTTCATATCCCATTGTTCTAAACCGATGCACGTCAGATATTGGCACAACAAAAGTTAATAGAGCAATTTTTAAAACAAAGCCGATTTTAGAACAGTGAACTGATGCGATAGGTTCGGTGTTTGATGTAAAAGAAAAAAGAGTGGAGGTATTAGTTTGCAGTTTATTTTATCGGAAGCTGATATCAAAATACTCGGAAGTTGTATAACCTTTGTATGGTAGCACTTAAATATAGTTATGTTTTATTAGAATGGAATAAAGGTAGACGATGATGATTCTTTATGCCTAAAAAAAATAAAATGTGATTAATTTCATTTTTACACATGAAAAATTTCAGGTTAAGCAGAGGTGTACCTAATATAGAAGATACACACCGCATGGTTCAAGGCCCAAGTAATAAGGGGCGAGCCTATTGCCAGAAACCCGCCACAAGTCCAGACTCCGTAGCTTTTACTGAGTAATTCCTAGAAAAAACCCAATATCACTTTACCTACCCTGGTAATCGAAACCAGGACCTCATGCTCAGCAGTCGCGATTGCGACCACTAGTCCAAAAAAATTTTTTTATTATGTTTAGATATAGATTACCCATCACGTTTGCAGTTTCGCTAGTTAATTTCTCTTGACCTTATCTTGTGTGTCTCAATTTTTACTCATAATGAGTAAAAATTTTTAAGCATGCTCCCGTTTCACCAACTTTTATGGCATCTAAAATTTTAGCGTGGTCGTGCTGGGAAGGAATCTTCCCAACATGACCTGTATATCTACGATAATTGAGAGGTATAAAATTTCTAATTAGTGGTATAAAATAGTATAAATTAAAAAGATTTTATTACCATCTAAAGTTTTAATGAATGCGTTCATGGTCGTGCTATGAAGTACAACACCTCAAAATAATGAACAATCACGGAAGATATCCTGGAAGATACGGTAAGTGACAGTATAAGTTCATAATCACAAACCTGTATTTCAACCCAACTACGATAATTATAATCTTACCTAAATCAAAACAATTGTACGACACTCGTATAAATCGGATTGAATGCTTCACAATTGTCTTAGATCAAGACAGATCGCTTTGTCGCCCAAATCTAGATTAACTATGTTGAGACATTGAGTCAGTGAGTACGGTTTCATTATTCCGACGCCATTGTTTGCTCAGACAGCTCTTTATGGTGTTAATTTTTTCTAAGTTATAAGGACCTTTAATCAGATGAATAAAGGATTTTTTGGTGAAGATAATCAGAGATGAACGGGGTTGGAGTTGTAAGATTTTTAAACAGGAGATCATCATCTGCCTGCCTTTTCCCATGTACATCAGAACGTTCGGCCAGTCGAGATAGGGAGCTGGCTGCTACTCCAGTTTTTAGTGACGATTATGTGACGCATAAAGATGCCAGCCAAAGAATTTGTGACAGAACAGTTCGAAAGTTAGAAGCATTTATTTATGGCCGAACGACCTGATATCAGAACGTTCGGCCAACCTGAATCTCCATAACTGAGGAACTTAGAGAAACCGTTACTGAATAAAGATTTAGTGACGAGACTGAAACGAATTTTTATTGCTTTAGTTTTTTTTGTGACGGCCCCGAATAACCGAATGCAACTAAATACCAGTAATGCTCATGGAGCGACTGCCTACCTGGCCACCTCACCTCCTCAACCCAGTCAGTACTGGATACTGTTTTAACCTTTCACGGTTTACAACCAAACTTCTTTATTATATTTTAGCCTTTATTTGCCTCAACAATTACATTTCTTACTATACCTACAATTAATTTTTGCATTTCATTAAACCATACATTTAACATTTCATAAAACATTACATCTCATTTAACATTACATACTTTAGTACTTAATTTCTCTTGAACTAAACTTATACTGTCACTTATATTGTCAACCCGCGATCATGGCGCTTGCAACAGCGTCGAAATATCGGGAGTTCAAAATAATGAACAATCACGGAAGATATTCCTTAAATGACGGTATAAGTTTAGTACTGAGCAATACGATACCCTCTGGTAAGACTGGTTGTCAGACTTTCGAGCCACTGAATATCTGTAACGACTGTTCCCTACAAAAGTTTTTCCACTTGTTTTTCCACAGTTGTCCCACTTTTATAATGCGCACAGCCAAGGTGTGGAACTCTCTGCCGGCATCTGTGTTCCCTCCCACATTTAACCCGTCAGCCTTCAAAGCAAGAGTGAACAGGCATCTTCTGAGCACGCTCGTCCCATCATAGACCTCATCTATCGCTTTCCATCAGGCGCGATCGAGGTCAAGAGCGGGCCCATTTTGTAATAAAAAAAAAGTGCTATCATATATTTTTTTTAATTAATACGATCAAAATTAATGGAACAGCAGTTTTTTTTTTTAAATTGCCGGTTTAAAATTTGTGTACAGGCTGTACAGTTTACTCTTGTATGGCTTAGCTACACACGTACTTAAAGGTACGCTTTGCATGAAAATGTATTCACGAACGTCCACCGCGACCCACGGCCACGCCACGCACGAATGCGTGACAAACAAATGAACCGCGGAACTGACGCGGGTAGTAAATCTATCCATGCATATCCTACGTAGCAGTGATCGGTCGAATGAACGCGATCATGAAATCTAATCCACGTTTATGTACTGGCATTGTCATCATTGTTATGGACTATTGAGGTGCGTGGCTAAATACAGCTGCCGAATCAGTCGACCTACAAGCCAAAGCCAACCGCTTGTCAAGGTCGGTCCGTGGATGGGTGACCACCCATTTCATAATGAGTTTCCTCCGTGCATCAGAAAGCACGCTAAACCGTTGGTCCCGGCTGTCATTTGTAGATCTTTGACAGTCGTTACAGGTAGTCAGTGGCCATAAAACAACCATTGGGGTAACACCCAGCTCCCGGATTGTGGAGGTCAAACAGGCAGTCGCTTCATATAAAATACTGGTGTTGAGCTGCCTCCAGTTAGACTGGAAACCGACCCCAACATAATTGGGAAATGGCTAGGCCGGTGATTGTCTGTTTTTGAACGCGGTTTAAATGTGCAAACAGTATTCATTTTCGTGGTGAAATACGCATTTAATTATTACGTGCTTAAGTACTAGAACAGTTGCCCAGACTCAGGACTCGTACCCAACTGATGGCAAGAACTTTGCCCCCTAACATAACTGGCGAAGTGTGGGTTTCCTATACTGCCGTGAAGAACGGTACCTTAAAAAATAGGTTGTCTGTAAAGTCGGTTTACTGACGATAGTTGAACGTGACAACGTCATAAGAAAATACTGATGGAATGGTTGCATTTTTCAAAAGAAAATTTTAATTTTATTTGTTTGATAGATATTTTGTATGGATTAGAGAAGGAGGTAAATGGAAATCACAATTGAATTGATCAAGTTACATTTATTTGTACGCATAAATACAATTATGTAATTTTTTTTTAACAATGTACATACTTTTTACAAGTATGAATGTGCGTTGAGCAATTGTTTTATGGAACGCCTCAGAGCGAGGTAACGCCGCATACGTCATGTTTTTTCGTGCGTGCAGCCGGCTCCATCGAATTATAAGACGTTGTCACGTCAAAAAATGTAAACTTGGTTTTGATGGCATCGGATAGCTAAAATAAACACGCATCTAATGAGCTAAGCTTAATAGCAGTTTCATGTATTTTAAAACAAAAAACCTAATAAGCTTAAAAACCTATCCGTAAAGTAAAAACCAAACTATATTTGTAATGAAATGACATTTCATTAATTCGAATTTGCCGCGCCTCGCGCCTTTATAAGTTGTCTGTGGAATTGAATGGCGGACGATGGTCAAAATATTCGGTGTGATTTATTGTTTTAAGAAAACGTGTGGAGAGACAAAATAAAAGGATATAATTGAGGAGGCGATATTAGTGAACTTTAAATGTCGTTTCTTTGTATTTTCAGGTTAGATTATTGAGTAATTATCATAGATAAACGATTACTGTTGTAATATTGTAAGAATGTGTTAAATAAAACAAACTTTGTATTTTCAGAGAAACAATTTGTGGTTTATTTTGAAAATCCTCAATAATATTCTTATAAAACGACATTTTCGTTAACTAAAAGAAGATGAATCGGCTGCTATTTGAGTTTACGATAATAGCCGCAAAGGATGGCAAATCTAATGTATTAGCCATAACCTCAATATCTACAGAAGAAGGAAAATGTTATGTTTTACCTGATGAATTGAAGCCGGTGAGTCATCATACATATATTGTTGAATTGGACACTTTCTCAAAAATAAAAAATAGCTTAAAGAAAAGGCACCAAAGTAGAAAAATATGGATAAAACTGGATAAAGATCTAAAGAAAACATATACAGATGAGGAAGGGAATATGCAATTTTTAGATCAATATTTAGAAGAAATAAACACGGAACAACCAGGAGACAAAGACGACAGTTTGAAAAATATCCTGGAGAAATTAATAGAATCTACAACAAAGAAAGAAAATCAACATAACCTAAAACATATTTCAGAGAAATTTATTATTGAAAAATTCACAACCAAGAATCCTAATGCAATGCAATGGATAGAGAATTTTGAAAAAGAGTGTGAGCGCTTTAATATAACAAAAGATGAAACAAAAATAGACATATTATTTAGAATTTTCCCTCTTAGGGGGGGGAGATGTAATGAAATGACATTTCATTAATTCGAATTTGCCGCGCCTCGCGCCTTTATAAGTTGTCTGTGGAATTGAATGGCGGATGATGGTCAAAATATTCGGTGTGATTTATTGTTTTAAGAAAACGTGTGGAGAGACAAAATAAAAGGATATAATTGAGGAGGCGATATTAGTGAACTTTAAATGTCGTTTCTTTGTATTTTCAGGTAAGATTATTGAGTAATTATCATAGATAAACGATTACTGTTGTAATATTGTAAGAATGTGTTAAATAAAACAAACTTTGTATTTTCAGAGAAACAATTTGTGGTTTATTTTGAAAATCCTCAATAATATTCTTATATATTTACAAAACTTTAATTTTCTCAGACTGATTTTCGCTGAACTCACTTTCTGCTTTTTCTTTTAGCACGGCAGTATAATCTGCCTAACCTTCTAGAGATTAAGGCGTCATATTCTGATAAGTACTAGAACTAGGACAAATCTGGAACAGTGTCAAGGTTAGGTCTCTCGAGATCTTTATCGCTCCATTACTTTAACCTGAAATTAAACTGAGTAATGATGGACGTAATCTCTAACTTTTTATTGTTCCCTAAAGACAGTTCCGTATTCTGAGTGGGCGGAAATATGAAATGAACTTTAGGGGTCAAGGGTCAAGGTCATAAATATAAATTATGACGTAACGGTAATCTATGACAGTATTAAAGATTGAAAAGATTAATTAAATTTAGTGCTTTCCTATTTCAAGATTTTCTCCTATTTTGGGTATAATAGTTAACAGCATTTCATTGCTAAAATCTTGCCCTTGAGCTAATCTTGTTTAATACGGAGTTTCCATCAAATAATAAAAAGCTGGTCAGTTTATAAAGAAAGAAAGAAACCGGCCAAGTGCGAGTCGGACTCGCGCATGAAGGGTTCTGTAGCATCATAGTATGGCAAATAATAAAAAATAAAAAAAATATTCTTTATTATCTATACATATAAAATTCAAAGTCCTGACTGACTGACTGACTTATATATCAACGCACAGCCCAAACCACTGGTCCTAGAGACATGAAATTTGGACAGTGTACTCTTTGTGAAGAGTAGGTATCCACTAAGAAAGGGTTTTTCGAAATTCCACCCCTAAGAGGGTGAAATGGGGTGTTGAATTTTCTATGTAACTTTTTATTCTCTGAGTCGATTGACTTGAAATTGTGTCTACATATACTTCAGTTAAAATGATGAGATACGTGTATCACAGTTTTTCCAAAATCATACCCCAATTTAAAATTCAATGTCCTGACTGGCTGACTGATACATCAACGCACAGCCCAAACCACTGATCCTGGAGACATGAAATTTGGACAGTGTACTCTTTGTAAAGAGTAAATATCCACTAAGAAAGGGTTTTTCGAAATTTCACCCCTAAGAGGGTGAAATGGGGTGTTGAATTTTCTATGAAACTTTTTATTCTACGAGTCGATTGACTTGAAAATGTGTTTACATATACTTCAGTTAAAATGATGAGATACGTGTATCACAGTTTTTCTAAAATCATCCCCCAATTTAAAATTCAATGTCCTGACTGGCTGACTGATATATCAACGCACAACCCAAACCACTGGTTCTAGAGACATGCAATTTGGACAGTGTACTCTTTGTGGAGAGTAGGTACCCACTAAGAAAGGGTTTTTCGAAATTTCACCCCTAAGACGGTGAAATGGGGTGTTGAATTTTCTATGAAACTTTTTATTCTCGGAGTCGATTGACTTGAAATTGTGTCTACATATACTTCAATTAAAATGATGAGATACGTGTCTCACAGTTTTTCCAAAATCATCCCCCAATTTAAAATTCAATGTCCTGACTGGCTGACTGATATATCAACGCACAGCCCAAACCGCTGGTTCTAGAGACATGAAATTTGGAGAATGTACTCTTTGTGGAGGGTAGGTATCCACTAAGAAAGGGTTTTTGAAATTCCACCCCTAAGAGGGTGAAATGGGGTGTTGAATTTTCTGTGAAACTCTCTCGGGGTCGATTGACTTGAAAATGTGTCTACATATACTTCAGTTAAAATGATGAGTTACGTGTATCACAAAATCATCCCCCAATTTAAAATTCCATGTCCTGACTGGCTGACTGATATACCAACGCACAGCCCAAACCGCGGGTCCCAGTGATATGAAAATTGGAGGGTGTATTCTTTGTGAAGAGTTAGTATCAGTTTTTCGAAATTCCTACCCCTTAGAGGGTGAAATGGGGTGTTGAATTTTCTGTGAAACTTTTTACTCTCGGGGTCGATTGACTTGAAAATTTGTTTACATACTCTTCAGATAAAATCCAGTAAATCCGATGTCCAATCTCAAACCAAGGTATCAATATTTCACGTATCTAATTTAATTGATATAACTTTATAATAATAATTGCAAGTTATAAGCAAGTAAATCTAAATCTATGTATGTATCATAGATAGATACATAGATTACTTATTATTCCAGAAGTAAGATCCCGTGGGCAATTACCTAACTCCACGCGGGCGAAGCCGCGGGCATAAGCTAGTTTGTTGATATAGTGGCAACAGAAATACACATTCTGTGAAAATTTCAACTGTCTATCTATTATGATCATGAGATACAGCCCGCTGACTGACAGACATGCTTTCCAATCTCATGCAGTCCGACTCAAAATTAATAAAGAAATGCAACATTATTTTCATACTTCCACAACCATAGGCAGAATCGAGAAAATCTCACAATTCCTCATCTTATTTGACGTAGCTGACCTACACCAACCAAAAAAAAAATACACCCAAAATAATGAGAATTAATATTTCAATGTTACCTTCCTCTTTGGAGCTATAAATTTTACCTCAGATGGAATTATGTTTACGCAGTTCACATCCAGGTATTCGTATCGCTGCAATAAATAGCAATTTGCTGATTTAGGACGATATTACCTACCTCCGTAATAATTATGTTTATTTCTAGTATGAATTATGAGCAGGGACTGAAAATGTTACCCGTGTAAGGGGTTTTAATCGGGTTATTTTTTAAGTTTAGGTTAATATCGATTAATCGGGTTAACCGGTTAACCCGAGTAATCGGTCTTTTATTGTGAGTTTCACATTTCTTACTGAATAGCATTCCCATGGTAACAGACTTCAACAACGTCAATAGCTACATAAATGACTTATTTTGTTATTTTAGATAATAAAATAAGTAAATAATAAAATAATGTATTATTATTATTTATTTATTTTTTGGCCCGGTTGACATTATGTCGGGCATGCCACCGTCCGGGTGAATCGATCCGACACATTATTTCTGGATGTTCTCGTCTGGCTAACGGAGAGTACTTGCATAGACACAACCTCGTTGCCAGGATTATCCACCAGCAACTTGCTTTGAAGTACAATCTTGTGGAATCAGAAGTACCATACTATAAGTATGCGCCCGACCCAGTTCTCGATGATGGTAATATCACGTTGTATTGGGATCGATCTATCGTCACTGACAGGACTATTGTTGCCAATAAGCCTGACATAGTGGTGATAGATCGATTGGATCGGTTCCACATGACGAGAATCTCGTGAAAGCAGAGAAAGATAAACAATTCAAATATCTTGATCTGGCTCGCGAGGTTGTCGACATGTGGGACGTAAGTACAGCAGTCATTGTGCCGATAGTCGTGTCGGCCAATGGCTTAATAGCCAATAGCCTTGAGCAACATCTGAGGAGGCTCTCGCTTGGCAGCTGGATCAAGGGCTTGATTCAGAAAGCAGTACTTCTGGACACGGCGCGTATCGTTAGGAGGTTCCTCTCTCAAGAGCCCTGACCACTGGTAGATCGGACCCTGTTCCCGATGCCGGTGGGCTACTATTTTTTATATTTTTAAATGTTTTTTTTTGTATATTTGTATAGAAATATTTAGAAATATAAAAAATATGTATAGAAAATAAATAAAGAAAATAATTTTAAATAATTTTTACTTTTTAATTGCATTAGTATGTATTTTGATTTTATATATTATGTTATTGAATGTTTTTATGTTTTGTCAATTTTAAGTATGACATTTTTGGATATCATATTTTGTTTGATTTAATAAATGAATAGAATTGAATAGCAGGTACTTTCTGCTGCAGGAATAGAGTTTGTTTTCGTAGCACAAAGTGTTATAAAACTGTTCTATTCTAACAATTACGTACTAACTATTCAAAAAATTCTTAAGCACGTAACCTAGGTAGGTATGCTCCACATGCTACTGACCCGGAAGAACTTTAGGTTAGGTATTCAGATATTTTGGTTTCATTAGAAAATCGAACCTGTGACCGACCAATAGCGATCGATTGCGGTCGATTTGTAGCTAGGTACTTCACTTTGCTATCTTCGGTTATCTTATCACCAACGGATATACAGGTCTAACGGTTTATCACTACATAGTAAAAACAAAGTCGCTTCTCACTGTCTGTCCCTATGTATGCTTAGATCTTTTAAACTACGCAACGGATTTTGATGCGGTTTTCTGTTGTAGATAGAGTGATTCAAGAGGAAGGTTTATATGTATATATTGCATCCGTGCGAAGCCAGTTAGCTAGTTTTAAAGATCTAAGCATACATAGGGACAGACAGAGGGAAGCGACTTTGTTTTAGACTAGGTATGTAGTGACAATAACCTAATTCATATCTAAACATATTTTTTAATGTTGGCAACTTTTTTTTTTTTTCAATAGCCTTGTTTGTCCCACTGCTGGGCAAAAGCCTCCTCCATATCCTTCCAGACAATCTTATCTTCCTTTGTTGACACCTACTATTTTTGTTTGTTTTAAAAAAAAAATTATAGTTCGTTGAACTTTACTTATTAATGCCAAGAACAAACTCATCTCATAATCAGCATCAATATTAAACAATAAAAACTAAACTTTGAAAGTACCCAATACGCGACGTAAGCCATCCGCCGCGGACGACTAAACAAGCGCGCGCAGTTGCCACACCGCATTCAATCCGACCTACCTGGCAACAGCGGAAGCCGCGCGCTGACGAATAACGGCACCGCGTGACGCGTTGTCCCTCAGTCATCCGCGCCCCGCGCCGCGGCACGGACACGGACGCCCCGCGGCCCGCGCGCTTCTCTCCACCCACCAGCTCTGCAACGGACTCCGCCGCGGTTCACTGCCGCCATGATGGTTTTCCGAGTAATGGACACTGAAGTTGTGATAAATGAAGTAAAAAAGCGCGAATGTTTATGGAATCCACGTTGTGTGTACTACAAAAATAAAATGGACAAATACAAGGCTTGGGAAGAGGTGTGTGAAGTAGTTTTACCTAAATTTTCTGCGTGTAACGAAGATGAGCAGGGTCATATCGGTGAGTAATGTAATAAGTAACATAAAGTAATTTTAGTAGTACTCTCTACTAACATCGTAGTAGTACATTTATACCGCGTAATAATGATAACAGGAATATAACACAACGCAGCCGATTAGGTCAGTACAAGCGTACTAGCCAGCTGTGCGCTTTCCGTCTCGCTCGCACCTGTTACGTGCAAGCGAGAGGTTAACACGCCTCGCGGATTGTATTGTCTGCTACCTGTTTGTGGCGCGGGACATACCTATGTAAATGTATACGGAAAATTATATATAGATTCATTGGTATTTTTTTTAATCAGCTTTTCCGTACATATTGACCGTGTAGGTATTGCACTTTTGTAGGAAACAAATGATTTTTTTTAAATTACCGATTAATTTTTTCTATTGGGGGAGGGGGTGGTATGATGTACTGAACACGTGGTAAACCCGTCACAGACGTAGATATATATATTAATATGAATTATGACACACGCGCTATAATATTATAGCTGCGTGTGCGGCCACTCGAAAATTTATATAGAAAATAGGAATAAAAATAAAAATTTATATATAAAAAATAATAATATGTCGTAATGTGCTGCTATGATTCATATTAATATACGAGTATATTATAGCTACGTCTGTGACGGCTTACTTTCAAGGCATCCACAGCATTTGCCCGATTAAGCAGAAGCCAGCCTCAGAGGCTGATCTGCGAGATGCCCTAATCAAAAAAAAAAAACAAAAACGTCTGGGACAGCCTGGAACCATTTTTGCGTCGGTCCTTCCTCCCAGTAGAACGCGCGGATCGCACGCACTTGAAAATACATTGTAATGAATGAAATGAAAACATAATAGTATTACGTTAATATTATGTGGTCTTCGGCACAGTCGTGTAAAAATAGTGACGTACTAGGGGCAGTCCAGACAGAATGCAAAAATGGCAGAACAATTTAATGGCTGCATTGAAAATAGGACCGTATTACTATTGAATAAAGACGCGCAACCGAGTCGCGAACATTTATGCGAGGCGACGCGTGATGTCCGCGGCGATATTCATACAATTGCCTACTTTAAGAAATGGTGATACGGTTCTATTTACAATGCAGCGAGTAAATTACTTACATAGTTTTTGTTCTGTGGGAACTGACCCCTAAACATCACTACAGTTCCTTCACAGTTAGCTTACGTCTGACAAAGGTAATCAAAAAACAACCATAAATCAATGAAAATAAAGATAATCGTTATTTGACAGACTTTTAGTTCAGTAACCACCACCATTCCATAAATTGGTACGAACTGTGTACCTTTGCGAAAAGTTGTCAATGACTAGGTTTTTTTCACTACCTACGGACTTAATTATGGGTCATGCATAAACGAAGCTTAAAGTTAAAAAAACAATAATTATTCGACAAACAAAATGATAGCTTTATTCAACTAACTACAAACAGCGTTTATTAATAACTCATAATTTAAAAAAACATATCTAATGCATCGCATATCGTGGGTTAAAACTCAAAAGTTACAAACACCCGGAAGCAACAATAACGCGGGAATCGTACCCGCGACCTACCGCAATAGCCGATTGCTTAGCCACTGCGCCAATTGTGCGCGTACGATAGCTCATTCATTCGCTCGCTAGTCGCTTTCAGTTTATTTATTTTCGACTTTATTCCAACGTTAGCACGGTTGATACTAACTTTCTTTGAAACAAAAACTGCACTCGGCCAGGTACTATCAACGCTTCACCGTTGGAATTTATTAATAGTTTTTGTTCTCAAAAATATTTGTAAAATGATAATTTGACCACAATCATGTAAAAACAGTTACATTATCTTTTCTATGAACAATAATTCGAATCCATTCGATGAATGTCTGTAAGAAGAAATTGTTGTCGCTATAAGACCACCTATTGTACTACCTAGGTACTGGTTGGTGTACAGTCAACCACACTTCTCTGTGAACAATTTGAAATTAACACTACTCTGACGTAACAGTCGTCACGATTTTCGTTCGTAGCGTTACCACTCATTTGCAGTTGAATGTACTAGCTAGACATAATAGTTTTATCCCTATTATAATAATCTAACTTTTTTTTCTATTAATTTTACAGTAAGAGCCGTGCAATCAAGATGGAAGACAGCCCGCGACGCCTACATGAAGTGCAGACTGACTGAAACAAAGAAACCCACATACAAATCAAGACAACACAAATATATTTATCAGGAACAGCTAAGATTCTTGGAAGCAGTAAAACATATGGAAGAATGCAAGGTCAGAGATGACGAAGATAGTTCTAACAGTTTTGTTGCTGAAAATTCTACAAGTCAATCAGCATTCGCAGCTACTGACGATGATGGTGGCGAAGAACGGGACGAACTTATAGATTTCGACATCGAAATTCACGACGATTTCAAAGACAATATTAAAGAAGTAGCTGCTGCTACTGAAGTTGTTCCCGACAAAGCTGTCAACGATGACACTAAGCAAGAAGTTGAAACATCAATACAGAAAATTGATCAAAAAGCTTCACGAGGAACCACTCAGCAGGCAAGGAAAAGACCTCGTATTGTCCGACCAAGAAAAACGAAGACAACTATGACAGAATTTGAAACAAGACTTTTGAAAATCTTGCGTTCGAAGAACAGTATAAGCACTAACACTTCCACTCTGCAAGCAGATGATCAATTCTTTTTCAACTCTCTAGCTTCGTTAATTAATAATTTTGATACCCATCAGAAACTGAAGTTTAGATCTAAGATATTAGAAGTGGTTATGGACGTAGGAAACATAGGTAGTACAACAAATGTCAAACAGGAGAGGGAGACTTACGTTTTTGACGATTTTGAGGAAACTAAGAATTAGCATTTTTTAAATTAAACATTATATTATAGGTACGTGATCTCATATCATTTTTGTAACGATTAATGATAATAAATACAGTTTAGATTATGTAAAGGTTGGTTACATCGTTTCATTCAATGAACACTAATTACATTTATTTACTTAAACCTAACTACATAGGTCACAACCGCTTTCTTTCTTCTTCTTCTTTCTTTATCGTGTGGTTAGTGCCTAACCTGGCGTCAGAGTTTTATGCCGCCCATGGGCCTCTGGCTTGGCTTTACATGCCGTCGAGAAATATCTGTCAAGCATGCTGGTTTCCTTACGATGTTTTCTTTCACCGAAGCAAGTGATAATTATACAATACGCACATGTATCCGAAAATCAGAGGTGCGTGCGTGCGTGAGGTGGTCGCATTTAGATTATCGAAGTCAATGATCAGATTACGATTTTTGCTCGCCAGTGAAGAAAGCACGTTAAACCGTTGGTCCCGGCTGTCATTTGTAGATTTTTGACAGTCGTTACCGATAGTCAGTAGCCTGAAAGTCTGACAACCAGTCTTACCAAAAGGGGATTTGTATTACCCAGCACTAACTGGGTTGTGGAGGTCAGATAGGCAATGTATATCAGAACGTTCGGCCAGTCGAGATAGGGAGCTGGCTGCTACTCCAGTTTTTAGTGACGATTATGTGACGCATAAAGATTCCAGCCAAAGAATTTGTGACAGAACAGTTCGAAAGTTAGAAGCATTTATTTATGGCCGAACGACCTGATATCAGAACGTTCGGCCAACCTGAATCTCCATAACTGAGGACCTAAGAGAAACCGTTACTGAATAAAGATTTAGTGACGAGACTGAGACGAATTTTTATTGCTTTAGTTTTTTTTTGTGACGGTCCCTTTATATAGTAAATTGAAAATTTAACGTATAACCTCAAAAAACATTATCGATTCCTCCACAACGAGGAAGCCTAGAAGACTCGTAAAACCCATGATGTGTTATAGGTTTTCAGTGCAATGGTGTCAGTATTTTTGTTGATTCAAGATTAATCTATAAAAATGCACTATGGCGGATGTCGACTGAAATAGGGTGACCATGTATTCAATTCAATTCAATTCAAATTATTTATTGCAAACATAATGTACATATACAGGTGGTAAAATACAATTAAGAAGAAACAATTATGGACCCTGTCGGGCACAGCAAAATTAGATAAATAGGTAGGAAAGAGGAAGAGCGTTTTTATCAACTTTCCATAACACTGAAACAATTAAATTAGGTAGACTGGTTCAATAACACCCAGTATATGAAAAACTTTGTTCTTAACTAAAATCGTAGGGGGCATTTCTGATGAACTGTGTACATTGTTGCAATCTAAACCAAACGTAATTATAGAGTACTAAGTACGTGCAGGTTACTATTCCATGACAAGATTCGACAGGGCAGTTTGAGCTATTGCCATTCATTTCAATAGCGTCCTCTAGACCACTAATACCAAACATAGAAATGATGTCGACATTACAAGGTAACAAAGGAACACATCTTGTAACATTGTTTGAGCCATTTTGTGAACATGATTTTATAAAGCGGCCACTAGTGAAAACATTTAAAAATATTCTTTCAAATATATAGCTTACGTTACATTGGCAGTCAAACACTTCTTTCTTCAAGGTCTTATTAGATGAAAAATAAATTTTACACAATTCAAATCTTAAGTTGCTCTGCTTCCTTTTTATTGTGAATTATCAACATATTCACATATTTTGCAATTAAATTTTTCTCGCCTAATACTTTAAGTAAATATGGATATATACTACAGCCATAGGCCAGTAAGAAGATAGCAGAATCTAAAGCACAAGTGTTTATTATATGTATTTATGTTTGAAAAACGATCTACAAAACCATTCTGCATTAAAAGTATTTTTGGTTTTAAACTGAATTTCGTTTCTTCTCTTACTTGCCTTTGCCAATTTTCTAAGAACGTTGGGTTGTCAAAAAAAAATGGTACTTCTTAAAACTGTCTATACGTTTTTTTTCGTTTTGGTACTATTGAATTTTCCTTGGCTTGTCTCTTACGTTTGATTTTCTTATTATTGTTCTTAACATTAGAAACTAAATCTGATTTTGCAAGTTTTAGTTCACCATGCAAATAATTAGTGTGTCTTTGTAAAGAAGCATCAATTCTATGTTTTTCAACTTTCGTCTTAAAATTCAATGTTTTAAGCTTTTAAAATAACTCTCCGCCCGGGCAGATGATGGCGAGAAATTCTGAGCATGGTAAAAATTAATCATTACATTTGACCACAAAGGTAATTTCAATAAAAGTCGTCTCAATGTGGTTACAAAAGTTTGCAAAAAGAATACATTTTCATTAGAGGAGTCGATTGTAGCGCTATCACAATTTTTCTCACTATCTACTATTTCGTCAAACCATTTAAAATATTTTGTTTCTAAGTTATCGAAATCATCATCGTTCACGTCGTTTGTGAGCCATTCTTTATTTGAGGATTCGCCAGGAATTATTACTTCTTTTATTAAATCATTTATATCTTGCTTTGTTCTAAGATAATCAATTTGTTTATTGAGGGCCAGTTGTACAACACCTCATATACATTTTTTTATGATCTCAAAATTATCACTTGAGTTAATAAAAGCAAGACATCGAATATAGAAGTACTTAACATTGTCTTGAACATTTTTGAAACATATTAGGTGATGTAATGTCTTTATGAAATGGCTTGTATCTAGCCTTATGTAAGTTCCTGGTAAATCATCGATCTCCGCGAGTCCTTGTAATATAGCATAACTTATTTGTAGGTACTCTTTTGTACTGTTAAATTTGGTAAATGCTGCTACTATAGCAGATATTAAGGCTGATGAGTCATCCACTATCACTTCAGACGGTTGAAAAAGATAAAAAGGTACCTACTCGATAAATACTTGTTTCGTTGGAATACATGGTCACCCTATTTCAGTCGCCATCCGCCGTAGTGCATTTTTATAGATTAATCTTGAATCAACAAAAATACTGACACCATTGCACTGAAAACCTATAACACATCAGGGGTTTTACGAGTCTTCTAGGCTTCTTCGTTGTGGAGGAATCGATAATGCCAATGCTTTTTGAGGTTATATGTTAAATTTTCAATTTACTATATAAAGGGGCCGTCACAAAAAAAACTAAAGCAATAAAAATTCGTTTCAGTCTCGTCACTAAATCTTTATTCAGTAACGGTTTCTCTTAGGTCCTCAGTTATTTAGATTCAGGTTGGCCGAACGTTCTGATATCAGGTCGTTCGGCCATAAATAAATGCTTCTAACTTTCGAACTGTTCTGTCACAAATTCTTTGGCTGGAATCTTTATGCGTCACAAAATCGTCACTAAAAACTGGAGTAGCAGCCAGCTCCCTATCTCGACTGGCCGAACGTTCTGATATACATAATATATGTAGTTGGGAAAAGGCTAAGTAGCTGATGATTTTGCTCGCCTTTGAGCTATTATGGTAAGTCTGTAGAATTACAATTTACCACTAGACCATCGACACAGTTCGTGATCGTGATGATAGGCCGTGGTGGAGCAAAATAAAACGTGCAGTGGACTGTATACAAGATATAATGCGAAAAAGGACGGAATTACAATGGTCGGTTGGAACTAACATGAAAATAAATATTGACGCTAAGAAAGACGAGTAAGCGCAGCCGTGCGTGGAGGCGTGCAGCAGCTGACTGGTGTGATCCCCTCGTTCACTGGCGTGCGGCAATGTTGAGAGCAGCGGTCTCAACAGGTGATGATACTGAAACATCACTATTTGACGCAAGTATTCATTTAGAATACCAACTGTCGAACATAATATAATACTAGAAGCAAAGGAAAAAACCTATCCTTAAATAGGACAGTTAAAAAGATGCCATCAAAAAGGCAATAATCTTAATTAAAAGGAAAATGAACCACCATAACTGACACAAACAGTAATTAATCATAGCTTATCAAAAATATTCGTTTTATAAAAGGGCTAAATTGAGTAACACTGGCTGTTTTGGTAAAAAAAAAAACGTTGTTTTAATAAAGTAATCATAATAAATTATATCCAAATCTTCATGCTTGTTCATTTTGAAGGGTAAGCCTAGACAAATGGCAACCGTTCTCATAGCGTTGCGTTGCGATTTCCAACATAAGAACAGCATTGAGGGATCGTATAATATTATGATACTAGCTTCTGCCAGCGGCTTCGCCCGCGTGGATGTCGAAAAATATCCCACCCGAACAAACATAGTTACTTACCTTCATCCGCTGAGACACGTATAAATTAATTTTCAATTGTCAGCCTAAACACAAAATTTGAATATCCTAACTTCAAAACTGACGGACTTTCATATAAACTTCTATCGTTTTCCCAACATTTCCCTTCACTGCTCTGCTCCTATTGATTGTAGCGTGATGAAAAGTATACTATAACCAACTCAGGAGTATGAAAAATAATTGTACCAAGTTTCGTTAAAATCCGTCGAGTAGTTTTTGTTTCTATAACGGTTATATAGACAGACAGACAGACAGACAGACAAAAATTTTACTGATTGCATTTTTGGCATCAGTATCGATCCCTAATCACCCCCTGATAGTTATTTTGGAAATATATTTCATGTACAGAATTGACCTCTCTACAGATTTATTATAAGTATAGATTGTTTTTACTATGGACACTTTTAACGTACACATCTTGCTACATCGTTCTCACATAATGTACCATCTCAACATGAATGATGTAACCAAGGTTCTGTAAAAGTATTCTGATTTAAAAGAGTGTCCATGGAGTTTCTTGCCCGTTCTTCTCCATAGAGATCTACGTTTAGGGAATGGGCAACTACAGTACTTTCACAGTTTTTATGCCTTGTGACTGGGACTGTAGCTATTGTTGTCTTTGTTTCACGTCATACTCCCTGGCGGAACCACCTTTGCTGTAACAAGTATAAGTTACATGAACAATTCTATGAAATGTCTATAAAATTCTAGTCCTATTAAAAAAAAGTCTATATGTCTAGTTTTGACGTAAACTTTTATTTAAAGTGGTTGCGCTGGGGAGTATCCTTCCCGGCGAAACCACCATGATATTTCTATTACTATACATAGTACAAGCACATGAGTAGGAAAACGGAACAGAGGTTAAGCTTCATACAACCGCGCGAATCGGTTGCACTTCTACAAGCACGCGGGGCATGTGTGCGTGACCACTGGCCGCTTGTCGCGTACGCGGCGAGACTGGAAAAAACCGGTTTACGCTGGCACAGCCAGTGGACAATCTCAGGGTTAGCACGGCACGGTGCCATGGCAACCAAGGGGCACGTTGTTTGTTTTGTCAGTTGCAAGATTGGTTGCAAGTTTGAATATTAAAATTAAAATGGTTGTTTTATTGTACTGTGTGTATGAATAATAGTAGAAAAAACAAAAATATATCATACTTTAACTATCCCAAGGAGTACAATAGGTAAGTAAATATTTGACTATTACTTTTTCAAGTAAGTACCTATATTTTATTGTATGGTCCTTTTTTTTAATAAGAAGAGGATACTACTCGGTGTGTTTTTACCCGACTGCTGCGAAGCCCAAAAGGAGGGTTATGTGTTTGACCTGTATGTATGTAATGTCTGTTTCTATGTTCCCTCGTAACTAAGGAGTTAAGGAGCCCGGTAAGCCGAAGATTATCGAGTTACGACAAGGACAGAAAAAGAAAGTATGTATGGGAGAACAAGATAGAATGAGTAATGGTCTATATCGTATTTGGTACCAACTAGTTTTTTTTATTTTGTTGACTTATTTACATTTTTTTTATTATACTCCCCCTGCATTTTATGCTTCACTTTATTTTCGGCTTTCTTGTCATGGGTGCCATTTTCGTGGTTTTTGGGGTCGCTGATAACTAAAATTAGGTCAAAATGAAAATTCAAGATGGCGTCGACGAAAATTTTCGGTTTTTTCTTCATGGGTGTCACTTTCATGGTTTTTGGGGTCGCTGATAACTAAAATTAGGTCAAAATGAAAATCCAAGATGGCGCTGACTAAAATTTTCGGTTTCGTGTCATAGGTGTCATTTTCGTGGTTTTTGGGGTCGCTTATAACGAAACTGAGGTCAAAATGAAAATCCAAGATGACGCCGACGGAAATTTTCGGTTTTGTCGTCATGGGTGTCATTTTCGTGGTTTTCGGGGTCGCTGATAACAAAAATGAGGTCAAAATGAAAATTTTTTTTTGTTTTTTTCGTCATGGGTATCATTTTCATGGTTTTCGGGGTCACTGATAACGAAAATAAGGTCAAAATAAACAGAGATAAAAACTAAAAAAAATGTAATTCTCTTTTTTTTTCTTCGGGTTCCCCTGACTGAATTTTCACCCTTCGCCACTGGACTGTATCATACTCAATAATAAAACTATATAACAAATGTTTTGTTTAATTTGTCTTAACATATTGTGACAACCCTACCAAAATAGGTAACAATTTTGAACGTTCTTTAGAAGCTTTAACTCTGTTCCGTTTACTTACTCATGTGGTACAAGCAAATATGTAGTATCAAATAATTCTATAACAATTCTATATTGAACTAGCACCCCTAAATTCTCGAATCTGTATTAAATTAGTATAAGAACTTTACGACACCATAATCTTTTTCGTAGAAATGGTCATATGTTTTCCGTAAATGAATAAGACGTTGCTTTAGTTCCTCTACCTCCTCCTCTACCTCCTCCTTTTTGTAAACTCGGGTAAAAAAATAGATTTCGGCATAAATTTGTATATCTAATTGTATATTTCTTTTGACATTTGTTTTTGTAACTTTAATTGAAGAATCATCATAACAATACCGTTTTGTTCGTATATTTAAATTAGACTGAGGATTTAGGGGTGCTAGTTCAATATAGAATTGTTATAGAATTATTTGATACTACATATTTGCTTGTACTATGTATAGTAATAGAAATATCATGGTGGTTTCGCCGGGAAGGATACTCCCCAGCGCAACCACTTTAAATAAAAGTTTACGTCAAAACTAGACATATAGACTTTTTTTTAATAGGACTAGAATTTTATAGACATTTCATAGAATTGTTCATGTAACTTATACTTGTTACAGCAAAGGTGGTTCCGCCAGGGAGTGTGACGTTTTGTTTCGACAATTCAAAAGTGCCTCTGGCCTACTTAAAATAAATGCTTTGATTTTGATTTTTGATTTGCAAACTATAATCAAAAGGAGAAAAATAACCCCGTAGTTCATTTCTTTTCCTCAGAATTTGCCCGTTTTAGTTAACGACAGCAGTACTATGAAGACCTACACAGAAAAAATGAACACACACGTTTCCACCTCACCCTGTTATAATGAAGCAATTATCGATAATTTCCTATCAATAATCGGAGCTGTGTTTATTAAGCCAGTAATTACAGACTACAAGTTATTACACGCCATTAAAGATAGCTGTCATTTGTAAATATAACGTCCCTAGAGAAAGTGTTGTAATGATGGTGTGCGCTAAACCCATCATTTTGAACCCCCCTTAGTTGCAAAGCCCCTTTAGATCTGACGATTTGGGGGAAGCAGTGTCGGAATCGTGGTATTGTAGTGTGCGTAAAATAATCCTTTGATGTTCACCAAAGGGTTCGATACTGTGACGTTTTTCTAAGGTTCTCACATCCAGAATTTTGATTTTGTGATAAGTTCAAATCAAAATATTTTATTTCACATAGGCCTCGATGGGCACTTATAAAACGTCGACAAAAATGGGCACGGTTCGGGTTGGTCGTTTCCTATGGAGAAGAACCGGCAAGAAACTCCATGGTTACTCTTTTCAAATCATTTGGTGTGACAATATTATTATGGATACAGTATTTGTACTTAAGTATGGGGGGACAGCGTAGGCCCGACAATAAGTTGTTTACTGCACAAAAAATTTAGAACAAAATAAAAAGTTAACAAGCAGCTGGGAATCTACAAAGCCTACAACAAGTTAACACTATAGGCGTGCCAAGTGCTTGTCCAAAATTATTCGAATTTATTAAAAACTAGCTGTTGACCTTCGACCTTCGACCGCGTGAAATTATTATAAAAATCTTACTTCCGCATTTGAATCGGAATTTGTTAAAATTTCAAAGGTTTTAGGAAAAAAAGTTACTCCTTATAACATCAGCTAGCTGTCAGTAAAAGTCCCGTCAAAATTGGTCCAACCGTTTCGGAGATTAGCCGGAACTGACAGAGAAGTGTGGAAGCAGAAGATTTGCTGCGCCGACCCCAAATAAATTGGGATAAGGATTGAGAATTGGGATGGTATTTTTCTTATTATTATTTTTTTTACTCTGTCACAATGCTGTCCTATTTGACCCAAAGGTTGACTGGTAGAGAATGCCTTGTGGCATTAAGTCCGCCTATGTACCACTCTTGTTCATGAAGTTTAAATAAATAAATAAATAAAGGCAGGAGCATAATTATATGCATCATAGTATCCAATCGTACATTATAAAAGTCTCCCCATCGAAAATTGCCAGTAATTGGCCAGAAGTCCGCCATACTGGCGTAGAAACACAAGTCACGCCGCGTGTTACATTATAGCGCTCCCATATGTCGGTGTTGGGGGCTGCCTTAATTAGAGGGCTCCTACAAGGCGTAAATATAGTTAATTTTTAATACAACTGTCGGGGAATGTTGTGGGGTATCAGTAAGTTATTTTGGTGGCCTTTAATTTTCTTTTTATGTTCGAATTATTTATTTACATTATATACAGACTACAAATAGAACAAATGATAAAAATCAGGCTAAAAGTAAGAAAATATAAACATCTAAGAAACGACGACAATAGGAAAATTTTATAAAAAAAATTCTTTTATAGTTTGCTTTTGATTGATATACATTGCTGGCCATGTTTTTATTTATTTTAGGAACATTTCCAGTTAATATCGCCATTTCCATAGAAGTTATAAAAATAACTAGACGTAAATAGACTGCCTTGTTGGTGTAGTGGTGGCAACTACGACTGGTGAGCACGAGGTCCTGGGTTCGATTCCCGAGTCGGGCAAATTGTTATTGGGTTTTCCCATCAGGAATTTTGCAGTATCAGCTACGGAATCTAGATTGCTTTTAGCGATAAGACCGCCCATTGTGTCAAGCTATGTGAAATGTTTCCTTTTATGTAAATTGAAATTTGTATGGTGTACAGAACAAAGAATATTCTATCTATCTTTTTTACACAAACAAACGAAACTAATAAAATAAAATAACTAAAAAAATAAAAAAAATATAAATAAATAAATAAATAATAAACTAATAAAATAACTAAATGAAACCAAAAACTTCAATTATTTTTGCCAATTCCACTGTTTACCTAAAACAGTAACATTTACAGACTGTCTAAGTAAATTAAACACTGAACCAAAATGAATTGATATTTTATCTACAAAGTGCCATCTGCTTGCCCTGCTCTTTCGAACTTGGACAAGTTCAGACAAGTTAACTAGCTAAACAAAACTCACAAAAGCGATCGAGTGGACGTTGACATTTAAGGGCTAAAACTCAGATAACAGCTGTTCTCATTGAAAACTGTCACATCAAGTATTGAGATAAAGTTAAGAGGTATTGATCGATACATAACTTGCGAAGCAAATTTTTTAGAGTTCCGTATCTCAAAAGGAAAAAGGAACCTTTAGGGGCCGTCTCCACGATCGAGAGAATCGCGGCGATATTATCGTCCTGCCACGTATTTCTATACACCCTCTTAGGGCCGTCTCCACGAGCGCGAGAATCGCGGCAATATTATCGTATAGTAATACGGACACGACGATAATATCGCCGCAATTCTCGCGCTCGTGGAGACGGGCCCCTTAGGTATAGGATCAGTTTATTGTCCGTCTGTATCTGACTGTCAAGACACTTTTTCTCAGGAACGCGTGAAGGTATTAAGTGGAAATTTATATCAAATACTCGGGTTTACGGTTTCTTTCAGCTGTGAAAAAATCAAACTTGTAAGTCAAAGCGATCAAAAGACATGACCGTTTATGTTGGCATATTTTGTGATTTCACAACAGAATCAAAACATCCCGTGGTCCTAGAATCATGAAATTTGGCAAGCATCACACATGTAAAGAAAAAATCTGAAAACCGTAAATGTGCAGTTTAATAACAAAATACCTACAAGTTTATATGGAATCCTCGGTGCGCGAGTCCAACTCGCACTTGGCCGATTTTTTTTCTGTGGTATTATTTTTCAGTGTACAGTTTTTCCAGCTTCGGCAATCACTGCCTGTCTTCTGTTATACGAACTCGCTATGTATTGATCTTGAACTACGGTGCCTGCTTAGTATTAATTTATTTTTTTAATTACAACGACTGTGTATACAACCAATTACAGTAACTAAAATTATAAAAATAAAAGAGACAATCATAACAGAAATTAAAATTTACAAAATAACAAAGAACAGCAAAAAAAAGCAATTAAATTATCATTGATACAATAATTAGAGTAAAATGAAAAAAAATTACATAGTACATGAGAATGAATTTCTGGATGCATTAAAATCAGTGACTATACTACTATGTAAGAAAACTACGGATTTATTAGGTACATTAGGAGTTGGCAGCTCTCAACAACTCAAGGGTAGAAGAAAGTGACTCTTATTCAAAGTATTTACTGCATATTTTTAGCTAATGGCAGCTATTTATTTTCAAGCAGCTCAACATTAACTTATGACCACACCGCATCTTTATTCTGAACAAAACCACCTTTTATTTCAAGCGTAACAAATCTTGAAACAGAACTGAAATCTTGAAAGTTTGATAAATTGCTAAGATAATAACTCACTTCAACTTAAAATACTAAGATTATTGTTATGATTAATCGAGGCATGTGCAACTGTTTTTACAGAGAGTAAATACAGAAAGTCGACTCCATACAAAGCGAAATGCACGCAAACATAGACACGCTTCACCTACGGCGAGTGCAAGCGCACTCGCGACCGGCATTTGTTTGAGATCGCCGAACTTACGCGTATATGTGTGCGTGTGCCTGTTTTTGTTCGATGTATAGAACAGACTTTCTGTGTGTAACTATTCTTTGGTACTTATTTTAATGTCACAATTTGTTTTAACCGTTGAAATTGTTTTCGCCCGTGGAACATCAGCAGTACATGCTCGATATGATTTATTAATGTTTTGTGTTATTAATGGTTTTCACTTCTTGTCTTAAGCTGGTCATGCACCTTAAAATCTTTCAGAATCATGAGGTTTTGCACTGATTTATTTTATAAAATAAATATATCTAGAATATTTAGTTGCAGAAACAACAAAAGTCTAAAGTGTAGCCGTACATAATATTCTTTACAAAAAAGATCAAATTTAAAAATCTATCAAAATTCCACAGGTCGATGTGACAGGTATCATTATCTGAATACGATAAAATGTTATATCAAGTTTCAATGTCGATATCTTATGAAGTTATGATACATTTCGTCGTTTAGTTTCGCTAGATAATTTAATTTGACCTTATAAAAACATCGCAGTTTTGTTCCTACAAGGATTTAAAACAATACTTTTCCAACCAATATCCAAGCTTCGATGGCTGACACAAATAGTCAACGCTGCGGCACCGCTTCTGGTGTGGCCCTGCAGCGCTGCGTCTTTCAAACTAAGCGAAGCGGCTTAATCCCTTAGTGTTTGAATGTCTCTCAGTAATAATGTTGCAACAATGCGGTGTCACGCGTTGTGGCGACAGAAGCGCTTGACAGGCAAATTGGAATCTTCCCAAACATTTGCCACTTCTATGCACGTATAGACACAGTATAAATGTAACCAGTAAACCAACTTGGCCTTTTCTCTGAAATCAAACGGTACTGTTAGGGTTGTCAACTAAACTTTTTGATATGTAACACATAAACCGTAACCAATTGTCTCGATACGACAGCCCTGAAAACTCACGAGTAACGTGTTACTTGAAGTCTTGAAGCTTGCTTCGAATTAGTATTAAAGCTTTGGATGTGTGTGTGTGAGCCGATTCTGAACATTTAGTTACTAGTTGAGATACTGCAAGTCAACACTAATTGATCTACTGTGGTACAATCTGCATTGTTTGCTTACTCGTTGCAGATTGCGTTAAATATTGCGTTGTGTTGTTGAACTGTACTGTGTGTTTATGGCTTGTGTGTGTTGTTTGGTATTGTAAATAAATGGTACGCATTTATTGGACCAAAAACTAACATATATGAGGTTTCAGAGTATGGGTAGACTAGCAATCTTCTCACACCAGCGATGACCTTGAAAAGCATGAGATTTCCTTAACTAGCACTACGCCCGCGACTTTACTCGCAAAAATTGTGATAGCTCGGCTAATATGCATGATATAAATACCGCCGCACCTAGGTTTAGCCGGCTAAAACTAGGTGTAGCCGCACTTTGGCTATTAGCCGTAACATAGGTACATAACAATTTCAGAAGATAATATTTTGTTTCATACTTTTTAGAGCGTGATTTTTCAGTAGTCGAGTTTTAGGGATGCAGCTGAATACCAGTGTCTGACATGGAACGACTGAACAGTACACCAATGAGAACATTATACTGGGTGTTTTTTTAAAAGTGGGCAATACTTTAGGGGCGTGTAGTCCTCATGAAAATAGCAACTTTTACTACGGGACTGACCATGACATAGCACAAAAAAAATATCAGCTGAACCATACATTATTGGTTGCCTAACTCGAAAAAATGTAGGCAACAGCAGATTTTTTTAAATCATATTTCATAGTTAGCCTCATAGTAAAAGTTGCTCATATTTATGAGCAATTTTATTTATTTATTTATATTTTTGCCCACGTTTAACCAAACACCCTGTACACTGATTATAATACGCTGGAGAACATCTTGCAAACCAATGTTATTTCGACTGTTTCCTCTAAATCATCCTGCGTGTATTTGCTTGTGTACACTATCGTCGGCATAGGCATCGCCATGTATCAACTTGAGTCAATATATCAAATGGTAGATATGTTTGGTATTCACAAACAATGTACATAGATGGTACAAACGATTTGTTTCCCTGGTAAGTGCTTTTAATGCTTTGTGAATAATGTTACTATAAATACTAACGGGATATTTACCATGTTTACTGTTTTCTATGAGTTCCCGATATTTCGGCGCTGTTGCAAGCACCATGATCACGGATAAACTGAAGCAAAAAACGAACAAGAAAGAAGGTAGACCGATTTGTCTGCTCATAAGGGTGTTTATGAGCCGCCTGTTTATACCATGCCGTAATCATGGTGCTTGCAACAGCGCCGAAATATCGGGAACTCATAGAAAACAGTAAACATGGTAAATATCCCGTTAGTATTAATAGTAATGTGTGACCGTGATAGTTTAAAATCTTATCTTGTGAATAATGGTTTATTTTATTACTTGTTACTATATTAGTTTGATAAATTAAAATAAGTAAATAAGGGTGTATACTAGTGGCGAAGGTTCCATACAACTCGATTCCTACCGGATTCCCTTTGAAAAATGGCACAGTCTATATTCTATAGACAAATAATAAAATCACATTAAAGATAATAATTATGTACTCCGGCTTATATCTTACAAAAATTGACCCTTCGCTACTGGTGTATACTCGTAGATATACTTAAATTAGAGGCATCTGTGAGAGATTGGCGGAAGAAAACCACACAGAGAGAATAGTGGAAGATTATGGAGAGACCTTGGCCCGGCAGTGTGACAATATACAGGGTGTAAACAGACCCTTCACATAGCCGTCAACCAAGCATTCTGTACATCAAACTAAGTAACTTTACGCAAAAAAATATTGCTAGGAATCGACTTTTTTTTGGGGTGAAAAATCACGTTTTACGGTAGGAATCGATGGAAAGCACTCAAAGCATCGTGCTGATGGATGGATTGAATAGTACAGGGGTCGTGGAGGTGTGTAAATTAAAAATCTTACATTAAAAATATGTATTAAAAAAAAAAAACTTGTGAAAAAGTTGGAACTTTGACCCCCAATATCTCCGCTAGAAGGTTCCCAGGTGTGGTCTAGACCAAAAAAATGATCGCAAAAACGAAGAGAACGAGTTCTTTTCAGTCAACCCGCGATCATGGCGCTTGCAACAGCGTTGAAATATCGGGAGCTCAAAACAATCAAAAATCACGGAAGATATCCCGTAAGTGACAGTATAAGTTTAATAGGCTCGCCCCCTTTTACATGATTAAGAAATATAGCTGGCGAAATGTGGGTGTACAACATATTAGGGACAGTTCTGCCTAACCTAAAAGAGGCATGATGCAACGTGTTACTTTTTGATAAAGTACATTGTCAACTAACAAACACTATCCAAACACTGTTTTAAGCTTTCACGGTTTACAACTAAACTTATACTGTCACTTACGGGATATCTTCCGTGATTGTTCAAAATAAAAAACAAAAAAAAAACAATCACGGAAGATATCCTGTAAGTGACAGTATAAGTTTAAACACTATCCACAACCAATCAACAGCAGTTACCAGCTTCACAAATTCATAAACTATGGAGTGGGAGTAGGGAGTGTTTGTGCCCAAATATTTACACTGCCAAATGAAAGTAAGTTGTAAACTGTTAACTCGACGGTTTGTTTAGGTAGTGAGCTAATTGTGAGAGCTGAGGCACGTTCTGTGAAGATGAGTTCGTTGGAATATTCCATGTTTCATACCAAATTGGGATAAATATTAATCCATGATGTTCGAAGTTTTGACGTGGCTCCTCAATTCAAACATTTAGATTGAGGTGCCACCTTTATGTTCATACTAGCTGTTGCCCGCGACTTCGTTCGCGTGGAAAAATATACATAAAAAGATAAAATAAATAATAATAATCTCTATCAAAAAAAATTACAACCAACTACAAAAAGTATAATTTTACTGGGGATCGAACTTGCGACGTGATGCACGTAAAGCGGTCATAAAACCGTCTCTCTATTTGCTTCGCTGACATATACTTTGAAATAGACGTTGTTACGCATATCATGACTGAAACGATAAACAATTGAATAATACCGACATAATTCAATATTGCTCATCCCCTTCAGCAAGTAGCGTGATAATATCTAGCCTAACATTTGAAGAAGCCTATTTCAGATATTTGTGCAAAATTTGAACAGGATCTATGCAGTAGTTTTTGCGCCAAGTCGGAACATCGGACCGGATTTTAACGATTTTATTATATGTAGAGATAACTATTGAAGGATTATACTAAAAAATTGAGTATCGACCCTTAAAAATTTTTAAACTTACTACTAAATAAGTATATTAATTTCATTAAGGCTCCTCAATCCTTACGGACATGTTATACTAGCTATTGCCCGCGACCTTCTTCCATTAATAAAATACTACTTCCTAATTAGAATCGGATTTTGTTATCAATCTCAAGGGTTTAAAGTTTTTTTGCACGGAGCCCTAAATCTTTTTCTAAAAAAACCTAACCTTTCTTTCGCAGTCGGGTAATAAAAGTAGCCTAAGTTACTCCTTATTATATCAGCTATCTAAATTCGTCCAGCTGTTTAGGCGATTAGCCGGAACAAATAGACAGAATCTATCTGCCAGTTAAATTCGTCCAGCTGTTTCGGAGATTAGCCGGAGCAAACAGACTGACAGAGAAAAATTTGACAGACAAAAGCCGTTCTACATACCTGTATTGTTGAAATTACAAACAGAATTTTTATTTATTTGTTTAAGTTGATTGGTTTAATTTTACATAACATCACGCCTGTAATCCCGAAGGATTAGGCAGAGGTGTGAATGAAAAGTAATAGTTAATGACTGAAAATCTTGGCCTAAGGTGCGTTAATCGTAAGTTTAAATTTATTTCCTGGCTTGGCTTAAGATTCTGTTAAGGTAACTAACCTAACTTTCAGGGAATCATCTAACGGCTATAAACGAAGCCATTAGCCATTTCAAGGGATTTATTTTTTATCTGAGTATATTTTTATAAAAATAAATAATTTAATATTACTTGACCCACAAAATAAATACTAGCTCCTTATTTTTGAACATCCATTACGCTAGTTTACTACGTCGTATTTACCTACTGTCATTGTTAGAATATGGGAGTAAAGGTTTTATGCAAAAAGTCTCAAAAAAATTTAGAATTATAATAATTACGTAAAAAAAAAACACTGATAATTTTTTTTCGTTGCTATGGCGACTTTACGACTTACAGAAATTACCCATAAAATATTTTGTGTATGAAAAGATAAACCATTTCTACCCAATATTTCATTAAAAAATTCTAAGTTTTTTTAAATCACCAAATAAATGTCACGCCTAAAAAAGCTGAATCCCAAAATAACCAAGAAAACCAATACATCATAAGCCAAAGAATTCACTTTTGAAACTTAACGAGGCGAAGCAGATCATCAATTTAAGGGAATGACACACCGCATGGAAATTATATGAATATTCGGATGATTCACCGGGGTTGTTGACACCACGTCCTGTCGTTAATCATAGCATTGTCATATGATGCTGGGACGCTCTCTGATTGTCTTGGGAAATCTCGGCGTTTTAGTGGCTTGGGAGATAGCTGTGATGCATGGGCAGGTTTGGGGTTGATGTACTGCGGCAGACTAATATTGGATATGCTTGGTCCGTTGGGGGTATTCCGATGAAGTAGGGTGCGATTACCGAGCCTCGTCCCAAACCATGACTTACTTTTGTGCAACTCCGCCTTCAAAGATCACAGAAAATGCCAATGTCATCCTGGGACTTCTCACAGGTTCCAAAATGTGACTAATGAGTTTTACTCCCGCGTCCGTTGTCGACCTACCATTCGTGAAACCAAACTGTTGTCTATGCAGAATCCCATTTGGGTTGAAGTGAGACAACATCTGGTTCAGCATGATTTTTTTCATAGATTTTACTCAATGCTGGAAGCACAGATATAGGTCTATAATTTGAAGGATCACTCTTACAACCCGATTTGAAAATAAAACCAATACCACTCTCCCAAGACAAAAAATCCTTGCTTCTTTATAACAACCATGATGAAAAGATGAGAAAATAACTACTCCACAACTACTTATAAACACTTTTACTTCACAAATAAAACGAAATATAATCTTTTGAAAAATCTGTTGAGTTTTCCTTCCGGAGTAAGTTTCGTGTTTCGTAAAACACGACAAACTTCTTGGTAGTAACTTTCAGCTTCAGCAGTGTGACTTGGCCGCAAGCCAAAGTTATGGCTTTCATACATTTTAAATGCGTTTTGATAAGGTCGTGGCCACACTTAACTTAAGATCTGAGGAAGTGTATTTGGAGAAACTCTGAGCTAGTGTAAATCACTTATACAGGGTGTAAACAGACCCTTCACATAGCCTTCAACCAAGCATTCTGTACATCAAACTAAGAAACTTTGCGCAAAAATTATCGACTTTTTTGTTTTGGGTGAAAAATCACGTTTGAAACGATGGAAAGCACTCAAAGCATTGCGCTGATGGATGGATTGAATAGTACGGGGGTCATGGAGGTGTGTAAAGTAAAAACTTTCCATTGAAACATGTATTTAAAAAAAAAACTAGTGAAAAAGTTGGAACTTTGACCCCCAATATATCCGTAACTAGAAGGTATGGTTTAGAACAAAAAAATGATCGCAATGACGGGTAGAATAAGTGCCTTTCGGCTTCGTTAAGAGTCTTGTTACACCCTTTATATGAATGTAAATAATATCACACATAGTTTATAAACATTGGCTAAACGAAAGTATACAACCACAGCCTAAGCGGACTTTAGTGAAAACAGTTAATTTTACACCAAATAACCCTTAATTTAATTTAATGTGAATACCAATCCGATTTGTTAAATAAATTGGCTTCATGTTACTAAAATCGCATTTAGTTAATGCTCGAATGGCTGAAAAGTAAATAGCGCAAACACTGATTTGTTAAAATATGAATTGTATTTATTACGACAAGTTATTGCAGGGTAATGTTTGCTAGTCGTTAAATATGTTAACGGTCTGTGTTCATTTACAGATACACAAGCTAATAATTTTGTAATTATCCTATTGTCGACAAAATTCAATGTAGAGGAAAATAATTTTAAAGTCGATTTAAATTATACCGTAATTTCACCACAGCCTTATAGGAAATTATACAGGGCGTAAGGGACACCGACGAGGCTAAAACGGTTACCACGTATTCAGTACATTATTCTGAAACCCCGTGGAAATTCTGTCAGTTATTAAAAAAAAAACTGCTTTACCCACTCGGTCAAATTGTATGGAACAGCTGTTTTTTGTTTTTAATTATTTTTATGTGGCCCGAAACATTTCTATGTTGGCCCCGTATTTAGTCTAAACCTCATGATTTTTTTTTTTTTTTTAACTTGGTAAAATCATCAAATGAGTCCTCCCACCCAGGGCAGAGCGGGAGGGACTGTCAGACTTGTACTGACTAAAATCCACGGTGTCCTTCAATAGCCCTTTATGATCCAGGGTCACGGTAATTCTATGAGCCCCGCGACCTACCCCCCTGAAATTTTTGGTGGATTATTTAAGAAAAAAAAAACAGCCTGCCGTTTCTTAAAAACCTGCAAAATACAACTACTACTACTGCAACAGCAGATTTTTTTTTAATTGCCGATGAAACATTTCTATGTGAATGATGTACTGAATACGTGGTAACCATTTTACCGTCGGTGTGCCTTCCACCTTGTATTATCTAAGTGAATCTAGATAAACTTCCTATTTTCATACTAGAAATAAATCTAACATTGCACCACTTGCGAGAAATCTCGCTTTAGTACAATAAATTGAATCAACTTTAGCAGAAACAACACAAACATCCAGCTCCCCTGTCTAACAAGGAAACAAAAAACAAATACAACTGCTAGCACACTAAAACAAAATAAACTCTACTACTATCGTATTTGCACTTAATTTTCCAATTAAGGTAATCTTGGCAAAAAGTCTACTTACTTAATTAAATTTTGCTCACACAATGAAATCTGCTCAAAGCGTTCATGCTAAAATTCTGAAATGAATTACACATTTAAATCCTGAGAGAACAATGCACTATTTTGTTCCACTACATTGCAGGGGAATGAATCTCGTACAATTTAATACATCCACTCATTTCTATACCAACTAGGTTGGCCATGAATCAACGTCAAATACAGGACGCGCTCCAACACAACTGTCAAATAAGTTATGCGTAATTTAACGTGAAATATAATTTCGGTATAGATGTAATCTAGGGTTGGTGTAATTTTACCAAAGAACTTTACTGTGTGTTCAATTTAACGGTAGCAAGTATTTTCAATGAAAACTTAATGTGGCTGAGTATTATAAAGAAATGAAGGTCTGGCTGGTTTTTGCTGTATAATTTTTGTGACTGAACATTTTTTTGATGAATCACTCAAGTTTCTTTTAGCATACATTCGAATCGTTAAAATTCAGTTTCATCAAAGGTAGACATAATAATAATTTCACCATTCTTCTTCAGCAAAATAATAAGAAACAAAAATATGACACGATAAATTAGTTGTTAAATAATAATAATAAAATAAACACATTTTAATCATGTTAATGTAGATAGATAAAACTAACAACTAATGTCATGAAAGCCAATATTCATCGAATTCAACAAAACTGTTATCATAATAAAACTAATACATTACTCTGAAGCAAAACATAATAGAAGCATAACTTCGAAATCCCTATTCGCCTACAAATTCACTACACGTAATTAATCCTACAGGGACATTCATTTGGACAATAGCTTTTGTGGTCATCCTACAAATTTAATACCCCACTGTCCGTAACAGAATTGATTCAGAATACAAGGGTGACAATAATCTAACGTATAGCGACATGGCCAATATAAATTGGCCCGACCATTCTGAACCGGAATTTCATTTCAATGGATTACAGCTGCAACGTAAAAGGGGCAGGGATCAATGTGTGCTGGTTTAAGTTATGATTGTGATGTGTGATAAACCACAAATTGTTAGTGCGTTTCATTAATAATTATTATTTTGATGGAACTTATTAGTCATTATTTGATATTAATTGTTTATCGTTTGGTTTCCACATTGAATGAGCTACTATCCGTTCATAATAATTTAGCGAGCTACATAAGTACCTAATGTGTTTCAGTGAATTCTATATTTATTTTTAGTAGCTGTATATTTTGTTTACACATTATATGTTGGGTAGTGTGCTGAAAGTCATATAAATTACATACTGAGTTTCTTGATCTCGGCTGTCATTATTTTGTATGTCATTGACAGTCGTTACAGGCAGTCAGTGGCCCAAAAAGTCTGACAACCACTCTTACGAAGGGGTATCGTATTACCCGGTACTAACTGGGTTGTGGAGGACAGATAGGCAGTCGCTCCATGTAAAATACTGGTATTCAGCTGCATCCGGTTAGACTGCAAGCCGACCCCAACATAGTTTGGAAATGGCTGGGCAGATGATGGTATAGAAAACTTGCGCCGTCGTGTAACATTGTATGTCAGTCCCCTTCTCTCACAAAGCCTGGTGGCCTGTGTCCCATCAGTGGAAGTATTATAGACTAGCTTTTGCCCGCGGCTTTGCCCGCGTGGATGTCGTAAATATCCCATTACTTACCTTCACCCCCCTTTTTAATCCTTCGGGGGTAGAGTTATCAAAAATGCCGAGACACGTATAAATTAATTTTCAGTCGTCAGCCTAAACACAAAATTTGAACTGACAGATTTTCATACAAACTTCCATCCCCTATTTTACCCCTTTAGGGGTAGAATTCCCAAAAATTATTTCTTAGTGGCGACCTTCTCTTCACAAAGAACACACCCTCCAAGCTTCATGTCTCTAGGACCAGCGGTTTGGGCTGTGTGTTGATCTATCACCCAGTCAGTCAATCAGTTTACCATTTTATATATTTATAGATTATGCTATGTTGCGAAAAAGCCAAAAACGAAAACTCAAAATCAAGATGGCGAGGACTTACGAATGGCCATAATAGTTGACGCAAAGCTTTCACGGTTTACAACTAAACTTATACTGTCACTTACGGGATAACTTCCGTGATTGTTTGTTCAGTGTGTTGTTTTTCGTGTTGTTGTGTTGTGCGTTGTTTTTGTGATTGTGTTGTGTTGTTCCGTGTTTGTGTATTGTGTTCCGTTGTTGTAGTTATCCCGTAAGTGACAGTACAAGCAAACGATAAAGTTTGTGATGGCACGTCAGAAACGGTTCAAAAATACATACATAAACCCACGTCTTTTTCCTAAAAGGGTAAGCAGAAACTATAAAACGCCACCTGTTGCAATCCATACGATGCAGAAAGAAGCCTTTCGCAAGCGCTTAACCTGAAGATTGATCCGAGAGGCGGCTGTTCTAATTTAGCCACGAGCTCCTCCACGAGATAGCACGCACATAACCAAAGTGACATAAAGAAAAAGTCGAACTAAGACCTTTTACCACCAATTTTCTGGATGAAGCTTCTTCGCGTATAGGCAAACTTTCTATCGACGCAGTCGGCTACGTGTTATGTTACGGAAGAGATAAATACAGAAGGTCAGATCCTTACAAAGAGTGGCAACAGGCGCACGTCTCGAGACACATTCGAATATTTATATCAATCTGTCCTAAGAGCGTTAACGTCTTACGGCATTTCATAAAAACTTTCAAGTGATTTTGTTTCTAAATGACTGAACAGATTTTAATGAAACTTCGTACATATAAACAGGATACACAAATCTAAAGATTTGACTGAGAACTTTTCTATAAATAAATGCTTCTAACTTTCGAACTGTTCTATCACAAATTCTTTGGCTGGCATCTTTATGCGTCACATAATCGTCACTAAAAACTGGAGTAGCAGCCAGCTCCCTATCTCGACTGGCCGAACGTTCTGATGTACATGATTTTCTGTACCTATCTGTTTCGTGTAAGGCGACACAACATGACAACTTTACTCGTTGGGAATTAGTTGAATACATCTCTAATGAATGTGCTTGTTTATCTTGTTTCACGGCCGATTGCGGCGTGAGGGTAGTAATTAAATTATGCTGGTATAAGTTGATTCTTGTTAAGATTTTTGTTTTTGTTATTTCTGTATTTTTGTAAGCTTTGGTTTGCAAGCGTATCAACAAATAAAATAAGGTGTTTAAATCAGTCAATAATTTCATTATTTTCCAAAAATCTAAAATTATAGACCGCACCGAGCCAACGTGGTTACGAGGCCACTGTTGGATGGTAAAAAGTGATAGTAAAGGTAGAATTATTTATTATGACGTAATCATTTTGCCTTTGCCCAATAGTGGGACATACAAGGCTAACAAATAAAAAAAAAAAATAAAAAAAAAAACATTTTGTCCCGAATCAAACTCGGGCTCTTGACGGCTTTCCAACAGGAAAGAAAGAAATAAATAATCACACAGACATCACATAATCAGCCTACAACAGTCCACTGCTGGACATAAGCCTCTTCAATCGCACACCACTTAACTCGATTCTCGGCAACTCTCATTCAGTTGCTACCAGCCACCATGCCAAGATCGTCGCTCCACTGAGCCTGAGGGCGTCTCAACTTACGTTTGCCCATTCGCGGTCTCCACTCAAGAACACGGCTACCCCAATATTCATTGGTTCTACAGCTAATATGGACGGCCCATTGGCCATTGCCACTTCAGCTTAGTTATTCTGTGAGCTATGTCGACAACTCAACCAAAAATAAAGAACCAAATGTGACTAAACATCTACTCTTTTACAACTGCACCGTATAGTAACCACAGTACAACAAAATCCAGTAAACTAAAATCTAAATCGACAGACGCGAAAACATTCGAAAATGTGCGAGCACGTACTACCAATTAGCTAATCGAATTATTGGACAGCAAAGCTTTAATATTGGACCATTTGTGCATCCCGCATACAATACGTGAACACTGGACAACTGTCAGCGGTCACTGACACTGGACACAAAAGAACAGTAGTTACAATGTGTTGCCGGATTAGTTCCGCTCAGTATTGTTATACTGGCTTTGCATAATGGTCTGTGGGTATTTGGGTGTTAATTCAAGTATGAAGGCTGTAGCGGGTTAAGTGTATGAGTTAGTGATTAACGGAAAGCAAATGATTTCGAAGTTTCGATAATGGTGTTGTTTTAAACGGTAATTTAGAAAATTACTGTAATTAACACATGTTGACTACTAGAGTGATGGATATGAATGTGGATGCATGGAGAGGGAAGGCCAAAGAAAAGATGGATGGATTGTGTGAGGAATTATGAAAGAGAATGGAGTAAATGATGCCGTGACGTCTGACAGGGGAGAATGGAAGAAAAAAACGTGTTGCGCCGACCCTAAGTAGAATGGGACAAGAGCAAGAAGATGATGACTGTAGTTAAAACATTTTGTTGGCATGAATATAATTATGATGAGGAGGGTTAAAATACATGTGACTAAAATTACTATTAATACTAACGGGATATTTACCATGTTTACTGTTTGTTATCCGTGATCATGGTGCTTGCGACAGCGCCGAAATATCGGGAACTCGTAACAAACCGTAAACATGGTAAATATCCCGTTAGTATTAATAGTAATGTTAGTGACCATGATTGTTTAAAATCTTATATGTGACTAAAAGATTGATGGATACATATACTGATGGATGGAGAAGGCCAAGGAAAAGATGGATGTGTGAGCTAATTCTGGGTTAAGCGTAATTTGTACATAAGTAATATTGTTGCAATTTGTATGTATATTTGTTTTTTGTGTGCAATAAAGAATAAGAATAAGAATTATATGAAAGAAAAAGGTGTAAATGAAAACGTTAAGACTGTCAGGGGAACAAAAAAATCAAAAGAAGATTGGCAGCAAAACATGTTGCACTGCGCCGATCCTAAGTACAAGAAGACGATGGCTGTAATTAACACATTTATGGTCGAAGTTCATCATCATCTGCCTAGCCTTTTCCCAACTATTGGGGTCAGCTTCCAATCTAACCGGATGCAGCAGAATACCAATATTTTACATGGAGCGACTACCTATCTAACCTCCACAACTCAGTACTGGCTAATACGATACCCTTTAGTAAGACTGGCTGTCAGACTATCGGGCCACTGACTACCTGTAAAGGCTTTGAAAGATCTACAAATGACAGCCGGGACGACATAACGTGCTTTCCGAGGAAACGGAGGTAACTAAGTAATGGGTGGTCACCCCTACACGGATCAACCTAGGCAACCGCGGCTTAACCTGAAGATCAAACTGGTCGACGTTCTTATAAATTAAATATTAGAACCACTGCACCGTCAAGAGAAAGAGTAAGAAAAAATTGCTTTGTTGGTTTGATTTTAATCAAAATAGAACACAGGGTTTCAGTTTAGCCGTCAAAGACGTGGCTATAATATATATTAATATGAATCTTAGCAAGGCATAATACGACATATTTATGTTTAAATTTTCGACCGCACACGCAGCGATAATATATATTTGTATGTCGTCACCAAAATATGTCGACAAATATATTACGGTATATTTTGGCATATATCTCGGTATATTTTGCCATACCGAGTGAGGGCAAAATATATATTGTAGTATAGCTCCCGTGTGTGGTAGCTTGATACTATAATATATATCTCGATATACAAGGTGGAGACGACAATACGACAATTTTGGCCAAGGTTTTTGAAGTAGCGAGTTGGCAACATGTATTTAACGTTTATACCGATGCGGGATTCGCTAACCTGTTTATGGTAGCCTATTATGAAAAATAACATCCTGTGAATAAACTGCATACAAAATTAAATCGAAAATATCTAGTAATTTTCGATTGAATTTTTGTATGCAGACTGGGAACGTCATGAGTTACATACAGTTTAATTTATTCTCGCATTGTCGTCTCCACCCTGTATTATAGGTACGTCTGTGACGGGCTTAAGCTACAAAACTAAATCCGTATTTTTAATTACCCACCATCACCCTAAAAATCCAGCACAAAGCGCTTTCTCAGTAAATTACAGCGGTTTTCATCGTTTTGGAAGCATTGTTGTCGCCAGGTCTTACGCAAATCCAGCTGAAATCGCTGCAAGCCGCTGCAAATCGTCATTGTAGAAGTACACAGTTGTGTTAGCATTCTCGTCTTTGTTTTACTGCGTATGTACGTAAAGTTCTGAGGCTTTTAATACAATGTAGGAGATTGAAATGTGTGTTTAGATAGATCGCGAGTATGTGGTATTTAAATGGTAGATAAATAGTGATTCAGCGATTGTGCGCTGGAAATAGTACGAATATTGTTTTAAGGGGATTGCTTGAGCGGAATCTCGGGGTTTCATAATTGCATTTTAAAATGGATCTGGTTTTATCATGGATGAGATGGCACAAAAGGATCTACTCCTTTTGTGCAATCTCATCCATCTCATGGGCATGTGATGCGAAGGTATGAGGAAAATGTCGTGAGGTAAGTTTTGAATATGGATGGGTTTATGAGTAGAGGAATATCAAAGAAACGATGGATGGACTGTGTAAAGGATGATTTGGCTAGAAAGGAGGTGTCTGATGAGATGACGTATAATAGAGAAGTATGGAAGAAGTAGACATGCTACGACCTCAAATGAATCCGGATAAGGGCAAGAGAATGATGATGAGATGGCACAAAACTGAGGAGTACTATACTCAGTGGAAAAAGGCCACCAATGATGACGATGTTGACTTTAGGATGTCTATTTTTTTTTTAAAAAGATCTTCTTTTTTTAAAAAAAAGGTCTTTTTTTTTAAAAAAAAAAAGGTATTTTTTTTTTTAAAAAAAGATCTTTAATTTTTCTGGTTTTTTCTTTGAGTTTTTGAAAACAAAGTTTGGCAAATTACATAAGAAATCAAAAATTAGTTATGCAGAGGTGTACCTAATAGCACACCCACATTTCGGAAATAGAGTGCTAGCCTATTGCCATCAACCGGGCACGCATCCAGACTTCGTGGTTACTGAGAAAGTCCTGATGGAAAAACCCAATAGCACTTTGCCCGACCCGGGAATCGAAACCAGGACTTCAATCTCAGCAGTCGCGCTTACGACCACTGGACCAATGAGGCAGTAGTATTATTGAAATAAGTATACCAGTTTGCTTTCAATTTGTATAATAGAAAGGGAGCTTCACGTCCTGTAAATTCCCTCTCTTTTCACTCACACACTTCTTTATCGTGCGGTTAGTGACTAACCTGGTGGCAGTCTTTATACAGCCCATGTGCCTCTGACTTCAATCAATCAATCAATAAACTTTATTTTCTCACCACAATATACATAAATTATTTTACATCGGTCAGATTCGACAATGATACACAATTCAGGTAAGTATATATTGAAGGAGACTGGTGCCTAAGCTAGGCTCGTGGCCTGTGTTTCAGGATAAGTGATAATTTTCCCAAAATGAAGTGATATTAAATCAATACTGCTTTAAGAGATCATGGGAGCCCATCATCTATCAAAATCATTAAATAGGTGCGCATTTATGGCCACAAGCCTACCATTAAAACACCCACAAAAAAATGTAAAAAAAAACACACTATCGTCACCCCTAACCAACCGCACCATAAATAATATAAAACCGCGACACTTCTCGCGTTAAACAAACAATGGTACCAACCCTCAAACTCGTTGTGACAAAATGTGGCACGTGACAGAAGTGTGACGACAAAGCTGTGACCAAAGATAGTGAACAATAAATTATGTTCAGCTACCGTGTGCACATTGAGAAGCTCTGCCGATGGTTGCCGATGATACCCGAAGTAATCCGAGCTAATAATTACGATGTTGCTATGAGTATGTATGTTTAAAACCCAAAGCATCTCGCTGGATTTTTTTTTTACGATAATCCTGGTTATTTTGCAAATGACTGGATTATTTTAAACTATAAAAAAGTAGTAATAAAACGAGCAAATTTTAGGGTCTGTTTAGGACCAATGGAAACTTGATTACTTTTAATTTTTTTTTGGGAATTTGTCATTTCTCAAAATTTATAAGCGCTAAATGTCTCAGGGCCTTTAGTTGCTTAAAATAGTGCTGAATTTTTTCACCATTTGTGAAACGCTATAAAAATCTGTAAGATATAGGATACTTGTAAAACTATTATTTGCACATGTTGATGCATTGAGGACCATTTCAAGTATCTGCAGGATGCTTCGGAGTCGATAAATATATCTTGTAACCACCCCAACGGCATTTAAAATGCACAAATTTTATAAATTGGAAGGGTATTTGAATCCAAAATTTTAGTACCCTTTTTTTTTTTTATTCGGATGGGAAATCATCAAATGACCCCCCACTCTGGGCGGAGCGGAAGGGAGTGTCAGACTTGTACTGACTAAAACCCATCCATGTTCCTTCTTTGCCCTTTGTTTTCCAGGGCCACGGTATCTCTTTCGAACAGTCCCGCAGCCCTGGCAGGCATCGGCCCTTGCAGACCCCTACATCGTTGCTGACATCTCTTTGAGGTGCGCGTGGAACACCCTTAACCTATGGTGCACAGACTTGGTCTTTGACTAACATCCAGAAGTCCAAATATAAGGTTTGCGAACGGGTAAGGGAGCGCAGTATACTAGGTGTTAAATTAACGGATCGTGATCGAAACACAATGCTGGCTCCAACACAAATATGGCTGATGTGGCTGAAAAGGCTACCCAACTCAAATAGGACATGCCGGACAAACTGTGGGCCAAAATAACAGGAAACTAGTGCCCTGACACAGTGAGGCGGGGTCGCGGCAGGCCACGAAGGAGAGGGCGGGACGAACTGGACAGGTTCCGTCAGAACTGGAAGGAGAACGCACGGGTTCGCGAGTAATGGAAGGAGTAAAGAGAGGCCTTTGAACAGGAGTGGGACAGAGCAGGCTAGAAAAAGGGTTATTTTATGTGACAAGTACAACTAGTATTATTCTGAAGTCCTTAAACTAACTAAAACATTATGTACGAATCGATTCAAAAATTTATCGATTTAATTCTTGCTAGGCCCTCAGACCAAAATCAAGACAAAGAAATCTCTTCAACGACTAACAGAGTTTGAACAAGAAAACTTATAACATTGTCCAAGCCAATAAGCTTGCAGAATCTCGCCAACAACCGACTTGTTCGCAATATAAAGGCGCCGTACCTCTAATCAGTCTTCAATCTTGCACTAGTGCCGTAAATCGATTTCCTACAGTTTAACCGTGGTTTTGCGGTAACAAGGCTGTTACAGGGTTAGTTTTCTATCGTGTTACGGAACTAAGGTTGGTGCTGAAAGTATTGTGTTCAGAATCAACCGTCAAAATAATCAATTACAGATATTTTTTAAATTTTCATTTGCAGATTTGTATAAAAACAAATATTTATAAAAAAGCTAAAAGCAAGCAGTAGGATTCTACTAAAAGCAGTAGGTGCATATCTAGTTTGAGCGCAGTTCTGCCAGAATGTACTAACAATCATCAGAACTTCTCCCATTTTTCGGAGTAAATTTTGGAAAGTTAACGTCGATTTATTTTATACCTATTTCTTTTCGTCTCCTGTTTATGATTATGTGGGTGGTCTCTACCATTATTATTATTATTTTATTATAAATCTATATTGTCCCACGGCAGGGCAAGGCCTACCCTTCTATCCTTCCATTGGAAGGATAGAAGGGTGGCCGCCTTTGCTCGTTCCATCCATTTCGCGATCTAGTGCGATTGTAGACCAATCCTTTGCTAAAGAGTCCAGCTCGTCCCGCCATCTCCTTCTGGGCCTGCCGCGTTGTCGTTTCCTGCTATTTGGTATCCACTGAGTGGTAGTTTTTGCCCATTGCTCCTACGACATGCGGCAGATGTGAACAGTCTAGTTCCATTTCAGGCCAGCATCAGCTATTTATGGAGTTTCTGATGCGGTCCGTAAGTTTGACACCCAGAATACTTCGCTAAAATTGATTTTATTGCTAGCCCATGCCATGCCACTGCCGGGCAAAGGACTCTCACCATTTCTTCCAACAGTCAAGCTTATATGTTTTGGGTGTATACTTAGTACTGATTTCATTAAATATGTAAGGTCCCGTAGTAGTTGCCATCTTACACTAGCTCGTTTAAGTAAGAAGTGGCAAGTAAGAAAGTACTTGGAGTTAGGTGAGTTGACGTACAGTCACGAGCACCAATATGTATACACTTTTCTAAATTTAAAAGCAATTTTCGCGAGATGAAACGATTGTAACTTCGATATAGGATGTTTTTCATAAAAATATGAGTTCCAAAATACTATGTTCGTAACTACATTAAATTTTAACCAGAGCAGTAGGAGAAAAACAACTTTGGTGCTCGTGACTGTACACAGATTTGGTAACACTAAAAGTTTATTAGAGTACCGATCACAACTAAGTTAAAGAGAAGTTGGATGCTAATCCGCGGTGTTCGCGTAAGTATACAAGATGTAACGTAATAAACGCAAGACCTCCCGTGTGGTCTCTCGCACCATGAAACTAAACATATTTTGTTCCACGAGTTCCTGAAATTTGCAACAAAAAAATATACTTTCTATAGGAACGGACGCAATCAGCTGATCCACATGTATGGTAAAACTAAAAAAAAAGTTATGAATTTCCAAAAGTCATAGAACAAAAGTTGTTCAGTTTCATGGTCTGAGACACCACACGAGAGGTCTTGCGTTTATTATGTTACACGTTGTATAATTTGTCAACTAACTTAAAATTATATTTAACGTTGTTTTAAATACGAAAGAGAAAAGTAGCTTCCTGCGTTTGTAGCCTGACGGTGTACGTTAACCGTATACAATAATACGCCAAATTTAAAATTTGTTATTCATCCACGTTATACATGAGGTCAAACCACACGGGTTGCGAATACTACGCACGTAACCTTTCTGAAGAACACCACCGTTTAGGTCAGTCTCAAGGCCTTCTAGGGCGTTTTCGTCCTTACATCGCTTTCTAAATGAAAAATTTAATTCAAAATTTAAATTAGACGACAACTTACCTCCTAATAATTGAATGGAATTTAATTTCTATGACATTGTATTGAAAGGAGATCGGGCCGAAGCGGTCCAAGTAGCGTCGGTGAACTAGACCTATATTTTCTTGAAGCTGATGTCAAGAGCATCATTTTTTGTTATGGCGTCAAAAAAATTCCTCTATGGAGAAAAAAGTTATTGATCATTTAAAATGAACTATGTAATCAACGATGGCATTAATTACAAACACCGTCGGTGATTAAGACAAACATCATTTTAAAGGTTGTTAGAAGACAGTTATTCTTTGTTAAGAACATAAGCAAATCGGCGCCGGGAGAAAAAAGTTAAACGCCATAATGCACAATTAGTGAAAACAAAATCTTCTAATTAAAGAGATACAAGGAGCGTCGGTGATTCAGACAGATATCATTTTAAAGCTTATTAGAAGAAGGTTATTCTTTGTTAAGAACATAAGCAAATCGCCGCCGGGAGAAAAAAGTTATAGACCATTATGTATAATACAGATAACAAAATCTTCTAACTCAAGAGATACAAGGAGCGTCGGTGATTCAGACACACATCATTTTAAAGCTTGTTAGAAGAGGGTAATTCTTTGTTAAGAACATAAGCAAATCACCGCCGGGAGAAAAAAGTTATAGACCATTATGTACAATACAGATAACAAAATCTCCTAATTCAAGAGATACAAGGAGCGTCGGTGATTCAGACTTACATCATTTTGTAGCTTGTTAAAATAGGGTATTTCTTTGTTAAGAACATAGGCAATTCGGCGCCGGGAGAAAAAAGTTAAACGCCATAATGCACAATTAGTGAAAACAAAATCTTCTAATTCAAGAGATACAAGGAGCGTCAGTGATTCAGACACATATCATTTTAAAGCTTGTTAGAAGAGGGTAATTCTTTGTTAAGAACATAAGCAAATCACCGCCGGGAGAAAAAAGTTATAGACCATTATGTATAATACAGATAACAAAATCTCCTAATTCAAGAGATACAAGGAGCGTCGGTGATTCAGACGCACATCATTTTAAAGCTTGTTAGAAGAGGGTTATTCTTTGTTAAGAATATAAGTAAATCAGCGCCGGGAGAAAAAAGTTAAACGCCATAATGCACAATTAGTGAAAACAAAATCTTCTAATTCAATAGATACAAGGAGCATCGGTGATTCAGACACATATCATTTTAAAGCTTGTTAGAAGAGGGTAATTCTTTGTTAAGAACATAAGCAAATCACCGCCGGGAGAAAAAAGTTATAGACCATTATGTATAATACAGATAACAAAATCTCCTAATTCAAGAGATACAAGGAGCGTCGGTGATTCAGACGCACATCATTTTAAAGCTTGTTAGAAGAGGGTAATTCTTTGTTAAGAACATAAGCAAATCACCGCCGGGAGAAAAAAGTTATAGACCATTATGTATATACAGATAACAAAATCTCCTAATTCAAGAGATACAAGGAGCGTCGGTGATTCAGACGCACATCATTTTAAAGCTTGTTAGAAGAGGGTTATTCTTTGTTAAGAATATAAGCAAATCAGCGCCGGGAGAAAAAAGTTAAACGCCATAATGCACAATTAGTGAAAACAAAATCTTCTAATTCAAGAGATATAAGGAGCGTCGGTGATTATTACTGTACGTGCGTTACCGGTAAATGTACCATTGCGCACATAATAATGTCTTTATTATGGACTTTGGTCTAGGCACGTCATCAAGAAGAAGTAGTGCCATCCTGTGCATTTCCTCGACTCTATTGCATATAGTTAATAGTCGAATCATTTGTTTAAGGCCCCTTAGGTTGTGCGGACAACTGTCCTGTAAGATTACTCTCAAGCAGCTCTAAGGTTTTTGTGTCAAGGATTTGGTAAAGGGTCGCTTTCATCACATGACAACTACTGCGACCAACTGTGAACTTCAGCATACGATGAAACATGTCTGCTTACTCCTTTAAGGATTAAAGTCGTGAAGATTTTGTCTCCAGGATTTAGCAAACAGATCGTTTTCAACTCATAATAACTAATGCGACCAACTTCGGTATACGATGAAACTTGTCTGCTTGCCCCTCTAAGGATTATGGTCGTGAAGGTTACGCTTATGTTTATCAGTGATGAAGTGTTGAGGGCTTCATACTACCTATACTACCTTGTATTGCTTTTTTAATAAAAATGAAGAATTCGATTTACTAAAAGTACTATTTATACCCTTTTTTTTTAAGCGATTTCCATGAGTTTTGGTAATTGAAAAGCATCAAACACAACAAGTGTTTTGTGTATCCTAGAATCAACAGAGCTTCTTGGACCAGAGTCTATAGAAGATTGCCCGATCTCCTTTTTTTTTTCTTCCTTACTTTTAATAATTCTTGACATTATAATTAATAACCCTTGACATTGTATTTAACCATTCTTGACATTGTAAATAATAACCCCTGACATTGTATTTCATAGTAGTTAACGTTTTCCATATTCTCGACATTGTATGGTTTAATATTAATTTTAATTCTTTGAAATATTTGTACGCTGGAAACAGCAGAATATTATGGACATCATAATATTATGTGTAACAACAATATTCTAGCAAATAAATTATATTATTATAAATACCTACCTTTTATTAGTTCCAAAAACGCAATAATAAAAATTCAAAGGCAACAAAAGACCACATTTCATTACTTACGGCCTTTCGAAGTGAAGTAAAATCACAATTAATTTAAATTCCTTTACCAAAACATCTGAAAACAAAAGATAAACTCTATTGTTTTTCTTCGCGCGTAAAATATATCTTTTCATAAATAATGCTCCGGTTGCTATCAATCATAGCTGTTCGCTTTCATAGTAAAATGTACATTTATAAACGCTAACACAGATTGCAGGATCCATAAATTAAATCTTATCACGCACGCATCATTTATACAATATGTTTTGTTAAAAATGTTGTTAACATGGTATGCATGTACAAAGCAAATAAATAAAAAAGCATTTGTAACGTTTTCGGTGCTTACGATTATGAAAAATAATAATTTCAAGTAAATCTAGCACTCAACCTAAGTCGACACTATTGGTAACTATATTTTCGAGCCGTTGGGGGTTGAAACTCTAGGACCGTGGGGTCCGAGTGCTCACAGTCTTTTCAAGGACATTTCAGCATGCTTAGTTGACACTTCCCGTGATCCAAGGATTGGCTGTTACCTTGGGACAGAGGTTAGCTTTGCCATACAACGTAGCAACGCCGCCAGTCCCTTGGGGACATTACCAGTTGACAGCGTTGAGCAGTTTTTTGACGCAATTTTTTTAGTTTATTGTTAGTATTTCCCAAGCGAAAAAAAAAGAAAAAAAACGTTAGTTATTATAATTTATAAATTTTATAAATGTAAATAATATTTTTAAAGAATATAAAAATAAATGTAAACTATACTGTCACTTACGGAATATCTTCCGTGATTGTTCTGAGCTCCCGATATTAAACATAAAAACAATATTGTGTTTTCACAGGGTTTTGATTTGGAAAATGGGGTTGATGTTAAAGTGACAATCGACCGTGGTGCTGCCTGTCATGTGGCTACACTTTCTGTTACTAAGGAAGGTACTCAAACAAGCTACCCATCTAAGTTCGATGCCTTTAGAAAGGAATATAAATATATCGAGTTTGCTTGTTCGTTGTGATTTTATATTTTTATTGACCCACGTTTTTTTATTGGACTTATTGTGTGTGCTCGCCTACCTACCGACCTCTTGCTACTCGACACGGAGTTGTCTTGCAATTGCAATCGAGGTGAAAGTTCATAGCAATGTTTGCAGTTTTTTATACCTATTGATGTAGGAATCACACGATTTTATTTTCAGGATTGTAAAGATATGAAAAGTTCCTGAATCTTTTTTATAATATGAAATACTAATATTCAGTTATTCAGCGTTATATATTGCTAGGTACCATATTAAAACATTGCTGGGGCAGTCGTCCATACTTCTATTTAGCCATCTCCTTTTAATAATGACTAATAGGGATGTTTCCTGTGTAAAAAAAAATGATTCTATTTAGTCTGTCAGTTAGATAATCGAAAAATATTGGATACTTATTTTTTGTTTAATCAAATCAATAAAAATTTACGAAGTTAAAACGCATCAAAGATCATGAGTGGGGGGGTCCTGTGACGTCACTTTTCGGTAAAAACTCAGTACACTTCACTTACAAGTATGACGACGTCACACGAGTTTTCGACGCACTGTATCGTCTTCATTTTTAGTTTTCGTGAAAAAAAAAAAATACGTGTCCAATATTTTTTGGAAATCTATCGGACGGACTGGTTAGATTTTTTCGGGAAACATCCCTATTGTTAAGGTGTTCTAGTATATTTATTCCCATCACGTTTGCTAGCTAATTTAATTTTGTTGTGGGGTTTAAATGGTAATAAAATGTTACGAAAAAAGCTATACTTGTTTTTCTGTAAGAGCAAAGTACAAACCTTTAACGCCGAAATTGATAGCCCTTGGCGCCATAGTATTCGTCCTATCCGTCAATCTCCTCTTTACTGGAACGTGTTCCATCTTAAATTCTGTCTTCACTGGCTTCTTTAGGGCTGCTTCCATCTTCCCAGTCAACACAAAAGTCGAATTCAATCAAATTCTTAGTGTCCATAACCCCATAGTTTTCTACATCAGCTGCAATGTCTCTTTTGTCCTTTTTTGCAGATTTCTTGTTTCTCGTCGTCTCGAAACTCTCAAAGGAGTCATTTATTATAATAGTTTCGTTATTAGGCAGTTTGATCGGCGTGCCCTTGCGTTTCTTGGCTGGTAACCTTTTAGGTTCTTTATTCTCTATGTCAGTTAGGTCCTCACTGTCAGTTATGATGTCTACAGTAGCATTACCGTCATCCTTTTTGGAGAAACTGTATATTTCATTAAAATACAGATTCTCCAAAAAAGACGACAGTATTAAACTTGAAGTATGCGTCTCCTTCGTGGCCATCTTCCGACGACGTTATGCTTTTAGCTGATTTCGCCTTTTTTCATTTTCTCTAGATATTCAGATGTCAATCCTGGTGGGGCTTTGTCGTGCTCTTCGAGTGTTAAATACAACTTCTTCAACGTAGTAGGCATCTCACTTATGCATTCCGTGAAGGCTTAAATATCATCATTATCTATGGACAATAGTTTCAGTCTCAGATTGTCTCTGGCCTTGATCTGTCGTTGGTCACTTTGCAACTGTACTTTTTCAACGAAGTCGGTTAATTCGAGGCAGTCTGAAAGCGCTTGTCCACAGCTGATGTGTAGTTTCTTCTTGCTCTCTTCCCATTTCATCCAGGTAGCCATAACTTTAGAGTCTAGGCTTACAGATTGTTTCGTGTAATTTTCAGCTGCACGCTCTTGACGCGGTATTTCTTCGGTGCACATCTAGATTGGAGAAAAAAACAAATGCATTGAAATTATGGTTAATATGGCTCGACCTAAACAAGGTACGTTTACAGATCAATGTTCAAGAAACGAGTTGGTGACAATTCTGCGAATGAAACAATTTCATACGCTGCATGCGAGTTCGGACGACGAAAGTTTGAATAATCAAGAATTCATGCCACAATTCAAACCTCCTCAAATTAATTGACATAATCAGCGCGAACGAATGTCTTGCTACATCCCATTCGTGATTCAAGATTGATCAGAACATTCACTTATAGCCTAAAATTTACCTGCCCCATGGCCTCAAAGGAGGACTGGTGCGCAAGATCAGCGACGTGCGAGAAGGCGCGCGTGCGCAGTCTGTGACATCAAGCTTAGCAGCTCGGATTCCAATAAGATGTACACCTCCTCTTCTTCTGAGATGCGTTTGCGCCATTCTTGATTAGCTAAATCGAAAAGTTTATTTTAATTTCTGTAAGATGATGTGTAATAAGTCAAAAGGTTTAAAGAGGGCATGCTAGCAGAAGACGTTATGCTTCAATTCCTTAAATTGACAAAGGTAATTTAGCAATGGTCGTTGCGTTTCGCAACAGTAGTGCCCCAGGACAAGCGGAGTCGCCACTTTGTCCAAGTAGAACTCTGTGGAGTTAGAGTGACGACAATTTGAACAGAAAAGGAACTACAGGTATTCTTTTGCTGCTGTTATTATCTAGCCTCGAGATCGATTTTTCATTGGCAGCTCATGAAAATTACGATATTACTTATTGGTGTTAAATATTACAGTGCAAAACAATCATCCTTGGGGAATGAAATAATCAGGTAAGGGAACAGTATGCAAATTGGACACTACTAATACGAGTATATCAAGTTATTCATGTCACCATCATCATTTCAGCCGAAAGAGGTCCACTGCTGGACATAGGCCTCCCCCAAGTGTCGCCACATTGTTGCGCTCATCATTGGGGGGGGTTTTGCCATAATCGCCACGCTTGGCAGGCGGGTTGGCGATCGCAGTACGGTTGTTAGAAAACGCAGAGAACGCTGCTGCCCATTCTCTGATAAGTCCCTGAGTCGCCTCTTACGACACCCACGGGAAGATATGGGATGGTGCTATTCTCTACGTCCGACACCATATGGAACATGTATTCATGTATGTTAATTTTATACCGTAAAGAAAAAACTAATAAATCCTCCAAAAGTGCACGTCACTCCGGATTACGCAGTTTTAGGGCCCATTTATTCCTTTATGATCCTAACATGACAAGCTATAAAATTAATCCTTGATAAATTATTAAACTGTCCCTATTTATTTCTTTACACCTCATACCGTTCCTTTCGTACCATTTCCTGCTTTATTTAATCTAAAATAAGGTTTAAAGTTCCATCAGCTGTGTCCCGAATACCATTCTCTATGAAGAATACGAATTTAGGGTCGAAATCTACATTAATACATTAATAGATGTACACGTAAGACCTCGTATTGTTGCAAAATGCGAGGGGACTGACTTATTTTAATTTTAAATCAACCTTAAGTTATGCAAATGGTAAAAGGTATTTTGTGGGGAATTGGATCCAACTGGTGTTTCGGGAAATCTAATTTGTGTGCATTTAATTCATGTAGGAAGGTGTTTTGTAGCATTTAATGATAAGCCCCCGTAGCATGACCACCGTAGACAAGGATTTCTTTGACGGAAGAATCGACAAAAGAGAAGAGGCTGATTTGCTGCTGATACTAGAATTTTAATAACAACTGCATCAATTAAATTGGTACCAACATATTTATTATTTAGCTACTTCTACGGGGTGGAAGGGACACTGACGCGAAAACGGTTACCACGTAACCAGTACATCATTCCGAGCCCCCCTCTTTGTTGAATTCGATGAATATTGGCTTTCATGACAGTAGTTGTTAGTTTTATTATGCTCAACGTGATTAAAATGTGTTTCTTATTATTTCCTTTATTTATCTTTTAAACATAATATAATTAACATTTTTAAGCGTGGGGTCTACAACGGCTCTTAGCTCTAAGCCTTTTGTATAACACCATGTTTTTACCGGTAGTACGCAAATAACTAAATATTTCTAAACACAGTAATATAAAAAACATTTAAAAATATAAAAAAATTGTAGCCCTTTTATTATTATTATTAAACAACTACTTTATTGTGTCATATTTTTGTTTCTTATAATATTGCTAAAGAAGAATGGTGAAATTATAATTATGTCTACCTTTGATGAAACTGAATTGTAACGATACGAATGTATGCAAAAAGAAACGTGAGTGACTCATCAAAAAAATGTTCAGTCACAAAAATTAAACTGCAAAAACCAGCCAGACCTTCATTTCTTCCAGATAATACTCAGCCACATTAAGTTTTCATTTCAAAGACTTGCTACCGTAAAATTGAACACATAGTAAAGTTATTTGGCAGAATTACACTAACCCTAGATTACATCTATACCGAAATTATATTTCACGTGAAATTACGCATAACTTATTTGACAGTTGTGTTGGAGCGCGTCCTGTATTTGACGTTGATTCATGGCCAACCTAGTTGGTATAGAAATGAGGGTGGATGTATTAAATTGTACGAGATTCATTCCCCTGCAATGTAGTGGAACAAAATAGTGCATTGTTCTCTCAGGATTTAAATGTGTAATTCATTTCAGAATTTTAGCATGAACGCTTTGAGCAGATTTCATTGTGTGAGCAAAATTTAATTAAGTAAGTAGACTTTTTGCCAAGATTACCTTAATTCTAAATTAAGTGCAAAGACGGTAGTAGTAGAGTTTATTTTGTTTTAGTGTGCTAGCAGTTGTATTTGTTTCCTTGTTAGACAGAGGAGCTGAATGTTTGTGCTGTTTCTTCCAAAGTTGGTTCAATTTATTGTACTAAAGCGAGATTTCTCGCAACTGGTGCACTGTTAGATTTATTTTTAGGATGAAAATAGGAAGTTTATCTAGATTGACTTAGATAATACAAGGTGGAAGGCACACCGACGGAAAAACGGTGACCACGTATTCAGTACATCATTCACATGGAAATGTTTCATCAGCAATTAAAACAAAATCAGCTGTTGCAGTAGTAGTAGTTGTATTGCAGTTTTTTAAGAAACAGCAGGCTGTTTTTTTTTTCTTAAATAATCCACCAAAAATTTCAGGGGATTCAGACTAACATAGGTACTAAATACGGGGCCACATAGAAATGTTTCGGGCCACATAGAAGTTAAAAAAAAATCTGCTGTTCCATAAAAGGAGATAATTTCGGCTCCATACATTTTTGGGCCTTTTCTTTAAGTGACAATGACAATTGCTTCGGATCATTAGTTCTAGCAAATGTATCATTATTTTATGTTTCCCAGCACTTTAAAAAAATCAATAAATGTATGAAAATGATGAATCATCGAACCTGTATAACTTGGTTTAGAGCGATCCTACAACTTTTGTGCCATAATAACTATTGTTCCAAATGGCTAGTTCTAACAATACGTGCCATTTTTTTTTGTTGGCCGGACTTTCAGAAAAGGCCCAAAAAAATGATCTCCTTTGACCGTGTGGGTTATTGCATTTTTTTTAATAACTGACAAAAAAAATTCACGAGGTTTCAGAATGATGTACTGAATACGTGGTAACCGTTTTAGCGTCGTTGGTGTCCCTTCCGCCCTGTATAATTTCCTATAAGGCTGGGGCGAAATTACGATATAATTTAAATCGACGTTAAAATTATCTTCCTCTACATTGAATTTTGTTGAAAATATGGCAATTGCAAAATTATTAGCTTGTGTATCTGTAAATGAACACAGAACCGTTAATATATTTAACGACTAGCAAACATTACCCTGCAATAACTTGTCGTAATAAATACAATTAATATTTTAACAAATCAGTGTTTGCGCTATTTACTTTTCAGCCATTCAAGCGTTAACTAAATGCGATTTTAGTAACATGAAGTCAATTTATTTAACTAATCGGATTCGTATTCACATTACATTAAATTAAGGGTTATTTGGTGTAAAATGAACTGTTTCCACTAAAGTCCGCTTAGGCTGTGGTTGTATAACTTTCGTTTAGCCAATGTTTATAAACTATGTGTGATATTATTTTCAGTTACATAAAGGCTGTTACAAGACCCTTAACAAAGCCGAAAGGCACTTATTCTCCCCGTCAATCGAAAGGGTAATGGCGAATCCCGCGCAAAACGCTGCATGTGAGTTCTGACGGCGATAGTTTGAATAATAAAGAATTCATACAACAATTCGAACACCTCCTCAAATTAATAAACATAATCAGCGCGAACGAATGTCCTCCCACATCCCGTTCGTGATTCAAGATTGATCAGAACATTCACTCATACGCTAAAGTTTTACCTGCTCCATAGCCTCAGAGTTGACCGACGCGCAAGGTCAGCGACGTGCGAGAAGGCGCAGTCTCTGAAGCAACACGAGCACTCGCTAACGTGACATCATGCTCAGCAGTTTGGATTCCAACTTATTGGAATCGAAGCTGCTGAGCTTGATGTCACGTCAGCGAGTGGTTGCGTCATTCTTGATTTGCTAAAAGGAAAAGTTTATTTTAATTTCTGTAAGATGATGTGTAAAAAGTCAAAAAGTGGTTTTAAAGATGGCATGCTAGCAGAAGACGTTATGCTTCATTTCCTTAAATTGACAAAGGTCAATTTAGCAATGGTCGTTGCTTTTTGCAACAATAGTGCCCCAGGAGAAGCAGTCTCGCCACTTTGTCCAAGTAGACCTCTGTGGAGCTAGAGTAACGACAATTTGAACAGAAAAGGTACTACAGATATTCTTTTGCCTTGCAGTAGGACACTATTGTGATTAATCAATAGCTATAGATTATAGCATCCTTGATTCACGGTTCGACTTTTGCGCTGTAATGCCGGATACACGTTGGTGTAACGTAACGTGAAATGTAACATGAATGAGCCGTCCAGACTTATGCAATGCAACATGAAATGTAACCCAACAACAGGCGAATTTGTTTCAGCGTGTGTTACATTAAGGTGCTCCCTCACCGCGAGCATTCGCCTGTAATGTAACAATTCAGATTCACTTGTTTCCATACAAAATCGAATCTTGGACTGTTACATTACAGGCGAATGCTCGCGGTGAGGGAGCACCATTACATGTTACGTTTCACCAATGTGTACCGATGACGCCGAGGAAGTGGGGAGTTTTGGGCCAACAAAATTGAGCCATTTCAATTCTGTCGTGCCAGTGACATGAAGAAACTAAAACTAGACTGAAAAGCAAAAAAACAAGCATTTGGAAGCAGGGGAACGCAATGAACTATAAAATTATTAAAACATAGAATGGGGCCTAGTTTTTAAACCAGAAGGCAATGAAGAATGGTGAAAGACAAGCATATAAACAATGGAAATAGGTACTTCTCTGGAATACATCCTGCAGCCTCAAAAGGCTACGGACGTAGTTAAGCGAAAAGGATCCAATCCACAACATGGCCAAAAATTACTTTAGTTCACAAACTGATGCTAAATGTTGATACTATAAGCCGCATCTACGTGTAGGTCGTTTCTAATGTTGATAAAAATGATAACCTTTTGTATTTTGGTTGGATCTTTTTACTGGCTGATAGTTTCGATATTTAAGCATCAGTTTGATGTACTAAAGTAATTTTTGGCCATGTTGTGGATTGGATCCTTTTCGCTTAACTACGTCCACTTTACCTTCACCCATTTCATGTCTTTATCTTAAAGAAATTTAAAACAATACCTGTAAGGAATGTAATTTGCTGCCATCAGCAAGCCTATTGATACAGCTGCCCAGAGACAACAGACCCTTTTTGATAATAGCGCCTTCCTTGAACCGGTCACCGACGCAGCCGGTCGTGGAGGCACGCTCACTGCCTGCCAAGTTCATCATTGACAGCTTCACTAAGCGGAGTTGACTGCCCGTCTTTTTATCGCATTTTGACATATACCTGTCCAAAAAAGGTAAGTTGAATACCTCACAAGAAAGGGAGGAGAGGGGAGGACGAGGAGAGAAGAGGGAATGGCGTGGACTTGCATTGTGGATTATGACCCACTCCCTCTCCGACACGAGGCTTGTGAGGCAAACAGTGGGAACCATAAAGGCTATAAACTTATACTGTCACTTACGGATATCTTCCGTGATTGGTCATTATTTTGAGCTCCCGATATTTCGGCGCTGTTGCAAGCGCCATGATCGCGGGTTGACTGGAGAATGCGGGTGGATGGAAAATAAATTGTTAAGAGCAGACAAATCTATCTACCCTCTTTCTTTGACTTTTGCTACGCGCACTACTGGAACTCGCCTGGTTTTGTGGAATATTATGGGAGCTCAAAATAATGAACAATCACGGAAGATATCCCGTAAGTGACAGTATAAGTTTATTTGTAAAGTTTGTTTTACTTTGGATATTTTTGCAGACTTTCTCATATATCGGATTTCAAAGCGAATTTTTCATTCTTTGATTTCCTAATCCTCATCAGCGGCCCATCTTCAACCACTACTGGAGTGCTGGACATAGGCCTCTCTTTACTTGAGCCAATCTCCCACACCCCTGTGATTTTCTCATCATCAGATTACAGCAGTGCTGCTGGGCATTCGCCTCTCCTATTGTACGGCCGTCAGCTCAGTCCTTGGTAACCCTTATCCAGCTACTACAAGCCACATTTTGATTTTCTTATAATTATTATCGTCAAAATCTTTCAATAAACAAAGTACTCGTACATCCATAGCACAGGTAAGATAAATTTACGACCATTTATTTTAACGAAACTGTTCAGAACGTTGGCACAAATTGTCGTTCCGAAATACTTCATTACATTAGGCGTAATTATGTAAGTTCCATAGCACTAGCTCTTTAAAATTGAAAGCTTCTGACTTTGTAGCGACTGTTCTTTATACGTTTTCAACTACTAAAACTCTACTTCAGCTTTCCCTTTGTTCCTGCCTACGATTATCTTTTAACGAAATTCATGCAATTATCACTGCTGAAGGTTTTACTATTTTTATTTTATTTTTTTAGGTCTATGGGTGCCATAATAATAAAAAAAAATTGACCGAACCGACAAAAAAAAACACCAAAAAGTGAAAAATAACTCTAGGTTAGCTTCAGAAGTCGGTGACTTTTGTTTGATTCAGTTTTTTTGCCGCCGACTTTCGAAGTTAGAGTAATTTTTCAACCAAACTTCAAAAGTCGCCAGAAGTCACCAGTTCAACACTTGACCGTGTAGGTATTGCAGTTTTGTGGGGAACAACTGTTTTTTTTTTTTTTTTAATAACCGTCGAAAAGTTTCTATGTGCGGGGATTTAGAATGATGTACTGAATACGTGATAATCGTTTTAGCGTCGTGGTCCCTTCCAACCTGTAATATAATTATACGAGATCATCATTCATCATCATCATCATTTCAGACGAAAGACGTCCACTGTTGGACATAGGCCTCCGCCAAGTGTCGCCACATTGACCGGTCCCGTGCGACTCGCATCCAGCGGATCCCTGCAACCTTCACCAGGTCATCGAACATAGGTCGCCACTCCAGAACTTTTCGGCCCCCTCGGCCATTTGTTCTGCGAGCAATGTGATCTGCCCACTGCCACTTAAGTTTGGCTATTCTTACGAGATACCGCACAATAATTATGTCCAAACAGCTGCAAGATTAGACGTGATTATAAATCAATAGCTACATCTTGATTGACCGTTTACAATTTTTATTTAGGTAAGGTTTTTTTTCTGTTCCCATTCTATCTTCAAAAAAAAAAAATATAGATGTTTTTTTTTAAATTTCCAGCATAAAGGAGATTGCCTAGGTTTGGACCAAGTGCTGCCTAGTAATGTGAATTGGTGTAGTAGTACTGTAGCATACACATGAACTATATATATATATTTTTTTTTAATTAGTCCTTGGAAAAATAAATAAATCCAGTTTTTGTGATAATGAATAATCTTGCATTAAACAACGTTTTTGAGATATTTTTTCTCAAAAATGTATTTCAGTTACAGTAACATCGTACCTTATCACGTCGAACGATGACAAAAACCTGTTCTTTTGTATTTACTGTCGCGATAAAAACCTGGTATTTTGTATTATCTGTCGCGATAAAAACCTGTTATTTTGTATTATCTGTCGCGATCCCAAGGAGATATTATTATATTATTTCCTTTATTTATTTACATACAAATTAATTACATTTTTAAACATTTTTTAGAAAAAAAAAAAATATAAAAAACATTTAAAAACATAAAAAATTGTAGCCCACCGGTATCGGGAACAGGGTCCAAGCTACCGGCGGTCAGGGCTCCAGAGAGAGGAACCTCCTAACAATACGAGCCGTGTCCAGAAGTACCGCTTTCTGAATCAAGCCCTTGATCCAGCTACCTAACGAGAGCCTCCTCAGGTATTGGTCGAGGCTCTTGGCAATTAAGCCATGGGCTGATACAACTATCGGCACAATGATCGCTGAGTCCACATCCCACATGTCGACAAACTCGTGAGCCAAGTCAAGATACTTGATTTGCTTATCTTTCTCGGCTTTCACGAGGTTCTCTTCATGCGGGACCGTTATGTCAACAATCATTGCGCGCCGCTCTGATCGATCCACCACCACTATATCAGGCTTATTGGCTACAATAGTCCTGTCAGTAATGATGGATCGATCCCAGTACAATGTGATACTGCCATTTTCGAGAACTGGGTCGGGCACATACTTATAGTAGGGCACTTCCGATTCCACAAGGTTGTATTTTAGAGCAAGTTGCTGATGGATAATCCTGGCTACAAGGTTGTGTCTATGCAAGTACTCTCCGTTAGCCAGACGAGAACACCCGGAAATAATGTGACGGATTGATTCGCCTGGACGGTGGCATGCCCGACATATGTCAACCGTACCATCCTTCACAATAAATCTCCGGTAGTTATTCGTCATCATAACTTCATCCATAATTGCACAGACAAAACCTTCAGTTTCCCCGAATAGGTCACCGAAGCGCAGCCAAGATACGGACGCTAAGAAGTCTACATCGGGTCCATGTAAAGCCCGGTAATAGCGTCCGTGAAGCTCCTTGCCCTGCCATACCTCCTTGCGATCATTCGTATCTAATACTCTAGGTTTGCGCCAGTTCTCGTTAGCCAGGGAGAGCGGGGTGAGGCCCTTGTCCACTGAGACCACATCTCGGTGCATCCCCACGTCGGCTTCTAGGAAGTATTCCCTGAGACTGCATACCTCACGGTTGTGCAGGGTCTTAGCATTTAAGAAGCCACGACCCCCGCACTTCCGCGGGATATACAGTCTCATCACCGACGATCGTGGGTGATGCATTCGATTTGCGGTCAGCAGTGCGCGGACCCTCCTATCCAGGGCATCAAGTTCCGTCTGAGTCCATTTGAGTATGCCGAAAGAATACATCAACACCGGTATGACCCAACCGTTGAAGGCGCGCACTTTGTTACCGCCTGACAAAAGACTACCAAGTACCTTATTCAGGCGGCCAAAGAAGCGCTCCCTCAACGATTATTTCATGTCGACAGTATTGATACCTAATGCTTCCGACATACCCAAATACTTGTACGTTTCTGTTGAGGAGAGGGATCTAAGGTGTATGGAATCCGAGAGTTGAATTCCCACGGATTCCATAATCTCCCCTCGCTTCACATGCATGACTGCACATTTGTCCACACCAAATTCCATCCTGATGGCGCTACTGAAAGTTTCCGTTACTTTCAGTAGCTTCATCAGTTGCAAATTGTTGGGGGCAAAGAGTTTCAGATCATCCATGTAAAGAAGGTGAGATATGACCTGACCACCTCTTCTCAACCGATAGCCTAGACCTGAACCCTCCAGCAGTGTGCTGAGAGGGTTCAAGGCTAGACAAAACCACAATGGACTCAGACTATCACCCTGGAATATACCGCGCTCGATCCTTATCGGTTCGCTGTTCTCCTGGATCTGTCGACATCCTGGATAGCAAAGGACCGTTCTCCAGTGCCCCATACATGACATCAGGAAGGTACGCAGAGTTGCATCAACTTTATACAACTCCAGCACCCTCATGAGCCATGTGTGAGGCACAGAATCATAGGCCTTCTTATAATCTATCCAACATGTAGACAGATCTCTTATATATCTCTTATCTCTATTATTATTATTATTATTATATATTTATTTGCTAGGCACCAAGACGTGATTAGGTGTCCTGCTTTATCCTTGGACACAATAATAATCGATAACGATGAAGACGATTAATCAATATTATTGTCTTAGTTTTGTTAACTGACCAATTAGTTGTATTTCCTTTATTTCTTTTCTATACATATTGTTTATATTTTTAAATATTTCTATACAAAGTAATATAAAAAAACATTTAAAAATATAAAAATAGTAGCCCACCGGCATCGGGAACAGGGTCCGATCTACCAGTGGAATAATAATAAAATAAAACTAATTAGTCACTTAACGAAAGTTATACAATAATATTGAATTTATTTATTAATCGTCTTCATCGTTATCGATGAACTGATTGATACCTAACAGTTATGTATTAATACAATTATAATTGAAAGCACAATAACTGTTTTATAGTTGATTTTGTTCATTTGTTGCTTTTAAGTTTATTTATTTATTTGTTTATTTAACACTTCAAGCACAAAAGTACAATAGCGGACTTAATGCCATAGGCATTTTCTACCAGTCAACCTTTGGGTGATGCATAGACAAACAGTGGTAGGTGTATCTGAAAATAGTTTTAATTAATACTAAGATTAGCTAGAGCTAAGTTCATTTTTTCCAATAAAAATATTCAAAACTAGAGACTTATTTTTCTTTGGACTCCTGGGACAGATTTTTATGCGCTTTGAAATACAGATTAATGATGGTCTGAGGAACAAAATGCACTATGTGAGTATTCTAGGCAGCACCTGGTCCAACTTCCATACAAAATTAGGCAATGTCCATTTATTTATTTATTTAACACTTCAAGCACAAAGTGCACAGGCGGACTTAATGCCATAGGCATTTTCTAACCTTTGGGTGATGCAGAGACAGACAGTGGTAGGTGTTTAAATATGCAAAAAAAAAAAAATGAACACTAAGATAAACTACAAGGATATATAAAATACTATAACTTTATATCAAAATACTATAAATATATATCAACATAAATATAAGTAAATAGAAATTTACACGGATTTACTAAAATAAAAATGCAAACAACGAAGATAACATTAACGTTGTGACGAAACTGCCAGCTTTTTCTGTATGTAAATTCTTTCCTTCCTAAACATAAAATTCTTCATTAAAGACGTGATTATAAATCAATAGCTACATCTTGATTGACCGTTTACAATTTTTATTTAGGTAAGGTTTTTTTTTCCGAAACCATTCCATTTTCAAAAAAAATTTTTTTTTAAATTTCCTGCATAAATTCTTTCCTTCCTAAACATAAAATTCTTCACAAAACATTCCACTGCCGCATCCAGGCACCCTAACTCCGCAGTTCCATATCACATACCCCTAGGTATTGTCGGTTCATAAATTATGAATCTCGCGACCCGATACAATCTCCACCAATGGGAGTATTATGCGTGATCGTATCGGACAGACCCCCCTATTGCATGAATGTTTTTGAAATTTTCGCTTGCCACCACACGTTACGTTGGGCTATCTGGATTTGATCTCTTTTTCGTTGGGTTTTTAATTATTTTTCAGGTTGATTTTGATTAGAAGTGGATTGATAAAGGGTTTTGAAATGATTCAGTTCAGAAGTATTATGTAAAACGTACGCCTGTAATCCCTGAAGGATTAGGCAGAGGTTTACCTAATAGTACACCCACATTTCCCATATAGTAGGGGGCGAGCCTATTGCCATCAACCGGGCACAAATCCAGACTCCGTGGCTGCTACTGAGAAATTCCTGATGGCAAAGCCAATAACGATTTTCTCGATCCGGGAATCGAACCCAGGACATCATGCTCAGCAGCTGCGCTTGCGACCACTAGACCAACGAGGTGGTCACTAAACTTTATTTTTTACTTTTTTTTTTTTCTTTTCAACTTTTCTTTTTTTTACTATTTTTTTACTTTTTTTTCTTTTTCTTTTTATTAGGTTTAACGCAAGCCTTCCAGAGACCTTAGATAATCCTCCTCTCAACGCAGCTAAGGCTATACAATGAGCCTTATTCACAAGCAACAAGCGACACAACGGGTTCCGTACACCCAAGAACCATTAGAGTTCCGATGATGCGTGATTCAAATCGACCTCATTAGCGTTATTGAGTAATGGAGTCGTAAAACAAATGGCCTGGAGCATTTAGTTGATGGAGGGTCATTGCTGATCTAATGCTTTGGATTACATAGTCTTGTGTTGGCTGGTATGTATTTTGTGAGGGGTTTTTCAAGAAGAAAGAATAAAGTCGAGGCGAGGGCGACAGTCAATGTCTGATCGTAGCGGAGTTGAGACGTCTTGGAACTGTACCCGATCCATTGTGCCCCGGTTTAATGTGTTAGGTTGTAATCTCAAGTGTTAGGTATGCTAGAAACAGTGTATCGCACCCACTGTATTTTCATAGCATGAAACCCATCGTCTGCCCACATGATGTACGAGCCTAACGGAGTAAATCCTGATAAATCCGACATATAGATTGTGTTGCAAGTATTAGCAATCTATTAACTTATATGGTTCTTTCTCGCAATCGTACTATAATTGTCACATTAGGTTTCCAATCGCAGTTTTTGTTCCTCAGACGAAGGTTATCTGAATATTTATAATGAATCGAACTACATGAGATTACTGTCATTGCTATCGGAGGCAAGCCCGTGATACAAACGTGCATCGTTGTGTCCTCAATGCATGTCTTCGATGTAAACATATTGCTGAACTTGTACAGCATACCCTTTATCATTTTGGTAGTGTCACTTTGAGTTTGAGCTGGCTTCTGAGCTGAATTTGATTCTAGGCTTACCAGCCCGCCACACTATTCCCAAACCACTGCAACTCCTGAAAGCCAGAAGAGCAACGAGACAATGAAGCTCGACAAAGTCCTTGAGAAACAATTTAACTGTCTTGGATTCCGTAACGAAATGAATAAGAAAAGTATAGCGGAGGAGTAGGAAAACCATAATTTTCACTCCCCTCCATATCAGCAGGAGTCAGGTCAGAACAAAGCCAATAGGCACAAAGGGACGTTTAAAACTGGGATAAGCCCAGTTGCCTAGCACCATCTGCCTAGCCTTTTCCCAACTATATTGGGGTCGGCTTCCAGTCTAACCGGATACAGCTGAATACCAGTATTTTACATGGAGCGACTGCCTATCTGACCTCCACAACCCAGTTAGTACTGGGTAATACGATACCCCTTGGTAAGACTGGTTGTCAGACTTTTTGGGCCACTGACTGCCTAACGATTGTCAAAGTTCTACAAATGACAGCCAGGACCAACGGCTTAACGTGCTTTCCGAGGCACGGAGGAAACACGGTATGTAATGGGCGTTCACCCATCCACAGACCAATCTAGGCAAGCACGGCTTAACCTAAAGATCGACCCGAGCGGCTGTTATTATTTAGCCCAGTTGCCTAGCACCACGGGTGAATATTTTCATTAATATTAATGGATCCTAAGTTGTGAGCTGTTGTATTTGATTCGAGGCTAACCAAAATACTGGTTTTGCACCAATAAAGAGCGGTCTGCTGTACAAGTATAATATCGATTCAGTAGCCGTACTGGCATAGTCATTGAGCGCTCTCAAGGACGCCGAAGTAATTAGCAATCAATTAATGCATGTCAAAGTTGATCAACATCGAATCTTGTGCACCTTGCGCATAGTAATTTTGTTGTTGAAGCAACATGCAAATCAATGTTAATGGCTAGTTGGAAAAACTGCACTGTGTACAATCTTTTTACTCAACAGCTTTAGAAGGAGATTTATTCATAATAATATATTGTTACAAGCCTTTATTTAACTTGCCTTAGTAAGTTAGTATGTATTGGTCAAATCTCAACTGAATTTCAAACCAGTTCCCACAACCGATGGAGCTAAAATTTTGCACACATCCTTGGTTCTGTTCTGATGATAATATTTTTTATGACAGACATGGCTAAACTTGATCCTGCAGCCAAGATCGGCTCCTCACAAGAGAACTCCTCAACGGTTAATAGCACGGGCACAAAACTTTGTATATGCGTTCCCCCCCCATTCCTTCCACTTCTCACGTTCAAGATAGAGATATTCGGTCCCTCAGCTGTGCTGGCATCCGGCAGATATGGCCTGCCCAGACCCAGTCTCGCAGTTTTATAAGCTACGTCGGCAACTTGCGTTCTGGCGCGCTGTGTGATGTTTCTTATCGGGTAATTTTTTATTTTAAATTCGGTTCGCTCCATCCCTCATTGGCAAACCTTGAGTGGACTACTGGATGTTAGTAAAAGACCAAGTCTGTGCACCATATGGGAGGATGGGGGAACACACAATGTCCATTAGCTTGCGTTTTAAAGGTATGGGTAAATGGTGGTTTCAGTTTTGAGTAACCAAATTATACAGGTCGGGTGAGAAATTGGCGACCGACCTCGTGGTTGGGCTCATCATCATACTGGACTTTTTCCGTGGGATCAACTATGAAATTGCGAAAAATATTGCTGTTTAGTGTATTTGTGTACTCCACTGCGAGAAAATATTTAGGAAAGAAGATATTTTTTCATGATTATGTAAAAGTTACGAATTTTTGTTACGTATCGTGATAGGTAGTTACAGAGAAAACACTGCGTATACGATTTCTCGGAAACATAATTTACTAATAAATAATAATAAGTAATATAAACAAATAAATATAATTCAAATGTCTGTTTGTAATTTCAAAGTAACAGCTTTTTACTGAATGCATAATTATGAAAGTATAAACGGTACTTACACAAAACATTTTTTAAATTATTGTCTGTCTGTCTGTCTGTTTGTTCCGGCTAATCTCCGAAACTGCTGGTTCGATTTTGAAGGGTTTTTTACTGGTAGATAGCTGGAGTAAATTAGTCTTTTACTTAAAAGGATTTATAATTAGTAAAATGATCCGTGCAAAAAATAAAACCTTTGTACTTTAACAAAATACGATTCAAATAGGGAAGTCATATTTTTATAATTATTTCACGCGGACGGACGTCACGGGGCACAGCTAGTCTTCTACTAGAAAATCATTTCGGTAGGTAAATCAAAACAAAGATGAGAAGAAAATACAAACAGACGGCTGATAGAACGAATGAATATTAATAAGGTCTAACATAGAACGAATGCCTGATACTATGTACATAGAACAAAAACATATAATTTATTTATTTCTGTCTTTACGTTCTGTTTCAAGAACAATAATAATAAACAATAACTGCTTGATACTGTGGGTACTTGTTGTAGGTACTTGTGGCTGCAGACCTCAACAATTCATCATCTACCTAGCCTTCTCCAAGTACGTAAGGGGTAAGTTCCAGTCTTACCGCTTGTAGCTGAATACCAGTTTTTTACCTGAAGCGACTGCCTCTCTGCTCCCACAACCCAGTTAGTACTGGGTAATATGATATCCCTTGGTAAGACGTCTGGTTGTCAGAATTTCGGGCCACTGACTACCTGTAACGACTGTCAAAGATCTACAAATGACAGCCGGGACCAACGGTTTAACGTGCTTTCCGAGGCACGGAGGAAACTCAGTATATAATGGACCATCAACGGACCTACCTAGACAAGCTTGGCTTAAACTGAAAATCGACCCCAGTGGCTGTTATTATTTAGCCACGAGCTCCAATGACCTCTGCAATTAATTGAGAAATTAAAAATGGCCTAAAACACAAAGCTTGATATTTGAATAATTAATCGCAATTTTATATTGACGGCACGGTTGGCGCAGTGGCTGAGCGATCGGCTGCTGCGCTGCGTGTCGTGGGTCCGATCCCCGCACGGAACAAATATTTGTATGATCTACAGGTAGTTGTTCCGGGTCTGGCTGTTTGTGTATGTGAGTTTAAATGTTTGTAAACGCACCCACGATACAGGAGAAATTCCTAGTGTGGGGCAAAGTTTTAAAAAAAATTGGTGCTGTTAACCTAGTGTCCCGTTTACGACCTCCGTTGATGCGACCTAAGGCCCTAACACAAGCGCGCGGTGTAAACATAACGTTAAAACGTCGATTTTGACTGCATGACTGCCTCATTGATTTGTCGCAAGCACGACTGCTGAGCATGAGGTCCTGGATTCGATTCCCAAGTCGGGCATAGTGTCAGGTTTTTACATAAAGAATTTCCTACTTGCAGCCACAGAGTCTAGATTTGTGCCAGGTTGATGGCAATAGGCTCACCCCCTATTATGGAACTTAAACATAACTGGCAAAATACAGGTGTACTAAAGGTATACCTCTGATTAACCCTTCAGGGATAACAGGCGTGATATTATGTTATGTTCACATCGCGCACTTGTGCTGGGTCTGGGACATGCCAAGCGACTCTCGCAGCAAATTGCTCGTCACGTGTTTCCGTTGCATGAGAGAAACGGCGCTGGTAACTTAACTTTTCTTTTTTTTTTTTTCGTTGTGAAATCATCAAATGTCCGGGGTCTCACTCTGGGCGGAGCGGAAGGGAGTGTCAGACTTGTACTGACTAAAACCCATCCATGTTCCTTCTTTGCCCTTTGTGTTCCAGGGCCACGGTATCTCTTTCGAACAGTCCCGCAGCCCTGGCAGGCATCGGCCCTTGCAGGCCCTACATCATTGCTGACATCTCTTTGAGGCGCGCGTGGAACACAAACGCGCCGTCGACACGGCCTGTCGTTATAAGACGGCCGGACGGCGACCTAGCCCATAGCTCGCAGTCCACAGGCCCTGTTAACTTAACTTTCAAGAACGCCCATTATCCAATTTCTTTGCGGGAACACAATGAAAATATCATTACAAACAAATAGAAAGACTGCTAAAAATCTAACTAGCTGTCAAAAAATATTTTGAGGCACCAGGGTTTTGCAAAAAAGTTCTAAGGACACAAGTTATAAGGACTACATATAAAAAAACCAAATAAACGTTTTAAAGAAGTTAATTCTTAAACTACTCAAGCAAAGTTAATAAAATGTATATAGGACGACCACGCGGCCTTCCTCTATCTACCAAATGAAAATGAATCGCCCCAGTAATCACGGAGTAATCGGTGTAACATACATACATGAAAAAAAAAAGATTCCGGTGGAATACATAACGTCCTCCTTTTAAGAAGTCGGCTAAACAGATAATTCAAACATCGTTAACCCAAACAGTAAAATCACATAATTTATATATAGTCTCTAAAATGTTCCCATTCCAAATTCCTTTCGCATTTCGAACCCTATAATGTAAATCTATCCATTTCGTGACGTACCCTCAGTGATATCTGACAATATAAGTACAGCTTAAATCCCAAGAGAAACATAGATTTCAGGAATTCATTAGGAGGTGATTATGACGTGACTTAGCAACTGTTCGTATCTGATGTTCCGGGAGACAAGATAGAGATTTAGACGCCATTGTTAGCTGGCTTATGGCGAAGCCTTTGAAATATAATATAGTACAGTGCTACAGGGATCTTTTGAAGGACGTTGGAAATTGTTTATCAAAAATAATAAGCGTCACTTTTGTACTTATTTTTCTGTTCCTTTCTTCTTTTCTGTATTTAATGTGTACATAAACTGTTAAAATAAATAAATAAAATAAAATAAGTATAGTAGAAACTAAAGTCTTGAGTATGAATGTGGATGGGTATCAGAGTAGAGGAAGACCAAAGAAACTATGGATGGACTGTGTGAAGGATGATATGGCAAGAAAGGAGGTGTCTGATGAGATTACGAGTAATAGAGAAGTATGGCAGAAGAAGACAATATGCTGTACCCCAAATAAATTAGGAATAAGGGCAGGTTAGCAGTAAGTTACTTTTATTCTTAAAGGGTGCAAATAGACCCTTAACATAGTCGAAAGGCACTTATTCCCCGTCTTTGCGATCATTTTTTTGTTCTAGACCATACCTATTCTAGTTACGGAGATATTGGGGGTCAAAGTTCCAACTTTTTCACAAGTTTTTTAAAAATACATATTTTTAATGTAAGATTTTTACTTTACACACCTCCACGACCCCCGTACTATTCAATCCATCCATCAGCACAATGCTTTAAGTGCCTTCCATCAAGTCCTACCGTAAAACGTGATTTTCACCCCAAAAAAAAGTCGATTCCCAGCAATAATTTTTGCGTAAAGTTACTTTGTTTGATGTACAGAATGCTTGGTTGACGGCTATGTGAAGGGTCTGTTTACACCCGTATTTAAGTTACTACGTGAGTAATGTATTTATAAGCAATTAAAAAAAATGTTATCATTTGACAAGTAGACCTGAACGGGTCTAAAACATTTTCAAGAGAATTGACCAATAAAAATATGAATTGTAAAAAAATTGCTTCAGTATCTCTGACTTCAATATCTCTGGCCTCATAATTTCTAAAACATACTAATGTTCTTATTTATGAGTAAAAGACATTACGAGTACGAATTTTAAATTTTAGAATTATACAACATCATTTTTAGTACATGCAAAACGTGAATATAGTTTGTTCAGAATAAGTAACTGAATCAATTCCAATAATTTATAAACCATGTTATATTTTGTCCCAAAAATATTTAAAATAATTATCTATAATACAATAAAAGCTATCGTAATAATTTAGGTACCTACTGCCAAATTATTACTATCTACGTTGATGGTGCGCGCGCGGGCGCGCCGCGTGGTGACCACGTTTTTGTACGGACAACCAGGTAACAGAATGAGCTTATAACTTTGTGATTTTGCATGATACAGTTTTGTAATTTTGTACATAGATTCTTTACATAAATATACTAGACACGTGTTTCAGGTTTCGCATATACTAAAACTAATGTTGTAGAAAGTAAGTACACAACTGCCACAAATGCCGCCAAATTCTGATGACAGTCCTTTGGATTTAACTACATTTGTATATCGAACTAGAAAATAGAGATTATCGATCCAGGCTTAAGATTCCCTGAATCCTGATAATTTCTCGTTCACTTCCACTAACTTCCAATCATACAAATATATCTCTTTGACCTGAGAATTTTCAACGAAACTCAGATTATTAAACCAAACATAGCACACACGGCGACCAATCCAGCTTAACAAAACCAGTTTACGAAAATCTCTCACTATTCGGGAAATCTATACCAAGCGAGGTCATGATATACTGGAAATCTATAGATTTATGGGTCGCCATGTACATTAAAATAATACAGAATTAAATTATTGTGTAAAGCGAAGTTTTGACGTCTACTATAGAGTAGCTGGAACGTAAAGCCGGGTATCAAACAATAAGCTGGACTTAATAACGGGTAATCCTCGCAGTTGTGTCCTAGACTTAAGTCTTAAGAACTGATCTCTCTGTCGAGACGTGGTCTTAATAGAGCTTCTCGTGTTTCATTTACCTTCTGTCTAGTGTCTTTGTGTAGCATATCCTTTCACTAATGACCGTTGGAAAATAGTATGAGGAGCTACCAGTAGCGATGGGTGAATTTTTGTAAGAGGTAAACCGGAGTACATATCTTTACTGTATAGAATATTATCTATACATATAAAATTCAAAGTCCTGACTGACTGACTGACTGACTGATTGACTGACTGACTGACTTATATATCAACGCACAGCCCAAACCACTGGTCCTAGAGACATGAAATTTGGACAGTGTACTCTTTGTGAAGAGTAGGTATCCACTAAGAAAGGGTTTTTCGAAATACCACCCCTAAGAGGGTGAAATGGGGTGTTGAATTTTCTATGAAACTTTTTATTCCCTGAGTCGATTGACTTGAAAATGTGTCTACATATACTTCAGTTAAAATGATGAGATACGTGTATCACAGTTTTTCCAAAATCATCCCCCAATTTAAAATTTCATGTCCTGACTGGCTGACTGATATACCAACGCACAGCCCAAACCGCTGGTCCTAGAGACATGAAATTTTGAGAATGTATTTTTTGTGGAGAGTAAATATCCACTAAGAAAGGGTTTTATTTGAAATTCCACCCCTAATAGGGTGAAATGGGGTGTTGAATTTTCTATGAAACTTTTTATTCTCTGAGTCGATTGACTTGAAAATGTGTCTACATATACTTCAGTTAAAATGATGAGATACGTGTATCACAGTTTTTCCAAAATCATCCCCCAATTTAAAATTCAATGTCCTGACTGGCTGACTGATACATCAACGCACAGCCCAAACCACTGGACCTAGAGACATGAAATTTGGACAGTGTACTCTTTGTGAAGAGTAAGTATCCACTAATAAAGGGTTTTTTGAAATTCCACCCCTAATAGGGTGAAATGGGGTTTTGAATTTTATGTGAAACTTTTGATTCTCGGAGTCGATTGACTTGAAAATGTGTCTACATATTATACTTCAGTTAAAATGAAGAGATACGTGTATCATAGTTTTTCCAAAATCATCCCCCAATTTAAAATTCCATGTCCTGACTGGCTGACTGATATACCAACGCACAGCCCAAACCGCGGGTCTCAGAGATATAAAAATTGGAGGGTGTATTCTTTGTGAAGAGTAAGTATCAGTTTTTCAAAATTCCTATCCCTTAGAGGGTGAAATGGGGTGTTGAATTTTCTGTGAAACTTTTTACTCTCGGGGTCGATTGACTTGAAAATTTGTGTACTCTTTAGGTAAAATCCAGTAAATCCGATGTCCAATCTCAAACCACGGTATCAATATTTAACGTATCTAATTTAATTGATAGAACTTTAAACTAATAATTGCAAGTTATAAGCAAGTACATGTAAATCTATGTATGTATTATAGATAGATACATAGATTACTTATTATCCCAGAAGTAAGATCCGTGGGAAATTCCCTAACTCCACGCGGGCGAAGCCGCGGGCACAAGCTAGTTGGCTATAGAATACTGACTGTGCCATTTTTCAAAGGGAAGCCGGTAGGAATCGGGTTGTTGACCTTCGCCACTGGGAGCTACAACCATATACGGTCACTTTGAAGTGTTTCTAGACATTACTTCAGGGAAGCGCCAGGGAGCCCGCGAAATTCAAGTAATTAAGTAAGTTAATTTAATCCCATTGAATGACATTTTCATGAAAAAGTATTTTAATGGGATTAAATGGACTAAGACGCTTTTATCATCATTTCAGCCGAAAGACGTCCACTGCTGGACATTAACCTCCCCCAAGTGTCGCCACATTGACCGGTCCCGTGCGTCTCGCATCCAGCGGATCCCTGCAACCTTCACCGGGTCATCGGTCCACCTAGTGGGAGGCCTTCCAACGCAACGTCTTCCGGTTCGCGGTCGCCACTCCAGAACTTTTCGGCCCCATCGGCCATCCGTTCTGCGAGCAATGTGCCCTGCCCACTGCCACTTAATTTTGGCTATTCTTCGGGCTACGTCGATAACCTTGGTTCTCTTGCGGATTCCTCATTTCTGATTTGATTACGCAAGGAAACTCCGAGCATAGCCCTCTCCATTGCCCTTTGGGTGACTTTAAGCCTTCTGATTAGGCCTATTGACCGATCGACGGTTTTATGGATGAATTTAATTATTGAAACTCAGTAATGCCATATTTGTTACGGTCGCGAATCATATTTTAATCAATAGGTTGCAAGCGCGACTGCTGAACATGAGGTTCTGGGTTGGATTCCCAGTTCGGCCAAAGCGTTATTACGATTTTCCACCAGGAATTTCTCAGTAGCAGTCACTGAGTGCGGATTTTTTCGGTTGATGGCAATAGGCTCGCCCCCTATTACATGGGACTTAAACATTACTGGCGAAATATCGGTGTACTAATGGGTACACCTCTGCCTAACCTTTCAGGGATGTATGTAGTTAGCAGTAACGTAAGTAAGTAAGTTAGTAGGAGGAGCTCGTGGCTAAATAATAACAGCCGTTCGGGTCGATCATTAGGTTAAGCCGTGCTTGCCTAGGTTGGTCTGTGGATGGGTGACCGCCCATTACATACCGAGTTTCCTCCGTGCCTCTGAAAGCACGTTAAGCCGTTGGTCCCGGCTGTCATTTATAGACCTTTCACAGTCGTTAGGTAGTCAGTGGCCCAAAATGTCTGACAACCAATGCTACCAAGGGGTATCCTATTACCCAGTACGAACTGGGTTGTGGAGGTCAGATAGGCAGTCGCTCCATGTAAAATACTGGTATTCAGCTGTATCCGGTTAGACTGGAAGCCGACCCCAATATAGTTCTAATTAAAATTTGAGAGCATCGTTAACAAAATACTGCATAGCAATTAATTTCTGCCACAGCTACTTATCAAGCATTACTATCATGAAAGAACTAACAAAGCTGGTTCAGGGAACCGCCATAAAAATATATTTGTTCGTCTTCATTCCTATGAAAAAGCATTTACGTAAACATCTAGGAGTACTTTTTATGATTTTTGCTACCTTTTTGTGACCGCTTCCCGGCCATTTCTTTTCTGTTATACTCCATTTATTCTGAATGGAGACTTCAGAGCGTTCTCAGTTTTATGTAAGCATTTAAAACATAAAATGTAGTTTCATGTTACTGGCTGTTTTAGATAAGTTTCTAGAATGTATATAGTCTTTTTCTCCTTACTTTTCAGAGGTAAACATAAAACGCTAGTCAGTTATGAACAGTTCCTCAGTAATGTTATGTATTCATAAGACAAACAGTCTGAATCGTCATTATCACTACCCACAGACTGACTACACTGTGGTACAAGTCTATGTTAAACACGCTTTTATTAACTGTAACTCTAACTATGTAACAAAATCTTAAAAGTTAAATTTGACCCAGTTCCCGGTTTCCGATTGAGCTGAAATTTTGCATACATGTTATTAGGATGACAATGCATGGTTAGCTAACTGACGTCATTCGAAATCCAATATGGCGTAATTCCAAAGATGGCGGACCACTTATTTTTTATGCATTCCCATGATACGTCATCATCAGGGTTAATTCTAAAACAGATAAAACAAATAAAGATTGCCTCGTTGGTCCAGTGGTCGCAAGCGCCACTGCTGAGCACTGGTCCTAGGTTCAATTCCCAGGTCGGGCAAAGAGTTATTTGGTTTTTGCATCAGGAATTTCTTAGTAGCAGCCACAGAGGCTTTATTAGTGCCCGGTTAATGGCAATAGGCTCGCCCCCTATTACATGGGGCTTAAAAACATAACTGGCGAAATGTGGGTACACCTCTGCCTAACCCTTCGGGGATTACTGGCGTAATGTTATGTTATTAAAGAAATCTAAAAACGTCTTATCCTGTCACCCAAGATCCTCATAATTCGTTAACACCCTAAAAATTGTAGCAGTAAATACATCAAGGAACACGAGAACTAATCAATCATCATATACGCGTCCGCAGAGCGTGAAGTTTCGATTAATTGTGATTTATGGACAGCCTCACGTCACGACTACGTTCCTGTTGTGTTGGTGTGTATGAGGGACGTTACGACAGTATTATTGCTACTAATTTTATCTGATTTCGGGAGTTTAGCTGTTGCATCAGTCTGTTTTAGGTTAGTTTTGCGATGTATTGTGCACAATTTAAATGGAAATCAGTAACGGAGTGACCCCATGGAAACGGTCCCAACTTACAATATGTGCCGTGTTGACGGCGCGTTCGTGTTCCACGCGCGCCTCATAGAGATGTCAGCAAAAAGGAAGGGGTCTACAAGAGCCGATGCCTGCCAGGGCTGCGGAACTGTTCGAAAGAGATACCGCGGCCCTGGAACACAAAGGGCAAAGAAGGAACATGGGTGGCTTTTAGTCTGTAGAAGTCTGACACTCCCTTCCGCTCCGCCCAGAGCGGGGGACGGGGTCATTTGATGATTTCCCAGAAAAAAAAAAACTTTCATTATGTGGCAAGCACTTTGCCTTGTTTTATTTTTTTCAGCACCAATAATAACCGAGACCGACTCGCATGACTAAGGCTTCTAGGTCATTCGAAGAGATATAACATCCACCAACCAGCTCTGGGCCCGCGTGATGGTATATGATGAACTGTCTTTCACAGAGAGAAAGCTTGTGACCAGCAGTGGAGACATTAAAGGCTGATTATTAAACTTAATAAAAACGTTACTATAATATTAACGGGATATTTACCATGTTTACTGTGTGTGCTTGCAACAGCGCCGAAATATCGGGAACTCATAGTAAACAGTAAACATGGTAAATATCCCGTTAATATTAACAGTAATGTTAGTGACCATGATAGTTTAAAATCTTAATAAAAACGATCCGTTGAGTTCAGTCATTAATTTCGTTATCGCATAACTCAGAAGATTCTTATTCAAATGAAATCCAAGCATGTATTTCAAGTAGGCCAGTTACAGGCACTTTTGAATTGTCGAAACAAAGACAACAATAGCTACAGTCCCAGTCACAAGGCATAAAATCTGTAAAAGTAATTATATAATATTTCTGATAAAAGAATATGTATAGTGTCATTCAATCATCGTCATGATCATTACAATACATGTTCAAAAACACTACTTCTTCATGGACACTTTCATACAACACCTACTCACATCATAATCTGCCTAGCCTTTTCCCAACTATGTTAGGGTCGGCATCCAGTCTAACCGGATGCAGCTAAATACCAGTATTTTACATGGAGCAGCTGCCTATCTGACCTCCACAACTCAGTTAGTGCTAGGTAATACGATACCCCTTGGTAAGACTGGTTGTCAGACTTTTTGGCCACTGACTACCTGTAACGACTGTCAAAGATCTACAAATGACAGCCGGGACTAACAGCTTAAGGTGCTTTCCGAGGTAAGGAGGAAACTCGGTATGTATTGGGTGGTCACCCATCCACAGACCAACCTAGGCAATCACGGCTTAACCTAAAGATCGATCCGAGTGGCTCTTATTATTTAGCCACGAGCTCTACACACAAAGTGAAAAAGCAAACGGCAAAATAAAAATGTTAAAGTAATAGACGATAAAAATAAAAAAAAACTGCATCCTTGTAAAGTGTGGTAACCACACAATATACATCATTACACTGCGGTTCACTCTTATGTACCAAGTAGTGTACCGCATTTATTACGTGCATCTCTGTGCCTTCCATTTTTCCACCGAGTGCAGCGAAACAAATGGCGACAAGTATATGAAGTGTTTCGCTGTTCTATAGCGGTAAACTCCGAAGAGAGTGTAAATTCTCCCTGCATGTTAGATGATGAAGCAATTAGTGACCATTTCCTGGAATCAAACATAGTTTCTAAATCAAAAGAGACAACAATTGCTTGCAATATCTCAGACTCAAATATGAATGCTGGAACAAATATAGAACACACAAGCAAACATTCCTTTGCGACACAGGAACATCGATGACAAATGCTTAAAATATTCATAGCAGTAGTTAACATACCCAGAACATACAGCGAAGTGATAATATACACTCAAATGTCCTTAAATAAATTAATAAATAACTGAACATCAAAGCCAGGGACATCAAAAAACACTTTTATGTTTGTAAAACGCCCAAAAAGTAGCTATAAACATTCACCGCTAATGGCTTCAAATAATACTTTAAATAGCTTAAGTGCCAAACGATTTTTCAAGTCATAAATTTGTTTGCTAATACGGGGAGTCAATGAATCGTTTTAAATTTCAGCAGCGGCGTAAATTCAACTTTGTCGTAACAGTTTGTAAGATTGAATTTCAGATGGTAGTCTTATGTTTTGTATTTTTATTTATTTTATTCGAAACATGTTGACATTAAACGGTATAGTTTATGACACATGGGGCTGCCAATTAAATGCTTGTTTTAGTACGTGCGGTGTGCAGTATTTCATCCGACGAAAGTTACATAATTCAAGGTGAGTAATATACAATTATACAGTACCTTGAAGGATGTTGAAATACTTGGTAGAAACCAAAGATGAGAGGATTTTTGTAATTCTTCTAAGTTCCTAAAATTCATAGACGATGTTTTTCGTGAAACCCGAAAACAATTAACAAATCCAATACATCATCATCTGCCTAGCCTTTTCCCAACTATGTTGGGGTCGGCTTCCAGTCTAATCGGACGCAACTGAATACCAGTATTTTACATGGAGCGACTGCCTATCTGACCTCCACAATCCAGTTAGTACTGGGTAATACGATACCTGTTGGTAAGACTGATTGTCAGACTTTTGGGCCAGTGACTGCTAAACGACTGTTAAAGATCTATAATTGACAGCCTGAACCACCGGCTAAACGTGCTTTCCAAGGCACGGAGGAAACTCGGTATTTAATGGGTGGTCACCCATCCACGGAGCAATCTAGTCAAGCGCGGCTTAACCTTGAAGATCGACCCGAGTGGGTGTTATTATTTAGCCACGAGCTTTTTAACAAATCGAATACGTCGATTCATAATGAGGATACCGTCACATATTTTCAAGAATGAAAATAAATTCAAGTACAGAAGTAATATTTTATTTCAGTTCCTGATATTAACAAATATATAAATACTACATCACGTTGAAATAAATCAACGGTTCCTGAAATATAGTGACCATTACTGACAGAGATGAATTGACCGCTCCTAGTGAAGAAAAAATACATCGTCCAAATATAGTATTTTACCAGCTGTTTACAAAAATTCAAACCAAAGAAATGTGAATGTGAAGATGTGTGTGTGTGAGTGTGTATGTGAGTGTGTATATGTGTGTGTGTGTGTGTGTTAATGTGATGTGCGTGAATGTGTAATAAATAAATAAATACCGATACCGGTGGGCTACAATTTTTCTTTTTTTAAATGTTTTTATATTATTTTTTCTAAGGAATATTTAAAAATGTAAACAATTTGTAAAAATATAAATAAAGGTAAATAAATAATGTGATTATAAAAAGTATTTCTGTATTTTATCGACCAAAGCAAAGCATACTTTGGTCAATAAAATGGTTCAAAGTTCGAGGTTCGAGCTGAAAAGTTTATCAATATTAAAATATCTTTATAATGAGATACAGAACAACTTTATGATTGTTTTACATTCTTGAGCCTTGGAATTAATAAACTATTCCGATTTCAGATTCCTTACTTATTATTTTATAACAACGGAATTGTTTTGCTTTTGGGCGTTATGGGCTTATAAATTATGTTCTATATCAGTGATTTTAAGTATCCATCTTGGTATTTTATGGCAGCCATAGAGGATATCCTGCCCCTGTTATCGTTTTTGGGCTTGTGCCAATATTAACCTACCAATCTATTTGTCGTTCTCTGGTCTCGAGTATTTAGTTAGTTGGACCAATACTAGTAAATTGTTTAGCAACAAACTGTGAATTTTATGTCCAAATCACATAAAGTTAAGTAACATGTTTATTTGTCCCAAAAGCAGTTATATATATGTCGGATATGTCAGGGTTTATTCCGTTAGGCTCGTACATCATGTGGGCAGACGATGGGTTTCGTGCTATGAAAACACACTGGGTGCGATACACTGTTTCTAGCAAAACTAACGAATTACTTGCGATTACAACTTAACACAATAACACAGGGCACAATGAATCAGGTACAGTTCCCAGACGTCTCAACTCTGCCGCGATCAGACATTGACTCTTGCCCTCGCCTCGAGTTGAACATCAGGGCTCTGTAGAAACACGCTGTGGTGTGGGTAGACTGGTAAGTAGGTCGCGTCATGTCACCAGTGCCCACTGGCGCATTTTCCGATTCATTTTATGTCCGTACTAACGACCGGATCCGAAATATATTATAAACTAGCTGTTGCCCGCGACTTCGTTCTCGTGGAAAAATATACATAAAATAGATAAAATAAATAATAATAATCTCTATCAAAAAAAATTACAACCAACTACAAAAAGTATAATTTTACTGGGGATCGAACTTGCGACGTGATGCACGTAAAGCGGTCATGAAACCGTTTCTCTATTTGCTTCGCTGACATATACTTTGAAATAGACGTTGTTACGCATATCATGGCTGAAACGATAAACAATTGAATAATACTAACATAATTCAATATTGCTCATCCCCTTAAGCAAGTAGCGTGATAATATATAGCCTAACATTTGAAGAAGCCTATTACAGATATTTGTGCAAAATTTGAACAGGATCTATGCAGTAGTTTTTGCGCCAAGTCGGAACATCGGACCGGATTTTAACGATTTTATTATATGTAGAGAAGAGAAGAAGAGAAGATAGAGATGAGACATCCCCAGTTAGTAATTGATAATATTTGTGTTGGGCTATCTCGCTCTTTCCCTTAATTATTAACAATATTGCACAAATTATTACAAAAAGTGACTAAAAATTAAATTTAAGAAGAATAATTAACTGTAAATGGCTTATTTAGGAGCTCTTTGTGTAACTGTAGTTGTATGCCTTTGTGAAACTGTGTGTGTGCGTGACACATACTTCATCATAATGAGAAAACTACATACGACCGCAAACAAAATGCAGCAACATTAAATTCCGTTTCAAGTTAATTGCTCTCATAAAAGCAAATGGCGTATTTTACTATCAATTTTGATGGAAGCTCGTACAGTAGTTCATCTTTATATAATAAATTAAATGAAAAGTTACTCTGTCTGTCTATATTACCTTAACACACTTAAACTGCTGTACGAATTTTGATGAAATTTAGCACACAGGTAAACCGTACTATGGGTTTTGGAAATCGGAGACAATTTTAAGCCGCCCAAGGGCCTCTGCTTTGGATTTACATGCCGTCGAGAAATATCTCTCAGGCATGCTGCTTCCTCACGATGTTTTTCTGCACTAAAGCAAGTGATAATAATTATACTTACGTCTTATGGTGCTCCCCCACCGCGAGCATTCGCCTGTAATGTAACAGTCCTAGATTCGATTTTGTATGGAAACAAGTGAATCTGAACTGTTACATTACAGGCGAATGCTCCCGGTGAGGGAGCACCTTTATAAAGTATCGTGTGTAAAAAAAACATGTTTACGCGGGCGATGTCGCAGAAAAAACTATACAAATAAATATTAAAGTAAATACAAAACGTTAACCAGCACATTTGAAGTAATGTTGTCGACCATTTCATTTTCGATCGTCCACGTAGCTGACTTGGACATCAAAAAGAAGTAGCTGCAAAAGAAAAATAGACTCTGTTAAATGTAAATAGAGACGATTATTAACTGCAGATGTTGAAGTTGGAACTTCCGCAGAAGCGCAGCGAGCAACAAAACTTATTTAATTTTGAATATTGACAACGAAATTCTTGAAAGTCTTGTTTAGTCTTAGTCTGTTTCTAAGAATTGTAGTCCTTCGGCTGAAACTGTTGCTGGAACTACAACGGCGCGGTTGGCGCAGTGGCTGAGCGATTGACTGCTGCGCTGCGTGTCGCTGGTTCGATTCCAGCACGGAGCAAATACTTGTATGGCCTACAGGTAGTTGTTACGGGTTCTAGCTGTTTGTGTATGTGAGTTTAAATGTTTGTAAACGCATCCACGATACAGGAGAAATTCCTAGTGTGGGGCAACGATTTAAAAAACAAAAAAAAACTAATACTCTTTCCTTTAGAAGTAAACATTAAATCTGAAGACGGAATTTTCATAAAAGAAACAGCGTTAGTTTAGTATTTATGTCTTTGACGAGATCTCTTTTCAAATGTAATGTCCAACTTAGCCAAACTTTATAAAGCTTTTGATGAACTCGTGGCTAAATAATCACAGCCGCTCGGGTCGATCTTCAGGTTCAAGCGTGCTTGTCTGCCGTGTCGACGGCGCGTTCTCGTTCCACGCGCGCCTCAATGAGATGTCAGCAACGATGTAGGGGTCTGCAAGGGCCGATGCCTGCCAGGGCTGCGGGACTGTTCGAAAGAGATACCATGGCCCTGGAACACAAAGGGCAAAGAAGGAACATGGATGGGTTTTAGTCAGTACAAGTCTGACACTCCCTTCCACTCCGCCCAGAGTGGGGAGGGGGGTCATTTGATAGGTGATCACCCATTACTTACCGAGTGTCCTCCGTGCCTCGAAAAGCATGTCAAGCTGGCCCCGGCCGTCATTTGTAGATCTTTGACAGTCATTATAGGTACTGGCCCGAGAGAGTATTACTTAATACTAACTGGGCTGTGGAGGTAAGATAGGCAGTCGCTCCATGTAAAATACTGGCATTCAGCTAAATCCGGTAAGAATAGAAGCCGATCCTAACATAGCTGGGAAATGGCTAAACAGATGATGATATTGAACCGTTTTTGTTACATCTATACTTATATTATAAAGCTGAAGAGTTTATTTGTTTGGTTGGACGCGCTAATCTCAGGAACGACTGGTTTGATTTGAAAAATTCTTTTAGTGTTGGATAGCCCATTTATCGAGGAAGGTTATAGGCTATAAAATTTTGGACGAAGATTTCTGGCAGCAGCTAGTAAATCATACAAGACTAAAATTCAACAGACAACAGTGCTTTTATCGATTCTAAGAATGCCGTCATGAACTTGGTTTCCAACATCGTCACTAAAAAGACAGACATGGTTTTAACTATCTTTACACGCAACACCAGTCCATTACTAGTTCGTTTTAATAACAAATATCTACTCAACTGTCTCCATAAATTTATGGGCACAGATGTCCCCGATGCCGATTCTTGGAATATCGCCGCAAACGCTCAGAGTAAAGTAAAAAGTGAACTGTGTGCAGGTTTTATTGCTCACCATATGTTCAGGTGAAACGTTGAGCTATAAATATTTTCGGACAAGAAAAGTGTTGAGATTCTGCCAGTTTATGTATGATTTTGTCTGTAGTGTAATATGTAACGTGTGTGTGTGTGTTTATGTGTTATTGTGTTAGAATTTGCCTGTTCACCACAAGGTCTTAGCCTCTAATTTTACTATTCTATTTCTCTTATTTTTAATTTGTTTTCTTGTGCAACCTAAAATTTTCTACACTGACTCCCCACTCTGTTCACTTTCTTCCCTCACCTAGCTTAATCTTATTTTATGTCTGTATTTGTTTATTGTTACCAGTGTCACTCTCTAACACACTAAAATACTTGTTACTCACATTTTTTATTAATTTATTCTCCTTTATTAATTTCTATACAAATAAATTATATTTTTAAATATTCCTTAAAAAACAATATAAAAAACATTTAAAAATATAAAAAATTGTAGCCCACCGGTATCGGGAACAGGGTCCAAGCTACCGGCGGTCAGGGCTCCAGAGAGAGAAACCTCCTAACAATACGAGCCGTGTCCAGAAGTACCGCTTTCTGAATCAAGCCCTTGATCCAGCTGCCTAACGAGAGCCTCCTCAGATATTGGTCGAGGCTCTTGGCAATTAAGCCATGGGCTGATACAACTATCGGCACAATGATCGCTGAGTCCACATCCCACATGTCGACAACCTCGTGAGCCAAGTCAAGATACTTGATTTGCTTATCTTTCTCGGCTTTCACGAGGTTCCCATCATGCGGGACCGTTATATCAACAATCATTGCGCGCCGCTCTGATCGATCCACCACCACTATATCAGGCTTATTGGCTACAATAGTCCTGTCAGTGATGATGGATCGAATAAATAAATTAATAATTAATTATTAATTTCTTTATTATCAAAACTTGTAAATACACATTTCATTATTTACTCGTTATCTATTTTTTTTGTATTATATATTTATTTATATAGGTAAACTATGTTTGAAACTGTTGTACCGTCACTTACCCCCCAAAGGTTCATTGGAAGACCAGCGTCAGACATCATCACGTGTCTGGCATGAATGCTGAAATGGACCTTTTTGGCGCAGCCGTGAGGCACACAGCACATGTACCTATTTTCTATTTTTTTAATTTTTTTTTTAATTTTTTATCTTTTTCATTATGTGTGCTTGATGAACTGACGTCAAATAAACTTTATTCTTTCTTTCTTTCTTTCTGTTGTAGTGTGTATGGGTTCGTATGTGTGTGTGCTTGTGTGTTTTGTTTTGTGTGCATGTATGTGTGTTGTATCCCCTTTCTAGTGTTTATAATAATGTTAGTGACCATGATAGTTTAAAATCTTATAGTGTAATATGTGTTCGCGATTTCGTTTTCAAATCATCATTTGGGGTCGGCGCAGCATGTCTTATTCTTCCATACTTCTCTATTACTCGTCATCTCATCAGACACCTCCTTTCTTGCCATATCATGCATCACACAGTCCATCCATCGTTTCGTTTTCAAATATGTAAACAAAACATTATAAGGTATTGGAATAATAATCTTAATATAAAAACATAAAACTTTCTCAAAAGTATAACTCAATCAAAAAACAACTTAATTTACCCCTACACAAAGTTGATATTTGTTGATGTGGCAATAACATCAATAGGAAACAAAGATTTGAAAGATCCGAGACATGACCTAATGAATGAATGGGTGCGCCAAAAATGTTGAGTAAATGGGTTTTATTCATGTGTTATAAAAATACGGCCAGTAAATAAACAAATACATTTTTGGAAGGGACCTTTATGTTCATCAAAGATTTTTTTTGTGGGAGGCTCGCATTCTTAGAATTCTGAAACGTAGGTGTCGTTACAAAATAGGATACTCAATGAAACGAAAGTAATATTCAAAGAAATACGTGTGTCGTAAGTAACATTACGCCTGTCATCCCTGAAGGGCTAGGCTAGTCTACCTAATAGTACACCCACATTTCGCCAGTTATTTTTAAGTCCCATATAATAGGGGGCGAGCTTATTGCCATCAATCGGACATGAATCCAGACTCCGTGGCTGCTACTAAGAAATGATCCTGACGCAAAAACCCAATATTATTTTGCCCGATCAAGTAATCGAACTCAGGACCTCATGCTCAGTAGTCGCTCTTGAAACCACTGGACCAAAGAGGCAGTCAATTCAACGTTGTCAATAAGTATAATGATTACAACCAAATAGCCTTTGAGTGGAGACCGCGTATCGGCAAAGGTAAAGTGGGACGCCCTCAGGCTCGGTGGAGTGACGATCTTCGCAGGGTGGCTGGTAGCAACTGGATGAGAGTTGCTGAAAATCGAGTGGAATGGCGTGCGATTGAGGACACCTATGTCCAGCAGTGGATTGCTATAGGCTGATGATGATGAGCCTTAGAATGTTGTGCCTGAACGGGAACTCCTATTTAAAGAGTTCTCGGACTCAGGCCGGCTGAAGAAAAGAAAACCTGCTCAGGTGATGTTTTATTTAAAACTCTGCTCTGGAGTGTAAATGTAGTGCTGTTCCACAAACGATGGGGCACTTAATATCGTGTCTTGCGTGTACTGTTGTTTGTTTATTACAGGAATTGATGGAGGCTACTGAAGACGCCAAAATCGTGGCTCAGTTCTGGGCCGATTCAATTTAGTTTGCCATCGACATCCCAGAATAATCCACTAGCAACGTGCTCTAAAATACAGCCTTGTGGAATCGGAATTGACGTACCACAGGTATGTGCCCGATTCAATACTCTAAAATAGCAATATCACATTTAGACATGACTATTGTAGCCGATAAGCCCAAAATAGTAGTGGTGGATCGATTAGAGCGCCGCGCAATGTGTATTTACAAAACAGGAACTTACTTACCTAAAAAGATAAGCTAGTCAACATAGACTTAGGGCCTTTCTTTTTTTAGTTCTCGATGTGGAAATCCTCAATGGATGTCCTCCGCCCTGGAGAGAGCGGAGGGGTCTGTCAGACTCGTACTGACTAAAACCACACCGGTGTTCCCTCGCACACTTGCGTCAGGGGGCAACGGGATCTGATGCGACTTCCATTGCCCCGGACTAGTGCTGGCCCGCTTTACCTGTGGGCCTCGTCCCAGGGGGTGTAAAACTCCCCCCGTTACGTCTGAGAGATGCGCGCGTGGAACACTACGCGCCGCCGTCTCGGGTTCAGTGTGATCAGGGGCGACGGATGAGGGCCTGGTCCAACAAAAGAAAAGCGACAGGGTAGCCCGCGAACTTCAAATTTTCTTAGGTTTTTTGCTATTTGCAGGTCAGTGTGAGGTTGTATGTTAATAAAAATATGATTCGCGTCCGTAGCACGGATATATTGACAGAATTATAATCATTAGTAAAAGGATTACGAAGAAAATTCCTGATGCATTAGGTACTTCTGACGGCACGGTTGGCGCAGTGGCTGAGCGATTGGCTGCTGCACTGCGTGTCGCGGGTTCGATCCCCGCACGTAACAAATATTTGTATGATCTACAGGTAGTTTTTCCGGGTCTGGCTGTTTGTGTATGTGAACTTAAATTGATGAATTTGACAAAGAAGAAAGGAAGAAAAAACGTGTTGCGCCGACCCCAAGTAACATAGGACAAGAGCAGGAAGATGATCATGACAGCGATTGAATGAGCTGAGTATTCCACACGCAGCATCAACCAATAATTGATCAATATTTATATTTGACCGGATTTTTACATCCAATGTATGGTAGCCAATCACCTGCCCCTACCCGTGTTACATCAAATCCCCGTTATTTCCTATGGGATTACACCATTGTTTACCATTGGAACCAATATTTGTACAAAGTGACAGACTAAGCCAGTACCACATGAGGTTATTGGACTACTGTCACACGTGTGGCAGATTTTCAAAGATATATGTTAGGCTGTGGTGTTAATTAATTTGGTGTGTGTAGCTTAGTAATTAATTATAATATAACACCTAAGCAATGTACTCTGAATAGAAGTTATACAACATTAGTTTTAGTATATAGGTATGCGAAACCCGAGTCACGTGTCTAGTATTTTTATGTAAAGAATCTATGTACAAAATTTCAAAACTGTCTCATGATAAATCACAAAGTTATGTGCTTTTTCTGTTACCTGGTTGTGCGCACGAAAACGTGGTCACCACGCAGTACGACCGCGCGCGCCTCTAGCGTCGTCTTGAGCTCATTGATAATAATAATTTGGCAGTAGGTACCTAAATGATTGCGATAGGTACTTAGTATCGCTCGGTGTCCAACTTGATATACTAATAAAAAGGCTAAATAATAACAGCCGCGGGTTGATCTTCAGGTTACACCACGCTTGCCTAAGTTGGTCCGTGGATGGGTGACCGCCCATTACATACCGAATTTCCTCCATACTGCAAGATCTAACAGTGTGAGATTTTGCACAAGATTTCCTTAGATAACGAAGGCGAGCACAGACGAAGGATTTATGTGACATCGCAAAAAGAGGCTAAATAGACGATCAGTTTGTACGGAAGGACATCATTATTGCCGAAGGGAAATCCCATCTGGCACACGGCTTGGGACAAAATAAATCCTAAGGATAGTTTCTTACTTAAACGATTAGAATGGTTAAGTAAGATAATCTTGTATGTACTTTACATTAATTTCGTCACCTTTAACCTTTTCTTCGTCGCTTACAAAATTAGGACGGCATAGGATATGGGGGTTCTTTAAGTTCTTGTTAGATTTCCTGTATACAGTTAGTTACTTTTTCTTGTTAAGTCTTAAGACTTTCTTAACTTCGTCTTTGACTAAGTTTTTATTGTTCGAAAAGGTTTTCGAGGCAAGTTTGACAATAGACGCCCACGTTTTTCTCACTTTGCGATACACCGGATTTTTTATGAAGGCCTTGTAGTCAATGATTTTTTATTTTTTATCGTATCGCTGCCCTAGTTCAATAGTAAGAAAACTTAAAAAAAACAAATTAAAATAAGTTTTGTTTCAGGTAAAAAATTGCTCTTGTATCCGATTTAAAAATCTATTTGTATAAAATGAATCTTTATTTTCCTTGGTCACGGCATCACTCATGAACGGCTGGACCGATTTCGCTAATTCATTTTTTGTTCTGTTTGTTACTGTAGGTAGTAGGTAGGTAGCAGGCAGGTAGCAGGTAGGTAGCAGGTAGGTAGCAGGTAGGTAGCAGGTAGGTAGCAGGTAGGTAGCAGGTAGCAGGTAGGTAGCAGGTAGGTAGTAGGAAAAAGTGCATTGCAACGCATAGCGGGTACGCGGGTACAGGTAGTCGGATATAACTATGTAAAACGCAACCTACATTTCAATCTTAACATCTCACTTTATGACTATTAAAAAAGCAAATGTATAAAAAAGTACTAAATTAATATTGAAATATAAATAAATGTAACTCCCAAATTAGCCCATGCGACTATTTTTATTTAGCCACTAGCACTTCGCCTGGTGACATCGTCCTCAAAAATTATGATAGCTCGGCAAATATTCATGATTTAAATATAATTTATACCCTATAGCAGCCACGAATAATGTAGCTTTCTGCCACTGAAAGAAATTTTAGAATTGGAGCATTGGTTCCGGAGATTACCCCCTACATATACACAAACAAACAAACTAACAAACTTACAAACAAATTTTACCTCTTTATGATATTAGTATAGACGAGCACTGACTTCATACACCAGGGAATATTTCGAAGCAGTAAAATATTTCCAACGGCTTCATAAATAATCCGTTCTGCGTACTGGTACTAGTAGCAACTGACAATCGATTTCCGGCGCAGTTATTGCCGTCAAGATGCGCGCCGTACTCGTTTGATTCCCTAACGTTATTTTATTTCCGAGACTCTTGCATTCGCTGTGTGTACGTGTATGTGGTTTGTGTAAAAGTGTCTCGTTTTGAAAATCCGCACTAGTGTTTTGCTCAGATTTTGCTTTATCAAAAGTTTTTGTGGTCAATGTTTTTTTTTTTTAATAGTTACTATCGTCATCATCTGCCTAGCATTTTCCCAACTATGTTGGGGTTGGCTTCCAGTCTAACCGGCTGCAGCTGTATACCACCAAATCTGTGTTGTAGACTGCCAACAAAGAGGGCGCTGGTCGCTCGTTTATAGTATTTGTTTGTAATTTCTGAATAACAGTTTTTTACTGCATGTGAAAGTATATACGGTACTTATAACAAAAAAAATGTTCTGTCTGTCTGTTCGTTCCGGCTATTCTCCAAAACGGCTGGACAGATTTTGCGGGACAAAAAAGTCATTGAAACAAACAAAGTCACCGACTTCCGAAAGTAAAGTTACTTTAGACTTTTTAATGTTATTTTGGAAGTCGGTTCTTTTTGCAGAAAGTTTTTTTATTTTACCCATTTTAGTTGTAGTATAATTTATACAATGTTAATAAAATCCGATTCATAATTTATTTTCATAATAATTTCACGTGGGCAAAGTTCGCGGGCCACAGTTAGTCTATACTAATATTATAAAGAGGTAAAATTTGTTTGAATGTAGGGGGTAATCTCCGGAAGTAATGAACCAATTTTAAAAATTGTTTCACTGGTAGAAAGCTACATTATTCGTGAGTGCTATAGGCTATAAATTATATATATATCATGCATATTAGCCGTGCTATCACAATTTTCGCGGACAAAGTCGCGGGCGTAGTGCTAGTATATAATAAAAATCGTGAATCAAAAGCTGATGACACTATACTAGGCAGTGTCATCGTATAGCGTTGCTCGTGAACAGTTCCCGCAAATTGGATACATCCATTAATTGACTGTCATGTTTTCATGACGTTGAGTGACGTCATATGATGGACTTTTGTTTTTGAGCGTGTGCAAAAATGGGTTTCAAATCAGCTTGACGAGATTGTTAGCACATTTCATATATTGTCATTAGTATAAGTAGCACATTTTAATAATTGATGGTGAATAATATAAATATGTCGGATTTTATCAGGATTTTTCCGTTAGGCTAGTACATCATGTGGGCAGACTATGGGTTTCGTAAATACATTAGGTGCGATACACTGTTTATAATAAACTAACAAATTACTTGACATTACAATTTAACACAATTACACGGGGCGCAATGAATCGGGTACAGTTCCAAGACGTCTCAACTCCTTCGCGATCAGACATTCAATGTCCTCCTCGACTCCGAGCTGTAACATCAGGGCTCTGTAGAAGCCACGCTGTGGTGGGGGTAGACTTGTAAGTAGGTCGCGTGACATCACCACCAGCGGACTTGCGATTCATTTTATGTCCGTACTAATGACCCGTTCCGACAAATACATTTAAAATTCAAAGTCCTGACTGACTGACGGACTGATATATCAAAGCACAGCCCAAACCACTGGTCCTAGAGACATGAAATTTGGAGGGTGTATTCTTTGTGAAGAGTAGGTATCCACTAAGAAAGGGTGTTTCGAAATTCCAACCCTAAGAGGGTGAACTGGCACACAGTTATGTTTAAGTTCCATGTAATAGGGGACGAGCCTATTGCCATCAAACGGCCACAAATCCAGACCTCATGCTGCTACTGAGAATTTATTATAAAAAATCTTATGACACTTTGCCTTAACTGAGAATCGAACCAAAGATCTCATGCCCAGTAGAAAAGCTTTCGACCACTAGACCCAAGACCCAGGCAGAAGAAAAATACAATATTAAAATATCCCAATACACACAAATACATACGTAAGTAGATACACAAAATAATATGAAATTGAAAACACTTAAAGAATATAGGATTCCGGAAAAGCGCAGATGTAATGAATCTGTAAGATATTGGATTTTTCAAAGCGGAATATTCCACTTATACATGTGTGTATGTGTAAGTGGAATATTCCGCTTTTATAACTAGTATTTCTTTTTCTTAAAGCCGCAGTACATTTCGTTATATTATGGTTTGTTATTTCAGTATAAATAGAAGCTTCGTGTTATTTTAGTTGGATAATAGTTCAAATAAGCGGAGAAATATATCAAGAATGGCATGTTATTTTAATGTATAAAGTAGCTCAAGACGCTCAGGTGGGCGGGCCATATCTAAAACCAAATTCATTAGTTTAACGCAAAACATAATTATCATTTGCCTCGCTTTTTCCTAACTATGTTGAACATTCGAACCGGATTCAGTTGAATACCAGTATTTTACATGGAGCGACTGCCTATCTGACCTCCACAACCCTTTTGGTACTAGGTAATACGATACTCCTTGGTAAGACTGGTTGTCAGGCTTTTGGGCCACTGACTACCCGTAACGACTGTCAATGGCCTACAAATGACAGCCGGAACGAACGGCTTAACGTGCTTTCCGAGTCAGGGAGGAAACTCGGTATGTAATTGGTGATCATCCATCAACTGCTGGGCATACTCTGGCTTTCCTCTCCCAAGGTCTGTCACAACACTCTGTCCTCCTCTTTCCATATACGGTCCTAACCAACTTTTCAAGGTCGTCTGTCCTCTTAGCTGAAGAAGAACTTAGTGAAAACCATTTTTGAAGGAAACTCCGAAAGAGACAATCGGTTAGATATTATTAATCCGGGTAGTGGGAATATATTCTTCAGAATCTTTCACGAATTCGGAGTGATTCTGACCAGGCATGAAATCTGCACGTGTGTTGTCTAACGCGATCTTCTGCGGCGCTCCAGATCAGACTGTGTCTCACCTGCTGGAGTATTGGGATTCTCCTGCACCCGTAGCATGACCACCGTAGATAAGGATTTCTTTGACGGAAGAATCGACAAAATGACAGATTGTGTCGACACAATGACAGCTTTTTTTGCACTATCTGTCATTTTGTCGATTCTTCCGTCAAAGAAATCCTTGTCTACAGTGGTCATGCTACGGGGGCTGCACCCTTGACGATCTAAAAAACGCCTCTGATGCCGCAATAAACGTAGCCACTTATTGGGCCCAAACATTATAATATAACTAGCTTATGCCCGCGTGGATGTCGAAAAATATCAGATTACTTACCTTCATCCCCTATTTTAACCCTTCGGGGGTAGAATTCTCAAAAACGCTGAGACACGTCAAGATTAATTTTCAATCGTCAGCCTAAACACAAAATTTGAAGATCCTAACTCCAAAACTGACGGACTTTCATATAAACTTCCATCCCCTATTTTACCCCTTTAGGGGTGGAATTCCCAACAATCCTTTCTTAGTGGATACTTACTCTTTACAAAGAACACACCCTCCAAGTTTCATGTCTCTAGGACCAGCGGTTTGGGCTGTGTGTTGATATATCACCCAGTCAGTCAGTTTACCATTTTATATATAGATGGATGTCAAGTCGAAATTAAAGGAAGCCACTACGACGCCATCTTAGGGGGAAGCAGCGGGTAGCCCGCGAAATTCACAGTTTCTTACGTTTTTCTTGCAATTTGCAGGTTGTAGGTTGATTAAAATGTGATTTGCGACCGTAACAAATATGGCTTTACAGAGTTATAGTCATTAAACTCCCCAATACAACCCTTTAAGTTAATTTAATCCCTTTGAACGACTTTTTCACGAAACAGTCGGCAAATTTCAAAAAGAGTATTTGTTCGCAGGTCGCGTCGCCCGAGTTCGTGACCGAGGCCTAACATAGCAACAAACGCCAAAAACTTCCTGACTGCTCTGTTCTCTTGAAGGAAGGTAAAACAATGGCTCCTCGTCTCACACACCGAAACTTTAACTTATATCTAAGAGCTAGTTTCAAAAGTTATTCAGGAATATCAAGAGAAAACTTATGTATGAGAAGCAAATTGAATGAAAACATCATGTATGGGAACTTGGCTAGAAAAGTTTAAGCGGAAATTCTGCGCTATTGGCCTATAGACCGACCGCTTTAATGAGTGCTCGCGAAGATATTAATTTAAATGAAATATTTTGAAGGTTGATCACGTATAGGTTCAATTACTGCGTGGATTACGGTTATTTTAAAGCAAATAACCTGTGGGATATTGTTAGGACTTTGTGGACACTTAATGTGCCTTTGATGGGGCAAGGCGGAGGACTCATTAACGCGGTCGGTTTATAGATAGGAAAGATACCAACTATTTCCTAGCTATAGACCGACCGCTTTAATAAGTCCTCGCGAAGGTATCAATTTTAAATTAAATATTCTGAAGGTTGATCACGTATTGGTTCAATCAGTATCGTAATACCTACGTGGATTCTTGTTATTTTAAAGCAAATAACCTGTGGGATATTGATAGGACTTTGCGGACGCTTAATGTGCCTTTGTTGGGGCAAAGCGGAGGACTCATTGAAGCGGTCGGTCTATAGCTAGGAAATAGTTGGTGTGGAACTACATGACATCACGGTTCTATTCCCTAAAGGAGTAAGCAGAGAGTGTCTAGAACATTAATACTAGCTATTGAATGTGGCTAAGCCCTTGGGGTAAGAATTTATTCAACATGAACATAAAATAACATCACGCCTGTTAAAGCCCGAATGGTTAGGCAGAGGTATACTTAATAGTACAATACAAATACGTTTATTTGTTGAACATAGGTAGGTACAGATGTTATAATTATTAATGAACGCTATGTCTAGCCGTCATCGGCGTACAAAATTTATTTTACACACATGCTGATTAAAATAAATTATCAAACAGAATAAAACAAAGAAAATAAAAATAAAAAAATATTTTTAAATTGTCAACACACAAAAAAATGTAAAAAAAATAATTCTAGTAAATAGTACACCCACATTTCACCAGTTATGTTTAAGTTCAATGTAATAAGGGGCGAGCCTATTGCCATCAACCGGGCACAAATCCAGACTCCGTGAGTGCAGCTGAGAAATTCCTGATGGAAAAATCCAATAACAATTTCCCTACCCGGTAATCGAACCCAGGACCTCATGCTCAGCAGTCGCGATTGCGACCACTAGACAATTTTACATTTTTTTATTTTTTTATTAGCCTATTCTATCCCACTGCTGGGCAAAGGCCCCATTCCTTTCCAACTCTCCCGGTGTTTTACCTCCTCTGGCCAATCACTCAGGAACGAGTCCAAATCGTCACGCCAGCGTTTCTTGGGCCTGCCTTGGTGACGACGACCGTCTTCAGGCACCCACTGTGTGACGATTCTGACCCATCTGTCCTGACCCATCTGTCCTGACCCATCCTGGAAAGAACGCTGGCGAGATTCCATGTATTTTGGGACCCAGTCTTAGAGGTAGCATTCATTATGGCAACTTATACATACTTGTAAAACGACTAAAGACTAACAAAAAAGCAAATGGAAAGTAAGACGAACAAGTTGGGAGAAAAGAGATAAACGTCTTTAAACAAGATAACCTAAAAATCTTACGGTTAAGGTTTTTAACTGTGAATGTCTGCTTATTTATTTAAAATGAATCAAAAGTAATTATGTTTAGGATGAATCATAAAGGAAGATTCGAATAAACTACTCTTAGATAATTCTCTTTCCAACCTACCCGGTCCGAGTAAAAGGGTATAAAAGGCGTGGCGCGTTGTACAGTTACACGGCCTCTTTGGATGATGCTCTGTGCTTTTTGGTTCTCTTTGGTTTTTGGTAGTAGGCAACTGACAGGTGCCAGGGGAGGTAATAATTTTGGTTCGGGTCGTGTTATATTATTCTGATGTAATTATTATTTACTTGTCTTAAGTCAAAACCCGAATTTTTTGCCTGTACCTAATTAATGAATCATAAAACTGCCAGACTGCGTCTAGAGACTACTGATTACTAACCTAGTAATTAGTTCAATCACTATTAAAACTATGTTGTTACGACTTTGATCTATAAGCGAATTATGGCCAAGTAGAACGATTCTTACTACGCTGAATGAAGATATACTTTTACATAAATTATAACAGCCAGAGCTCACTAGCTATGTATTACGAGTACAGCTATTGAAAGGCAGGGTTTGTTGAATAAAAAATGTGTAATGTGACGTAATAAATCTCGTTTATTGGTTTTTTTACATGTTTTTTTTAATATTTATCAACAGTGTTATAGAAAAAATATTATCTTATTAAAAGATTATCTAAAAAGGAAGCTGGTGCAGCGATATAGCTCTGGTGTCTGGCAGACCCCATACCATAATATGCTCATAACATGAGAGCAACAACCCGCTGTCCGTGTCCCAACAGGACAGTGACAACAATAGCCTAATACACCACTTCGCCCCTGTAGCCTTCTATCTACTACGATATACGTTTAATAGGACTTGCTTTCTATGTGCTTGTGCATAGATTTAATTCTGGCACGTAAAATAAATGGGTGTTTGTCATGAAATATAGGATAGGTAATAGGTACCTACAGGATGTATTTCTACTGAACTTGGGGAGTGTGCAAAATCAGCAGAACTTCTGTAAGCACTATGCACCATTTCAATATCCACAATTTGTTCTCTGTTCAGAAGGTACAGGGTGTGTACTTTCCTCTGTACTTGTTGTGGGTACAACATTAGGGGAACTCCTCTGAGCGCGTTGAAAAACACTGGAATAGATCATCACAAATCTTACAGTGACAGTAGTGACGGGACTCAATCAATCACCATTGATAACGTTCCTTTATAACATATACTACAAAATCACCATAGTTTCATTTTTATTACATGATTTTGCCTTGTTAATTGGCGTTTTAATATCAAGTTTACATGTTGTTTATAAATATTGTACATTATAGAATGAATAAAAACGAAAGAAAATGCCATTTATAGTAAGAAAACCCTTGAGCAAAAACACATGTCATTGGATTGGAACGTAATCGGAAAAAATGTTGCGTTTTGTAATTGCACGTTTACTTAATTTTGAGTAAATTAAAATATTTATAACTTTTGATTCCCGTGTCCTAAAAATTCAATATTTTTTAAATAAATATCTTATATAATTGTAGTTATAATTATTTTATATTTACACTTGCATGGAGCTTCGTTAATTTTTAGATTCCTTGGGTCCATTTTCGCCGCCCTTCTTTTACATAACCATCCGAAAATTATAATAGGAGGAGGAGCTCGTGGCTAAATAATAACAGCCGCTCGTGTCGATCTTTAGTTTAAGCCGTGCTTGCCTAGGTTGGTCTGTGGATGGGTGACCACCCATTACATACCGAGTTTCCTCCGTGCCTCGGAAACCACGTTAAACCGTTGGTCCCGGCTGTCATTTGTAGAACTTTGACAGTCGTTATAGGTAGTCAGTGGCCCAAAAAGTCCGATAACCAGTCTTACCAAGGGGTATCGTGTTACCTAGTACTAACTGGGTTGTGGAGGTCAGATAGGCAGTCGCTCCATGTAAAATACTGGTATTCAGCTGCATCCGGTTAGTCTGGAAGCCAACCCTAACATAGTTGGGAAAAGGCTAAGCAGATGATGATGATCTGAAAATTATAATAGACCCATTACCATCCCCTTTGTACTACAATTTTCTTAACAGCAAAATGGCGAACTCATTAACAGTAATCAAAAGAAATTAATATAAACGAATTATGGCCAAAGTTTCATTTGAAAGCTTCAACATTAATTGTAATGGACTAACAATGGCACGAACATTGATAAAACGATTTGATACTTTAAATCACGCGAAGTTGAATAAATAATGTGTTAATTATTACGTGTTATAATAATTACTTTTGTCGACACAATTTGCTTACGTAATAGTGTAATTTGGTCTCCTATGGAGGCGCTGTCACGCTGCTGGTAAATCAAATCTGACGAGTATGATTTTTAAGATGACCAGACTATAATGATTGGCATCATATACACCGTGACTTTTGAGTCGTCTAAAGCCTCGTATCCACTAGGCAACAATTGACGCGCAACACGTGACGCTCAACATGTTCGGCAGCCTTGCACACCATCGCGCGACGTTGCCAGCTGGCGCGCAACATGACGCACGGCTTGTTGTTTGTTTCGGTGCAACATGCAGTTGAGCATCAAATGTTGTCGAGTGGAGGCGTGACGCGGAGAAATGTCCGTGTGGTATCGCCGCTGAAATCAACACTAGTTCCTCTGGCGACATGTTGTCGACGACTGATGCGAGCGAAATCATGTGTAGACAGACAACGTTGCTAAACAAAAGTTCCGCGCTGACTATCAACACGTTGAGCAACATGTTGTGCAACATGTCGTGCGCCAAATGTTGCCTAGTGGATACGAGGCTTTACAAAGGTGGTCCGCTCAATGTACCCGACATACTAGCTAGCTATAGCTATAGTTAGCTAGGCTATAGGCGCGTTTTTTTTTACCTACCATTTTAGGTACAAAGAAAAATAAATAATACATTAGAATAAAATTATGAAGCATCCTGTTAATGATGTTTACGTGTCAAACGGGAGAACATAATGCTACCCAGCGCTCGAGTCCAGTAGATCATCGCTCGCAACAGGGTGTTATAACTACGCCATAGGTACTAAATACTTTTTTTATTTTTAAATCATTAAAATCTCATAAAAACAATTTTTTTTAAATGAATGTTTAGTTGTCATTGAATACATGAAGTGGGCTGCCGTTGTAAGACGACTAAAAAGTCATGGTGTATAGGGGTTTGAAGAACAGGGTGTAAAGTTCTTTATCGTCGTTCTTTATCGGTGTTGTGTCTGGTGGGCTACTGCACGGAACTTGTTGTCGGGTTTTTTCACAGTCTTCAAGTCGCGGAGAACTGTAACATCGTCATTTAGGAATTTGATATGAGTTAAACTTATACTGTCACTTACGGGATATTATGTTCCGTGATTCTTCATAATTTTGAGATCCCGATAAAAAACAAAAAAAAAAAAAAACAAACAAACACGAACGAACAATCAATCACGAATTATGACCAATCACGGAAGATATCCCGTAAGTGGAAGCTTAAAACAGTGTTTGATATGAGTTCTTCATTTGTGGCACGAATGGCGCTGTCCTTTTTTACTATATTGCCATGCTGTAGTGCCTTTTGTGTTGCCGCTACACCACTGCTAAAGGTGCGTCTAAACGGGCTATATTTTACGACAATTTGTGGCTGCAATACTGTGGCCGGCAACATTGCTAGCAATACCAGCCACACTATGCAATATTTTAAGGATGGCCCGGCATTATAGCCACATATTTTTTGGTATGTCAAAATGTTTTTATGTGTAGCCGGCGTGTGGCCGAACGATCGCCTCGCAATCGAAAATACTGCAATATATCTGGGCCATCTATATTGTTGTTCTGTTTTACTGTATATGCGCGTCCCTTTCTTCCTGCGACGTGAAGTACTTTGCGTTTCATTTTCTTTCTTTTTTTCTTTCTTTCTTTCTTTAAGGTACATTAAACTCTTGAAAGAATCTCCAGTCGCTAAATACCGTAGAGTTATTGCTAATCTTGTAGTCACAGGTATTGCATTCCTCATGTTTGTATCTTGCCTTTGTATGTTTGGTCCAATTCTGTTCACAAGAAATTCGAAGTCGCTCTTAGACATTCTTGTAAAATTTTTAAATAATTATTTATCCAGCATTAATTCCTTGTCTACGGAATCCAAAGTGTCACGCCTACTTAGGTAGGGTCGAATCCACATTCGTGTCCTTTTTTTCGTTTTTCTGCCAAAACAATGTAAGCGGCTGCGATGAGCGTCATTTCGTCGGCCATTGTTGCTGGATTGTGTGGCTCATTAAAGGGTTCTGAATCAAAGGCCATACTATTGCAGCCATATTGCAACATGTTGCCTGCAATTGATTGCTCAGCCATAAAATGCACTAAAATGTTTTTTTGATGGCTGGGCAATGTTTGCCAATAATTGCAGCCACAAATTGTCGTAAAATATAGCCCGTTTAGACGCCCCTTAAGAAACACTTTCTATTGTCACAAGCTTTCAAATTATTTGCTTCTAGATTTGCTTTTTTGAGAGCAGTCACTCAGTGGTGTTGAAATAAATTGCCTGCCTGTGTTTTTTTATGATGATCGGATCGTAATGGTAGGCAAGGAGATAGATTATATCCTGGGAAAGGTAATAGGCCATCTTTTTTTTTCTCACACATACTGTACATCAAAATTTCCACGCGAACGAAGTCACTGGCATTATTTAGTTTAAAAAAATAAAAGCATGTATCGATAATTTAAATTTGTAATGTCATAATAATTAAGCTATACTGGAATATGCATGCTTAAGCAAATTCATAGCAGTTTTAAGTGCTATTCTGACGATGTTTTTGTTGAAACCTATGATCACGTTAATGTCATATTTTTAAGCCAAGTTCATCACATCGCCGCAAGCCAAGCTAAACTGGTTAACACGTTTATGTGGGTTATGTTAAAGTGACACATTAATTAGTAACACGCTATGGTGTGAAGTGAGACCGTGAACTAACGTGGTAAGCCTTTTTTTTATAACATTTCCGCATTTTCCTTTGTTTTGAATAAAACAAAAAGCATACCACTAACGCGAATTTTTTACCAGGATAAAAAGTGGGTACTTTTTTGTTAATCCAGGTTAGTAACTATCTGTGTCCAAAATTCATCCTAATCCGTTCAGTGGTTTTTGCATGCAAACATCCATTCATGCATCCTCACAGAGTTTCGCATGTAATATAATAGTAGCATCAAACTTTTTTTTTTTTAAAACGTTGCCCCTTACTAGGAATTTCTCCTGTATCGTGGGTGCGTTTACAAACATTTAAACTCACATACACAAACAGCCAGACCCGGAACAACTACTTGTAGGCCATACAAATATTTGTTCCGTGCGGAAAACGAACCCGCGACACGCAGCGCAGCAGTCAATCTTTCAGCCACTGTGCCAACCGTGCCGTCAAAATTCCCCCATCCCCATTCTGTCATCGGACGAGGAGAGTCACGGCAAAGTACCCCCGTTATATGATTGAAGTTTCAAAGACTCGAACAAAGCGCTATGCTTCCACATTTATTGTGCAAACCGCCAGTCTGTGGACATCACTGCCAGCTTCTCTGTTTCCCGATCATTATAATCTGCATCTCTTCGAAGTTCGAGTGAATCTGCTTCTTCTAGGCAAGCGTGCTCCACCCTAGGCCGCGTCATTGCTTCAAATCAGGCGAGTTGCGGCTAATTCAAGCCTTTTTAGTAAAAAAATAGTTAAATATATCGGATATTTCAGGATTTATTCCGTTAGGCTCGTACATCATGTGGACAGATGATGGGTTTCGTGCTATGAAAACACACTGAGTGCTATACACTGTTTCTAGCAAAACTAACGAATTACTTGAGATTAAAACTTAACACAATAACACGGGGCGCAATGAATCGGGTACAGTTCCAAGACGTCATCACTGCACACAGGCGCGCTTTCGAATTCATTTTACGTCTGTACTAACGACCGGATCCGACAAATATTACATTAAGACCTTTCTACTAACCTTACCTACCTTCACCACTGAACAAACGGCGGCACATGAAGCTGTACATTTTCAGTATAACTTGACCTCGCTTTGTATAGATTTCCTGTAAAATGAGAGATCCGCATAAACTGGTTTTGTAGTAGCTTGATTGGCCGTCGTGCGTACTAACTACAACCGATGGATCGCTAGTGACTTGCCCCTCCTTCCCTCGGTTTTTGCGACAGGACAAAATACGGAGACTTCTTTATTATTTCGTAGTATTAAAGACTTTTTACACAATCACAAACAGTAGGGAATAAATTCTCAAACAGCTCAGTTTCGAAATTCAAACTAAATAAGCCAAAAGAACGAAATGAAGAAATTCACTTTTACTTACTAAGAACAGACGCAAGATACGTAGTCTGTGAAGTTGTAAGTTCGATAACTTAATAAAGATAAAAGCTTAAACTAGATCAGGCCCAATCACTCACTCACTGACATCGGCGAAAAAATTGGCCTTAGGGCGGCGAGGCCACGGTCCACGGACTTGGCCTTGCCCTCGGAAGTTGTAATCCGATTTTATGGTACCTCGTGATCATGAATATTCTGTGTTTTATATTTTTTATTTCTCGGGCTTCTGAATACTCGTAAAGACTGACGAAGGACTAAACGCTTACAATCTCAAGCGATGCGATTTGCGATTCGCAACACGCATGTGATTCACTTATTTCCTTCGCGTGAGTGCCATTGAATCATGGCATGCTTCAATAATCTCGCTGTTGCAACGCATGTGACACTTACTCTTGTATCTCATGGCCGTGACGATATACGAATGACAGCCGGGAGTAACAGAGGACAGAGGAGCTCGTGGCTAAATAAAAACAGCCGCTCAGCTCGATCTTACCTGGTCCGTGGAAGGGTGACCCATTACAGACCGGAGTTTCCTCCGTACCTCAGAAAGCACGTTAAGCTGTTGGTCTTGGCTGTTATTTGTAGATCTTTAACAGTCGTTATAGGTAGTCAGTGGCCCAAAAGTCTGACAACCAGTCCGAACAAGGGGAATCGCATTACCCAGTACTAACTGGGCAGTCTCTTCATATAAAATACTGGTATTCAGCTGCATCCGGTTAGACTGGAAGCCGACTTCAACGTAGTTAGGAAAAGGCTAGGCAGATGATATCGAGATGAGGGAGTAAAAGCTATACAGAGTGTAAACAGATCTTTCACATAGACGTCAACCAAGCATTCTGTACATCAAAAGTAACTTTACGCAAAAATTATTGCAGGGAATCGACTTTTTTTTTTGGGTGAACAATCATGTTTAAGGTAGGACTCGATGCAAAGCACTCAAAGCATTGTGGTGATGGATGGATTGAATAGTACGGGGGTCGTGGAGGTGTGTAAAGTAAAAATCTTACATTAAAAACAACAAAAAAACTTGTGAAAAAGTTGAAACTTTGACCCCCAATATCTCCGTAAAAAGAAGGTTCCCAGGTATGGTCTAGAACAAAAAAATGACCGCAAAGACGGGGAGAACAAGTGCCTTTCGGCTTTGTTAAGGGTCTATTTACACCGTTTATAATAGTAAATAATATACAGGTTGGCCGGAACATTGACGTCCAAAACTAAAATTTAGGTCCATCGTACCGTGGGGTATCCGAATCACCCCCATGTATGTTCCGCGACTTTTCATAGTTTTCGAGTTATGAATTTTTTTCTGATTTTTTGAGAATGGTCGTTAAAAAATTACGTTCGGTAAATTATGACTTAAATTTTCAACTTTACATAACAAATTTAAACATGTGACATAATGGTTCCTAAGCAGGCTTCATAATTCAAAATGGCGACACGCGTATAGCAGTAAACACAATGTGAGCACGACTGAGGTACTTGTTTTGCGTTGGCTTCGGTTGCGCGCTTTACTATCTCCGCTATCTCTCTCACTCTCGGTGGCGAGAGGGGCACCCCTCGTCACCGTTTACCGAACGTAATTTTTTCACTTTAGACCATCTTTTTCATAACTTGAATCACAGTTACGAAGCTGATTATTTTATGCATAAAAGTACTACTCATGAAGATTCAGTTGCAAAAAAAAAATCTCGACAAAGTCTTGTAGTTTTTTGACAGTTCGATCATTCTCAAAAAATTTGAAAAAAATTCATAACTCGAAAACTATGAAAAGTCGCGGAACATACATGGAGGTGATTCGGATACCCCACGATACGAGGGACCTAAATTTTATTTTTGGACGTCAATGTTCCAGCCACCCTGTATAGGGTCAAATCGTGCGGTTCTGGTTGGATATCAACTCAAAATAAATAAAATATCATCATTTTCTCCACAAAATCCTCCAAGCTATTTTTCATAAACAAAGTAGTTTCCCTGAAACGTCAAAAAACCTTTTAAAAGCATTTTCCACAATCCACATTGAACATAAACGTTTGGGCAAAAGAAAAATACTGCCTTTTTAGGTCAAGTGCGATGTCACGCTAGAGTCCGCTTTGAGCTCCGTAAAAAATAAGAAAAAAAAACCGGTAATTGCGGGGTACATCTCTATTTGCATGAAATCTTTTTACGAATGAGCGGTAAACGTCTGTTGGTTTCATGAAATGTTTAATGTTTATTCTTTAAATCTGCCGGAAAACGATGTGGTCGTTAGTTGTTATCGGTTTTTCGAGCTAGTGTTGTGCTTAAAAGGTCCTTTGTGATTGTAACACATGGTAAGTTTATTTTGTTTTTTAACCGACTACAGATTAGCGGAGGGTGATTGAGTTTGTGTAATTTGATGTATTAATAATAGGGCGGAGTACCCGAAAATGCAGGATCCGCGGAACTATAGTTTTTTTTTAGTCACAGTCATACGGTTGTTTTCGGGATCCCGTGTTTATAAAAATCGCGCAGATAACTCTAATTTTGCGATGTAGAATATTATACGACAACGTGGTTGTAGTATAACGCATCTGATTCCAATAGTATATTTTGTGAATTTTATTTTTAAAAAAAAAGCTCGAGCCTTTTTATTTTTTGGCGTGGGAAAATCATCAAATGACTCCTCCCACCCAGGGCAGAGCGGGAGGGACTGTCAGACTTGTACTAACTAAAATCAGCGGTGTCCTTCAATAGCCCTTTAAGTTCCAGGGTCACGGTAATTCTATGAGTTCCGCGACCCCGGAGCTCGATACAGTCTTTAAATAACTTTGTAAAAGATTTATAAATATATAAAATACCAAACCAACCAAACCTTAGTTGTGTTTTCATGTTATTTTTTTTCTTTTAGACCGAATAATTGTCCCACTTCTGAGCAAAGCCCCCCCATTCCTTCCACTTCTGACGATGGTGTGCATCTTCTCTCCGATTCACAAGGAAGCCATCCAAGACGTCCCACCATCTTCTGCTCGGTCTGCCCCGACCCCGTCTACCTGTCTCTAGTTGTTTTCATGAATATTTATCAAAATTTAATAGGTATATCTACCAACTGATTGCCCATTTACGATAAATATAACTCCATCTTGTTTCGCTTTCATTAATTCTTAACAACTTTGGTCGTCTACCAAATATTTGGCCGTTTGACCGAAAATCAACTAATCAGGGACCTTTGTTTAGAATATAAACTGATGAAATAATTTTGTCACTTGACTTTCGTCATTTACAAACAGAATTGAAATTATAATTATAAGATGTTCCTTTGTTTTTAACATTATATTTTACTAGCTTTAGCCGGCGGCTTCGCCTGCGTGGATGTCGAAAAATATCCCACCCGAACAAACATAGTTACTTCCCTTCGGGGGTAGAATTATTAAAAACGCTGAGATGTATTAATTAATTTTCAATCGTCAACCTAAACACATAATTTGAAGATCCTAACTTCAAAACTGACGGACTTTCATATAAACTTCCATCCCTTATTTTACCCCTTTAGGGGTGGAATTCCCAAAAACCCTTTCTTAGTGGATATTTACTCTTCACAAAGAACACACCCTCTAAGTTTCATGTCTCTAGGAGCAGCGGTTTGGGCTGTGTGTTAATATATCACCAAGTTAGTCAGTCAGTCAGTCAATCAGTCAGTCAGTCAGTCAATCAGTCAGTCAGTCAGTTTACCATTTTATATATTTAGATATTTTATCCTCTTCCCAACAATTGTGGGCTTGGCTTCCATTCTAACTGGATACAGCTGAATACAACAGTATTCTGAATGAAGTGACTGCCTATCTGACCACTTACTTACTAGGTTATACCGATACCTCTTGGTAAGACTGGTGGTCAGATTTACAGGTTCTAACCACTCGTATAGACTGTCAAAGAAACTTGCTTAGTAGCTCTTCATTGTGACGTCACTGAAAATATCGTGAGGAAAGTTTTGAGTATGAAAGTGGATGGGTATGAGAGTAGAGGAAGACCAAAGAAGCGATGGATGGACTGTGTGAAGTATGATATGGCAAGAAAGGAGGTGTCTGATGAGATGACAAGTAATAGAGAAGTATGGCAGCAGAAGACATGCTGCACCGACCCCTAATGAATTGGGAAAAGGGCAGGAGTATGAAGACTTCAGAATTAGGTACGGGGACGCAATCGATGATTCCCTGTTGTTCAATCTCCCCAGCAGTAATACCTACCGGTATACCTTGCATATCCTGATATTTTTATTCTTTTTAAAAGCATCGCGGTATGTCGCTTTCAACGATAAAAACCAGCCAAGTGCGAGTCGTCCTCACACGCGCACAGGGTTCCGTAGCACCAAAACCCATTTTACCACTTTGGAAGTGTCTATCTTTCAAACGATTGACTTTGAGAAAAAATGGTAATAGGAACTTCAGTGTCATTTTTAAAGTCCTATCCATAGACACCTATATATGTTTGAAGGAAAAAAAATGTTTCCGTTCCATGTACGGGGTACGGGGAGTCCCCCTTAATCTGTTTTTTTTTTTTTTTTTTTTGTCTAAAAAGCGTAAAGCGGTTCACAGAATACATCTACCTACCAAGTTTCAACTGTGTAGTCCTAATAGTTTCGGAATAAAGTGGCTATGACATACGGACGGACGGACAGACAGACAGACATGACGAATCTATAAGGGTTCCGTTTTTGCCATTCGGCTACGGAACCCTAAAAAGTAGTGCCATCTGACTGTTTCAATGGTATAAGTTTTTTACAACTTGAGAATGTCAGTCTATTAACATTTCTGAATAAATTACACATAAAACTTTGATTGTAGTTTCGTCTTTTTATTCCCGTTTATAGTTTTATGCCAGCGCTTTTGCAGGTCTTCGACAGATTTTGCAGCTATAAAATACTTTCCCCCTTTGCACTCAACTATCGTAAAGCTAAAAGAAATAAGCATTGAATTTTCGAGAAAATTTTAAAGTTCAGCCTGAACTTTTAAATCTTTTCGTGAAATGAAATACAATTGCTTAAGTACGGTGTCTTAAATTTACCTCAAGCTGACGTTTTTACTGGAAATCTTTCATAACTTCATAAGTGCCAATACAATTCTTTTTAGTTCGCTGTTTCTTCATTTGAGCTTTAGATCAGTGGCTTTGTTACTCTTTCATTTCATTCGGATGAGTTAGTACGGATATAAAATGAATTGGAAACCGCACCTGTGTGCAGTGGTGACATTACGCGAATTATTTACCAGTCTACCTACAACACAGCGTTCTTCTACAGAGCCCTGATGTTCAACTCGAGGCGAGGGCGACAGATAATGTCTGATCGCGACGGAGTTGAGACTTCTTGGAACTGTATCCGAATAACACGGGGCACCGTGTTATTTATTGTGTTAAGTTGTTATCTCAAGTAATTCGTTAGTTTGCTGGAAACAGTGTATCGCACCCAGTGTGTTTTCATAGCACGAAACCCATCGTCTGCCCACATGATGTACGAGCCTAACGGATTAAATCCTGACATATCCGACATATTTATAAAACCTCAAGAATCCACAGTTCAATTTCAAACAATTATTACTTTTAATTATTCATTTTCATTTGTTCATTTCTCAGGAGGAGCTAGTGGCTAAATAATAACAGCCGCTCGGATCAATCTTCAGATAAAGCCGAAATTGCATAGGTTGATTTGTAGATGGGTGACCATCCAAAACATATCAAGTTTCCTCCGTGCCTCGGAAAGTTCAAGGTTCGATTCCCAGGTCGGGCAAAGTATTATTGGGTTTTTCCATCAGGAATTTCTCAGAAGCAGCCACGGAGTCTGGATTTCTGCCCCGTTGATGGCAATAGGCTCGCCCCTTATTACATGGGACTTAAACGTAACTGGTGAAATGTGGGTGTACTATTAGGTACACCTCTGCCTAACCCTTCGGGTATTAAAGGCATGTTATGTAGGTATTCATTTTTATTTATTCATTAGCAGGTAGGTAGGTACTTACTACTGATGAACACTGTAATCAGTAGATAGGCTCCCAGTCTCCCACCCAGGTGGACACCGGGGAATAACTGTATAAATACCCTTGAATAAATCATTTTAACACCGTATTATACAGGGTGTAAACAGACCCTTCACGGAGCCGTCAACCAAACATTCTGTACATCAAACTTAATAACTTTACGCAAAAATTATTGCTGGGAAACGGCTTTTTTTTTTGGGGTGAAAAAAGACGTTTTACGGTAGGATTCAATGGAACGCACTCAAAACATTGAGCTGATGGATGGATTTAATAGTACGGGGATCGTGGAGGTGTGTAAAAATCTTACATGTATTTAAAAAAAGTTGTGAAAAAGTTGGAACTTTGACCTGACTTTTGTAACTAGAAGGTTCCCAGGTGTAGTCTAGAAGAAAAAAATGATCGCAAAGACGGGGAGAACAAGTGCCTTTCGGCTTCGTTAAGGGTCTATTAAAACCCTTTATAAATTAAACTTATACTGTCACCTACGGGATATCTTCCGTGATTGTTCATTATTTTGAGCTCCCGATATTTTGGCGCTGTTGCAAGCGCCATGATCGCGGGTTGAGTAAGGTAAGTGACAGTATTTAAGTTTAGTTGTAAACCGTGAAAGCTTAAAACAGCCTTTATATATTAATCTTTTTTTTTTTTTTTTTTTTTTGATTCTAAAAGAGTTTATCTTGACCTCAATCTTGATTCATTTATTTGGTGACCATGATAATTGGTCGTGTTTTACTTGAATTGTAGTGTTAATTTAAAGTCATTTTATTTTTTTAGGCATAGAAATTGATTTGCAAGTAAGTAAACAATCAGAGCCTAACACGGGCAACATAGTTCAAGATAACGTAATATCACGCCTATAATCCATAAAGGATTAGGTAGAGCTGTACTAATAGTATATGAAGATGAAGGATTAGGCACGGAGGAAACTCGGTATGTGATAAGTAGGCAAGCTCGGCTTAACCTAAAGATCGACCAGAGCGGTTGTTATTATTTAGCCCCGACCTCCTCCTACGAGGTTACCAAATGACATTAGTTAAATACTATTTACATAACAGTCGCGCCATTGTGATTATTTGCTCGAACTAATAGGTCACGGAGTTAGGACTTAAGGTCACTTATGTCTTGGCTTAAGTTATAAGCGGAAAACTTTTTGTCAACTTCGATGGACAAAAAAATCGAGAAATAACATAACAGTTATATAGGGTGACTGGTAATTAGTGACCGACATCATGAGTACAATTACGTGTATAAAACGTGATTGTACAGTCACGAGCACCAATATGTATACACTTTCCTAAATTTAAAAGTAATTTAAGCGAGAAATAACGATTGTAACTTGGAGATTAGAATCTTTTTTTTATGAAAATATGAGTTCCAGAATACTATGTTTGTAAAAACATGAAATTATAATCAGATCATTAGGAGAAAAATACTTTTAAAAGCCGTTAAGTGTTTACATATTGGTGCTCGTGACTATACTCATAATAACAAACAATTTTCCCAAAGAAACATTTTTTATACTTATTCACTTTTATCACAAATTCACAATAACACAACAGCCATATGAAATTCGCGCTTACGCGTGGGTAAAATTTAACTTCTAAGTCTTAAGGGCATGGCACCCAGAATATACAACAAAATTCCGAAACCCAAAAGAAAAAAAGTGAGATAAATGATTTCAAAAAGTACCTAAACAAATATTTAACACAAAAGGCATTCTACTCTATCAAAGAATACCTAGACGATAATGCAAACTAAGTAGATTAGATAGTAATTAAGAAAATGTTATTTTTATAATAAGAAATGGTACATTGTTTACTTTGTATGTTTAAAAACAAATTCGGCTTAAAATATTTAGTTAACATAGTTTTTAAGAAAAATTTATAGTATAATTTTAATATTTGTACGCCGTTGTCGGCAAAAATAGCGATCTCTTTATATTTACTTACATCGTTTACACCTATGTTTAACAAATAAAACTTTGACTTTGACAGATTTTTTTACATACGTGTTAAAAAGGGGAACAAAAAAGATTTTACACTCGAGTGTTTCCCCCAAATCGCTTCATCTCCCACCTCGTACCACAAAAGGAACAAATCTCCAGAGTTGCTATTGTATCCAGTAATATAATTGCGTGAAAGCACCTTCGCCAGATTACAGGTACCTAAGACGGGAAGGGTCTTACTTACATAGAGAACCGTGATTTTATTACTTGTGTTGAGTGTGTTAAGCTCATGATGTAGGTAGATAAGTTTAGTGGATCTTACTTTTTGCGAATGATACTATACAGGGTGTAAACAGACCCTTCACATACCCGTCAACCAAGCATTCTGTACATCAAACTAAGTAACTTTACGCAAAAATTATTGCTGGGAATCGACTATTTTTTTTGGGGTGATTAAATCACGTTTTACGGTAGGACTCGATGGAAAGTACTCAAAGCATTGTGCTAATGGATGGATTGAATAGTACGGGGGTCGTGGAGGTGTGTAAAGTAAAAAAGTTACACTAAAAAACAGGAATTAAAAAAAAAAATGTGAAAAACTTGGAACGTTGACCCCCAATATGTCAGGGTCTATTTACACCCTTTATAATATATATATTTTATATTATATATATATATATTTATATTATATATATATAATTAATATTATAAAGCTGAAGAGTTTGTTTGTTTGGTTGAACGCACTAATCTCAGGAACTTCTGATTCGACTTAAAAAACTCAATTCAATCCACCCATCAGCACAATGCTTTGAGAGCTTCCCATCGACTCCTACCGTAAAACGTGATTGTTCACCCCAAAAAAAAAAGTCGATTCCCAGCAATAATTTTTGCGTAAAGTTACTTAGTTTGATGTACAGAATGCTTGATTGACGGCTATGTGAAGGGTCTGTTTACACCATGTATGTAATTGGCTGAATATCCGTCAATCAATATGGTACTCGGCGTTTCAAACCGAGACTGTCACATCATGCATGACAGACAACTCGCGAGCACGAAGCTGAACCTGTTCAAAGCCATGTAAACAACCTGGAACTATTCCTAAATGCTGTATTGGCGTCACGTCAACAAGAATACCCTACTACATCAATTCCCTATACGTTACCGAGCAAACAAAAGCGCAACTCGACAAAACAAATTCAATACTACTTTGCAGTCTGGCTGAAAATAAACCAAATCCAACAATCTGTCTGTCGGTACTAGCTCAGTTCACAGACTGAGTCGGAACAATTCAGGCAAAACAATACGTATTTCTATTCTGCCGAACTGTACGGAACTGGTATTCATTTACGGGAGCTTTTTAGGGTTCTGCTCTAACTAGTGGCTTTATCTTAGGACCTTTTATTGGTGCTGTATTCATCTAACACTGTTTTAAGCTTTCACGGTTTACAACTAAACGTATACTGTCACTTACGGGATATCTTCCGTGATTGTTCATTATTTTGAGCTCCCGATATTCCAAGTTCCAGTAGTGCGCGTAGCAAAAGACAAAGAAAGAGGGTAGATAGATTTGTCTGCTCTTAATGATTTATTTTCCATCCACCCGCATTCTCCAGTCAACCCGCGATCATGGCGCTTGCAACAACGCCGAAATATCGGGAGCTCAAAATGATGAACAATCACGGAAGATATCCCGTAAGTGACAGTATAAGTTTAGCTGTATTCATCTGCTAGCGTGTCTGTCATAGATCATATTTTTTGGACGATACCGTTTTATTTTAGATTTCTCTGTAGTAGAAGATCGATGCTTAGAATAGCTAATTATTATTCTTACTAGGTTATGCCCGCGGCTACGCCCGCGTGGAGTTCGGTAATTCTCCCACGGGATCGCATTACCGAGATAAAAAGTATTCTATGTGTTAATCCAGTTTATAAACTATCTGTGTGCCAAATTTCGTCCAAATCCATCCCGCAGTTTTTGCGTGAAAGAGTAACAAAGTCATCCATCCATTCATCCAGTAGGATAGTAGAATTAATTATGCTAATAATTATTATTTACTTTTAGGTAACCTATGTTCCGGGAGATGCACGGCGCTGCCGAGATCGGCCCAGAAAGGTGATTCGAAGGGACGCGAGATCCAGTTTATGGAAGGAATTGGGAGAGGCCTTTGTACCGACAGCATAGATTACCTAACAAAAAAAAAACAACTATATGCTGTTGACTACAAATTCCAATCTTGGGAATCCAAAATAGGGATGTTTCCTGAAAAAATCTAATTAGTCCGTCAGATAGATTTCCAAAAAATATTGGACACGTATTTTTTCTTTTTTCACGAAAACTAAAAATGAAGACGATACAGTGCGTCGAAAACTCGTGTGACGTCATACTTCAGTACACTTTTTACCGAAAAGTGACGTCACGGGTCCTCATGATATTTGATGCGTTTTAGCTTCGTAAATTTTTATTGATTTGATAAAACAAAAAATACGTTTCCAATATTTTTCGATAATCTAACTGACGGACTAAATAGAATCATATTATTTTTTCCACAGGAAACATCCCTATTCTTGAAGCCAACTAAAACGTATTTCTAATGCACAAACAGTAGCGCAAAACCTTTTATTTATTGTGGTAACTTTGATTTTGAACATTGGCAACATTCCAATACAGTCTTTTCCTCTTCCTGTCGCGATAAAAATGTTAATAGCTTATTATTTACTGGGTCATTGATATTGGGGAAACTTTTTAAATTAAATGTTTTTAAAAAGTTAAAATACTGTTAAGGGCCAGTACTCAACGAGAGCATTCGCTTTGCGAATTTGTTTTGCTAACATTCGTCGCACATTTTTGTTACACCACGAACATTCATTCGTGAGCTACTCAAAAATAATATTCTAACTTGAAAAGACGTAATATTATTTTAGAAGTACGGGGGCTACTAATACACCTAAGATTGCAAGTACATGCAAGTGCGCAACGCCCGTCGCCCACGCAGCCCGTAGATCGCGCCGCCCGCGCCCGTCGCCTGCGCCGCGCCCGCCGCTCCGCGCACCACACAGCAAGCAGCACACAGCAGCTCACAGCAGCTCACACGCGCTGCCTGCAGCACCCGAAGATGTCGAGGTTCGATTCTCGACATTCACTAATAGCATTTTGCCTATACGGAACCCCTTATAGAACCCAACGTGCACTCACAGCGTTTTTTCAACATTTAGGGAAACAATTCCCATCTCGTATTTAAATTTACGTAACGGCGCATTCGTACCGGTGGGTGGCTGTGAAATTTCGGACGAAATTGTTACAACTTTCAACTGAATTGGTCACTTTTACAATGATTACATTGTATTGCATTCTGTTTACTGTCTGTTTTGGTTAACGGCACCTAAGATATTATTGTTTAGGTACTCGAAGTTAAAAGGTAAAGTTTTAAATGTGACTACAATCGCAAAACGCAACGCACTTTTGAATAGTCAAAAACAAACAAGCTTATAGCAAAAAACACATTTTTTAAAACAAGATTTTAAATATACAACATTAGTTTTATTTTAAATGCGAAACCTGAAACACGTGTCTAGTATTTTATGTAATTTCAAAACTGTATCATGAAAAATCACAAAGTTATAAGCTTGTTCTGTTACCTAGTTGTCCACACAAAAACGTGGTCTCCAGCGTCGTCTTGAGCTCATTGATAATAATAATTTGGCAGTAGGTACCTAAATGGTTGCGATAGATACTTAATATCGCTCGGTATCCAACTTGTAACTTTTTTTAAATATTTCTGGGACAAAATATAACATGGTTTAAAAATTATTGGAATCGATTCAGTTACTTATTCTGAACAAACTATATCAGGTTTCGCATATACTAAAAATAATGTTGTGTAGTAGTAAGTAATAATGTGACCGATACTTAAACACGTGATTGTACTCATGATAATATACAACTATGCACAGCCCACTCCCTCTCTAAGAAAGGAAGCCAGGATCACAGTAGTGGAAACATTTATAAGCCGATTCATCATTTTGACGTTCTGCCTAACAAAAAGAGCATTAAACATTGTTATTGTGCGTCAATATTAATCATCATTATATTAAACACAGCACATTGTCCTAATTTGTGACGTTGCTAAATTACACGAGGAAATCTACCGAAAATATACGGACCAAGAAAAGTTTGCAACGAAAATGTGCCTTGGAAATTCTACACCAGCGCGTGTAAGAAAAATAACACGCTCGGTTATGATGTAGGCAATAACTCCTGAACACTTTGTTGTGGGTGAAAAATGAACGAGTTCTAACCCCCTTTAGTTTTATATGCGAGGCTCAGATATTGTAGGATTTTTCCTAGGATAGGTTTTTTTTTTATTTATTTTTAGCGGCGGCAAGGGAGATGTTATGTGATGTAACGGAGTCAGGAACTTCAGTGTTTTGTGTTGACTTGTATGTAGTGTGAATGTTTCAGGAGGACAGTCATAAAATCTGCTTTTTTAGCGTCTCTTTTCGTGATTAATATTGTGTGTTAGTTTTATATGCGAGGCTCAGATATTGTAGGATTTTTCCTAGGATAGGTTTTTTTTTTATTTATTTTTAGCGGCGGCAAGGGAGATGTTATGTGATGTAACGGAGTCAGGAACTTCAGTGTTTTGTGTTGACTTGTATGTAGTCTGAATGTTTCAGGAGGACAGTCATAAAATCTGCTTTTTTAGCGTCTCTTTTCGTGATTGATATTGTATTGCTGACGGTCCAAGACATTTAATCATATACCTACAAGGTGTAAACAGACCCTTCACATATCCGTCAACCAAGCATTCTGTACAAAACAGCATTCTGTAAAAGTTATTGCTGGGAATCGCCTTTTTTTTGGGGTGAAAAATCACGTTATAAGGTAGAACTCGATGGAAAGCACTCAAAGCATTGTGCTAATGGATGGATTGAATAGTACAGGGGTCGTGGAGGTTTGTAAAGTAAACATCTTACATTAAAAATATGTGTTTAAAAAAACTTTGTGAAAAAGTTAAAGGAACTTTGACCCCCAATATCTCCGTAACTAGAAGGTTCCCAGGTATGGTCTAGAACAAAAAAAATATCGCAAAGACGTGGAGAACAAGTGCCTTTCGGCTTCGTAAAGGGTCTATTTACACCCTTTATACAGCTTAAGTTTCAATGTGTCAAGAGGACAATCATAAAATCTGCTATTTTACTGTCTCTTTTCGTGATTGATATTGTATTGCTGACGGTTCAAGACATTTAACCATATACCTACAGACGAAACAAAGCGATCAAAATCATAATTTACTTAATGCAATAACTAATGGGTGTTTATATTTGCTTTGTGTGTGTTTGTGCTATCTAAGTAGTCGCTGCCGCTAATACACATTTGCAATACCCACAAGAGGAATCCTAGGTGCGAAGTCGACCCTCTGTTCGTGCATCGGCATCTCAAAGACAAAGTAGGAATGTCTTAAGTGCCTCAGGTTTAACAAGCGACCGTCGCCTGGTATGCACTTACTACTTGAAGGTACTTTGCCCAATACTGATAGACAAATCGATTGAGCGCAATGAGACTTAGTTCAAGGTTAGTTTAGACCGCCCGGCATTGGTCGAGGCCATGCTGCGGGGTGAGACGGAGTGGGAAGCGGTGGCCTCCTTCTGCGAAGCAGTCATGCTCGCGAAGGAGGAGGCGGGCCGCGTGAGGGAGAGGACAGCGTCCTCCCTCCACCCCAGCCGCAGTGGTAGACGCCCACGGCGCCGGACGTCGGCAGACGATCTCCGGCCACCGTAGGCGCGGGCTTGCGGGCGACTCGCTGTCTGACCATGGACCATGCCCGGGTCGACGGCGCTTTGTGTTCCACGCGCGCCTCAAAGAGTGTCAGCATTATGACGGGGCTCTAGAGGGCCAAAGCCTGCCGGGGTCGCGGGACTTATAGAATTACCGTGACCCTGGATCATAAAGGGCTATTGAAGGACACCGTGGATTTTAGTCAGTACAAGTCTGACAGTCCCTCCCACTCTGCCCTGGGTGGGAGGACTCATTTGATGATTTTACCACGATTAAAAAAAAAAAAAATCAGGTCAGTTTAGACTCGTTTCATCAGAAAATGAACCATAATGTGTGTCAAGTTAATGTTCTTATTCACATGATATGCCTGATCACAGTCGTTTGTAGGAATATGATCATTAACTTTATACAAGTAAGTTTTGTTTTTGGATGAAGCGTGTAGCTGAGCTAGCTCTGGGCCTGAGACTCCTATGATTATAGACATGGTCAGTTACAATTAATCAGCCTTACCTGATTATATCGATTACCGATATCTCCTTAATTGCCGTGAGGTCAGGTGCACTGCTACCGTTTTGATATCAAATCGTGTCTAATCAGGCTTCAAGTCGACCGAACATGTAAGTGTAACCGATATTTGTCTACTAACATTATTTGTCACTAGTACGGTATAACAAGGATTAATTAGGCTTATGATATTGAATACATTGTACATGTCGTCTTCTAAACTTATCACTGTCACTTACGGGATATCTTCCGTGATTATTCATTATTTTGAGCTCCCGATATTTCGGCGTTGTTGCAAGCGCCATGATCACGGGATGACTGGAGAATGCGGGTGCATTGAAAATAAATTGTTAAGTGCAGACAAATCTGTCTACTCTCTTCTTTGTCTTTTGCTATGCGCACTACTGGAACTCGACACTAAGTCACGGCAAAACACACTCACAGTATCGTAGGTTTTGTGGAGTCCTTATTTCGATGACGGCTGTTACTTTTGAGCATACTCAAAACTGGATTTAAATTTTTGTGTCGGGTGCTCAAAATAATTAATAATCACGGAAGATATCCCGTAAGTGACAGTCTAAGTTAAGTTTTAAACCGAGAAAGCTTCAAGCAATGTAGACTTCTTTTTCTTCTTTCGTGTCGATGGAACGACTTGTTTACATTTCTTTGATCCAGTATGTGGCGTTCGTTAGCGTAGCGTCTTTTAGGTCTTCTAAGCAGTGCAGGTCGGACACTCCAGCTGTAACTGTAAAGCGTCAATACCTGTGAGCCTAGTACGAGCGCGCGAAGTAAACGTAATATTATTAAATTATAGGATATAATTTTTCATACCTATAAGCTGTGCTACAAATCTGCTAGGTATACTTATAGCACAGCTTATAGCAAAACTTTAAATTAAATTATCGACTATTTGATAAAAAAATACTGTTTTCTTTCACTTTTGTCTTAGGGCCTCGGTTGATTGAAAGATTATAAAGTATATAAACGAAAATAATCCCTTGAATTTTCTAAGAAAATGGCCGCAAAAGGAACAGTCTTTGAAGGCCATCTTTTCAGGAAATTCGTTTCAACAACATCAAACCAATATTCTATGAAACGTTACAAAGAAATGAAGGTCCAAAGGTTGACTGGTAAAGAATGCCTTGTGGCATTAAGTCCGCCTACGTACCACTCTTGTACATTTTATTTTTATGAAAAACGTTACACACTAGGAATTTCTCCTGTATCGTGGGTTGCTTAACAAAGAGTTAAACTCACACATACGCAAACATAACCCGAAACAACTACTTGTAAGTCATACAAATAGTTATTCCGTGCGGGAACCGAACCCGCAACACGCAGCGTAATAGCCAATCGCTCAGCCACTGCGCCAACCGTGTCGCCATGGAGTTTTAATAAATAAAACGCGCACATTCTGGCTGTCTATGATCTATAAGTCTATGTAATAGGTAGCGAATCTATTGCCATTAACTGGGCAACAAAAACGGAATCTGGGCAAAAAATACTGTTAGGCTGCGTTTTAATAAAACATAATTATGACACTATTATTTTAGACAAAAAAGGGCCCAAAGCCTGCCGGGGTCGCGGGACTCATACAATTACCGTGACCCTGGAACATAAAGGGCTACTGAAGGACACCGTGGATTTTAGTCAGTACAAGTCTGACAGTCCCTCCCGCTCTGCCCTGGGTGGGAGGACTCATTTGATGATTTTACCAAGATAAAAAAAAAAAAAAAAAAAAAAAAAAATACAGTTTTTATAAAAATAAATAAGTAAGAAGTATAATATCTTGGTAATAGGTGTTTCGCTTTTTCCATAAAATACTATATTTTTTGAGGTGTACTATATTTTTTTTGACTTATTTTGAAAAATACTATATTTCGCCGAAGAAATGTTGGCAACCCTACACACATCCCTCACTACGCATCCTCGCTCATCCCTGGTGAAAACACAGCCTTATTAAGAATTTCCTATTAGTACCTACAAACAATACCTACCTAATTCCACAAAACCGAATAAAATAACTCATTAATCAGTAACACAGGAGCCTATCACCAGAAACTCAAGGAAACTCAATCAGCGTAATCTTTTAGAAGTACGTAAATACGGAACCCCGTTCCGTCGTAAGGAATAGAGTAGTGAGATGTAGGGACTAACAAAGTTAGCGAACGAACAAGTTTCGACCATCTATTGTTAGTGGATCCCTAATTATATTAGAGGTAGCCTGAGGTGTGTGCGCGGGAGAAAGCTGGTGTCGTTATAGTGTACATGTTACAGTCAAAACTGTTAATCAGTCAAAATTAATTTTCACCAGGGACCGATAAGGTTATCCGTATTGGAGTTTTAATACACAGGATTACTGGTAATATGACGGCAGTCCGTTAGGGTGATGTAGTTGAGATCATTTGCAACCAAACGACCCCATATGACCCCAAAGTACTTCTGCGTTTTTTTTCAGAAATCGACCATTTGAGTCAAAAATTGTGCTCAAAATTATGAAAATCGCAACAATTTGTTGCTCTGATTTAAAAACTATTAAAGATCATTCTATGATCGATTAGTATGTATTCAAGTGTAAGCAAGCAGATAAAAACAAAAAAAGAAACATTTCATGCATTGGTTTTTTTTTTATAAATTTTCTAAGTTGTATAAAGTAGATATCTTCAAAAAAAAAAATAAAAAAAAAATCAAATTACTCGAAAATGGTTGACATTTGCACAGGGGTCATTAGGGGTAATTTAGTTGCAATTGATATCACCTACATCCCCTTAACGGATTGACGTCATATTACCAGTAACCCTGTATTCTAACTAGCTGTCGCCCGCGACCTTCGTCGTCGTCGCGTGGAATTATTATAGAAATATTGCTTCCCTATTTGAATTGAATTTTGTTAACAACTTCAAGGGTTTCAATTTTTTTGCACGGTACCCTAATCCTTTTTCTGAAACAAAAGTAGCCTTAGTTACGCTTTTTATTGTCAGCCATCTGCCTGTAACAGTCCTGTCAAAATTGGTATTATTAATTTAATGTGTAACTATGTTCATAATTATTGGTTTGCTAGATCAGTGGTTCCGAAACTAAATATTCATCATCATCTGCCTAGCCTTTGCCCAACTATGTTGGGGTCGGCTTCCAGTCTAACCGGATGCCGCTGAATACCAGTATTTTACATGGAGCGACTGCCTATTTGACCTCCACAACCCAGTTAGTTCTGGCTAATACGATTCCCCTTGGTTTGACTGGTTGCCAGTCTTTTTGAGCCAATGACTACCAACCGACTGTCAAAGATCTACAAATGACACCCGGGACCAACGCCTTAACGTGCTTTCCGAGGCACGGAGGAAACTCGGTATGTAATGGGTGGTCACTCATCAACAGACCAACCTAGGCAAGTGCGGCTTAACCTAGAGATCGACCCGAGTGTGTGTTATTATTTAGCCACGAGCTCCTCCTCCCAAAGTAAATATTATTTACCTAAATAGGGACCTGATTGTCTTATTTGTATGGAAATTATATTAGTTCTATATAAGGTCTACCTTTTCATACACGAAATATTTTAAGAGTAACTTCTATAAGTCGTAAAGTCACCATAGCAACGAGAAAAAAATATATCTGTGTTTTTGTTTTTACGAAATTATAATAAATTAAAAAATATTGAGAGTTTTTGCATAAAACCTTTACTTCCATATTCTAACAATGACAGTAGGTAAATACGACGTAGTAAACTAGCGTAATGAATATTCTAAAATGAGAAGCCAGTATTTATTGTGTGTCAAGTAATTTTAAATGATTTATTTTATTTAAATTTACTTAGATAAAAAAAAATCACTTGAAATAGCTTCGTTAAAGCCTTTTAGATGATTTACTGGAAATATTTCGTGTATGAATATTTAGACCTTTTATAATTGTATTACTGAACCAAGAAATAAATTTTATCAAAAGATATTTATTTACTAAACAAATTAAATAATTCCAATGTGACACTAGTTCGAACATTTTGAATCACACAAAAATGCGTACAGTCAGCCAGCACATCAAGTTGCCACAAACTGTCAAATTTCTCCAAATGACTTTAAACCATAAATTGTTGACGGTTAAGTTCAAAACAGAATGAGAAAATTAGACAGTTTGTAGTAAACTAGATGCGCTGGCGACTGTACATTAATTAACTTATATGACGACATAGAATTATGTTCAAAGTGTTTACATAAAAACAATTTCACATTCAATAATCATTATAACAATCAATCTCTCGTATTAAAACGAACCAAAATCTTAAATAATTGTACACACGGCAACATTTCAAGCAATTTCCAGTATAACATGGCCTCGCTTTGTATTGATTTCCCGTACAATGAGAGATCCGCTTAAACTGGTTTTGCATAACTTGGTTGGTAGGTAATCAACATTTTTTTTCTTAAATATTTTTGTCTGAGGTATTATGAATAAAAGGTGAGGGTAGGAACGTCATTTTTGTCCTAAACCGGTACTCAAAAAACTGATTAAATGGAATACCAACGAATAGTTGTTCACTGAACAATCGGGTAAAAAGTTTTTCTGTTGTATTCATTTTGTATTGCACAAGATGGCAACTCTGCTCCCAATAAATATCCCCCGTCAAATCCATCCAATTTTGAATCTCCTCCAAAACCTCTTCCTTGTCTTTTTCAAATATTTCGATATTGCTTACTTGCTCAATTGGAACATTATCTGCTGGATTCATCAAGTAAACCAAATGAAAAATCTTTTTGTAGAAATCTAACATGTTCGGCACACATACTTTCTCCGGATATCCAAATTCAGTAAATACCTTCATTAATTCCAAAGCAAATCCTCCGGAACAGTCGTAAAGTGGTCTTAAAACTAAAAAGTTTGTGATATCCTCTTTTAAAATTAACAAAAAAGCCACTCTATCTTTGCTAACAGCGGTTTTATCTTTCATGAAGTTGAGTCGCCATGTACCTCTGGTGCGTGGACTGCCTGCTGGATTGTTTAATGCCTTCATCTTCTCTCCCGGCTTGTGGGTAACACCTTTGGCCAAGTTACAGACATTGCACGATGAGACTATCCAACGCGCACATAATATATGCACTGAGTAGGCCTTTTTAACTTGCCCATAAGTTTCCCAAACGCCGCCATGGTCACAGGCAACGTGCGCGTCCAACAAAATATCGAAAGAATCCTCAACAGGAATAACTTGTATTGCAGTATTCTTCGTTTTCTTTAAAAACAGCTTCTTCTTCCCATTCACGTTTTTAACTCTGAGATCTTGCGCTTGGCTGGGATCAAGAGTAATGTGTGTGATAGTCTCCTCTATTGCTTCTCTGGTACACAACGGTTTCAACTTGTTTTTATGCAGGTCTACCATGTTCATATAATATTTTTTAACTTCATCGTAGTTTATATCCTGGAGATGCAAACGTGAACTTAATGTATCTTCGCTAGTGGACGCCATTTTGTGATACGACGCAGTGACGAGAGCGATAACAATCGAGACGCGGTAAGCGTGCGCCGCGGTCGCGGGGGTACTAAAGGTGAGGAAGACAGCGCGCGGGGCAGTGCGCGACGCGCGGCGCGTGCTAGACAGGGATAGCATGCATTTGTTTTTTAGCGAGACGAGCCGATGACGCGACGCCCGACTGATGACGTCGAAGCCTATTTTAGCTGTTTTGGTGATAATTTTGCACTATTGTTATTGAGTATGATAACATAATAATACTTTTCATTATACCTACTACTAAATTAGGCGAATTAGGTAACTACCAACTACACTACTAAAATATCTATACATATTATTAATAGGCACTTAAATTTTTAAATACCTACCTGTCAAAGTTGTTAGTTTTAACTAACTACTACAAACTTAACTCATATAGTTCCTAGGTGCATAATTAGAAACTTTTCAGTAATCTGTGCAGTTTAAAATTAGTTAATAATATTGTGTACAACGTCTACTATTTAATTTTTTATTCATACTGTAAATTATTAATCTTTGAATTTGACATTCCTAAATACTTTAGATACACCTACGTATCAATAAAATTAGTAAAACGAAATATCAATATAATATAATTATTATGTATAATAATATAACATCAAACCCGTTATCCCGAAGGGTAAGGCAGAGTTGTATACCTAAGTACACCCAATTTAATCAGTTATGTTTAAGTCAACTGGGTACAAATCCAGATTCCGTGGCTGCTACTGAGAAATCCCTGTTTGAAAAAACCAATAACACTTAGCCCGACCTGGGAATCGAATCCAGGGCCTTACGTTCAGCAGTCGCGCTCGCGACCTCTAGACCAACGAGACAATGTAATATGCAACGACGATCAATATAAGGTCCTATTAAAATAGATGGACAAACTTTTAGAAATCATTCAGACCAACAAAATAAGGACAATGGTAAAACAAAATAAGAAAATCCGCCGCGATCATTCTTCAACTCATGCCGTCACCCTAACAGCCCTTTAGGTCAAAATAAAATCATTGTAATCAGTGTTTTTTTGCTTAGATATCTTATCTTTTCTTTGGTTAGACGTACTGAACGCTGTGTTAAAATTTGTCCATCTATTTTTATGTAACATAATATACACATTTATATGTTTTCGAAACGAATAAATTCTAAACAAACAAACTTAGTTATTTAAGCAATAAAACGAATCAAGCAGTTTCATTGACTACCCCATTGTGCTCAAAGATTAAAAATATAGTACCAGAGTTGTGTCACAACATTGGTGCACAATTTAGAATAAACCATAGCTACCTACCTACTCGGTCTATCAAACAATATGTCCACACGTTCATGGAAAACGTTCTGAATTTCCTAAAACCGCAGTTCAATCAGCGGCGAAGTACTTGCCCCAGTTTTCAGGTGGTCACCCTAAATGTGGGACAGCCGTCTGACGGTATGAGTCCGTTGACATTTTATCGTGATACAGAAGTGTTATAAATGTCACTGCTTTCTTTCAGGTTCAATTCAGTAACACCTGCAAGGAGTCGTGGTCGCTGCTGTGGACTGGACTGTGATGGATATTATTCTGAAGTATCTGTCCGGGTACGGTTTTCATAGCCGATCCGCAAGTTGACCGTGGCAGTTTGATCAAACCTTTTTTTAGAACCTACATACCTACCAAAGCCGGGCGGCATGTCGACGGCATGTCAACTAAACGCGTATAAAATTTAACCGACATACCTGCAGCTTTGTTGTATAGCAAAGACATTCAAATATTAGGGGTTTAAGTATGAAATTGCTGATTTGTATGGTCGATTTCGTGAAAAGTGATATTTCCTTACTAACATTTCTTTTTTTGGTCTTGGAAACTTCTGAATCGATTATGTATGATGCAATTGCAATAGTTAGAGTGAAAAAGCTACGTTGCACTGCGTAGTTTAAATTCTCAAAACACAGTCTATAGCAAAAATATACCTACTTGAAGTAGTGAAACCGACGACACATTGAAACAGGTGTTTTGACACATTACCCTATGAGGTAATGTGCAACTACTAGTACGGTTTTTAAACTCTAAGAGGTAGGTCATTTAACATTTAATCCAATAAAGTGGAATCTTCATCTGCCTAGCCTATTCCCAACTATGTTAGGGTCGGCTTCCATTCTAACCGGATGCAGCTGAATACCAGTATTTTACATGGAGCGACTGCCTATCAGACCTCCACAACCCAGTTCGTACTGGGTAATGCGATACCCCTTGGTAAGACTGGTTGTCAGACTTTCGGGCTACTGACTACCTGTAAAGACTGAATCCAATAAAGTGGAATAAGGAAAAAATATAACTACACGTCAAAGTTACAAACAGAACAAGATGTGAGAAAAAAACAGCAATTTCATAGTTAAAGACCTATTATTTACGAGCGATAGACAGGACAAGACAAAGAAAATAGTAATCCAATTCTTGTTACTACATAGTAAAAAATCGGTATGTCTATATTGTCATAAGTACGCCCGCTTGTCGTAGCATTCGTGTGTCAAAGTCGAAAATGAACGGGATCAAAGTTTTTGTAAGAAAATATTCCCAATGTCCGCTCTTTAAGTCTTTTAAATCTCCTTGGTGTATTTGCTCTAATATGTTTTCTTCCTACGACTCCATAAAATGTGTATAACTATAAAATACTTGAGATTTAATAAATCTACAGATAGCAACATTTACAGACCAACACTTGATCAGTCGTATTCGTATCGATTTTCAATCATTGTATCATTTTGCGCCTACAGTATTTTGCATAGCAATTATACAATGTTACCAATATTGTTGCGCTGTAGAATTTTACAGGTAAATAACTTGGAGTGGTCTGTTTAATATTATAAGTCTAGCATTCCTGATGGAATTCCTCTAAAAAATTACGGACTTCCATACAAACTTTACATAAAGACTTTTCTAATTCACTTTCGTTACTCCCGGAACTTTATAAAGGGTATAAATTGACCCTTTTTTTTCTTTGCGATCATTTTTTTGTTCTAGACCATACCTGGGAACCTTCTAGTTACGGAGATATTGGGGGTCAAAGTTCCAACGTTTTCACAATTTTTTTTAAACACATGTTTTTAAAAAAAGGTTGACACGGAATCAAAATGTACGCTCACCTTCAAAATAAATTGAGCAGCCTTGGTCTATACTCTGCTTATTTACTCTGGTAATTATTAGGCGTGTTATGTATGTAATGCAATCATGTACTTAATGTTTCTAATCTAAAATTATACTGTCACTTCGGGATATCTTCCGTGATTGTTCATTATTCTGAGCCCCCGATATTTCGGCGCTGTTGCAAGCGCCATGATCGCGGGTTGACTGGAGAGTGGACAATGCAGGTGAATGGAAAATATATAGTTAAGAGCAGACAAATCTATCTACCCTCTGTCTTTGTCTTTTGCTACGCGCACTACTGGAACTCGACACTAAGACACGGCAAAACACACTCACAGTATCACCAGGTTTTGTGTTTTTGTGTAGTTCTGTGTTATCGAGAGCTCAAAATAAGGAACAATCACGGAAGATATCCCGTAAGTGACAGTATAAGTTTTGTTGTAAACCGTGAAAGCTTAGAACAGTGTTTCTAATCTATGTTACCAGAAATGTTCTCCACCTTACATTCCAAAACTTGTACCTACCTCTTGTAATACGTCATGAAGTACCGGGCACCGCAGCTAGGTTTAGCTGCGGTGCCCGGTCATGTACCGGCAAATGCCGTAGGCTCTTAACCTAACGCAAACGTAACGTAACAAGTTTACGTTACGTGTCACGGCGACACGGCCAAGAAACGGCTTGCAACGTTCATTATTAATTCCATGTTTGATGTTGAAGTGTTGACAGAAATATGCTTGTAGTGTAGCGTAGCTAAGGTTTGAGCATTTACAAGAAACAATTAAGGTAAACACAGGTATTGTGGCTTTTCGAGTATTACAATTCACACACATAACATCACGCTTGTAATCGCCGAAGGCTTAATGATAGTATACCCACATTTCGCCAGTTATGTTTAAGTCCCATGTATTAGGGGACGACCCTTTTGCCATCAACCGGGCACAAATCCAGAGTCCGAGATTGCTACTGAGAAAATTCCTGATGAAAAACCCAATAACACTTTGCTCGACCCTGGAATTGAATCCAGGACCTCATGCTCATTAGGGTAGTTATTATCACGGTAATAAGTTCCAGTGGGACATTTTCCGATCTCTATGCAGGCAAAGCCGCGCCTTCAAATAGGATTTCAGTAATAAGAATCAATGCTCATGACATATTTGTATTTGTTTTAGCTTTATTTGATTGTTTTGATTTGATTTGATTTATTTTGACTTTATTTATTTTGATTTGATTTATTTAATTTGGTTTTAATTTATTCAATTTGTCTTAGTTTGATTGTATTGTATTTGGTTTTAATTTATTCAATTTGATTCTATGTTATTTTATATTTTTTTTGTCCATGTTTTCGGATTTTTATTAATTTATGTGTGGCAATGGGTGTTATTTACCTGAAATAAATGAATTTATTATTTTTATTATTATTTTGTATGAGAAGAAGCTTTTGATCTGCAGCAATAGAAGGCTGGTATTATAAAGTCCCTAATAAGGCCGTTTCCATGTATCGCTTTCAACCCTGTAAGTAACCTCTATTCATACGAAGGGGCACAATGCAGTAAGTCCCTTACAAATAAAGATGGCCGCCTTTTTATCGTAGACTAGCTTTTGCCCGCGACTTCACCCGCGTGGATGTCGAAAAATATCAGATTACTTGCCTTCATCCCCCTTTTTAACCCTTCGGAGGTAGAATTTTCAAAAACGCTGCGACACGTATAAATAAATTTTCAATCGTCAGCCTAAACACAAAATTTGAAGATCCTAACTTCAAAACTGACGGACTTTCATATAAACTTCCATCCCCTGTTTTACCCCTTTAGGGGTGGAATTCCCCAAAATCCTTTCTTAGTAGATACTTAATCTTTACAAAGAACACACCCTCCAAGTTTCATGTCTCTAGGAACAGCGGTTTGGGCTGTGTGTTGATATATCATTCAGTCAGTCAGTCAGTCAGTCTACCATTTTATATATATAGATTGCATTGGCTCCACACATCCAGGGGGGGGGTATATTAGCGACTCTTATGGGGTTTTATTCGTACCCTTCTCCATTATTCCTAACCGCCCCATTAGTATCCTGGTTGCAAGCGCGACTGTTGAGCGTGGAGTTCTGGGTTCGATTCTCGAATCGAGCAAAAAGTGATTATTGGGTTTAGAAATTTCTCAGTAGGAGCCCGGAGTTTGGAAGCTGGCGGTATGATACCTCCGTGCCTCGGAAAGTACGTTAAGCCGTTGGTCCTGCGCCTGATCTCTCTCCGATCGTATCGGATTGCCGTCCCATCGGACTAGGAGAGCAAAGGATCAAAGAGTTCACCTGTGCCTACGCACACACTAATGCACTACTAGACGTTGCCTGCGACATCCATGTCGTGAGGAAAGTTTTGAGTATAAATGTGGATGGGTATAAGAGTAGAGGAAGACCAAGTAACGATGGATGGACTGTGTGAAGGATGATATGACAAGAAAGGATCTGATGAGATGACGAGTAATAGAGATGAATGGGAGAAGAAGACATGCTGCCGACCCCAAATGAATTGAGATGAGGGCAAGAGAATGATAATGTACTGCATTCGGTTAGACTGGAAGCCGCTAGTTAGATAGCAACAAAGTTAGGTAGGCTTATACTGTCACTTACGGGATATCTTCCGTGATTGTTCACACAACCACAAAACCTGGTGATACTGTGAGTGTGTTTTGCCGTGACTTAGTGTCGAGTTCCAGTAGTGCGCGTAGCAAAAGACAAAGAAAGAGGGTAGATAGATTTGTCTGCTCTTAACTATTTATTTTTCATCCACCCGCATTCTCCAGTCAACCCGCGATCATGGCGCTTGCAACAGCGCCGAAATATCGGGAGCTCAAAATAATGAACAATCACAGAAGATATCCCGTAAGTGACAGTATAAGTTTAGTTGTAAACCGTGAAAACTTAAAACAGTGTTTAAAGTTAGGTAGTTTAGCAGAAAAAAACCGTTTTCCGTTCAGATAAATTGCCTTTCAGTTATATATTGTCCGACAATGCAAATATTGGATACAAGTGGAAGTTAAAATAAATAAAATATCCAAACATTCCATTTATCATTTGGAACGAGAACAAACGCTTGACACTCGAATTATCTTCGTCCACCCCGTATGGGAATACTATTAACATATGAACACAATACACTGGCATACTTTGCTGTCTCAGTTATACAATACAATGACATATTCCTCTTTGGGTGGATACTTATTTTATTTACTTAAGAAGCTCGTGGCAAAACAATACCAGCCGCTCGGGTCGATCTTCAGGTTAAGCTGCGCTTGCCTAGGTTGGTCCGTGGATGGGTGACCGCCTATTATAGAGTTTCCTCCAGGTCTCAGAAAGCACGTTAAGCCATTGGTCCCGGCTGTCATTTGTAGATCTTTGACAGTCGTTACAGGTAGTGAGTGGCCTGAAAGTCTGACAATCAGTATTACCAAGGGGTATCATTTTACCCAGTACAAACTGGGTTATGGAGGTCAGATAGGCAGTCGCTCCATGTAAAATAAAAGGTATTCAGCTGCATCCAGTTGGACTGGAAGTCGACCCCAACAACCGACTTATTTTATTTACATTTCTGTCTCTTTCTTTCTGAGTCGGGAAAGAATTTCCTACTTATCTCCTCCAAATCATCATCGTCATGTCAGCCAAAACACGTCACCACAAGCGTCACCGCTTGACCACGGGCTACTGCTCAAGTGACACGTTGTGACAGCGTCTGCGAATAAGATAAATTAATGAAATTGCTTAGAGAGCATGCGTCACCGCGACTTGCGACACAGTAGGTACCTTCAAAAGTGACATGCGCCTGTCGTTTGATGCAAGTAGTGTCACCTGAGGGTGTTACCGCACCGACCGAACCTCGTGCTTCACGCTTCCGTTCCCGCGGTCGCCAGGTCCTAGGTCCTTGCGGAGACCCTACCACAGGCACAGACGCTTTCTGGGGGCCTAAAATATGAATCACGTTATAATTCTTAAAATGTTCATAGACAGTTAATGTTATGAGTTGTCACTTTGTGACCTTTTTTCACGAATTGTAACTTAATTCATACTGTTATCCTATTATGATTCTTCTAAAGCGACCATTTAAGCCCCCCGGTCTAGCGGTCGGTCTGGACCGTCCGTCAAGTACCTTTAAGCGCAGGCCACACCGCCAGCTGGCGGGCGGGCGAGCGAGGCGAATGATGCCCTTTTCAAACTTCGTTCGTCTCTTTCGATAGTTCGCGGTGTGAACCAAAGTATGAAAACAAGTGAAACGATGCCTCGTTCGCCTCGCTCGCCCGCCCGCCAGCTGGCGGTGTGGCCTGCGCTTTAGACTTCATTGAACTTTTGCAGTAAGTTGAGACAGCTAGAAAATCTGAAATACGGGGTGGAAAAACGGTTACCACGCATTCAGTACAATATTCCGCAACATTAAAAAAAAAATATTGACCGTGTAGGTACTTTTGTAGGAAACAGCTGTTTTTTTTAAAATAACCAATGAAAATTTTCTGTGGGGCTCAGAATTATCTGCTGAATACGTGGTTTTAGCGTCGGTGTCTCTTCCACCCCGTATAACATTTGCATCATGACTAACACCCAGTGCGTCCAAATGTACAAATAAATAGCCGTGACACACCCGAATTAATACAAAACAGAAAAAAAACACCTGTATTTTTTTCAATAAGCCCCCTGGATAATTTCGTACCCCAGATCTGACAATACAACAACGAATGAATATGGGTCGATTTGAATAATACATGGACACACGAGCCTGACTTTATGGGCCTGTATTGGGAGCGAGGCTCTACGTCAAAGCACGTAAATTTCTTATGTGTATACAGGTCATGTGGAGGTGTGTACGCGCTTTAGTCATTCCCTTGTGTTGTGCGAGAAATGGTAAATTTACTTCGTGTGTGTTTTTAAGGATGACTGTGTTTGGCGTATTTGTTGTAGCTGTGTGTGGCATTATCTATTAATCGTCTAGGTCTACAAGTCATTCAGTTAAGATTCATTAAATCTAGTTTTACTTGATTTTTTTGTTCTACTAATAACTTGTACGTGTGGTGTAAACCTTAAATATAAGTTAGTTATAAATAAATCAATTATAAAGGGTGTAAAAGACCCTTAACAAAGCCGCAAAGGCACTTGTTCTCCCCATCATTGCGATATTTTTTTTGTTCTGGACCATACCTGGGAACCTTCTAGTTACGGAGATATTGGAGGTCAAAGTTTAAGATTATAACTTTACTTTAAATACAGCCATGACCCGTGTACTATGTACTAAAAATTGTGCTAGTAGCAAATGCTACTAGCACAATTTTTTGAGTGCGTTAGGTACATTGAATTTTACCGTAAAAAGTGATTTTTCACCTCAAAAAAGAAAGTCGTCTTAATTTGATGTACAGAATGCTTGGTTGACGGCTTCGTGAAGGGTCCCTTTACACCTTGTATCGTTAGGAAGTTCTTACTTAAAGTGAATCGGTAAGGAATGTTAAGATTCGTACTAATAATATCTTGATTTTATTCTGTAGCGGGAATTTTCGAGTCACGTAGGTATTTGTATTGTGCATTTTATAAGGACAAAACACTTTCTCGCGTCTAACCGCACCTTAAGCAATTTAGCGACGGCGCCCTCAGGGAAATAAGGCAGGGGATACACGCGCAAGGTAATATAAAGTACGGGGTACATATCAGCGACGGTAAAACTTTGATTGTTACATTATATTTGATAGGGAGAGTTTTAATCGTTTGTGAAGGGGTTGAATTATAATTACCACCCGTATTCGTGTAGATACAGCTTTTGCCTGAGGTTCGCGATTAATTACATATTTTATAAAAAGGTTGTTTACCTTTAAGATATAAAGGAGAACCAGATGATTCAGGAACTTAAATACTGGAAGAAAATACAAAATGCATATCATCACGCCTGTAATCACTGAAGGGTAGAGGCAGAGGTGTACCTAATGAAAGGTACACCCAATATTTGCCAGTTATGTTTTATGTCCCAATTTATTACATGCTTCCCTGATGGGGGCGAGCCTATTGCCATCAACTGGGCACAAATCCAGGCTCCGTGGCTGCTACTTTATAATGAAATTCCTGATGAAAAAACCCGATAATTGCCTGACCCGGGAATCGAACCTTTATCTAAGAAATCGAAAATCTAACCTAAAACCTCATGCTCAGCAGTCGCGATTCCGACCACTAGACCAAGGAGACAGATTAATAGACCAGGTACTAGATAGAAATGTTCTCCACAATCTTCGGATCTTCGAACTCCTTAACCTACATTTATATTTGACAAGCTCTCGAACTGTGGAACACGGTGGCAGCGAATCAATATCGCAGTCTCACAGGTGACTCAAGATACAAGCCTAATTGGAAAGCCACTTGAGAATACACAGCCTCACTGATTTTCGAAGATGCTCTTCAAATAAATTATCAAAAAATTTGGTCCAAATTAGTCTACTTGCCGTTCGAGAGATAGATGGATCAAGGGATACCCTATACACGCATAAAGCAAGGCCAATCTTGGCACTTGACCGCTAAGAGGATTGTTAAACAATTTTGAACCATGTGCGGTGCAACTGTCTCTTAGGACATAATATATCACAATTTATATTTTACTGAGCAATTTACCCTGCTTTTTCCTCAACATAGCACAAGTCTATAGTCTTCGTAGACACCTACGGATAATACAGGCAGGCTATGCTAGATATATGATCATGGCATCCGTGGATCGCAAGTTGTACCAGTGACTTATCGCCATTTCATCGCAAGTTGTACCAGTGACGTATCGCCATTTCATCGCAAGTTATACCAGTGACCTATCGCCATTTCATCGCAAGTTGTACCAGTGACCTGTTGCCATATCATCGCAAGTTGTACCAGTGACCTGTCGCCATTTCATTGCAAGTTGTACCAGTTACCTGTTGCCATTTCATCGCTAGTTGTATCAGTGACCTGTCGCCATTTCGTCGCAAGTTGTACCAGTGACCTGTCGCCATTTCATCCATTTCCTCAAACCAATCGGACGAATAAAATTAGAATAGAATAGATTAGAAAATTCGCTGATAAAACATAGGTATATGTCGCGATTATATCAATACACTTGCTGTAGCCCGCGACTTTCGTCCGCGAAAATTATTATAAAAAATTATTTATCTGTATTATTCATACAACCCTAATCCTTTTTCTAAAATACAAATAAATAAAATTGAAGTGTCTGTTTGTAATTTCAAAATAACAGCTGTTTACTGAATGCATAAGAAAATATACTCGGTACATAATAACAAAATACTTCCATTATTTTTATAAATTTTTGTCTGTCTGCTTGTTTGTTCCGGATAATCCCCGAAACAAATGAACCGATTTTGATAAGGCTTTATAAGGAGTGTCGTATTTTATTTTAGAAAATAAATGTAGTAGGTATTTGTAAACATTGTTTTTTTAAGGACTAAGCCGCCGAGGTCGCGGGTAACAGCTAGTATTCAATAAAATACATACCTTGTATCCATAATTATGAACTAAAGTACATATTTTCGGGTATTCCGAGGTAGTTTCAAACTCGACGTAACTCTGCTTTTTCACGCGCGCATTTACCAGTCCACGCGGCAATGTCGCAAGGAAAAGTTTTAATTAGGAATTCTGTGCTGATGAACCACCTTTTTGGTAAATCCTCACTTCTTCGAACAAGTATTTAAGTAGCTGAAAATAAGTAAGGACTCATTAAACGACGAGATTTTTTAAATAGAACTGAATTTAATTTTAAAATGTATTTTAGCTGCTCGCCTCGACTACCTCGAGAGGAACTCGTGGCTAAATAATAACAGCCGTTCGGGTCGATATTGAGGTTAAGTCGCGCTTGCCTAGGTTGATCTGAGGATGGGTGACCACCCATGACATACCGAGTTTCCTCCGTGCCTCGGAAAGCATGTTAAGCCGTTGGTCCCGGCTGTCAAATGTAGATGTTTGACAGTCGTTAAGTAGTCAGTGGCCCGAAAGTCTGACAACCAGTCTTACCAAGGGGTATCGTATTACCCAGTACTAACTAGGTTGTGGAGATCAGATAGGCAGTCGCTCCATGTAAAATACTGGTATTCAGCTGTATGCGGTTAGACTGGAAGACGACCCCAATGTAATTGGGAAAGTCTAGGCAGATGATGCCTCGACTGCCTCGCTGGTCGAGTGGTCGCAAGAGCGACTGCTGAGCATGAGCACCTGGGTTCGATTACCGGGTCGGGCAAAGTGTTTTTGGGTTTTTCTACCCGGAATTTCTCAGTGGCAGTCACGGAGTCTGGATTTGTGCCCGATTGATGGCAACAGGCTCGCCACATGAGACTGAAACATAACTAGCGAAATCTGGGTGGACATACTATTAGGTACACCTCTGTCTAACCCTACAGGGATTACAGGCATGATGTTTTGTGTTTAAACTGTTTATTTCCTATTCAGAACATACATTTCAACATAATCAGTTCAATATATTAAATATCAGAAATGGGTAGGCACTTATACAACATTAGTTTTAGTATAAGCGAAACCTGAAACACGTGTCTAGTATTTTTATGTAAAGAATCTATGTACATTATTTCAAAACTGTATCATGAAAAATCACAAAGTACTGTTACCTAGTTGTCCGCAAAAAAAAGTGGTCACCACGCAGCGCGCGCCTCCAGCTTCGTCTTGAGCTCATTGATAATAATAATTTGGCAGTAGGTACCTAAATTATTGCGATAGGTACTTATGGACTTGTAACTTTTTTTAATATTTTTGGGACAAAATATAACATGGTTTAAAAATTATTGGAATCGATTCAGTTACTTATTCTGAACAAACTATATTCAGGTTTCGCATATACTAAAAATAATGTTGTCTAATAAAACCTTACAAAATCAGAAAAAAGTTTCGTCGCTGATATATACCTACCTGCAAAAGTTATCTGATTCCATAGCAACTTTTTCTTTTGCTGACATACTCACGGCTTTTATGAGGAAAATCAAACGCTTGTGTTATCATTTCGTATGTAGGTATAATTATTATCTCTCTACATTATGGTATTATTGTACGAACTGTGAATATACTCGTAATTAGCAATACCTATTGCTTATTGCGAAGAGTTCAAAGCTATTTAAAATTTGGTGTTGAAGCCGAATTTGCAAGAGCCTATCAAATCACTTGACATGAAATAATATTTTAATTTTATTAATGTAAACAGTGATAGCCTAGTGGTGTGACCGTTGGACTGCCAAGTCATAGGTGTCGAGTTCGAAACTTCGAACTTAGCCAAAAGCCGCTAAGCTAAAGTGGGACTGAGCTGGCCATGTCCGCCGCATGCCTGATGAGCCGTGGGTAAAAATAACCTCGATGTGGAGCCCTGACAGCCCGTAGGCGACGTGCTAGACCTCGTAGGAGATGGCGGGACGAGCTGGACAAAACTAACGACCAGTGGTCCACATGCGCCCTGGATCGAAGAAGTCATGGAGACAGACCTTTGCCCAGCAGTGGGATGACAAAGGCTTACAGGATCAGTATTATGAATCAAAAAAATCGGCCAACGAGTCGATTGAGGAAAAACCGTGTGATAGAAAAACAGCATCAAACTGAAATATTTCTCACTCAACGTCGAAAAGTTGCCTTTCGCAACTCCAAAATAAGGTCTCCGAGGAGGAAAAATAAAACTTTTTCTCAGTTCACCTCTATCTGTCCTTAAAGCTTGGTATAAATTTTATATGTGACAATGAAGGCTTTCTGATACGGACTCGTCGATAGGGGTCTTAAGATTTAATATTAAGAGGGTACAATCTGAAAGTTGGTAACGTCGTCAAATACATCAGGTTGTAAGGGACAGCCCTCCACAAACTATCAGCACATGGGGTGAATTCAGCATATTACACTAAGATGACCGGTACAAGAAATTGTTTCAGGAATATCATGGGCATCCAATTAATTTGATTTGTTTTATTTCCTCATAGGCAATGTATCATTACCGTGGCAAAACGCACGTAGCGAACGGCAAGCGCGACGACGAGTTCGATGAACTCTGTAGCTAGGCAAGAAGTGAACAGCTGATTTTAGGCGTCGTTCGTTAGATTATTTCTACATCCATTGTTGGATTTTTTATTTTAGCCGTATTATTTACATAAATAGGATGCTGAGTACAGGAAATGCAATTTTACATTGAAATAGAGGAAAAGTAACTGAAAAAAAAAGTCGGAGAAAAATTCCGGTGGAATATGATTCAAAATAAGGAGCTCAATGCACCCTGTCTGTTTGTGGACAGCTGTCCCTTACATCCTGTATATCGCTGTCATGATGAGTTTCTTTAATATTACTAAATGAAAATGGAATACCGCTCTGTGTTGCTCTAATATATTTAAAACAGCAAAATATTTGACAGCTTTTTGACGTTGTCCACTTTCAAAATACACCCTCTTAAGGTAGAAACGCTAGGGTAGGTAATTTTTAGGTCAGTGTCAGGCTGTATGTTGAACCAAATAATAATATGATTCGCGACCGTAACATTTAAGTTTTTACAGAATTAAAATCATTCGAATCTTGAATAAAACCCTCTAAGTTTATTTAATCCCATTGAATGTCTATTTCACGAATAATTCTTTCAATGTGATCAAATAAAAAATATCAAAATAAACGAAATCTTAAAATTTGAATTAAAAATTTTGGTACATCATACAAAAGTCAAAAAAGTGGTTCAAAAAATCTGACAACCAGTCTTACCGGGGGGTATCGTATTACCTAGTACTAACTGGGTTGTGGAGGTCAGATAGGCAGTCACTCCATGTAAAACACGGGTATACAGCCGCATCTGGTTAGACTGGAAGCCGACCCTAACATAGTTGGAAAAAGGCTAGGCAGATGATGATGATGATGATGGTCCATCATACGGTCTATGGTTATAATTTTTATAACTAAGTAAAATTCTAAACCTCAATTATTTCTTTAGTAAAGTGGACTGGATTTGCGCCCTGTTGGTGGCAATAAGCACCTCTATTAGGGTCTTGAGTATTTTTTAATTTATTTGCATAAATTTTTATGAAAACATTTTGATATGCTTGACAATATTAAATTCCCCATTCACCTGCCGTTATCACAATTTATTTGGGATCGGCGCAGTATGTCATCATCTTCCATACTTCTCTATTAGTCTTCGTCTCAGCAGTCACCTCCTTTCTAGCCATATCATCCTTCGCACAGTTGAAAACTTGAAAATATTAAATTCTGTTTCAAAATTAATACTTATTGTGCACGACAGTGTAATTCGTATTTATTCAGGACTAATCAAATGTCAAACATTGACTTAGGAAAGTAAGTAGCCAGATTATTTTGAAATTCTAGATTAGATTTAAAAAAAATTAAACAAAGGGCCTTTCATCCACTGATATAGACATATCTAACTAGATAGCGCAAATATCACGATCCGTATGAAAACCAAGTGTGCCATTTTTTCTAATACGTTCTATGACGTTATAAGCACTATTAAGTAACTATACAAACAAATGACTGTACAAAATAGACTACATTTTTGTTCTTTAAATGTCTAGAACTAAGTAAGTTGGAGAAGCTCGTGGTTAAATAATAACAGCCGCTCGGGTCGATCTTTAGGTTAAGCCGTGCTTGCCTAGGTTGGTCTGTGGATGGGTGACCGCCCAATACATACCGAGTTTCCTCCGTGCCTCGGAAAGCACGTTAAGCCGTTGGTCCCGGCTGTCATTTGTAGATCTTTGACAGTAGTTAGGTAGTCAGAGGCCCAAAAAAGTCTGACAACCAGTCTTACCAAGGGGTATCGTTTTACCCAGTACTAACTAGGTTGTGTAGGTCAGATAGGCAGTCGCTCCATGTAAAATACTGGTATTCAGCTGCAACCGGTTAGACTGGAAGCCGACCCCAATGTATTTGGGAAAAGGCTAGTCAAATGAAATGTCTAGAACTAAGTTCTTGAGTTGTATCGTTGTTGATTTAAACAGATTAGCTTGCTGCGACAGTAGCCACGTTAAGCATAAAATGCCTAAGCCGGGCACGCGAAGTAGGTGCTCTTGCGTTATCTAGGTAAATTTATATCTGTGGTTTTATAGAAATAAATCTAATTATGTTGGCATTTCGAATACCTGTAGTTTGTTAAATATTTGACAACACCCACTCTTACGTGGATTTATAAAGTTATTAAACAGTATTTGTAACAAGCAAATTAGAAAGAAGGTCTTACGGGCCGTCTCCACGAGCGAGAGAATCGCGGCGATATTATCGTCGTCTCACGTATTTCTATACGAGAATATCGCCGCAATTTTCTCCCTCATGGAGACGGCTCTTAAGAGAGTGTATAGAATTATACGTGACACCACGATAATATCGCCGCGATTCTCTCGCTCATGGAGACGGCCCATAAGAGAGTGTATAGAATTATACGTGACACGACGATAATATCGCCGCGATTCTCTCACTCATGGAGACGGCCCTAAAGAGAGTGTATGGAATTATACGTGACACGACGATAATATCGCCGCGATTCTCTCGCTCGTGGAGACGGCCCATAAGAGAGTGTATAGAATTATACGTGACACGACGATAATATCGCCGCGATTCTCTCGCTTGTGGAGACGGCCCCTTAGAGTGGGTGTTATATGAAAACTTCCATCTTGGGTAAGTTTCGCTGCCCACCTGCTAATTGGTTAACCTCAACAGTCCCTTTAAGTTATTCCCGAAGGGTTAGGCAGAGGTGTACCTAATAGTACACCCACATTTGGCCAGTTATGTTTAAGTCCCATGTAATAGGTCGCGAGTCTTTGACAGTCGTTAGGTAGTCAGTGGCCCAAAAAGTCTGACAACCAGTCTTACCAAGGGGTATCATATTACCCAGTACTAACTGGATTGTGGAGGTCAGATAGGCAGTCGCTCCATATAAAATACTGGTATTCAGCTGCATCCGGTTAGACTGGAAGCCGACCCCAATATAGTTGGGAAAAGGCTAGGCAGATGATGATGTAATAGGTCGCGAGCCTATTGCCATCAACCGGGCACAAATGTGGACTCCGTGGCTGCTACTGAGAAGTTTCTGATGGAAAAACCCAATAACAATTTGCCCGACCTGGGTATTGAACCAAAGATCTCATGCTCAGCAGTCGCGCTTGCTACCACTAGATCAACGAGGCATAGAAGAAGAGAAGTGTAGAATAGCAGCCAAGCAATAAACATATACAGGGCGTTAACAGACCCTTCACATAGCCGTCAACCAAGCATTCTGTACATCAAACTAAGTAACTTTACGCAAAAATGATTGCTGGGAATCGACTTTTTATTTGGGGTTAAAAATCACGTTTTAGGGTAGGATTCGCTGGAAAGCACTCAAAGCATTGTACTGATGGATGGATTTAATAGTACGGGGGTCGTGGAGGTGTGTAAAGTAAAAATCTTACATTAAAAACATGTATTTAAAAAACTTTGCCCCCAATTTCTCCGTAACTAGAAGTTTCCCAGGTACGGTCTAGAACAAAAAAATGATCGCAAAGACGGGGAAAACAAGTGCCTTTCGGCTATGTTAATGGTCTATTTACACCCTTTATTGCTTCGCTGCTTATCTGCTTAATGCCGTGACGTCTGACAGGGGAGAATGGAAGAAGGAGAGAATGGAAGAAGAGAGAAGATGTGATGTAAATCACCAATAGAATTTCGTTATTTACACTTCTCGTTTGTAGGTGCCGCTCACATCTGTACTCGTCTCCGTTGTGTGCTGCTGCGGAGTGAACGCTTGCCTAAAGAAATATGAGTCTTTGCGTCTCTGCTCAACCGTTTAAAGCTAAACGCAGACGAGAAGTGAAAATAACGAAATTCTATTGGTGATTTACAGCACATCTTCTCAGCTCTCGTCCGTCTCTGCTTCGGTGGATTCCGTGCCTAAATCTTGATTTTCTGAATAGCCCATGTTGCTTGGTGTCGGCAGTAAACGTTTTTCTCTGCTATACTCCCCAGTGAACAACCACGTTTTGGTGAGCAGTGTGCAGAGAGCGGTGAGCGGTTTTTGGCGAGCGGTGTGCGACGGTCGCTAAACTCGATCTCGGTCGCTGCTCCGATTTAGCCAGTACGCATCTTCGCATAGCTTCGGTGGATACACCCTAGCGCCTTAGCATCTCCTCTTCGCTTTCACACATCTCCGCAAGTCTACGCTTTAATGGAGTCCGGGACTAACACTAACTTTACATCTAAATTGTACCAACTTACTGCTTTAAGAAATTGATACATACATAAATAATAGGTATACGCACAAAAAACCTTATCGAAAAGGTACATAAAACAAATCACGTTCAAATAAAAAGGTTGAACCTTCAAGTATTAAATCAAAAACGCCGAGTCCACTCCGACAAGATAGAAACGAAATCCATTTACTCTAGGTACCTATAAAAGTAAAGATTTATCTCTAGTTCTCCAGCTGTGATCGAGTATGTGTTCACAGTTCAAGATATTATTGTTATGGTACCTAGTAACAAGAATACTCGGAACAGGTCAAGATCTCAAACTAGTATAAAAGTCCAGAAGGTCGACTCCAGAAGCCTAGCCCTTTCCCAACGTTGGGGTCAGCTTCCAGTCTAAACGGATGCAGCTGAATATCAGTATTTTACATGGAGCGACTGCCCATCTGACCTCCACAACCCAGTCAGTACTGGGTAATATGATACCCCTTGATTGAGACTCAGACTCTTTGGCCACTGACTACCGGTAACGACTGTCGAAGATTTACCAATAACAGCCGGAACCAACGGCTTAACGTGTTTTGTGAGGCACGGAGGAAACTCGTTATGTAATGGGTAGTTTCGCTCCCGTTGGACACCAGGACGGGGCCGTGGCTAAATAATAACAGCCGCACGGCTCGATCTCAAGCTAAGCAGCTACCCTTTCTAAGGCGCACACAAACAGACTCGTATGTATGAGTTCCTCAAACAAATGACAGTCGCGAGTGCGATGCACTCGTTGTATGTGAAACGTGTCTATGTGTGCGTGTAATTTCGCTCGATGAATGGAGTCGACCTTCTGTCAACATCTAGTTCGTGTCAAGATATACTTTTCGCGAGAAAATATTTTGTTCATACAGGAACTATGGGTTCATCGCTTGTGTGACGATTCTTTCTATATTTATCTGCTTGACGGTTTTTCTTTGAAATATTTTGGTTTAGTTTTGTTAGTTAGCTACTGTTAGCTGCTGTTTGTTTGTAGCTTTAGATGTTTACTGTTTGTGTCTCATCTTACTACTCACTTGCTTCTGGCAACGATCGTTTCCAAAACCAAAACTTGGACTTTGCTCTTGGCAACAATCGTTGCCAAAAAATATTTTTTATTAAACGACTCTAAACTCTATTTTAAAGACAGTAAAGTCCTTTCAAAACGCGTCTAAACCATAGTCTAATAGATTATCTAACACTAGCACTTCGCCCGCGACTTCGTCCGCGAAAACTGTGATAGCTCGGCTAATATGCATGATATCTTTATAATTTATAGCCTACAGCACTCACGAATAATGTAGCTTTCTACTAGTGAAACAATTTTTTTTTTTTTTTTTTTTTAAATTGGTTAATTACTTCCGGAGATTACCCCCTACATACAAACAAATTTTACCTCTTTATAATATTAGTATAGATTTGGACGCAAGTTTGCAACATCACACCACGATTATTTTGTACAATATTTAAGTGAAGGTAATCGGCCATGTTTGCCCATCTAGTTTTCATTTCAATTGAAAAGGTCCTATCTAATCTTGAGCGAAGCAAGCCAAGGCATTACAGTGTACCTCCCTGACGGCGTCGGCGTTATATGTTACGCCGACGACACGCTCGTCCTGGCGGAGGGAGAGTCGCACCAGGCGGCGGCTGACCTGGCGACGCAAGCGGTTGCGACAGTCGTTGGAAGGATCCGGCAGTTGGGACTCGAAGTGGCGCTGCACAAAACAGAGGCCATGTGTTTTCATGGCCGTCTGAACGCGCCACGGTCTGAGTCCCACATAACGGTGGGAGGGGTTCGCATCGGCGTCGGGAGAACGATGAAGTACCTGGGACTCGTCCTCGACAGCCGGTGGAACTTCAAGGAGCATTTCCTGCGTTTGGCCCCAAAGCTGAACCGGGCAGCAGCCGCCCTCAGGCGACTCCTGCCCAATCTCAGCGGGCCAAACGCCTCCTGCCGGAGGCTGTACGCCGGTGTCGTGCGGTCCATGGCCCTCTACGGGGCCCCCGTGTGGGCCCTGAGCATTCGGACGCGACCACTGAAGCTGGTCGCATGCCAGAGGGTCATGGCTATCCGGATGATCCGAGGATACCGTACGATCGCTGGCGAATCGGCCAACCTCCTTGCCGGATTGCTGCCCTGGGATCTGGAGGCGACTGCCCTCCAGCGCCTCTATGAGTGGCGCGTGGAGGCGCAGCGCCGGGGCGAATCTCTGCTACCTCGACAAGTCGAGGCGCGGCGGGAAGAGCTCCGGCGCGATCTCAGGGCAGTATGGAGGGAACGACTGTCGCAACCGAGGTCCGGGCACGCCGCAATCGCGGCGGTAAGACCCCTCTTTGAGGAGTGGCTGGATAGGCGTCACGGCGTCCTGACCTACCGCGTGACGCAGGTCCTCACCGGACACGGAAGTTTCGGGAGGTACCTGTGTCATATGGGGAAGGAGGAAACGCCTGGGTGTCACCACTGCGAGGACCGCCCGGAGGACACGGTGGAGCATACGGTACAGGACTGCTCCGCTTGGGCAGAGCACCGCCGTGTCCTCACGGCGGCGATAGGCGGAGCCCTCTCGCGCCCGGCATTGGTCGAGGCCATGCTGCGGGGCGAGACGGAGTGGGAAGCGGTCGCCTCCTTCTGCGAAGCAGTCATGCTCGCGAAGGAGGAGGCGGGCCGCGTGAGGGAGAGGACAGCGTCCTCCCTCCACACCAGCCGCAGTGGTAGACGCCCACGGCGCCGGACGTCGGCAGACGATCTCCGGCCACCGTAGGCGCGGGCATGCGGGCGGCGAGTAATGGGCGACTCGCTGTCCGACCATGGACCATGCCCGGGTCGACGGCGCGTTGTGTTCCACGCGCGCCTCAAAGAGTGTCAGCATAATGACGGGGCCCCCCTCTAGAGGGCCAAAGCCTGCCGGGGTCGCGGGACTCATAGAATTACCGTGACCCTGGAACATAAAGGGCTACTGAAGGACACCGTGGATTTTAGTCAGTACAAGTCTGACAGTCCCTCCCGCTCTGCCCTGGGTGGGAGGACTCATTTGATGATTTTAGCACGTTAAAAAAAAAAAAAAAAAAAAAAGGCATTACAGTGTTTCAAGGATATTTTGAGTCATCATTGACAAATGCCTTAAAAAACGTTTCATGTATGGGGACCCGAAACAAGCGAAACAAATTCATATTCCCCGAGGATAGTTTTTCTATTTCAACAACCAATCCATCAATCGAACCAAAGCCTTAGCCCCCCCTCCCTCCCTCAAGGCCTTAGTAAATGTTGCAATATCACTTGTACTGTTTCCGTCCGTCACGCGTCCCTCGCTCTTCAAATCGTATCTGATCTCGGTGACTCGTGGTCGTGACATACTCCGTCTATGCAACTTCATTCATTTGAGCGTGAAACTTGTGGCCACGGGATTACATCGAATAAATTCACGTGGTACCTACCTCTAGAGAACAGACGCGTGTCATAGCAATTACACAAATACACAGCTTCAACTCTCAACACACTGCCCTAATCAAAAACAGATAAAAAAATCCGGTCAAGTGCCAGTCGGACTCACGCACTGAGGGTTCCGCACAAACATGTTGGTATTTTGTTATTAAACTACATAATTATTCATGGTTTTCCTTTATATGTGCTGTGAGACAGCTTTTTGCCAAATTTCATGATTCTAGGTCAACGGGAAGTAGTACTCTATAGGTTTTGATTCGCAAAATATGTGGAAATATGCGACATAAACGGCCATATCTTTTGATCGCGTTGACTTAGAGGTTTGATTTTTTTACAGCTGAAAGAGACTGTAGACCTAAGAATTTCAACTTGATACCTCAACGAGTTTCTGAGAAAAAGTATCTTGACGGACAGACGGACAACAAAGTCCACAAGGGTTCCTTTTTCTTTTTAAGGTACGGAACCTTAAAAAATAGAAAAGCCTTCTCATTCAAACCAAGCATCCTAGCAACACCATTGGATAGCCTCTTCAGCTTGTTGATTCCCCAGCGCTCGCCGAAGCAATTATCAGCTGACGCTACCGAAGTGCGCCTTTCATTCACAGATAGATGGTTGCAGAAAAAGGAAGGCGTTTGAACGTTCAGGATTGAAAAACTGTAGTGTAAGTAACATTGCCATGTGGGAAAGTGTTGATAAATTAGTTCTGGACGAGATTTCTATTCATTTAACAACTTATGCACACACTAAGAGCTCGCTAAGGAGCTCGTGGCTAAATAATAACAGCCGCTCGGGTCGATCTTTAGGTTAAGCCGTGCTTGCCTAGGTTGGTCTGTGGATGGGTGACCGCCCATTACATACCCAGTTTCCTCCGTGCCTCGGAAAGCACGTTAAGCCGTTGGTCCCGGGTGTCATTTGTAGATCTTTGACAGTCGTTAGGCAGTCAGTGGCCCAAAAAGTCTGACAACCCGTCTTACCAAGGGGTATCGTATTACCCAGTACTAACTGGGTTGTGGAGGTCAGATAGGCAGTCGCTCCATGTAAAATACTGGTATTCAGCTGCATCCGGTTAGACTGGAAGCCGACCCCAATATAGTTGGGAAAAGGCTAGGCAGATGATGCACACACTAAATACAGAAAAGAAGAAAGGAACAGAAAAATTGGTACAATGGTGATGCTTATTTCTAAAGAAATCTCTTCCAGCATACCTGAAATATTGTACTGTATGCAAAAATTCTACATGTATTGTGTAAAGGTAGCTTCCCACGTCACTAGACATGGAAAAAAGAAATAAAAGTACCTTGTCTATTGTATAGTGAAATTGAAAAGAATGAAGCAAAAATAAAAGTCTCAAACTTTAGTGATGCTATTTATAATTTGTACAATCGAGCACAAAATATTTAAGCTAAAATAATTAATGATAAATTTTGAGTTTATCACTTAACTGAACTTCCGCTCGTGGCTTCGCGCTAGTAAATTAAATTATTTCTCACATTATCTTCATAAAAACCCTTGTGTTATTCTGAAGTTATGAGCAGAAGCCAGCACATCAAGCTACCCGAAACTGTCAAATTTTCCCAATCAACCTTCAACCTAATGCTTTAGCTATAAAGTTGAAAATCTATTAAACAAATTTGACAGATTGTAGTAGCTTGATGTGTCTGGCGTCTGTACGTTCAGTAGTTTTTAAGTGAAAAATTAACAAACATCCATCCATGTAGTCATCATGACAATCTTTCGCGTGTTTAGTTTTTTTTCTGTATTTATTTTTATTGTATATATTTTACTGTATTCATATTACATATATGAATACAGTAGTAGTTTTTATGTATTATTATTATTCTTTCTGTATTTATTGTTTTGTTTATTATTTATTTGTTTTTTTTTTTTCTGTGTTTTGTATTGGGGTCATCCTGTAAAGATAGTGTGTAAGTTGATAATAATAAATAAATAAATAATAATATAAATGACTTTTAAGATGTTATTTCTGCAGTTTTTATTTAGTTTTTAACCGTAATACAAGCCATATGACAACTTCGGACAACTTTTAAATTTTTCTACTTTGTTGACTGATAAATATACTTGGCTTGCAAGAACAGCAATTTGATAAAGAAATAAAACCACGATTTTTATAACGAGTATAATTGTATAACAGAAACTTTACATTTATTTTATTTTATTAAGTACTTCTCTGGATCACTTTGTGAAACTATTTAGTTTTCATTTCATTCCATTTAAATTAAGCCTTTACATTTAGTAATTGGATTTACATTTAGTATTGAAGTTTTTAAAGATGTTATTACAATTCAGCTGTACCAGTGTAATTTAACATCAGAATTAAGGTCAGGTCAACGTAGACACTAATAAGGTTTACCGGAGCGCCTACATTAATGAAAATAGTTTTAATACAATATACAAACTATAACTTTTAGTCAAAGGATTATTCCATCAGGATTTTTACAGTATTAGTGTTCGTGCCCGGTTGGTGGCAATAGGCTCTCCCCCTATTACATCGGATTTAAGAGCGTTAATGTCTTACAGCATTCGAAATGACTGAACTGATTTTAATGAAACTTCGTACGCATAAACAGGATACATAAGTCTAAAAACTTGACAGAGAACTTTTCGAAATGTCTTTTTAAAAAAAGATAATTGGAAATATCTGTTTCTATGGAATAATTTAGCTGTAACACCATTTTTCGAAAATGTTCTCTATCAGGTTTTTAGACTTTTATATCCTGCTTATGCGTACGAAGTTTCATTAAAATCGGTTCTGTCATTTCGAAAAAAAATCACTTGAAAGTTTGTATGAAATGCCGTAAGATGTTAACGCTATTAAACATTGCTGGCGAAATGTGGGTGTACTATTAAGTAGGTACGCCTCTGCTTTACCTTTCGGGGATTGCAGGCTTGATGTTATGTTTGTATTTTATAGAAAAGTTTCCACCACTTATAAGAACAAATAGCACATCATAAAAATATTCCCAAGTATGCAATTTTGTGTGTGAATGTACTACATATCAGAACGCATAGTCGAGGCTTTTATGTGCAAACTCTTTCATTTATTCGCTCCTATTTAGCTCATAGTAGGAAACCTCACACGTAACGACGGTTTAAGGCTCGTTCCCACCTGAAAAAAAAGGCTCGTTGAAAATGAGGGATGCCTGTCTCAAAAGAATATTTAGCACTGGCACTTGCTTCGGGCCGCGGTTTGTGCTGGCTTTAAAAACTGGTTATACTTCCTACAATTTTTTTTTTTTTTTTTATAAATGCGTTATTATTTTTAAATATGTGTGATTATTTCTAATTTTAATTTGTTGACTTTGCCAATTTAAGTTGTAGTAGTGATGAAAGTGTGTGTTGTGTTTTGTCTTATTTTAATTAATTTTCTAACATTTATATTTTTTTATTTTCTTTTATTTAATGTACCTTATGCTTAAGCAGTCGCTCTATGTCGCTGTCGCTGTATGTTGCTCTGTGTATTCAGCTGCATCCGGTTAGACTGGAAGCCGACCCTAACATAGTTGGGAAAAGGATAGGCAGATGATATGTACCTTATGCTATAATATGATCCAATTGATGATTGATATAAATTGAAATAGAATTGCATTCAAAATTATTTTGAAAATTGTATCGGTCTAGAATTTAGTAAGGCTTGAGCGTTTAGTTGTTTAGTTTTATGTCCCAGCTATTGGAAAGTTGTAAGCTGATTTTGCTTTGACGAGAGTTTTGTCGGCGAAGGAGCTCGCGGCTAAATAATAACAGCCGCTCAGGTCGATCTTCAGGCTAAGCCGCGCTTCCCTAGGTTGGTCCGTGGATGGGTGTCAACCCATTACATACCGAGTTTCCTTCGTGCCTCGGAAAGCACGTTAAGCCGTTGGTCCCGGCTGTCAATTGTAGTTATTTGACAGTTAATAAGTATAGTCAGTGGCCCGAAAGCCTAACAACCAGTCTTACCAAGGGGTTGCGTATTACCCTGTACTAACTGGGTTATGGAGGTCAGATAGGCAGTCGCTTTATATAGAAAACGGGTATTCAGCTGCATCCTGTTAGACTGGAAGCCGACCCGAACATAGTTGGGAAATGGCTAGGCAGATGATAAAGTGTAGATCAATTGAGTACGTCTGACATATTCAGTCACCCGTACCACCTCAGCAAAATCATAATCAGCCTCAAATTTTCCATCCACTGGAACATGAGGCTCCTCTTTATAAGACGGAACAGGCCAGTTGGATGATGAGAAATGTGCTCCAAAACATCATAAGAAAACCAGCATAATGCTGCCACCTTGTTGGCTGGCAAATATTTTTAAAACGGCATATTCTCATGAAGTTCACCAGAAAGAAGCTTACACGACCAAAAAAACAGGTTTTTGAAGAAAATTCCATTTCTGATGTAAGTTATACAAAAAATAAAACGTCTTGCCTTTCTCAACCATTTTGCAAAACGAGAAAGCCAACACAAGTTTGCTCACGAGAGGTAGAATTCACCTAGACGTGAAGATTCCTTCTTTATTTACATATTTTACTTTTAAAGTAAATGCTATCTCACATTTAAGCATTAATTTAATGGTTCACAGAATACTTGCCTGTTAGACAAGATAAAATGTCTACTTATACCATTTCAGTTTTATTTTACACAATCTGGCTTTGTGGCTGACAGTTTGGCTTAGGCTGTGACGGATGGAGGTGACCACTGAGATGACGAGGAATAGAGAAGTGTGGAAGAAGAAGACTTGCTGCGCCGACCCCAAATGATGATGAGTTTGACTTATGCGTGACTAATTTCTAGATCGATTTCCGTACCTATGTAAGAAATCCATGTCGGATATCTCAGAATTTACTCCGTTAGGCTCGTTCATCATGTGGGCAAACGATGGGTTTCGTGCTATGAAAACACACTGGGTGCGATACACTGTTTCTAACAAAACTAACGAATTACTTGAGATTACAACTTAACATGAGGTACTATGAATCGGGTACAGTTCCAAGACGTCTCAACTTCGCCGCGATCCGACACTGAATGTCGCCCTCCCTCGAGTTGAACATCAGGGCTATGTAGAAACACGCTATGTTGTGGATAGTCTGGTAAGTAGGTCGCGTGATGTCACCACCGCACACAGAGCGCTTTCCAATTCATTTTATGTCCGCACTAAGGACCAGATCCGACATCCATATATTCAGCCCAGTAGGTCATCTTGGTGTTAAACGTGCATTCTCTGTATAATAAGAAGCTTTAAGGGTATGAGGATCGGGGTGTAAAATTCTTCATCCACCATAGAAAAGTGGGGTTCCTGTTGTCTGGTGGGCTACTACCCGACTGTTGTTGTTGGGTTATTTCTAAAATTAATATTCTTATTTCACGGACAAATCTATTAGCGCGATGCAGGAATTTGATTTAGCTCTTCTTTTGCGTCATAGATACGTTACTTTTTTTATATTTTATCTACGCTGGGACAGAAACAGGCTGTTTTTTGGCTGTCTTAAAGACTTGCAGCCAATAAGTAGTCAGCAAGCTGAAAACGATTCCTGTTTTTATTGAAATGCCATGAAATATCATTCGCTAGTACTAAATGGACAACTGTCGGGTCAGTAGCCAAAACAAAGACAACGCCAAAAAGCAACAGCTAAGTCGTATCTCAAGGCTTTATAGGCTGACAATAGATGCAGACAAAAAAAAATCAGAAACAAACCATCTTTTTGATTTAATTTCAATGAAAGGGAAAAAATGAAAAATAAACACAGGATTCAAATTCTTTTCCTGTCGCATTCGGAAAGGGTAAGAAGTTCCAGCTTTGATTTATCAGTCTTAGAAATTGGAATCCTTTGATGTAAGGGTCGGAACAGCAATAATTGGGATCTTTGCAAACAACACGGAGTTTGTTTAGAAATTGTCGTTTGCTATTTATTTATTCAAACTTTATGCACAAGTACAAAAAAAACACTGTACAAAGGCGGACTTAGTACCTTGGGCATTTTCTAAAAGTCCTGTGTAGTACCTTAGGGTAAAAACATAGTAGGTGCAGCAAAACGTCAAGAAATGTCAAGAAATCATTTACAAATAAAATACAATGATAAATACATACATACATCATCATCATCATCATCATCATTTCAGCCGAAAGACATCCACTGCTGGACATAGGCCTCCCCCAAGTGTCGCCACATTGACCGATCCCGTGCGACTCTCATCCAGCGGATCTATGCAACCTTCACCAGGTCATCCGTCCATCCAGTGGGAGGACTTCCAACGCAACGTGTTCCGGTTCGCGGTCGCCACTCCAGAACTTCTCGGCCCCATCGTCCATCCGTTCTGCGAGCAATGTGCCCACTGCCTCTTAAGTTTGGTGATTCTTCGGGCTACGTCGGTAACCTTGGTTCTCTTGCGGATGTCCTCATTTCTGATTTGATACACACGTTACACGTCACACGTTGTCACATACAAACAAAGTAAAAAGAGAAAAACTATCAACAATTTAATTTTGAGACTGCCAGCTTCTTAAGCCGCGTTGACACAATCAGAGTATGCTCGGACGCAACTCGTATTGTGGCAATCCACATCAAGTGCGCTCGGATTATGGGTTTTAAGTAAGTGTTCCAATCCTAAACGTTGAGGTGAAGATTCATTGATCTGTTTCTAACAAGTAAGAAGTGCTCTCATTGTGCCATTTGGCGTAAGTTGACATAGTAGAGTCGGCAGATTTTTTTGAACAATAAAGTGGACCCGTAGCAATATAATAAAATACAATAATCAGCTTGTGCCGATCAAAAAACGACCTACTAAAAAAAACTACCAACTCGGCAAAAATCGACCTCGAGCGGCTTATTGTGAGCGTAAAAGTTTACACAAGGTGTAAGATATTAAACGCAAGACCTCCCGTGTGATCTGTCAGACCATGAAACTGAACAACTATTGTTCTACGAGGTCAGGAAATCCGAAAAAAAATGGTCAAAAAATGGACGCGATCTAATCAACATGTACGTAAAACTAAAAAAAAAATAATGAAAATTGAATTTCCAAAAGTCATAGAACAAAAGTCGTTCGGTTTCATGGTCTGAGAGACCACACGAGAGGTCTTGCGTTTATTATGTTACACCCTGCTTTTTTTTATGCGAAATAATGACTCAAACGTGCGCGTGTGGTCGCGGGACTTATGGAATTACCGCGACCCTGGAACATAAAGGGCTATTGAAGGACACCGTGGATTTTAGTCAGTACAAGTCTGACAGTCCCTCCCGCTCTGCCCTGGGTGGGAGGACTCATTTGATGATACTTCCATGATAAAAAATAAAAAAAACGTGCGCGTGTACCAACTTAAAATAAGCATAACTTGCGTCATCGGAGAGTAAAAATTTTAGTAAGCTAATCAGTACTATATCTGAATCTAGTTCAAGCTGAATCCATAAACTAAATTCTCAAAGTCACCGATTTCAACTCAGATACAACTACAAAGTCAGCGTAATCAAATTCCAATTTCGACCTAAACTAACATCGTTTAGTTCTGTAAATAAATATTTAACATTAAATAGGTAGAAAGTTCTAAGTTATATGATAAACACTACGTTTAGGTAAAACTCTTCGATCTTAGAATTATTATAACTGGGTACGAAACCTGCCGACTATAGGAAATGTTCAGACAAGCATGTTAGAAAGGATTTCTGTAATCCTTCTGGGATTCAATGGAGATCTTGCTTAGTTTTTATAACGACTTTATGAAGTGGACCCGGAGATGGAGTAGGGGACCCGGAGATCATGATCATCATCATCAATCTATTTAAGTCGCGAGTTAATAGGCTTCTTTTGGGTTAGCTCGTTCCATCGTCGACCTCATCTCTGTCCCCAGGACAAGATTGAGGTCAAGAGTAAGCACATTTAGGATAAAAAAAAAAATCTTCCTGCTCTTGTCCCATGTTACTTACACCACGTTTTGTCTTCCATTCTCCTCTGTCAACCGCCAAGCTATCATCGACTACTTTTTACCCGACTACGAAGCTAAAAGGTAGGGTTATGATTTTAACAGTCTATGTATGTTTGTATTCACGTATGTTCCTCCGTAGCGCCTAAACTATTCATCCGATTTTTATGAATAAGATGTCAATCGATTCGGTATTATGGCCCAGGTAACATAGGGTACATTGCCACCAGGAAATGTGCCGTGAAGTGTGTGAGATTCTTTGGTGCCTTAAAAATAAGGTCTCCGGTCATTTCGAGACTAAGCATTGACTGACGTGTAGACTATTGTACTAGTCTACCTACACGATACTCCACTAATGCCATACAAATTCTTCAACATTTTAAAACAAGAAAGCAATAAAACAAAATTCAGAGACAAGTACAGGAAATAAAGTTCCTTTCGAACGGAGGAAATATCGTACAGTTTATCAGGGACACAAGAAATATCACGTCCGTCCCTCCCTCGAGATACTACAAAAAATATGGACAGTCCCATGAAAAAGTCTTACAATGAATTTTTCAAAGAGCTTCGAGTCGAATCGCCAGTACTTTGTTATAATGCTCGGTTGGGTTGGTCTAAAAAATTGAAGGCTGGGATGGGATATGCTGTTTGTTGGAAGTTTTAGGTTTTTTTTGCTATTGAAATGTTAATGTGAACTTGTAGGTGCGGGTATTTTGATATGATATTACATTTTATTGTATTCAATAGAAGCCTAATTGTGACTTCAATAAAAATGGCAATTTTATAAATCATCGATTGCAGATCCTTTTAAATCACATTCAATGTAAAAATAGTAGATTAAACAAGTGCAAAAAAAGGGAATTTAATTCGAGAGAAACAAGAACCGAGGTGTTTTTTTTCATGACTTGTATAGATACTCTACTTTTTACCATTGACTGAGAGAAAATAAATAGAAGTTTAGTATTTATATTTCTCGTAAGTTAATAATAACAGCCACTCGGGTCGATCTTCAAGGTTAAACCGGGCTTACCAAGGTCGGTCTGTGGATAGGTGACCACAAATTCTACATTTCGAATCCAACTTTCGTCTCGCAGGTCTGCTGGAAGATTTCTTATGAAATAAGCAGTACCTTTGTGCTCATCATAATGCAATATCCTGTAAAGTATTTTGTGTGTACATAAGTGAATAAAAAGTTTAAAATAAAAAGTCTTTTTTGCAAAAAATAAAACCGACTTCAAAAACACAGAAAAGTGAAAAATAACTTTAAAAATATTTGCTACACATTTATTTTACATTGTTAACAATACATTTTATGGTAATAGGCTTATCCCCAATAAAATGGAAGTTAATATACCTAACTGTCGCAATCTGGGTGTACTGTACGCATCTGCGTACCCCATCAGAGCATACAGCCGTTACGTTATGTTATGATATTGTGTAAACAATACACATCGATTTGCTGTCTACTATTGAAGAGTTCCATTGTATAACTCCGAAGATCAGATTCACCAAATTGAAACGGGACCACCGCGGAATAATATTCATAAAAAAACAAAAAAAAAATCATCGAAATCGGTTCACAATTGTCGAAGATATCGATAATATAACATTTGGAGAGACCTCTCGATTTCTTCAAGATCCCATCATTAGATCCTGACATGATGACCATTGGACCACATGGAAAGTATACTGATTCAAACAATGCCCATAAAATTTGAGGGTTGCTCTAATTTTTTTGGGGGATTCCGTCATCTGATTCTGACTTATACCTTCCATCATCAGCTCAGCAGCATAAGATGATGATTACCAGGCACAAATATCTGAATTGTGTTGGAGAGTATATGAAAAACTTTATATGTGCCTATAAAATTTGAGGGTTGCCCTCGATTTCCCTGGGATCCCATTATCAGATTCTGAGTTGGTGACAATGGGACTATCTCAGGAGTATAGGCTTTCGAATAAAAAAAGAGTTATGAAAATCGGTCTACAATTGGCGGAGAAATTAGTGAACATAGGTACATAAAAAATACTGTCGAACATAGAAACTCCTCCTTTTTTTAAGTCGGTTAAAAATTGTCAAAGGAGTTTTGGTGAAAAATTTGTGAACCGTTTACAATACATGTCATGGTAATAGGCTTATCCCCAATGAAATGGAACTTAACATACCTAACTGTTGATATGGAGGTGTACTGTACGCATCTGCGTACCCCCTCAGAGCATACAGGCGTGATGTTATGTCATGGTGTTGTGTAAACAATAAACATCCAAGCGATTGCAGCAATCACGACAGATTTGCTGTTTATTATTGAAGAGTTCCATTGATGTCTCTGAAGATCACCATCAGATCTTCACCAAATAAAAAATGTGACCACCGCGGAATAATATTCTTCCAAACAAAAAAAGAATCATCAAAATCGGTTCACAATTGGCGAAGATATCGCTGAACATACACATAAAAAAAAATTAAAAATTCAGTCGACTTGATAACCTCCTCCTTTTGGAAGTCGGTTAATAAATGAATACCGCAGGTTTAAAACAATTTCCCATTTGCAGACGAAAAATAGTAGTTACAGAAAAAAGTCCACCTTATATCATCGTCAACAATTCTGTACTCATCTGTACGAGGAAAGATCGTCTGCCCAAGACAGAAGACGGTCTAGTTTTTGTTCCCTCGTGTGGTTCGCGACTCATTGGGAACTTACAAATTCATTATTTTCCTTTGAAAAAAAAACTTTGTTCATCTCGCGTTTCCTTTGACCTTTGAGGGAAGATAACTTGATAATCCGGGGTATTCCTCAAAGCGCAACTATTTTTAAGCGCAACCAAAATCAAAATCAAAGCATTTATTTCAAGTAGGCCAGTAACATGCACTTTTGAACTGTCGAAACAAAGACAACAATAGCTACAGTCCCAGTCCACTGAAAGTACTGTAGTTACCCATTCCTTAACGTAGATCTCTATGCAGAAGAACGGGCAAGAAACTCCATGGACACTTTTAAATCAGAATACTTTTACAAACCCTTGGTTACATCATTCATGTTGAGATGGTACATTATGTGAGAACGATGTAGCAAGATGTTACGGTACCGTTAAAAGTGTCCATAGTAAAAACAATTCAAAAATAAAATAATCAATTCAAATAAACCGTGGCAACCAAGAGATGACCAGTCACAACTGACAGCGTCCAACTTAGCGCAACTAAATTATTCCTCGAAGCGCAACCATTAGTTCCGCTCACAAATTCAAATTAAAAATACCCTTCTCGAAGCCGTTAGCCAAGCATTATGTACATCAAACTAAGTAACCCCACGCAAAAATAATTGCTGGGAAACGATTTTTTTTTTTTGGGGTGAGATATCATGTTTTATGGTAAAATTCAATGTAACACTCAAAACGAAAGAAAAGTTATAATCTTAAAAACTAGTATTTAAAAAAAACTTATGAAAAAGTTGGAACTTTGACCCCTAATATCTTCGTAACAAATCCGCAAGAGAACCAAGGTTACTGACGTACCCCGAAGAATAGCCAAACTTAAGTGGCAGTGGGCAGGGCACATTGCTCGCAGAACGGATGGCCGATGGGGCCGAAAAGTTCTGGAGTGGCGACCGCGAACCGGAAGACGTTGCGTTGGAAGGCCTCCCACTAGGTGGACCGATGACCTGGTGAAGGTTGCAGGGATCCACTAGATGCGAGTCGCACGGGACCGGTCAATGTGGCGACACTTGGGGGAGGCCTATGTCCAGCAGCAGCAGTGGACGTCTTTTGGCTGAAATGAAATGATGATCTCCGTAACTAAAAGGTTCCCAGGTATGCTCTAAAACAAAAAAAATATCGCAGTGACGAGGAGAATAAGTGCCTTTCGGCTTCGTTAAGGGTCTATTTACACCCTTAATACAGAAACTTTCCCAAAATAAACACTTTGAAAATTGGCCAAGAAAGCTATTAATAATAAGTGCAAATTTCTTCAATAGATTTTCAACTTTATCGCTAAAGCATTAGGTTCAAGGTTGATCGGGAAAATTTGACAGTTTCAGTTAGCTTGATGTGCCAGCGTCTGATTTATTAGCATTCTATTAATAGTTATTGATAAACAAACAGGTTTCCGAAGGGATTAAAGTTGCCCTTTATCTTCTAAGCTCCGGTTTTGTTTCTAAAGTTCGATGTCTTATTTGGAAACTACTACAGCTGAGCTTTTTTTAACTTGGTAAAGTCATCAAATGAGTCCTCCCACCCAGGGCAGAGCGGGAGGGACTGTCAGACTTGTACTGACTAAAATTCACGGTGTCCTTCAGTAGCCCTTTATGTTCCAGGGTCACGGTAATTCTATGAGTCCCGGCAGGCTTTGGCCCTCTAGAGGGGGGCCCCGTCATTATGCTGACACCCTTTAAGGCGCGCGTGGAGCACCACGCGCCGTCGACCCGGGCATGGTGCATGGTCGGACAGCGAGTGGCCCATTACTCGCCGCCCGCATGCCCGCACTACAGCTGAGCTTTGGTGAATAAAACAAAGATGGCAACAACAATTGATTCGATTACTGTGCCTTGTCCTCCATCAGCGAGGCCATTACTGCGCTGCTTTCATCAGGTCACAAAAACCCTGAGCTTCTCAAGCTGTTGATGGATACAGCTCGAATCCTTGGCGATATTCAGTATACGGACTCGATCTCACGACGACGTTCGTTCATGCTTTCAAACCATCCATGTCTTTCTCCACAAACGGTAACACCTAATCTAAAATGACGTCCCATCTACCGTTTGGATTTATTTATTAATCTAGTTTTTAGATTCGTTCGTTAAATCCGATCACGTAGATACTGTCTTGCTGAATCCACAGTACTCATATTGGCAAGGTTTTCAAAACAAATTAGCGTTGTCTTATTTTATCAATAGCATTCTTAATGGAATTCTAGTAATGATGCTTATACGAAATTAGCTAAAGACATTGTTTAAAAAAAATACCTCCAAACATGGGGTGTTAAAGATTGTATTAGAAAATCTAAAAGCGACATATAAAGATCAAACATTTAATAAATAAAGGGTGTAAATAGACTCTTAACGAAGCCGAAAGACACTTGTTTTCCCCGTCTTTGCGATTTTTTGTTCTAGACCATACCTGGGAACCTTCTAGTTACGGAGATATTGGGGGTTAAAGTTCCAACTTTTTCAAAAGTTTTTTTAATTACATGTTTTAAATGTAAGATTTTTACTTTAAACACCTTCATGACACCCGTACTATTAAAACCATCTATCAGCACAATGCTTTGAGTACGCTCCATTGAGTCCTACCGTAAAACGTGATTTTTCACCCCAAAAAAAAATCGTTTCCCAGCAATAATTTTTGCGTAAAGTTAGTTTGACGTATAGAATGCTTAGTTGACAGCTTCGTAAAGGGTCTGTTTAAACCCTGTATATGGTTCGATCTAAAAGTCACCTGAATTACATAATGATTGCTATAATCGTGTTTTCGAGAAAAATAACAAGATCAAAGACAAATAAAAACATCAGTACCTACTAAAGAATTCAAAACGCAATTCAATAAAAACACATCTGTACGAGGTACAGAATCCATTTACAGTCTTATCAAAAAAAATGCTCAAGGAGAAATCCATACTTCCATATCAATATTATAAATGCGAAAGTAACTCTGTCTATCTGTCTGTACACGCATTTACAGCTGAAAGTACATAACATCACGCCTGTAATTCTCGTAGGGTTAGATAGAGGTGTACCTAATAGTACACCCACATTTCGCCAGTTATGTTATAGTCCCATGTAATTGGAGGCGAGCGTATCAACCGGGCTCAGATCCAGACTCCATGGCTGTTACTGAGAAATTCATGATGGAAAAACCCAATTACAATTTGCCCGACCTGGGAATCAAACCCAGGAACTCTAGCTCGACAGTCGCGATTGCGACCACAAATTTGACACCCAGGTGGACCATAATCAGGGTCCTGGCAGTAGATTTCCGTGAGAAAATTTCTGCGCTCAACACGAGCCAAGTTCTGTGCAAATGCTAGTGTAATATAAAAATTTGAAATTCGTATTCGTTCGTTATAATATTCTCATTAAAATTAGCTTCTTTGTGGTCCCTTATTTGAATACTCCGTTCGACGTACAGTCATGAGCACTTTACCTAAGTATGTATTTACGTAACACAATTGAAAAGCGATTTTTTGGTGGAATATCGATTGTAACTTTGAAATAAGACCTACAACATTATTTTTAGTATATGCGTAACCTGAATATAGTTTGCTCAGAATAAGTAACTGAATCGATTCCAATAAATCAATAGCGTCAAAATATCGTAATATATAAAATATAAAGAATCTATGTACAAAATTTCAAAACTTTATCATGAAAAATCACAAAGTTATAACCGTGTTCTGTTACCTGGTTGTCCACACAAAAATGTGGTCACTACGCGGCGCAGCAGCGCGCGCGCCTCCAACGTCGTCTTGAGCTCATTGATAATAATAATTAGGCAGTAGGTACCTAAATGATAGCTATAGGTACTTAGTTTCGCTCGGAGTCCAACTTGTAACATTTTTAAATATCTTTGGGACAAAATATAACATGGTTTAAAAACTATTGGAATCGATTCAGTTACTTATTCTGAACAAACTATATTCAGGTTTCGCATATACTAAAAATAATATTGTATATCACTGCTCGTGACTGTACTCTGGAAAGTACCTGGGTACTTGATTTGCCAGTGTTCAATACATGAGTAACTCAAATCCCGTTCTTGGGCGGGTGCGACGACTCGTGTGATTTATGGTACGGTCTCACTGTGGCGACTGCGGTGGTTATTTATCGAGTGAACGAGCTTAGGAGGCCATTTTTGTCGGGAGTTGAGCGCTAAGCATTCTCACTACTGTGATCTTTATGATCCAGTATGAATCTGTTTAGGAATACACTAGCTGTGGCCGTGGTTTACTCACCAGACTGTATATTCTATTGTCATAATAAGTTAATAGGAACAAAAACATTAAACTTATACTGTCACTTGCGGGATATCTTCCGTGATTGGTCATTATTTTCAGCTCCCGATATTTCGGCGCTGTTGCAAGCGCCATGATCGCGGGTTGGGATCGAGAGCTCAAAATAATGAACAATCACGGAAGATATCTCGTAAGTGACAGTATAAGTTTATTTGAAAACCGTGTAAGCTTAAAACAGTGAACAAAAACAATTTACATGAGACTTTCCCTTAAAAGGAAACTCATGAACATGTGCATCCTACCCACCCTCACCTACGAAGCGCAAACGTGGTCATTAACGAAACGTCAATAGTCTGCACCCAGGGTCTGTCATCGAGCAATGGAACGAAGTATGCTCGGAGTCAAAATTACGGACCGTATAAGGAACAGTATACTTCGTTCCAAAACACAAATTGCAGACGTAGGCATGAAAATGGAACTGGGCAGGCCATATACGCCGCATGACGCGTCAGAATCGAACATCAGGAATCAGCGACGCGGCAGGCCCAGAAAGAGATGGCGTGATGAGCTGGACTGCTACTTAAAGTATTGGGCTGAAATGGAAAAACGGAAGCGAGGCCTTTGCCCTGCAGGGGGGTACAACAGGCCCATAATAATAACAATGGGACTTCAACATAACTGGCGAAATGTGGACCGGTGTACTAACTCTGCCTAACCCTTCGGGGATTACAGGCGTGGTGTTATGTATGTGTCGTATATGTCAGGATTTATTCCGTTGGAGTCGTACATCATGTGGGCAGACGATGGGTTTCGTGCAATGAAAATACACTGGGTGCGATACACTGTTACTGTTAAACTAACAAATTACTTGAAATTACAACTTAACACAATAACACGGAGTACAATGAATCGGGTACAATTCCAGGACGTCTAAACTCCGCTGTAAACATCAGGGCCCTGTAGAAGCACGCTGTGGTGTGGGTAGACTGGTAAACAGGTCGCGTGATGTCACCACCAGCTCACTTGCGACTCATTTTATGTCCGTACTAACGACCGGATCCGACATAATATGTATGAATTTACTGTTTAATATTTAAGTCCAGATGTTTCTACTCAAACCATTATAGAAACAACTTTAGATATAAACATTCACAAATAACTTTATCTACTAACATTAAACTATTCGTCTAACTGTCATCTCCTAGAACTTCATCCCGACAAAGTCTTTTTAGTGGAACAGCACCTCTACCAACGCAAAATGAATTCCAAATTTTCTGTGTCTCAATTTAATAGCATTTCGTATTAGCATTTCTCTGTGTCTGCGTTGATTTCATATGAAAGTTAAATCCGACAGACGAGTAAAATACTAGTCTTTATTTCGTATGTATAACATGTGATTTTCCTCCTTAGTACCTACCTAAATTATTAACATCTTCCGTATATTTCGTTACGATTCAAATATTTGCCCGTCAAGTCAACATAACATCACGCCTGTAATTAATAATTTCAGGCCCTAGCACGAGCGCGCGGTGTAAACGTAACGTAAATACGTCGATTTTAAAATTAAAAACACACACGCACACATACACACACACACATACACACACACGAGGCCCTAGCACGAGCTAGGGCCTCAGTCACATTTTACCAGTCATATTCAAGTCCCAAGTAACAGAGGGCCAACCTATCGCCATCAAACGGGCAACAAAATCAGACTCCCGACTGGTACTGAGAAATTAAATTCCTCATGGAAAAACCCAATAACACTGTGTCTGAACTGGGAATCGAACCCAGGAACTCACGTTCAGCGCCTGCGTCAATTATATCAACGAAGCCAGAAGTAAGTTTGTTTGTTTGTTACCTTTTCACGCCTAAACCACTGAACCGATCATCCTGAAATTTTACATATATGTTGTCAGGCGTACAGAAACGGACATAGGGTATCTTTCATCCCGAAAAAAGTACTGTTCCCGAGGAAAACAACAATAACGTTCTTATGATAATAGATGGCGCCACGTGTCTTTCGAATCATGATTGAATTATATTATTACAAACAGAGAACAACCCGAATTGATTGTCAAATTCTAAATTACCGCGAGCGAAGCCGCGGGCAAAAGCTGGTCTATAATAATATTATAAAGCTGAAGAGTTTGTTTGGTTGAACGCGCTAATCTCAGGAACGACTGGTGAGAATTGAAAATTTCTTTTAGTGTTGACTATTTATTAACGAAGGCTATATAACATTACGCTACGACCAAAAGTAGCGGAGCATCAATGAAAAATGTTGCAAAAACGGGGAAAATTGTATTTTTATAATAATTTCACGCGGACGAAGATCGCGGGCTACATCTTATCAGTTATGTAACTCATCATCATCATCTGCCTAGCCTTTTCCCGACTATGTTGGAGTCGGCTTCCAGTCTAACCGGATGCAGCTGAACACCAGTATTTTACATGGAGCGACTGCCTATCTGACCTCCACAACCCAGTTAGTACTGGATAATACAATAATAAAAGGCAAAAAGTAAACCAAGTTAAATATTGGTAAATTAAGAGTTATTTTATTAAGAGTCGAGTCCCCACTTATAATATTCCGAGAACTAATCGAAGTTATTCAAACTTTTCCACCTCAAACGTTTTTGTAGTAGGGGCCAAGTTTTTGAAATACTAACGATTCCAGGGTTTTTTTTATATCATAACATCACGCCTATAATCCCTGAAAGGTTAGACAGTGGTGTTCTTAGTACACATAATGTTCACATTGTTGGTGCATGACATGTCTTCGACTTTTTGGTTCTAGGACCTACCGATTTCTCCCTGTTTGGGGAGCAGTAGTGATGAAAAAATTTGGTACTCAAAGCAAAATGCCTACTTTGGTTTAACTAACCACCTGCGACACGCAAGCCAGGACCATTAATCTATACCCTCGCCACCGCTACTCTATCCATACCAACCAACAAACAATCATCAGCCTACAGCAGTCCACTGCTGAACATAGTCCTCTCCAATTGCTCGTCGCTTAACTCGATTCTCAGCAACTCACAAGCAACATTAGTTTTAGTATATGCGAAACCAGAAACACTTGTCTAGTATTTTTATGTACAAAATTTCAAAACTGTATCATGAAAAATCACAAAATTATAAGCTTGTTCTGTTACCTGGTTGTCCGCACAAAAACGTGCGGCACAGCCACGCGCGCGCGCCTCCTGCATCGTCCATAATTCGTCATTGATAATGATAATTTGGCAGTAGGTACCTAAATAATTGCGATAGGGACAGAGTCGCTCGGTGTCCAACTTGTAACCTTTTTTAAATATGTTTGGGACAAAATATAACATGGTTTAAAAATGATTGGAATCGATTCAGTTACTTATTCTGAACAAACTATATTCAGGTTTCGCTTATACTAAAAATAATGTTGTATAGATGCTACCAGCCACCTTACGCTTGTCGATTCTGGGTCTCCACTCAAGAACACGTCTACCCCAACGGTCATTGATTCTACGGCTAATATGCCCGGCCCATTGCCTCATCAGCTTGCTTGTCCTGAGAGCTAAGTCACCCAAACGTCAGTCAATGTTAAATTAAATTTTAAATGAATGAGTCTGGAATACACTCCGCCTTATACAGCGTGACCTACAAAATAATCGACTTCAGATTATTATATAACTCAAGGACAATCTCTAACGACGTAAACTACATTTTCTCTACCACAACAGCCTGTATTACCATATTATTCACGCGGTGTAATCTAAAACTGAATTAATTAATTCAAATTCAAGCCAGTTTCCTATCCAAAATAATTTGGTGGTATTATAAATGTACATAATTAGTGCTACAAGATTTTCTGTAATATATCAAAGCTCAACAACTGTGTTATTTGAAACTGTTCTGTGGAGTGAAGTTAGTCGTTTGTTTTGTCTGGTTTCATTAAGGTGCTGAAGTTATGAAAACTGGTGCTTGTACTAAGCAAGCTTAAAAATCTTTAATCTATATATATAAAATAGTAAACTGACTGACTGACTGACTGGGTGATATATCAACACACAGCCCAAACCGCTGGTCCTAGAGACATGAAACTTGGAGGGTGTGTTCTTTGTGAAGAGAAGGTCTCCACTAAGAAAGGATTTTTGGGAATTCCACCCCTAAAGGGGTAAAATAGGGGATGGAAGTTTGCATGAAAGTGTCAGTTTTGAAGTTAGGATCTCCAAATTTTGTGCTTAGGCTGACGATTGAAAATTAATTTATACGTGTCTCGGTGTTTTTGATAATTCTACCCCCGAAGGGTTAAAAAGGGGGGTGAAGGTAACTAATCGGAAATTTACGACATACACGCGGGCGAAGCCGCGGGCAAAAGCTAGTTAAATATATAATATATACACCGTGTTCTTCACGTTATCCCTAAACTTTGGCAAACGCTTCTATAGCTTTCACAAATCAAATCTTACAAAGGAAGTAGTACTTAAAAAGGCTTCGTTACAAAGATACTTGTAACTTCATTTAATAATATTAAATTGGGCTATGCTGTAAGAAAGGGTCTTAATTTGGCCAATTTTGCCGCTTAGTGCAATTAAATTATCAAATGTTATTTGCATTTCATTTGCACTTACGAGAGGAACCCGAGAGTAAATAAAAAATAATAATAATAAAAAATAAAAAAGAATTCATTATTTATTTATTTATTTAACACTTCAAGCACAAAAGTACAGAGGCGGACTTAATGCCATAGGCATTTTCTACCAGTCAACCTTTGGGTGATGCAGAGACAAACAGTGGTAGGTGTATATCTGAAAATAATTTTAATTAATACTAAGATTCCATTATGCTGATTTCTTATGTGTCCATAATGAAAAATGCTTATTTCCTTGGTCTGAACATCTGGTCGAAGTTTATGTATATCGTCCGGAACACGGTGTATATAATAACAGCCGCACGGGTTGATCTTCTAGGTTAAGCCGCGCTTGCCAAGGTTGGTCTGTCGATGGGTGACTATCATTACATATCGAGTTTCCTCCGTGCCTCGGCAAGCACTTTAAACCGTTACCTTTGGTACAAGCTATCATTTGTAGATCTTTGACAGTCGTTACGGGTAGTCAATGGCCCGAAAGTCTGACAACCAGTCTTACTAGGGAGTACCGTATTACCTTATATTTACTGGGTTGTGGAGGTCGGATAGGCAGTTGCTCAATGTAAAATACTGGTATACTGCTGCATCTGGTGAGACTGGAAAATACTTACCGACCCCAAAATACTTGGGAAAATGGCTAGGCAGATGATGATTCAAGAATTTATCCATGCATTATCGAGACTGGAAGGTTTTGGAGCGGCGTCCATGTACCAAAAGCAGACATTTTTATAATTGGACGCCGCTGTAGAACCTTGGAAGCAGTCGGTAACCATTGATATAAAAAAAATATTAAAACATGGAATGGGTCCTGCCTCCCTCTAAATGCTTTTGTTTTCGTGCTTTTCAGTCGGGTTTATTAGTTTTTAAAATTACTTTTTTCTAACTCCATAACCTGGGATACGACCCCGAACCCGAAACCTCATGATCTGCAGTGAATTTGCTAACCTACCCACGTCAATCTAAATCACAGTAACAACTTTATCACTGCACCAGTCATAATCTAGATCTAGATTATAGCTAGACTAACACCTCATATTAATCACAGTCTCTAAAACAGTACACAGAACTAAGACAACTTGATACCATAGTTATCAACGTGCATAGAACACAGTTGTGTAACTTCAGCCATTACATATTCAGACTAAGTTGCACGGAGTAGATAGTTACAGAAGGGTAACTTCATGCGCGGGCATGCGGGCGGCGAGTAATGGGCGACTCGCTGTCCGACCATGGACCATGCCCGGGTCGACGGCGCGTTGTGTTTCCACGCGCGCCTCAAAGAGTGTCAGCGTAATGACGGGGCCCCCCTCTAGAGGGCCAAAGCCTGCCGGGGTCGCGGGACTCATAGAATTACCGTGACCCTGGAACATAAAGGGCTATTGAAGGAAACCGTGGATTTTAGTCAGTACAAGTCTGACAGTCCCTCCCGCTCTGCCCTGGGTGGGAGGACTCATTTGATGATTTTACCACGTTAAAAAAAAAAAAGGGGTAACTTCATACATCGAGCGAAAACGCACGCACACATAGGCCTGCTTCACGAACAGCGAGTGCAAGCGCACTCGCGACTAATATTTGCTTGACATCTATTCAATCAGAATCTATTCCTTGTTTCCAATGGACGTTATTTTCAAATTAATAAACATTAACATTATTCTAATGTGCATTGATTTTAAAAGTTTTCAATTGATATTATTTCCTATTAAACAAATATCAACTTTATTCAAACATATATTGATTTCAGAATGGCTCATCTCAGTGGAAAGTATGCCACTGCTAGACATAGGCCTCCCCAGAATGACTGAAGACCTAAAACAAAGTTTAAGTATGTTGTAACTATAGTATAGTTACAAGAGCTGTGCAGGTGGCTACATACTGGTCGGGTATAATTTAAGTCCATCGACACGCAAAGAAGATAATTATAAACAAGAAGATTCCTAAATATTTAAGTTATTTTCCTAAAAGTCGGTTTAGGATTATGAAGACCACGGTGTAAAATTCTTCATCCCCCATAAAAAAGGGAGCATCCTTCGACCAGATGGGGGTTTTGTCTGGACCGGCACTTGTTGTCGGGTTTTTCTATATACTCTTAAGTCGCGGATAACTTTAAGAGCCCGCGCGCACTAGCGATTTTAAGTTCGCCGACAGTTTTATCGGTCAGAGATTCGATAGTTCGGTCGTACAACTATTAATCTTCAAGTGCGCACACTGCCATATAACTCTAAACTGATCCTCTGACCGATCAAGCTATCGGCCTACTTAAAATCGCTAGTGCGCGCAGGCTCTAACTGCGCGATTTAGAATCTTTATGCTAGTTCTTCATTTGTGTCATAGATGGCGCTGTAATGCTTTTTGTAGTGCCGCTAATTCGTCTTTACTTGTCTCGAAACTAAATTGCGAGCGTAGTTTATTTATTATTTCGTTAGTTTGTTGTAGTTGTTTTATTTAGTTTATTTTAGTTTACGTGTGCATGCGCCTGTTTTCTCTAGTTGTATGGAGCTAGCCTTCTGTACCTACCAATTCTGTGCCACCTGACTGTTCTGTCTGTAATTAACACTTAGTACGAAGCGCAGCATCTAATAGCTGACACAACTATTCAACTTGAGCTGGTGTCTGTTCAACGGAATATTTGATTTTGTAGTGTTGAATTGGCATTGATTTTGACCGATTGATTCACGCCTAATAACATACCATAACATCACGCCTGTAATCCCTGAGGGTTAGGTTAGACCCAAAATACACCCACATTTCGCCAGTTATGTTTAAGTACCATGTAATAGAGTGCGAACCTATTGCCATCAACCGGGCACAAATCAATATCTAAACATTAAAAATAAACATTTATTTCAGGTATCATGTAGCACAATAGTAAAAATATAGATTTTTAAATTATTTGATAATAAAAACAACATGATCACACTAATAAATACAAACGAATTAACACTGTCTGATCCAGAGTCTGATCTTAGAATCTAAGAATTCACAATTCCGAAAACCTTTAACGAGTGGAACCCAGTATAACAGAGAGTTTTCATAAATACAAATACAAATACAAAATCTTTGCAAATGGCGAATAAACCTTCAAATATTTGTGATGACATTTGTGGCCTTATAAACTGACAACATCACCAGCATGAAAATGTAGTCATTCTTCAAATCGCCTTGTCAAGGAGGCAAATATTTAAAAGAAAAACAAAATCAAAAAAAATCAAAAAAAAGTATTTATTAGACTCACACATGAAAAACAAAAAAAAAAGGTTGAATTCACAATAATACAAAAATTCTTTAAAAAAGTATACAAGATCTATCTTTTCACACACGAAATATTTTAAGGGTACCTTCTATAAGTCGTAACGTCGCCATAGCAACGAAAAAAAAAAATTATCAGAGTATTTTTTTTTACGAAATTATTATAATTCTAAAACTTTTTGAGACTGTTTGCATAAAACCTTTACTCCCATATTCTAACAATGACAGTAGGTAAATACGAGGTAATAAAGTAGCGAAATGGATGTTCAAAAATAAGGAGCTAGTATTTATTTTGTGGGTCAAGTAGTTTTAAATTATTTATTTTTATAAAAAAATATACTTAGTTAAAAAAATAATCCCTTGAAATGGCTTCTTTATAGTCGTTAGATGTTTCCCTGAAAATATTTCGTGTATGAATAGTTAGACCTTATATATAATTCTTTAAACATAAGAATTAAAGAACAAAAAAAAAAAAAATGAAAATTTGCGTGCTATCACAAAATCTACAGCAGCACTAATATTTTAAAGGTCTACGTTGCCAGTTAATTCAACAGAAAAACTCGAAACGATATTCCCAGAAGTTTACTGTGACATATTCAATCGCAATATTCACTAGGGCATCAATACCAGGAAGAGAAAATACGAACTGAAACCAAGGGACGCTTGAGACGAAAATCAATTTGATTCAACGCGTACCTCCTGTAGTTTGGACAGTGATAAACGATTTCTCCCGAATACATACAGGGATGGTATGAAGGACGATCGTCATTAATTTGGAACATTATTTTCCACTTAGTTCTTAATGTGAATGCATTTAGAGTTCAGTTTTTCCATACATAAAATCTCGCCTGTGTTCTCCTATGGGCGGCAGAGGTGTGCCCATAATTCACTTACATTTCACCAGATATACAGGGTGTGAACAGACCCTTCATGAAGCCGTCAACCAAGCATTCTGTACATCAAACTTTACGCAAAAATTATTGCTGGGAAACGACTTTTTTTTTGTGGTGAAAAATCACATTTTACGGTAGAACTTTAAAGTTACTTAGTTTGATGTACAGAATGCTTGGTTGACGGCAATGTGAAGGGTCTGTTTACATCCTGTATATGTAGCTCTACAGTGAATAATAGCCTAATTGTCATTAACAGCCTACCTATTACCTTTTCTATTAAGATAACTTAGTACATTTGCCTCATATATTCATGATTATGCTCTCTAATGGTGCCTTCGTAATAACTACCTGATTTACGATTAGTGGCGCTGCACTACATGAAACTACATTTGCATACATCACGATTAACGTACTTAGCTGTCCTGATTGTTCTGTACTCGAGGGTAATGGGAACAGCGGAAATCTACTGACAAATCTTCATGAGGTTACGCTGATTATGGCTGCCACAGTTGTGTGTCCATTGTTTTTTATTTAAGGAGATTTTTAGGGTTCTGTAACTTGGTCGGCCAGAACGGAGCCCTTATAGGATCTTTTTGTTTTACGTCTGTCCATCTGTCTGTCCGTCTGTCAAGGCCCTTTTTAATTAAATCAAATACTCAGGTCTGCTACCCCTTGGAGCAGTGAAAAAATCGAATTTTTAAGTCAACGCGATCAAAAGATTTATGTCGCATATTTTGCGATTTCACAAAAGTATCAAAACCTGCAACCTTTAAAATTTTATGATTCTATATCATGAAATCTGGCAAGAAGCAATGTCTTACAGCACCGGAATACCGTAAATATGTAGTTTAATAACAAAATACCTGCAAGTTTATACGGAACCCTCGTTGTGGGAGTGCAACTCGCACTTGGCCGATTTTATTTTTCAACACATTCTTGCGCAAATCGTAATCCACTACTGGGCTTACATACATAGGCTTCTCGCACCTTTTAAAGAAAGTTAGACCGGGAGAACGTTAGGCTGGGAGGTGTTAGTTTTTAACAGCGAGTGTACTTATTCCTAAACCTACACTAGTAGCTGCTATTTCACCAAGCTGAAAAAATACAGGAAAGGCCAAACACCATACATAAATATTTGTAGATTCCTCAAAATCTGCCTAGCCTTTTCCTAACTATATTGGGGTCGGCTTCCAGTGTAACCGGATGCAGCTGAATACCAGTATTTTATATGGAGCGACTGCCTATCTGACCTCCACAACCCAGTTCGTACTGGGTAATGCGATATCCCCTGGTAAGATTGGTTGACAGACTTTCGGGCCACTGTCACCTGTAACGACTGTCAAAGATCTACAAATGAGAGCCGGGACCAACGGCTTAACGAAAAATCAAAAAGTTTAAAAATATTTTTCCTCCAAGAAATAAAATGAAACTATTTCTTCAAACTATAAAATGGCAAAGTCATGTTAAGTTAGTCGCTTCGTTGGTCCGAAGAATTGCAGTCTTATCTTGACATTTTATTTATACCTGCACAAACTAAAGACACTTTTCTGATTAATTATTTTGAAACAGAGCTTGGGACACAGAATAGGAAGGTACAGAAGGCGAACTTCATACAACACGTGCAAAAACACGCACACACACAGGCACGTACGTACGGCGATCTGAAACAATTGACAGTCGCGAGTGCGCTTGCACTCACTGTACGTGAAACTGGCCGTAGACGATAGGTTATGCATGTACAGTTTTGCCTGTACGTTCAAACTGTGCAGGCATGCATGAACTTACGAAGGATAAAACTGTACAGTTATCTTTGCCTGTGCATGCAACTTAGAGAATATCGAAATAGATTTTTTTTCCGCTTGGTTAGTTTTGGCCTGCGCGGTGCGACTGCGAAATTCTGACAACCAGTCTTACCAAGATGATCTACAAATGACAGCCGGGACCAACGGCTTGAACGTGCTTTCTGAGGCACGGATGAACTCGGTATGTTGTCACCCATCGTTGTCGGTTGTCACCCATCTACAGACCAATCTAGGCAAGCTCAGCTTAACCTGAAGATTGATCCGAGCGGCTATTACAATTTAGCCAAGAGCTCCTCTGACCCCAACATGATGAACATGGAATAAGGCTAGGCATTTGATGATATGGAGTCAACCTTCTGTCTCTATTTTGTTCCTGGAAGCTGTAAGCTGCGGACGTTTCATCGCCTCCGGTTTTAATCAGCTTCATGCCTTTGAGCAGCCTCTCTAATTGCAGTCTTCGTGAGATTTTTTGTATATAATTGGCTCCGGTTTTTAATGTCCATTTGTGGATTGTAGTGTTTAAACTTGACGCTTTCTTTTTGATTTTGTTTCGTAGTTCCAAGAGCTGGATTGTATTTTGTTGGCAATATAATTCTTCGGAAAAAATCTGCTCGATGAGATATTCAGAAATTCTTAGAAATTTTTAAGATTTTGCTTTTTTTTCGTATTTAGTTTAGTTGTTGATTCGTTTCGAAAATGAAAAAATATCGTGACATAAATGATTTTCTATGGCTACAAAAAAGAAAGGGAGAGGTAGACCGCAAATTAACTGGATGACAAATTTTCGGAAGGACATGTAAAAGCTTGGCGTTACAGATGACGATGCTTACCAGCGAAGTGAATTGCGCCGAAAGATTAAGAAAGCTGACCCAAAGTAACGGAAAGAGGCGAGGGCAAACAAAAAGAAGTTGATTCGTTTCGAAGATAATATTATTAATGTAAAGATGCAGTTCAAATATTAATAAGGGTCATCGTAAGAGACACTAACGCACGAACTGTTACCAAGAATTCAGCATTGATGATGAAATAAAATCTGCTGTTGCCTATTTTGATTATGTAGGCACTTCTGTGTGAAACGTCGATATCCCTTACAACATGTATTGACTGCACTACGTGAAGTCGACGACTGTATCGCAAGCGCTTTTACCCACGTATACCTAGTGTTGCGTAATGTTACTTAGTTTGAGGTACCGAATGCTTCCTTGGCCGCCTGTAAAGGATTCTTTTAAACCCTGTATAGACAGCAGTGTCGCATAAGCGTTAGTCGCACTCGGGTAGTGTCGAACTGCTGACGCACAAGCGTTTGTCTCACTAGTGTGATGTTGAGCTTCAGTTCGTCGTACTTGCGTGTTTGAACTATGGTGAGTCGCAGTACAGTTTGTCGAACAAGCTTTAATCGCACATCCGTTTGTCGACCTCACGTAGTGCACTCACCCATGTATTATTTATCGGTTTTTTTATTGTTACTGCTAACAAAATCTTCTCATAACTAATCAATTTTAAGTAAAAAATGCTTTATGGTACAACGACACATAAAGCCATAGATATATATAATTCTGGGAAAAACGGAGTCAGTTGGTCTATGCGAACATTTCATCATAGTCTATGTTCCCAAGCTCTGCAATTCGACACGGTTCAAAACTGCTTACCTCTCGAATCAAAGCGAGCGTGCATACCCGAAAAAAGAGCAAACGAAATAAAAACGCAATCACAACGCACACCGCTGAAAAAATGGCTTCCATCCAGTTCGGATCATACAATCTATTCCGAACTATTGCACAGCGGAATCAAAATCATCACACGGGAACAAAAACTCGTTGCACCCGGCCTTCCATTATTCTTTCATTAGCATGCTCAGATATGATTCGAGGTTCTTTTTGCCGCAAGAGTTTTAGTTATCCTGGCACAAAGGCAAGCGGTTCTCATTTTGAAGGTAAATCCCCTTCTTAGCGTGTCGATGACAATTTAAATTGAGGCAGCCCTAAATTTGGCGACGGTTTTGGCACAAACACCTAAGTTTACGTTTAGTTTTAGTTTTTTTAACTGCTACGGGCACACCTAGGTATGGCCGGCTAAAACTAGGTGTAACCGTACTTTGGCTTTTAGCTGTAACACAGTTAATTTTCGAAATTTACCCAAAAAGCTTGGGTAATTTTAAGTTTACCTAGGTTTACATCTTCGTCTAGCGTTATTCGTAGCATACATAGTAAACGGCCATCCATCTATGGGATCTGCGATTTGGGATTTGCTAGAACAATAGTTGAGTCTGTTTACAGTCAGTCAGAACTCACGTCAGCCCACAGCCTAAGCCTTCTCGTTCCTCGCGAGCCAACACTCCTCACGGCTGCAGAAAAAGCCGATTGCAAGTTCTGCAATATATTACTTTCACGCCACTCAGGCGTCCTAATCGGTTCGCTTGTTTATTCTTTTGTGATACGACTGTGCAAGGTTGGAGTTGACAGCGGGTGATTTATTTCCTTTCAGATTTCAAAAGGGGTTCCGTTGTTTCTTACAATTTGTCAGCCTCTATGTGAAGGAATGGAACGACTTTGGTGAGCTTGTAGCATTGCTACTTTGGTTGGAGCGTGTACTTTGAAATTGACGTCATCAGCTATTGGTCAAGATTTTATGTTCATTAGCGGTCCTGTCTTTGTCTTTCAAATTAGGTTCCTCTTCACCATAATCAGTAAATTTCCAAGTTTTTGGACTGTGTAACTCATGAAGTTCGTGGTTTAATAATAATAGCCGCTCGGGTCGATCTTTAGGTTAAACCGTGCTTGCTTAGGTATGTCTGTGGATGGGTGACCACCCATTAAATACCGAGTTTCCTCCGTGCCTCTGAAAGCACGTTAAGCCGATGGTCCCGGCTGTCATTTGTAGATCTTTGACTGCCGTTACAGGTAGTCAGTGGCCCAAAAAGTCTGACAACCAGTCTTACCAAAGGGTATCGTATTACCCAGTACTAACTGGGTTGTGGAGGTCAAATAAGCAGTCGCTCCACGTAAAATTCTGGTATTCAACTGCATCCGGTTAGAGAGACAAAACTACCAAGCAAACTTACCAAGTACTCTATTGCTAAAATCCATTGATGATACGGCGGGTTGCCTTTATAATACAGGTGGAAATAAAAAACAAAAGCTATTGACTTGCACCTTACATAGGTTGCCGACACTTTATTCCTTATCGCAGAGAAGCCGGGATTAAGGGAATTCCTTTAGAGGAATAGTATGTAAAAGGTGCTTTTGATTTAGATCCCGGAAAAAATAAACGCGAATTTCGCTTCCAAGGTGGTTCTTAGGTTTTATTTTTCGCTAGCCAGAAGTGAATAGGCCAGAAATCGCATTGGTTGGATCATAAAAACAATGTGGTACACGTCTTGTTTAATTTTCTAATACATCATTTAGTTTACAATTTAATATTTTATGTAGCGTGATTTTCGTAAAACGGAACGCAAACTCGAAACGCATCGCCCTCGATAACGTAAGTGACGTCAAAAGCCACGTGTCAAAGAAACACATTTATAACAATTTTATTATAATATTGTTAGGAAGAAATGAGGTTTTACTTAGTATTAGGAAGAAATGAGGTTATATGTGGCACATGTTAGTTTTATGGCAAGGAGTGACAAGTTAGAAATTGTCTGTGGTCGCGGGAGACGCTGGTTGGGAATATCGCTCAAAGGGCCAAAGTAAGATTTATATTTTCCTATTTTGTGAACTTAATCACTATTTTTGTAAACAACTACGTGTTAATTGAATTCGTTATGATTTGTGGCGGTTTAGGTTAGTTTCAGTGATTAATATTTTGTTCCAAGTTAGAAACTGTTTTTTTTTTTTTTGTGAATGTGTGGACATTGTAGGCTTTGTAAATTTCCAGCTGCTTGTTAACTTTTTATTTTGTTCTACATGTTTTGTGTAGTAAGCAACGACTTATTGTCGGGCCTACGCTGCCCCCCCATACTTAAGTACAAATGCTGTATCCATAATAATACTGTAACACCAAATGATTTGAAAAGAGTAACCATGGAGTTTCTTGCCGGTTCTTCTCCATAGGAAACGACCAACCCGAACCGTGCACCTTTTTGTCGACGTTTTGTAAGTGCCCATCGAGGTCTATGTGAAATAAAATATTTTGATTTTGATTTTTGATTTTGTTCATTGTTTTGTGAACGTCGTTTTCTTCTTTTTTAAACATCTTCGCTTCTGTTTGCTAAAAATATTGTAAATAAAATTTTGCTTGAATAAAGCACAACATCTGATTGTTCCCGCGGTTTAAGTTACATGTATGTATGATTGTGTTATTAACACATAAATATCAGTGGCTCAATAAATCCGGTATTGAAATAACACACCAATTACGTCGAATTAAAACACCAATTAATCAAAATTCCTTTTAATTACCAAAACAAACTTCAACAATAATTGTTATTTGGAATATATACCAAAATAATAATACCCACGCCCCACGGACAAGCCTTTTAAAATGTATTTTATGAAACAAATTAACGTCGTACCTAATTTTTCGCTTCTGAATAGTCTTTTAATGTTTATTAAGCTTCTTTGTTTAAAGACAAAAGATTTTTCACAAAAATACTGAGGTATTTTTTTACTTGGTGAACAAGTTACTGCAGAGTTTTCTGCTCAGAGTTTCTATTCATTTAATTACAGTGTTATGAGCTAAACTTTCGTTGCTTGTTGATGTTATTTGTACTAGAACAGGTCTTTATTTAGCTGTATTATTGTTTCTTTTGTTTTCGTTCCAATGTTACTAGGTTCTTCAACCTTTGTGTTGTATCTGCATTAGTAAGTCTAATTTGATCTGATCCAATTGTTTCTGAGGCATCACTTCTAGAATGCTTAGTTTTATAACAACATACACATACTCTTGGCGTGGGTTGTTTACCAGTCGAGTGCCTTTGAATATCGAGGTTAACACCGAATTTTACCAATGAACAGCATTTAAACCGTATTCAATTCAGCTTTCAGCGTCAACAGTCCATAGCAATGATACACTGACAGCTTGAACGCAGTTAAGATATGCTGCTCGCGCTGATTCATTAATGAAATTCGCACTGAGTAAATGTCGTATTTTCGAATTCAGGCAACATCATACGGTTTCACAAATTCGGGCTATCGGTCAACTTTAATAATTGGGCGATGAATATCGTTTCACAAAATGGAATTTTAGCGTAATAATTGGAACGTACTGGAGGATGCGTTTAAGACACTGAAATGGGAAGGACGTGGCATGAACACTGAACATCAACGGCGAGTACATCCCACACTTGAGATTTGCATATAAAATCGTCATACTGGCTGAATCACTGTACGACTTGCAGCAGGTGATGGATGGCCCAGTTTGATCGCTCAGGCTCGGTGGACCTTCGCAGGGTAGCTGGTAACAACTGGATGAGAGTTGCCGAGAATCGATTTAAGTGGCGTCCGATTGAAGAGGCCTATGTCGAGCAGTGGACCGCTGTAGGCTGATGATGATAAATTGGAACACTCTATTTTTAAGTTAACACCAAACAGTTTTCTTTTCAACAGAGTAAAGAGTTTACATCGCGAACAACCGAAAGAGCCGTCACGAAGTATGAAAAGAGCCTCACCCGCCTCGCCCGCCTCGCCCGCTCGCTCGCTAGCTGGCGATGTGGCCTGCGCTTAAAACAACAAAGTGTCTCATGTCCCAGTAGTACCAAGTTTTAAAACTATTTCTATGTCTTCCAATTTTCTTGGCATAAAAAGCAATGGATATTCAACACTAATGAAAATGGTCCACAAGGAGAATACTTAAGTGAAAGAATTTCCTAGAAATAGGTAAGTACGGTTTTATAAGTTGAACGTGAGGTTAATAGTATCCGAAAATTGTTGTGGACTGAAAGAGAAACATCGTGTTTTTTATTCATTCTTTCCCTTGATGTTGCTTCTAGAAGTTTGGATAAGTGTTTTATTATCTTTTATTTATTTTCACACAAATCTCATACATTTTAAAATATTTCTTAAAAATAAAAACAATATAAAAACATTTAAAAATATAAAAAATTGTAGCCCACCGGTATCGGGAACAGGGTCCTCCTAAACAATACGAGCCGTGTCCAGGAGTACCGCTTTCTGAATCAAGCCCTTGATCCAGCTGCCTAACGAGAGCCTCCTCAGGTATTGGTCGCAGCACTTGGCAATTAAGGCATGTGCTGATACAACTATCGGCACAATGATCGCTGAGTCCACATCCCACATGTCGATCACCTCGTGAGCCAAGTCAAGATTTAAGTGTTTTTATTTTTAATAGCCTGTATTGTCCCACTGCTGGGCAAAAGCCTCCCCCAATTCCTTCCATGTGCTCTTTTCCCGTTCCTCCTCCAACCAGCCTTCGCGGTATGCGCCCAGATCGTCTCGCCATCCCTTTCTGGGCTGGCCTCGGTGGCGCCGTCCGTCTTCCAGCAACCATCGTGTGGAGACTATTGCCCAGCGGTCATCGTGCATGCGGCTGACGTGAATAATTGGATAAGTGTATTTTTATTCTATTTCTTTACGTATTTTTATTGTTTGTATAACAGTGCTGGAGGAATATTATTTTGGTTCGTCTTCTTCTTCCTTTCATGTGGTTAGAGCCTAACTTGTTGTCAGAGTTTTTATGCCACCCATGGGCCTCTGACTTGTCTTTATATGCCGTCAAGAAATATCTCTCAGGCATGCTGGTTTCCTCACGATGTTTTCCTTCACCAAAGCAAGTGATAATTATACAATACGCACATGAATCCGAAAAATCAGAGGTGCGTGTCTTGGGTTCTAACTCGAGACCTATGACTACCTATAATATTTATGATTTTGGTACGTAATGACTCCAAATGCTACTTTGTACTGAAACTCAAATTTTACATACTGAAACTGAACTACAGGTTAATAGTGACAAATTATTCCAAACAAATTACTTTGTCACGGTCAGCAGACATATAACGGGAGCGCAGGGAATTGTCTGTGACGGCGAAAATATGTTGGTCCGCAGGTTTTCTCGTTGTATCACTAAAATGAAGACGACATTATTCAGAGTGTAGGTACTTGCACAACTTTTTACACGAATAGCGTTTGCAATATAAAAATGCGTTTATTGCGCTGATGAAGCTGCCCCAATACCGCAAAGCATCAGGATGTTCGCCAAGTTGTAAGGCTTCGTTTCCACCAGAGATGAGCGAGGCTGCGTAGCGAGGAATGTGTGTACAAGTAACCAATAATATCGCTTCTTTTTCACAGCTTGAGGTATTCTAGCTATGTCATTGGTTAGTTCCACACACATCCCTCGCTACGCAGCCTCTCTCATCTCTGGTGGAAACGCAGCCTTAATAGACTGTCTCTACACAAGTTTGTGAAAAAGATGCACATCTTCGGGCCAGCTATGGGCATCCTGGGGGCAATGATTTGACTGTCAGTACCGAAACTATTGTTATACCGTATGAACAATTTATTTTATAATAACAGTAATAATATTAATTGCATCATAATAATTACATAAATAAATAATTTGCAGGCAGAATACTATGAGTTAGGAAATAAAATCTTTCCTTGTAATTTGTATGTATTTTCTTGCAAATAAACATTTCATATTTGAATTGATTTGTATCTAACTGTTATAATCCTTTATTTTTCGAAGGAAACGTTTTTGTAATCAATGTCACTAATCACTGTATAAATTTCGTGGTTTGGACATATGATGCATAGGAATGACGAAAATGTAGTGAGGACAACGTTGAGTGTGAATGTAGATGACTATAAGAGTAGAGGAAGACCAAAGAAACGATGGATGGACTGTGAGAAGGATGATATGGCAAGAAAGGAGGTGACGGCTGAGATGACGAGTAGTAGAGAAATATGGAAGAAGAAGACCTGCTGCGCCGACCCGAAATAAATTGGGATAAGGGCAGGAGAATAATAATGAATCACTGTGCCTAATAATTACTGATAATACACTGTTTTAAGCTTTCACGGTTTACAACCAAACTTATACTGTTACTTACGGGATATCTTCTGTGATTGTTCATTATTTTGAGCTCCCGATATTTCGACGCTGTTGCAAGCGCCATGATCGCGGGTTGTCACTGACAACCCACTCAAAATAATGAACAATCACGGAAGATATCCCGTAAGTGACAGTATACGTATACTGATATATAGTATATCAGTCACTATGTTAACAAAATGGTATTTTTCTTATTTATTTTTTTGTACTCTATCTATTTGACCCAAAGGTTGACTGGTAGAGAATGTCTTGTAGCTTTAAGTCCGCCTATGTACCACTTTTGTACATGAAGTTTAAATAAATAAATATACTCCTCTACGTCCTTATAAAGTTACGTTGAAAATTTTAGTTACGACTAGATGTGTGTACTACATACTATTTAGATGTATCTTGATTCGCCCCCGGCATATTATGAAACAGATGGTATCATTATAATAATGTAATTAAAACACGGAAACACTAATTGGGTTTACATCCCAGGATGGTTTAATCTTATTAGTGAATTGCTGAGCAGTTCTGTTTACTATTAAATGTACCATTATTAAGATTGTGTAAGTTAGATAATAATTAAATGTTAATTTTACTTCAGAGACTATCTAATGTGACAATGACCCGTTTTTGAAATCAAAGAGATTCAAGATACATTTTTGCAAAATGATCATGGAAAACTACAAAATATACGAATATGCCATATGGTTGAAGAGCTCGTGGCTAAATAATAGCAGCCGCTCGGATTGATCTTTAGGTTAACCCGTGCTTGCCTAGGTTGGTCTGTGGATGGGTGACCACCCATTACATACCGATTTTCCTCCGTGCCTTGGAAAGCACGTTAAGCCGTTGGTCCCGGCTGTCATTTGTAGATCTTTGACAATCGTTACAGATAGTCAGTCGCCCAAAAAGTCTGACAACCAGTCTTACCAAGGGGTATCGTATTACCTAGTACTAACTGGGTTGTGGAGATCAGATAGGCAGTCGCTCCATGTAAAATACTGGTATTCGGCTGCATCCGGTTAGACTGGAAGCCGACCCTAAGATAGTTGGGAAAAGCTAGGCAGATGAGATGATGTTGGTTTACGTTATTTTCTAGTTTCAACGTAATACCGTTTTAAACAAGCTGGTGTGGTATGAGAAAACTTACAGTGAAACACGAACATTTAGAGATAGCGTGCTTCGTCAGCACAGCCATGTTTGTTTCTAGCGGCAACTTCAAAGTTACATTAGTTGCGGTATAAGCATTGCAATCCACTGAAGTAAATGATGCTATACAACATTATTTTTAGTATATGCAAAACCTGAATATAGGTTGTTCAGAATAAGTAACAGAATCGATTCCAATAATTTTTAAACCATGTTATAATTTGTCCCAAAAATATTTAAAAGAGGCTTCAAGTTGGAGACGACACTAAGTACCTATCGCAATTATTTAGGTACCTACTGCCAAATTATTACTATCAATGAGCTCAAGACGATGCTGGAGAAGCGCGCGCGGGCGTGCCGCGTGGTGACCAAGTTTTTGTGCAATCAACCAGGTAACAGAACAAGCTCATAACTTTGATTGAGTGATTTTTCTTGATACAGTTTTGAAATTTTGTACAAGATTCTTTACATAAAAATACTAGACACGTGTTTCAGGTTTCGCATATACTAAAAGTAATGTTGTAGAAGCATCTGCTGTTTTGCAGCTTTCAAAATTCAAGCATTAGTGAAATATTTCATCATTCTCCTGCTTTTATTCCAAACTAGCTGTTGCCCGCGACTGCGTTCGTGTTGAATGTTGTCTGATGTGTACGTGTTAAAAAAAAAAACCAGTTTGCTATTCCAGACTATAATCTATCTCTGTTCCAAATTTCATCCAGATCCGTTCAGACGTTCTGGCGTGATTTATTAAGAACTATTCATCCAGCTATCCAAACTTTCGTATTTATAATATTAGTTTAGATTTCTATTTGGGAACAGTGCAGCAGGTCTTCTTCTTCATACTTCTCTTTTAGTGGTCATCTCATGAGTCCCTTTCCAGTCATATCATTTTTTTACTGCATCAGTGCATCCATCGTTTCTTTGGTCTTCCCCTACTCTTATAGTCATCCACAATCGATGTAGTTACGTTAAGTTTACACCACGCGCTCGTGCTAGGGTCTCTGATTATAACACAACTTTTCAGCTACCGGTACCACTTTCAGATCTCCTAAACTTACTAAATACATAATTAATTAAAAACTATTAAATAACCAAAAATAAGAAAACTATTCATTAAAACTAATAAATTCGTTAATTTTAAACTATCATGGTCACTAACATTACTATTAATACTAACAGGATAACCGCAATAACTTCAGTTTATCCGTGATCATGGTGCTTGCAACAGCGCCGAAATATCGGAAACTCATAGTAAACACCCCGCCACTCATGGTAAATATCCCGTTAGTATTAATAATAATCTAATATTTATTAATGTCATTTTCCTAAATTACAGTAGCCATAGGGCCATAATAATTACGGCACACCCCTTACAGCACATCGCTCACCGCACGCTGGTGCCGCTCACGTATCTTCGCGGCTCTGCTTACCTAAATAATTACGAGACATCTCTCCTATCTGCTCAACCGTTCCCACCAAAGCTAAGCGGAGACCAGAAGTGTAAATAACGAAATTCGAAATTAATTGGTGGTTTACATTACAACACATCTCCTCTCCCCGTCTCGCCTCCGCTTCGGTGGAGTCCAGCCCTAAAGCTACAGTGTGATTCACCTCGCATACTAGAATTTGGACAAACTGTGTCCTCCCTAGATTATTGTATACTTTGCTTATGTAATTTCCAGCTCCAAAGTTAAACACTTAAATTAATCAGAATTTGTTCTCTGAGCAACAAAGTGGGCAACTTTAGCTCTGAATTTTGTGATGTTACACTTTGATATGACCTTTTTGGTTCACTAGTATTGCTATACAGGGTGGACCAAATCGTCATAAAAAAAAATATTCCTCACGCCCGAAAATACCCCATGTATGTTCCGCGATTATTTATAGTTTTCGAGTTATGGCTTCTTGAAAATTGTATGGGAACCGCTTTACTGAGTGTTCAAGAAGAACTTATCATCAATATGTAAGATAAATGCAGCGACATCTATTGAACTAAAATGGTACTAATGAATAAAAATGTTCTCACAAGATAACTGACCGCCTTTTTTAAAAGTTATGATAGCGTACTTTAGATCAGTCTACATGACGCTACTTTGAAAATCAATAGAGTGCGTGTTCGATCGCTTTCCATGCGCTTTGCATACGGAAGGCTGTCGCAAGAGGTCCTCAAGAGTTGACAGCATCTATGTCGTGTTTGGGCTCATTTCATGCACCTTGCTGGAGTATGACTTTCATCGACGGTCTAACGATGGAGACGGTAGGCAGTTGCAAATGGTCCTCAACAGTTTACAGCGGCTCATTTCCTGCTCCTTCATGAGAACTTTAGATCTAGCTGGAGTATGGCTATCATCGAAGGTCTACCGATCAAAACGGAAGGTAGTTGCAAGAGGTCCTCAATAGTTTATAGCAGCTATGTTGTAATTGGGCTTATTTCATGCACCTTGGTGAGACTTTAGACCTGCCTGGAGTATGACTGTCATCGAAGGACTGACGATGGGACGGAAGACAGATGCCAAAGATCCGCAACAGTTTACAGCAGCTTTATCGTGTATCGGTTCATTTCATGCAGGTATGGTGGGTCATGGAGGTATTGAAAGTAAAGTTATTGGTTTAAAAAAAATCTTATGAAAAAGTTGGAACTTTGACCTCCAATATCTCCGTAACTAGAAGGTTCTCAGGTATAGTCCAGAACAAAGAAATGATCGCAATGACGAGGCGAATAAGATACTACTAACACTTAGCTCCATTCGCGTTTCGCTGAACGATGTTGGTCACACTAAGACAGTTCTGCTTCTATCAGCCGCGTACAGCGTCGTAAGAATGAGAAAAGCCGTCATAGCGTGTTATCTCCTCTGAAACGCTTCTATTTACTGCGTACGGCGCTGAATATGCTGCGAAGACGGTAAGCTACTCATTTAGTATTGTGCCCTCAACATGGACAGTTCTGTGTGCGATATTTTTATTGTTTGGCTTCTTGCAGAAGAAATAGATAAAATTAAACGTAAAAAATTAAAAGGCAAACGACAGTGGGTTGACCCACTTTGGAGAAATAGAAATTTGGTTGGATAATACGCGACATTGGTACCCCAATTAAAAGAAAATATAAAAATAAAATAATTATAATTATTTTAAACACGTCCGAACCCTCTCAATCCTTCGTCAAGTAGTGAACCATCCGTGTACAGCGCTGTTTCGCCTGAATGCGGCGGGACAGCGCTGACCTCGGCAGAACGCTAAACTCTATCGACAGCACTCGCATGAGAAAAACACATTTGTCCTCATTTTATACTTGTTTGCCGCGAAAGCTGAATAGACGCGGAAAGCTAAACGGATGCTTAGTCTTACGCGTCTCCATACAAAATCGTTGTTTTCTTTAGGCATAAGCTCAATAGAGCTGAATAAGTGTAAGTAGTCCGAAAGGCACTTAGTGCCTTTCGGGTTGCACCTTTTATAACATACTATATATTATTTCAAGGATAGACAAAGTCTTTAATTTTACAAAAATGCCAATAGTTAAATGTCGTATAAACGTCTTAAATGTATATTGCGGTACCCATAAGTTTGTCCCTTAAATGTTGGTTTTTTGTTAACTTTTCCGTAGCATACAATAGATTTATGTGGTTCTTTTTGTATTAAAGTTTTATATATTGCTTTATTTATACCTTCTAGTGTTAATGATGTTTGTGTTTCCTGGGTTGCTTCTTGGGTTGTTTTGTGGGTGGTTTCTTGGGTAATTTTGTGAGTTGTTTCGCTAGTTTCTCGGTGTGTTGTGTTTGTGATTATGTATGTTGTTGTTGGTGATATTTCGGAGATTGCATCGTCTCTTGTTTCGTTCTTCGATGTTTCGTTGTCTATTGATGTTGGGTCTACCGTTCCGTTGTGTCTCATTCCGTTGTTTTCGAAATATTGTTTCTGTATCTGTACGAGCGAACTTGCAGGTTTCACGTATGTTGTAAAATGTTTCGTTCTTAATTTGACAGCTACTGGTTTCGCAGTTGTTGGTTTCGCAGTTGTTGGGATCGAAGTTGTCAGTGTTGTGTTTATTGATGTTATGGTAGTTGACGGTGTGACTCTTAACCTTGGCTGCAGTGTCCTGCTTTGATTATTGGTTACTTCTAAAATAAAAAATAAAAAAAACATAATATGGGTAGTAAAACATTTATATAATTAATTCATAATTTAAATATGATAGCACTGTTGTTAACCCTATTAAGCCGTGCATTGATTTATGTCACCAATAAATTGTTAGTAAAATTGGGTATTTTTGTAAAAACAGACAGAATATTTGGTTTGTGGTGTAAACAGAGTAGACTATCCGTATGTGGTTCACTACTACACAATATAACTATTGAATATAAATATAAAACGAATGACACACACACACACACATGTAACTGACAGTAGTCAGTTACATGTGTTATCGTATCGTGTTGTTTACTAACACTTAGTTTGTAAGGACTATGTTATTAACCCTATATAAGCCGCAGCTCGAAATAAAGAATTTGAATAGTAAGAAATTATTACCAAAGATTTTTTTTAAATCTTGGGGTTTTAACGAGAACGTAATAGTAAGTAAAACCACCAAATGCAGACTACAAAAAATAAAGAAAATTAAAATACTCACGATTGCTTGCATCATTATCAATATTCAGCCCTTCTGGAACTGGTACTCGTCGTAAGTAGTGGTAATCTTGTTGTGGTCTCGCCAATGAGAACACAGAAAGCAGGGTAAGAACAAAGATTGGTTTCATGTCCATACTATTACACGTGTGTACTAGAAGTAATGATTCTCAGTTATGTTGTACAAACGGTAACTACCATCTATTTATAGCTCTTGATAAAGGATTCATAGAACTGGATAAGAAATAAACAATACACGGTAAATATAATTCACACTAGAAATGAGATATACACGGTAATTGTTCTATAATTAAAACAGCATAATATGAACTAGAATTTATAGTATTGAAATGAAAGGTTCTTATTGTTTGCTTGCTGACAATAGTTAATCGCAGCCACTTTTATTGAAATTCTCATCTACTTGAGTGAAAGAATGAATAATCGTAATTATTTAAACAATTTCTTTATTTCAATTTTTTTTTACCTTTTTATTCTTGACTAATAACTTTTTTTTTCTTCTTTTTTATTTTAACTTTTTTGTTCTAATGCACTAGAATTATGTCCAAACAGGGTCTTTATTTTTCAGCTTTTGCGTAACTATCATGAGTGGTCCTATATCGTGAAATAGTAACATATAAAATGAAACATTATGTACAAAAAATCTGTTAATTTCTTTTTTTTTTAGTCTCTATTTATTGTAAATAAGTAATAGAAAGTCGTAAAATTATTTACATAAGATTTTTTAATGAAACCTTGTTTATTTCTTAAACACGATGTTTGAAACATTTTTGTTTAAGTTGACACCTTAATTCTTTTGGATACGCGCGGAAGCAGCAAATCGCATTCTGGTACATGTATGATGATTTTTGTTTATTATCAAGGTAGGTATTCTTTAATTATTAATTCGAACCCTGCTATAGACAGCCCAACACAAAACAAATAGGTTACGTTACTCCATAGGAGGTAGTCGTCGTTATAGGGTGAATTCAAAATCTATATTTACTATAATGTAATGTTTGTTAATGCTTGGTTGAACGCGCTAATCTCAGGAACTACTGGTTCGAATTGAAATATTTTTTTAGTGTTAGATAGTCTATTTATCGAGGAAGGCTATAGGCTATATAACATTACGCTACCACCAAAAGGAGCCGAGCAAAAATAAAACAAGTCAGGAGCGGCGGGTGCAACAGCTAGTAATATAATACACCTTTGTCCGCGTGAAAATATTATAAAAACGGAATTATAAAACGAATGAATAAAAAAAACTTAGCGACTGATAATGAGATACTCTTTTAAGAACTTGAGCGGTATGAATTTGAGTAAGCGAAAAATTAACTAAACTAACGACGAATAATGATTAATAATAAAATCCAGAACTAGCTCACTAAAAGTGGGTTGTGATTAATCCATTTCAGATACTAAAATCCTAGCCGTGCGACTAAATGACTAAGTGAGCGACTAGAAATACAGAGAGGGCAACTTCAATATTAAGATGAGACGATTTTTCCAATTGAGATTTTACATAACGAACTAGTAAAAAGTTCACTTTAAGCAAAGTTTTGTAAGCTGCTTTATTAATGACAAATTGGTTACTGATAAACAAACACTTCAATTAAAAACTATTAAATAACCTAAAATAAGTAAACTAACAACAAACTATAAAAGGGCATCAAAAAACTTCTCCTCAACGCTGTCAGCTGGTAATGTGTCCAAGAGACTGGCGGCGTTGCCTCGTTGTATGGCAACACTTAGCCTCTGGCCAAAGTAAAAGCCAGCCCCTGGGTCACGGAAAGCGTCAACTAGGCGTTTCGAAATTTCCTTAAACAGGCTAAGAGCCCTCAGACCCCACGACCCCAGAGTTTCAAACCCAAACGGCTCGAAAATATAGTTACCACAAAGGCTTCTATATTTACGCCGCTTGAGGTTCTCTGCAGCCGCAGTGGGAGCGCCAGCACAGCACGACGAGCTTGGAAGATGTGATGGCGCAAGAGTATCGACACTTCAATTATATTTATTTTTTTAGATAAACTCATAAGTAGAAGAGCATTAAAAATAAGGTAACAAAATTGAAATAATCTAAAACAAGACTAGAATAACACCAACAAGTTTTAATAAACCAATTACATTCAAACACGAGACATAACATAACATAACATTTTATGCAAAGAGGCATTACTATAAAATAAAACAGCGCTATCATCGGCGTCTTAACTAGCAACGAAACGCCAAAGTTTCGAAGGTCTGAGGAACTTCGTCAGTAATTTGACAAGTTTAAACAAAGGTTAGGATCTTACCTCAACTTACCTTGCATTTGCATTTATATGAGCCATCATTATAGCATCCCGCACGAAATTAGGTAAATGTGCGTTCAAGATAGAAAATAAAACCCGAAAAGTAGGACTTGGGAGATGTGAATGTATTTAGGTTAAATAAGACATAGGAGACCTTTTTTACCGCCGGAAAAGAACTATGGTAATGAGTTTAGCAGTCTTCTTACGTTCATACGTACCGCTATTGGCTCTTTATTTGGTACATAAAATACTAGAAAAAGTTCCGTTTTCAGAGCCTCTATTTCTGTGTCAGTTTCTTTTATGAATCACTGTCTGAATAATCCCAAAGATACTTTTTTTTTTTTTTTCGATGGTAAATCATCAACTGACCTCCCCCAGTCTGGGCGGAGCGAAAGGGAGTGTCAGACTTGTACTGACTAAAACCCATCCATGTTCCTTCTTTGCCCTTTGTGTTCCAGGGCCACGGTATCTCTTTCGAACAGTCCCGCAGCCCTGGCAGGCATCGGCCCTTGCAGACCCCTACGTCGTTGCTGACATCTCTTTGAGGCGCGCGTGGAACACGAACGCGCCGTCGACACGGCCTGTCGTCATAAGACGGATCCCAAAGATACTTCAATACAAGGTCACCCAAGGTACCCTTCACGAAACTATCAACCCAGCATTCTGTATATCAAATTAAGCAACTCAACGCAAAAAATATTGCTAGGAAACCACTTTTTTTTGGGGTGAAAAATCACATTTTACGGTAGGAATCAATGTAACGCACTCAAAACATTGTGCTGGTGAATGCATTGAGTATTACAGGGTCCATGGAGGTGTTTAAAGTAATAAATAACATTAAAAACTTGAATTTAAAAAAAGTTAATGCTTTGACCTTCAATATCTCCGTAACTTAAAGGTTCCCAGGTTCCCTTGTTTCAAAACAAAGGAATGATCACAATTATGGGAAAAACAAATGCCCTTCGGCTTAGTTAAGGGTAAACCCATTACTATACTTATAATTATGTATAAAGTACCTTAAATCCCTTTGAAGAATCCATGCTAATATTATAAATGTGAAAGTAACTCTTGCAGTCTGTTACCTTTTCACGTCTTAACCACTGAACCGATTGTTATAAAATACTGATAAGTCGCTTGGTACTTGAAGAAACACAGGCTGCTTTTGATCCCAGAATCACAGGCGAATTTGCGGGCAATATACAGGGTGTAAGGGACAGCCCTCCACAAACTGATGGGTTGAATTCAGTATATCATTCTAAGATGACTGGTACAAGAAATTATTTCAGGAATGTTATGGGAATCCAATAAATTTGATTGTTTTAATTCCTCATACGCAATGTATCGTTACCGCGGCAAAACGCACTTAGCGAACGGCAAGCGCGACAACGAGTTCGATGTACTCTGTAGCTACAGAGTTCATCTCTACGATGTTTACGAAAACGAAAAAAAAATCGACTTTTCATACAAAACTCGATCAGCTGTTCGGACATATGTATGAAGAGTTGAATTCTTTTTGTCTGTTTTTGGAAAAGTCGTAGAACAAATGTTGTTCTTTATGATGTTAGTAATCTACTCCTGCGAGGTTGTTGGTGTTTCACAAATAATCTTGTATAAGATTCTTAGATTATTTTTAGGTCTTTGCCCAGCAATGGGACAATATTAGGCTAAGGAAAAAAATAAATAAGATTCTTACAGTAAACCAAGATTTTCTTTCAAGAAAAAGGGTTTTATAATTAGGTTACACCTACGTAGTATTCGAGCAAAATGTCAAATGGAATTTTCTTTTCTATTTGACATTTGAGCCAACCGAAGTTGAGTCCAATACGTTCTCAGAACTCGATTAATTTAGTTAAGAAAAGTAACCACCTACTTTTGTGTATAAACCACCCCACTGTATTATTATGATTACATTAGATTTTGCCCGTGACTATACCTGTAATTTTTTTCTCTCCATTTGCTTTACGTATAAAATCGATTTATTATATCTATACATTTAATAAAATTGTAACTGGCCGATGTCTGTACATTAAAGATTTTGAAAAAAAAAAACAATATATGGGGGGTCTTTATTAGAGCAACAGAATCCAAAACAACAGTCTTCAGATTTTTTGTCTGTCTGTATGTTTGTATGCGCATCACGCAAAAACTACAGCATGGATTTTAGCGCAGTTTTCACCGCTCTACTGCTAGATGCTTAACTTAAAACATAGGCTACTTTTTACAGGATTAAGTTGGTTAAATGTAAGTGTACCTACATCACTACTTAACTTCTTTTGAAGAAATTCATGACGATGTCAAAAACTTGTGAACACAAAAGAATATTTTAGTTTAATGAGTGCCTTAAGATCTCCTCCACAACACAGGTATTCTAACTTAAGACGAATTACGTAATGCATCCCTAGTTTTCTTGTTAACCTCCCCAACTAAGTTAATTTAAGTTAAGTTACGCTAAAAGTGGATTTAGTACAATAGCTTTACAAACTGAGGACTTTACGGTACAAGAAATTCTGTTTCGAGAATTATTATTTAATTATTTAAACACACATTTGAGTTCTTACTTGAAGTTTTGTACAAAGATTAGCTAATGAATGCAATGCCAAGTAGTCTCAAATTTAATATACAAGCATTTTATAAAGTTCTTGATTTTTACTGTATGGCTTGTCTTATTTTAGATAAATTTCAAAATAATTTCAGTAATGAATTACATCTTTGTATTTTAAGCATGAGAAAATAATGGTGGAGGCGTGTGAACATTCTGCGCACTGGAACACCTCGTATCTTCTTAGCTTGTCGATGGCAATCTAAATTGATTCAGTCCAAAACTTCGCGACGAGTTTGGTACTTTCAGTAGCGTCCATCAGCTCTAGTGATGTGCAAACAACAGAATAGGCAGGACACGTTATCAAGTGTCCCATCGTTTGTTGGGTAACACCACATTTACACTCCAGGGCAGATTCATCTATAAATCTCCACCTGAACAGGTTTTCCTTGCTTCGGCCAACCTGTTTAGTTGAACAGATGACTTGATGAAAACCTCAGGAACCAGCTGGATAAAAGAAGCACATGGCCGCGATCTGGCGACGCTTTTTTTTTTATCGTGGCAAAATCATCAAATGAGTCCTCCCGGGGCAGAGCGGGAGGGACTGTCAGACTTGTACTGACTAAAATCCACGGTGTCCTTCAATAGCCCTTTATATTCCAGGGTCACGGTAATTCTATAAGTCCCGCGACCCCGGCAATCCCGACGAATCTGGAATCGGGAATCTGGCGACGCTTGAGTGAGGTCTATGTTCAGCAGTGTCTTTTGGTTGATATGATTATTCTGTTTAAAACAATTTCAAAGCAACTACTTTTCAAATTCTCGTGACACCGCGGTGCCGAAACCAATTATCACACAGTTAAACTTCAAATGAGCGTAAAAATGTAAATGTATCCTCCCATACGTGGCAATAAACGTTAAGAGCATCCTGTACATGAAAATAAACAACATACTGTACCCCTAACAACTTAATTACATGTAATGAGCGAACATTTTTAACTAAACGGTGCGGTGAGGGAACATTTTATGACTCTGCGAGTATAATTCTACTTTTCCAGCAAATAACTGACAGTGTTTGTACGTTTGTTACTCTAGCACGCATGGCTGAATGGATTTCGATTAAATTTGGCGTACAGATAGAACGTTTCCGTGATTTCAATATAGTATCCTACTAATATAATGGGTGTAAGAATGTTCTTAAAGATACTTGTTCTCCCCGTCATTGCGATCATTTTTTTTGTTCTAGACCTTACCTGGGAACCTTCTAGTTTCGGATATATTGCGGGTCAAAGTTCCAACTTTTTCACAAGTTATTTTTTATGTTATACTTTACTTTAAGTACATCTACGACCTCCGTACTATTCAATGCATCCATCAGCATAGTGCGTTACATTGAGTCCTATGTGATTTTTCACCCCAAAAAAAAAGGCGTTTCTCAGCAATAATTTTTGCTCCGTAGAGTTACTTGGTTTGATGTACAGAATGCTTGGTTGCCGGCTTTGGGAAGGGTCTGTTTACACCTTGTATAACCCCTGTTGAACTGTAAATTATTTCAAGTTAACACATTATACATTTTGTTATCGGGTAATGCATAGGAAAATTCGAATCCATATAGATATGGCGATCTTAAAAAAATAGTCAAAACTCTGTATAAAATACAACCAGTCTTGCCAAATCTATCAATTAAAACATAAAAACTAACTCAATAAAATTTCGTGCCACCCAAAACCCTATTATAATATCCTCATATTAATAACCTCATCAAAAGCATTCTTAGTGTTTCTTATACAATATTCTGACGCTAAAGAGAAGGTGCCTCATTACACGATAATTAAGACTGCATCCATGAACATGCTCGGATTAGTATTAGTACCAAAGCCTCCTATGCGGAACATACTGTTCGGATGTGTGTCAAACTTTTGTCAAAGGTATTTCGTTTGTATGGCTTAAGCGCCACTCGCATTTCCTCTTAAGCCACCCATTCAACGATCTATGTAGGATGTGCTCGGAGATATTTGCTACTTTAGCTGCCCGGGTCATTTGTTTGCCACCCATGCATCTGTGCGTAGCGTGACCGTAAGATAATTTATATGTTTTTCCACATTTAGATTAATCCGTACAGAGTATGGATCATCATCTGCCTAGCCTTTTCGAAACTATATTGGGGTCGGCTTCCAGTCTAACCGGATGCAGCTGAATACCAGTATTTTACATGGAGCGACTGCCTATCTGACCTCCAAAACACAGTTAGTACTGGGTAATACGATACTCCTTGGTAAGACTGGTTGTCCGACTTTTTGGGCCACTGACTACCTGTAACGAATGTCAAAGATCTACAAATGACGGCCGAGACCAACGGCTTGACGTGCTTTCCGAGGCACGGAGGAAACTCGGTATGTAATGGACGGTCACCCATCCACAGACCAACCTAGGCAAGCACGGCTTAACCTAAAGATCGACCCGAGCGGCTGTTATTATTTAGCCACGAGCTCCTCCCGTATGGATATTGATCAGAAAAATTATCGTTGGCTTGAGCATTACTATCAGAATTTCCTACGAAACATATCTGAAAAAATCTCAGACAGTGATAAAGATTATTATTATTTTGTGCAACATCAATGATGGTACAACCATGCCGATGATTAATATCAAAACCAACAATGATATGGCTAGAAAGGAGGTGACTGCTGAGATGACGAGTAATAGAGAAGTATGGAAGCAGAAGACATGCTGCGCTGACCCTAAATAAGCTGGGATAAGGGCAAGATAATAATGATGGACTGAAGTTAAAACCTTACTAGGAAACATAGACGGTGTAATTAAGGGACACGCTGGTGGTCATTTACTGAATTCATTGTACTTAATGCGTTAAAACTCAGAGTAGCACAGAGAGCCGTGGAGCGTTCCATGCTCAGCATGAACCTACTAGACCGAGTTCCAAAAATGTTAAGTTACTGGCATTAAAAGGCTTTTTTATTTATTTTACAATGCGTTGCCCTGTCTAATTCTGTTCACAGTCCTCAATGCCCGTATCCTCCACGTACAAGAATGTGCCCCAGAACATAGTTGCATATAATTAGCCGAGCAGCTTTCAATAGCGGCAGTAATGAGCTCATCTAGCTAATGAAGTAGCAAGCGTGTTTACTTGCTCGCCTCCATACGAATTCACTCGGAAGGAATTATATTTTGGTGTTTTCATCTTTGGACTTTATTTTTTGCTGCTAGATGGCCTTTTTTGTTTGGATCCGTGTTTGCTTGGTTGGTGATTAGCTATGAGGCGTTAACATAGGCGAAAGGCACTTGTTCTCCCCGTCTTTGCGATATTTTTTTTGTTCTAGACCTTATCTGGGAACCTTCTAGTTACGGAAATATTGGGGGTCAAAGTTCCAACTTTTTCACAAGTTTTTTTGTAATACATGTTTTTAATGTAAGATTTTTACTTTACACACCTCCACGACCACCGTACTATTCAATCCATCCATCAGCTCAATGCTTTGAGTGCTTTCCATCGACTTCTATCGTAAAACGTGATTTATCACCCCAAAACAAAAAGTCGATTCCCAGCAACAATTTTTGCGTAAAGTTACTTAGTTTGATGTACAGAATGCTTGGTTGGCGACTATGTGAAGGGTCTGTTTACACCCTGTATTATGTTCATCTGCATTCAGCAAAAGGCTGTTATTTTGATATTACAAGCAGACACTTCAATTTTATTTATTTCTAATATGAACATAAATAAGACATATTTTTCAGATTCCCATGAAATACATCGTACTTAAAAAAAGTCACAAAAAAGACAAAGCTAAAACTGTAATAAAGGGTGAAAAACATTTAAGGTAAGGGTGATCCTTTATCACGAACACCCGTCGCCCCATACCTACACGTCCACTGATAAACATGTAGCCCCCAAAAAGAACAACGGAAGATCTGAGGGGGATAATAATTTCTATCCGAGCGAACCCCTCGTCTTTGGCCTAAGATAGTAGATGGAACACCGGGGATTTTAGCTCTTAAACGTTTGCACATTACCCTTTCTCATCCCGAGGTGTAGCTATGAGGATTTGACTTATAAGGCGTGCTTATTGCTAAATTTTATGCATGAAGGCAGTGAGATTAGGCGAAAACCTACAATAATCTTCTGCTTAAATTATTCCATTTTTGTTTCGGCACGCCCTATGCGATTATCGTTTTATTACTCGTATTCTTCTCAGCGATGTCCACCCTTAGGCGTCCAGTGAGTGACGATCTTTGACGCCTGAGGGTGGACATCGCCGACGAGGTCGACCGCGGCGAAGGTGGTGTGACGATCTGATCATGTTCGCGGGGCAAACGTGGCCAGAAATTGCACAGAACAGAGAGGTTTGGAGGGAGAAAGGGGAAGCGTTTGCCCAGCAGTGGGACACAAAGAAGGGTTTAAAAAATCAAATCTTCTCAGCACACCCTTTCATTTGATACCCATATCATGAGAATGCATAAAAATTAACAAGTCCACCGCATCTATAGGCGTCCGCCATATTGGATTTTGAATAACGTCACTTAGTTAATCATGCATTGTCATTCAAACTAAACACGTATGCAAAATTTCAGCTCAATCGGAAACCGAAAAGTGGATTAAATTTTACTTCAAATTTTTTTTACATAGTTTCAGTTGAAGTTAGTAAAACTGTATCAAAAAAAGGACTAACACCGAGTATTTGAAGTAATTATCATCTACCTAGCTTTTCCCCAACTATATTGGGTTCGGCTTCCAGTCTAACCGGATGCAACTGTATACCAGTATTTTACATGGAGCGACTGCCTATCTGACCTCCACGACCCAGTTAGTACTGGGTAATACGATACCCCTTGGTAAGACTGGTTGTCAGACTTTTTGGGCCACTACCGAATGACTGTCAAAGATCTACAAATGACACCCGGGACCAACGGCTTAGCGTGCTTTCCGAAGCACGGAGGAAACTCGGTATGTAATAGGTGGTCACCCATCCACAGACCAACCTAGGCAAGCACGGCTTAACCTCGATCGACCCGAGCGGAGCGGTGGAGTATTTGATGTAGAAATAAAAAAATACGTTCTACTAAACCGACCATTTTAAGTAACGTTAGCAACAGCGTCAGCCAAAATCTAATTTGAGAACAATTTAAAGTTATAATAACACTCTCCCATCCACACAAATTAATTGCGGGTTTGACCCAAAAACGCGGTAGCTAAGCTATAGTTCAAACTAGGTACCACAAAGTATACACGAAGTCCTGGATTGGATTCTCGGGTGGCGTGCAAGGTGTTATAGTCTTTTTTAATCAAGAATTTCTCAGTAGCAGCCACGGAATCTGGATTTGTACCCAGGTTAAACAGGTGAACTTACGAAATGTGGGTGTACTATAAAGGTCACCTCTGCCTATCCCTTCCGGGACTACAGGCGTGTAAGTATGTAATGTTATGAGCATAATACAGGGTGTAAACGGACTCTTTTTTTTTCTGATTATAAATCACCAATTGACCCCTCCTGCTCTGGCCGGAGCGGAAGGGAGTGTCAGACTTGTACTGACTAAAACCCATCCATGTTCCTTTGTGTTCCAGGGCCGCGGTATCTCTTTCCCAGTCCCTCCTATTACATAATGTATTATGTTCATAACATAACTTCACGAAGACGTCAACCAAGCATTCTGTACATTAAACTTTACTATACTAAAACGACTTTTATTTTCAGTATAAAAATCACGTTTTAAGATAGCGGTCAATGTAATGCACTCAAAGCATTATGCTGATGGATGTATTTAATAATACAGCGGGAGCTTTTAAAGTAAAGGTATAACATTTAAAAAGCGTATTAAAAAAAATGAGTGAAAACGTTTGAACTTGCTGTTAAGAGCGGTTTAAATAATGTGAATTTAAATGTTTGTAAACGCACCCACGATACAGGAGAAATTCCTAGGGTGGGGCAACGTTCTTTTTAAAAATAAGTAAATTAATAAAAATAAATAAATAAACTTTGACCTTCACTATCTATTTTACTAGTAGGTTTCCATTTATTTGCCTAGAACAAAAAAATATCACAATGACGGGGAGAACAAGAGCCTCTCGGCCTCGTTAAGGGTGTTTTTACACCCTATATTTTGTCTGCAGTGACACAGGGTACAATATCGTGTGACGACATAGTTTAGATATGCAAATCAGAGGGTCTAGGGAAGCAGCAATCGCTTTCAAACTGTTCTGCATTTCTACAACGGCATTCAACAGGATTGGCATAAACTTTTTGATAGTTTGAGGAACTCGCGGCTAAATAATAACAGCCGCTCAGGTCTCTGTTGGCCCGTGGATGGGTAACCACTCATTACATACCGAGTTTCCTCCGTGCCTCGGAAAACACGTTAAGCCGTTGGTACTGGTTTTCATTTATAGATCTTCGACAGTCGTTGCAGGTAGTCAGTGGCGAAAGTCTTACCAAGGGGTATCGTATTACCCAGTACTAACTGGCTTGTGGACATCAGATAGGCAGTCGCTCCATGTAAAATATTGGTGTTCAGCTGCATCTAGGTAGACTGGAACCGCAACATAGTTGGGAAAAGGCCAGGCCGATTATAATATAAGGTCATACAACCAGGATAGCTACGATGATGTCAAGCCAATGCATTGTGGACTTTCCCATCATTGGACTAGCTGTTAGCATACCACTTTGTCAAGGTCATCATATAAACCATACAAAATATCGCTTTGCCATCTCCAAGTACGAGTATATCCCACTTAAAATAAACATACTGCAGCCCCACCGTTCCAGCTTTTAATAGAAAATGTTCACTGTTAATTAAAATAGCTCGAGCAAGCAAAGTGAGATCACAATACGCCAAGACGCTAACGACTTTAGCTCGTATAGGCCCATTATCATGCAACGCTACGGCAATTACATGCCTTTTGAACAGAACAAAATTAGCTCCGGCATGCGATACACATTGTCGATTAGTTTGGAGAGCCGCATGTTCTCGAAGTTCTGTTTGCATGTTATAATTTTGTGGTTTAGTTGAAGAGCTGTTTTGATCTAGTGAGTAGTTGTCGAATTAAATTCTGTTAGCGATGTGAATATGGTTTTGACAAAGTGATTTTAAATATTTAAGGGTTATAATTATGTGCTTACAGAGACACGGAGTAGTAGTGTATTTCTCCTCTTCATTATTTTTGGCGGTCGCCTCATAAGAAAAAATTGTCATTGCCTTGAATGGAGACAAATTAAAAGGATTTTTTAGCAAAAATGGCGAATGACACTTACGCAGGGAGGAGTCACGTTTTTCGCAGGATGACCGATAGCAGCTAGATCAGTCTAGTTGAGGATTGTGTTTAATAGCGTGTGATTGGAAGGGTTTGAAATGATTAGGCACGTTGTAATCAAAAACCCATAAAGAGAGTAAAAGCATTCGTGAAGCTCCTTACTCTGCCACACCTCCCTGCGGTCGTTCGTGTCAAGCACGGCGGGCTGTTCGGGCGCAGCTGCTGCGGCTGCTGAGATCCTCAAGTGGCGCAAATACTGTGACCTTATTGGTAACTACAGTTTTGAGCCGTTTGGGGTCGAAACGCTCGGGTCATGGGGCCCGAGTGCGCGTCTCCTTTTTAAGTATATCTCTCTTCACATGACCAGAGGGCTGGCTCTTTTTTTGGCCAAAGAATTAGCATTGCCATTCAACGTGGCAATACTGCCAGTCTTCTGGGCACGTTTCCGGACGACAGCGATGAGGAGGAGTACTTTGACGCACAAGTGTCCTATTTGCGTCGTTGTATAATGTAGGTAGGTACTTACTTTTAGTCTTCTTTTTATCATTATTTTAGTTCTATTTGTAGTCTGTATATAGGGTGTAAATAGACCCTTAACATAAACGAAAAGCACTTGTTCTTCCCGTCTTTGCGATCATTTTTTTGTTCTAGACATACCTGGGAACCTTCTAGTTACGGAGATATTAGGGGTCAAGGTTCCAACTTTTTCAAGTTTTTTTGTTTTTTTTTAAAATACATGTTTTTAATGTAAGATTCCTACTTTACATACCTCCACGACCCCCGTACTATTCAATCCATCCATCAGCACAATGCTTTGAGTGCTTTCCATCGACTCCTACCGTAAAACGTGATTTATCACCCCAAAAAAAATCGATTCCCAGCAATAATTTTTGCGTAAAGTTACTTAGTTTGATGTACAGAATGCTTGGTTGACGGCTACGTGAAGGGTCTGTTTACACCCTGTATTTGTAGTCTGTATACATGATAACCTTACTTACATAAAAACATTATGATGATACACTTTTTTTTAAATCTATATTATTTCTAAAAAAAAAACGTTTGCATTTAAAGCATTACTTTGCCAAACAGCATTTTAGTAGTTGTCCTTTCGCGACCCCTGTGTGTCCCCTTAATCGAAGTTCACGATGGAACCACTTAAAAAGAAAATCCTTTTGTTTCAAACCAAATTACAAATTAAACAACTACATTGTCATGTCTGCAGGGATCGTTGCACGAACCTCAGTAGTGCCACAGAACAGATAGATGCAGAAGATCAGCTCCACGTAACGAGGGAAAACTGACACAGGCATGGGCTTTTTCTTAATCGGTTGCTCGACTTGGTAAAAACTCGACCCGTCCCAACCTCACCCCATTAGACCCATTACCAGCTATACAGTGTGAAGTGTATTTTTACACCCATTCGTTTGTTATAAATTTACATAAACGCCCACGAGAACTTTCACACAGCTATGAATGTGATTTGGTAGGCATTTTGAACCGTTCTCATGACGATGCGTGCTCCTCTTTTCGCTTGTTGTATACAACATTCGTTTTACTCTAAGCGAAACCTGAAACACGTGTCTAGTATTTTTATGTAAAGAATCTATGTAGGTACTCAATTTCGAAACTGTATCATGAAAACTCACAAAGTTATAGGCTTCTTCTGTTACCTGGTTGTCCGCACAAAAACGTGGTCACCACGCGGCGCATCCGCGCGTGCGCCTCCAGCGTCGTCTTAAGCTCATTGATAATAATCATTTGGCAGTAGGTACCTAAATAATTGCGGTAGGTACTTAGTGTCACTCGGTGTCCAGCTTGTAACCTTTTATTAAATATTTTTGGGACAAAATATATAGCATGGTTTAAAAATTATTGGAATCGATTCAGTTACTTATTCTGAACAAACTATTTTCAGGTTTCGCATAATACTAAAAATAATGTTGTAGATCTGACCTTTTGTTCTTATTTGTTTTGTGGTAAGCATTGTGGTCTGCAGTTTTCACATTTTAAACAAATTCTCGAATTAAAACTTGAAACTATTTTGTGTGCAAACTTAAGAAGTTTTTATACGTCTTTAATTATTTTAATGCTTAAATGAAATTGTGACCACACTTTGAAAAGTTTCTCTGGTCTTAGTTTTCTAGTTCTTGGTAAAGTATTCATTTGAATCTAAAAACAATAAATAAATTTGTTTTTGTTTTTGTTGTTCGTTTCTAAAAGAATATTTTAACACAATTATTATCAAATAATATTCTTCTTTATCGTATGGTTAGTAAAGTTTGACAACCAGTCTTACCAAGGGGTGTCGTATTACCTAGTACTAACTGGGTTGTGCAGGTCAGATAGGCACGCTCCATGTAACATACGGGTATTCAGCTGCACCCGGTTAGACTGGAGGCCGCCCCTCACATAATTGGGTAAAGGCTAGGCAGATGATGATGATCGTGGAGTTAGTGCCTAGCCTGGTGTCAGAGATTCTATGCCGCCCATGGGCCTCTGAAATGCCGTCGAGAAATATCTCTCGAGTATGCTGGTTTCCTCACGAAGTTTTCTATCTACGAAGCTAGTGATAATTATATAATACGCACAATCGCACATGAATCCGAAAAAACAGAGGTGCGTGTCTTGGGTTCGAATTCGAGACTTGGCAGTCCGATTGTCACACCCGGACATACCACTAGACTATCAATGCTTTGCATCAAATAATAATATAACACATTACAACAGTAAGCTTTGGTACCGAAACAGTGTAAATAGAGAGCATTAAATAAATTATAGACCCCGAAACGAAGTGGAAACGAATGTATTGCAAAACTATTTAATTTACTGAAATGAAATTACTAGCATTTAATAATTATTACAGCTTTTTTCAAATTGCTCACACTTATTCTCACTACACGAACGTTTAAGCAAAATGAACACGGAAACGCTCGCAGCGCCATTCACATTAAAATATAATACTAGAAAGTGTACTTAGCAAAAATCGAATCGCATAAGGTCTTATGTAAGTACCGCCAAGAGTATTATTTAATACCCAACAGCCAACTAAAGGAATTTGCACTTTATCTAGTTAAAATCAGAGTGGTATTTTGAATGATGCTTAAAACGAAACGTAAGCCTGAAAAATATGGTGAAAAAGCAAAACTATAAGCTACTCTTTTGCTGTTTACGAACATTTTGTTTGGCAGCGTATGTTAAATTGAAATATGTGATTTATTATGTGTACGCTAGAGTTGTATGTATTGTAATATTTAGTACAAATTGGCTGTTGTTCGATATCTGCATGATATGCTTACAAAGAGGGGAAATTATACAAGTCCGTGATTAGACCTGTCATACATACTGTATGGATCGGAATGCTGGGCTGTGAAGAAGATGGAATGAGAATGTTGGGGTGGATGTGTGGTGTGACAAGAATGGATAAAGACTTCTAGAATTACCGTGACCCTGGATCATAAAGGGCTATTGAAGGACACCGTGGATTTTAGTCAGTACAAGTCTGACAGTTCCTCCCACTCTGCCCTGGGTGGGAGGACTCATTTGATGATTTTACCACGATAAAAAAAAAAAAAGTAAGGAATGAGTATATTAGAGGAAGTTTGAAAGTCGCGCCGGTTACAGGAAAGTTGAAAGGGAGTCGTCTCTCTTGGTATAGATAGACATGTGATGAGGAGGGACGAATCGTATGTGCCTAAAAGAGCGATGAATATAAATATTGATGGATGGAGAGGGAGAGGAAGACCAAGGAAACGATGGATGGATTGTGTGAGGAATGATATGAAAGAAAAAGGAGTAAACGATAACGTGACGGTTGACAGAGGAGAATGGAAGAAAATAACGTGTTGTGCCGACCCCAAGTAACATGGGACCAGGTCAGGAAGGTGATGAACATGTGTACAAAGTCCTACAAACTACTATCACTAATTACACATACAGGGTGTAAACGGACCCATAACCAAGCCGTCAACCAAGCATTCTGTACATCAAACTAAGTAACTCTACACAAAAATTATTCTTGGGAAACGACTTTTTTTTGGGGTGAAAAATCACATTTTACGGTAGGACTCAATATAACTCAAACAAAACATTGTACTGATGGATGGATTGAATAGTACGGGCGTCGTGGAGGTGTTTAAAGATCTTACATTATAAACGTGTATTAAAAAAACAACTTTTGAAAATGTTATAACTTTTCGAATTTTCGTTTAGAATTTTCCCAGGTATGGTCAAGAACAAAAAAAGATCGCAATGGCGGGGAGAACAAGTACCTTTCGGCTTCGTTAAGGGTCTTTTTACACCCTTTAAATACATTTCATGGTTAATCGATTAGATATGTTTTGAGACGATCGACATTTTATTAGGATTAAGTATAGATAAGCAAATAACCATGCAATGTTTTCACTATAATTATGAAGATTTGAATACTGTATCCCAAAATGTCCTGCCAACAAGTTCGTACGATAACAACATGAGCACCGAAACTAAAATTAATAGTGTTTAGGGTACACTGCATTGCATGAATTCAAACAAGTTTGGTGTGTAGTGTAGGCTTATCCGGAAATATGTTCCTATTAATGTTATTTGTTCCGATTTGGGTATCCGCCACTTTGGATGTGGCCAGGAGTTCAGCGGGATGTGTTTTGGAGAGGTCACTCATCAGGTTATCAGTAATGAATAAATTACAACCGGTATTTTGCAACTTTGATTTCAAACGAGTGTCCGTGGAGTTTCTTGTGCATTTAATTACAGATTAGCCTATGCCCGCGGCTTCGCCAGTAATTGTTCGGTAATTGTCCTACGGGATAGTACTACCGGGATATATATCTATCATGCCTACCAAACTTCATTCAATTACGTTCAGTAGTTTTCGCGTGAACGAGTTACAAACATCCATCCATCCATACTCAAAAGCTTTGGCGTTTATAATATTATTAAGAAGTATGATACTTACTGCTGCCCGCGACTTCGTTTGCGTGGAAATTTAAGTGTAAGAGTGAGAAAAAAAACCCAATGTCTTTTCCCAGGATATAATCTATCTCCTTACCAAATTTCATTACAATCCGATCACCCATTGTCACCCAGAGTTACTTTCCCATTTATAATAGGTATTGTCAAGTATGCATCGTAAAATCGGCAACTGCATAGGTTGAATCTGCATTAGGTAAGGTATATCGCATTATTTATTCTACTTTTCTTTTAAAAAAAAACGTTTCCCCACACTAGGAATGTCTCCTGTATTGTGGGTGCGTTTACAAACATTTAAACTCACATACACAAACAGCCAGACCCGGAACAACTATCTGTAGATCATACAAATATATTTTGTTCCGTGTTTTAATAAAGTCTTTGAATGGACTATTACAAAAAAATTTAAGAAACTCAAGAACCAACGTTACATCGTATTACAAGATAATTTCTAGCAATAAAATCTACATAACTAAGCACCCTTTCTAAGCTCCCATTTCCAAGAGAAAATGGGCTTACCCTAGTTTGAGCTAAAACACTAACTTGTGGTAAGCCCGGAACTTTCATAATTCAGCCCAGAATTATTACACCGCACACACACCGTATGCGCGAAATTGCATTTTAAATCCTTTCGCTAGTATTTTTAAACGCCGCCGTTTTAGGAGCCACAAATCGCGAATAGCTGTGAAAACGCAGATAGCGTTTGAGCCCTACAACATATTTTTAGAACAAATAAAATATACAAAAGCGTGTGCGAGTATATTTTTCAATACTTCCATTTTTATACTTCGCTGTGTAGGTAGATTTCATTCTGTAAAGCTGTGCTTTTTTGTCTTATAACTGAAACAAAAACATTTTTTATGCTTTCATTGATAAAACGGTACCCGTATAATTTCGTAGACACGTTCGTTCGACGTTTGGTGTCCGTCGTCTGTCTGTCTGTCCGGCCGGTAAGCACACAGCCATTTTAATGAAACATTACTTGACATTGTTGATGTAGTGTGAAATCAATAAAAATTGGATAGAAATTGTATTCTGTGCACCGCTGAACAATGGAGTAGCGAAATTCCGAAAAAAATGTTCTTAAATTCTAAACCTGTGCCTATGCTGTCGGTACACCAATACTAGCCTTTTTACTGATCACCATCATTACGATTTATAAACTTTTCTTTAACCAGTGTAACGCTAGATGGCGCTAGCCAGCCGTTAAGCCGGCTGTCAAGCCCGCCACGCCTAGCCGCTGCGTCACTTCCCCACTACGTGAGCCTTGCCCCGCCAAATGCCGAGCCGAGGGTGGTGAAGTAGCCGCCAGCCAGTCAGTGATATAAAACCCCGAAGCGATGATTTTGTGTATTCATTTGATAATTAATCAATCATTGTAAGGGAAAACTCAGCCCGAATAAAAGTATAAACCAATTCCTGTTTACTTTTTACCACTGTCGGTATACTTACCTTGTTTGTTTGTTAGTATGTATTGGTCAAATCATCCAACTGAATTTCGAACCGGTTCCCTCCAAACTTATACTGTCACTTACGGGATATCTTCCGCGATTGTTCATTATTTTGAGCTCCCGATATTTCGACGCTGTTGCAAGCGCCATGATCGCGGGTTGACTGGAGAATGCGGGTGGATGGAAAATAAACAATCACGCAAGATATCTCGCTTGTAGCAAGATATTTCGACGCTGTTGCAAGCGCAATGATCGCGGGTTGACTGAAACTGAAATATCGGGAGCTCAAAATAATGAACAATCACGCAAGATATCCCGTAAGTGACAGTATAAGTTTAGTAGTAAACCGTAACAGCGGTGGTCCAGCCGATTGAGCTGAAATTTTACACACACTTTTGGTTTGGTGATAATACATTTTTATGATAGACATGACTTAATCCTACAGTCAGGATCGCTTTCTCACGAGAGAACTCCTTAACGGTTTATATCACGGACATGAAATTTCTTAAACGCTTTTAATGTTGTAAACCTGCTCTTTTCATTTCAATAAAAGTTTGTTTTGACAAAAATAAAGTTAATCTTAGATCCAAGGCCTTCTTTCTCATCATATGCTCCTTGCATCCATTTCTGAAAGCCTGCAGAAGATTTACCTCTTTGCTTTTCAAAGATTTGACTTAAATATTAGAGGCCTTTATTAATTCCATCCGTCCTTATCATAGTCAGGTCAATGGAGTGAGAAGGGACATTCATAACACTGAAGGGTCGGTGAACCGCAGTGCTCACCGAGGTTGCGGCCGACATTACGGCGGGCCTACCGCGCCGTGCCTTGCGGAGGCCGAAGCCTACAGGGCCTAACCGCTACGCCGCAGTGCTGAATGGCGGTCAACCGGTACATGCCTTAGATCTTGTGGCTTCTCTGATATTCTGCTGAGTCAGTTGCTTTGTGGTGTGCTTTGCTAATCTGACCTCTGTTGCGTTCAATTAATAGTTTCTTCCTACTGTTTTGAACTTTCTTAGCATTTTTCTGAGAATTCATTTCTCTCCATCCATCACTTACTCACCACACTCCCTCAGTATCACTCAATTAAGCTAAAATACACCACTACACATAGCTTTAAAACCACTACCGCTACCGTGTCAAATTCTTCAAAATTTTAAATCCATATGACACACACACAGTCCTCGATAAATCCGCGCACCGTAGTTGCTATGAACTGTGATTGTACTTCGCTGTTACAAAATACAAAAAGTGAAACGTTCGCGTCATCCGTAACGAGGCGCCAGTTGATGGTACTATTGGCTTAGTTTCTGCATTCAGGTTCGTTTTTGTTTCGAATTCGAACATTGCGCTATTTTTCTGTTGGAGAGTTTAGTATAGTGTACATTTTATTTACGGTGCAGATACGGGCATTATGGATGTGAATTTGTCAGTATGTAGCAGACCGGAGTTTTCTTAACAGCATTTAGAAATACGAGGTGTAAACGGACTCTTCACGAAGCCGTCAACCAAGCATTCTGTACATCAAACTAAGTAACAATTTGCAAAAATAATTGCTGGGAAACGATTTAATTTTTCTGGGGTGAAAAATCACGTTTTATGGTAGGACTCGATGTAACGCATTGAAAACACTGATGGATGCATTTAATAGTACGGGGGTCGTGACCGTATTAAAAGTAAAGTTATAACATTAAAAACTTTTACATTTAAAAGAAAAAATGTGAAAATGTTGGAACTTAGACCCCCACTATCTCCGTAACTAGAAGGTTCCCAGGTATGGGCTAGAACAAAAAAATAATTGCAATAACAGGGAGAATAAGTGCCTTTCGGCTTCATTAAGGGTATTGTTACACCCATCGGATTGGAAATTATTTTACTCGGTATAGAACTGTAGTTATCGACAGCTTCCAGCTTAGTGGGGGATGCCCCCAGTTAGATGGTCTGAAGACCTATAAAAGGTTGATGGACAAGCTGGATGTGGAAAGCGGAGATGGACCTCTTTAGCTGTGGCACAACACCCAGTGCTCTGCTTATAGGTATTTGCCGATGATCAGCAGTGGTCTGCGAAAGACTGAGTTGATGAACAAACATCACGCCTGAAATCCCCGACGGGTTAGGCAGAGGTATATCTAATAGTACAATTAGCCACTTATGTTTTAAGTCCCATGTAATAGGGGCGAGCCTGTTGCCATCAACCGGGCACAAATCCAGACCTCGTGGCTGCTACTGAGATGTTTCTGATGGAAAAACCCAAAAACAGTTTTCCCGACCCGGGAATCTAAGCCAGGACTTCATGTACTCCTACTACTCCTCAATAGTCACGCTTGCGAACACTCACCAGCGAGGCAACAAGCAACTAGGAGAGAGTGAGTTGATTGATCTTCAGACTGACCGTATCAAAAGTAGATTGACCTGAACATCCACCGGCCCAAGAGTAACTAAACAAAATGTATGAGAGATCTTATTTATTCAATTCAGCAAACAATAAAATTACAAATTGTTATTCTAACTCAAAACCGCTCTAAACATTATCAAAATAACTGTTATAAAAGCTTTTAGTGTTACCAACTTTTATTTATAACCCAGGCCCTTAGGGCTCAAACACATAATCACGTTACGAAAACGCAACGTGCCACGTTGCACGGCACGTCGTCGTGACATAAAATCTCACGGTGCACTCCTGCAACTGTGCCGCATTTGTATTCAATATTCAAAGATGACGGACGACATTGAAGTCGATCACTTAGTAACCGTAGTTCAGGAGCGTCCCTAACTGCGGCAATTCTACAAATGCGCCACCGTCAGTACGACGTCTTTCATCGTGGCACATTTCGTTGTCGTGACGTGATTATTTACGTTGCTCGACGTGGAAGTCCACGTCACGGCACCGTGCCGTGGCACGTTGCGTCGTCGTAACGTGTTTATGTGTTTGAGCCCTTACTTTATGATTTAGGTTTAAAAAGTTATTTTTGGATGTCTATAATCACTTCAACACCTCATGTTTTTATTTGAAATTAGTTAATATCCCTTTAACAAACAAAAATATTTTTTCTACTATATGTATTTTGTAAAGATTTTAGAGCAGCGTTATTTTTGAAGCATTATAAGACGACATTGTCACAGTTTGGACGGCCGATGTTTGTCTAAGGCTGAGCGCAGACTTGAGTCACGACAGTTCTAAGACAGACTTGCCTCACATAGACAAGTCTGCCTTAAAACTAAAACGAAACAGTTTTGCCTACGACACGTCGCGCACCTAAAACGAAACTGTTTTGTCTACTACGACGACGTGGCGCTTACCGTTCAATTCTTTCTCAGTATGAACATGGAATTCATCGATACTGTTCTAATAATTATCCTAGTTACGCGCGCACTTGCAAAACGACGCAGACGTAAATACACCTTTGTATGTGTCGCCACTTAAGTTTAGGTACCTTGTAGTTAATGGGGGTGAGCCTATTGCCATCAGGAGTGCGATGAGCTCAGTTATTCCTCCGCTGTCGTACGCCAAAACTATTCCGGCATTGGCTCAGTTAAACGGCCTAAAAAAACACATCCTGGAAACATATAAAAGAAAGAAAGAAGAAAGGAAAAGGCACACAGGACAAAACAAAAAAAAATGGATGAAGACACTAACATTGTTAGACACACACACACACATACATACACACACACACACATACATACACACCCACACACATACACACATACACACACACATGCATAAATACAAACATCACACACACACCATACATCACCATCATCATACTTTTTTTTTTTTGTTTTTTTTTTTCAGTTTATCCGTGATCATGGCTGCTTGCAACAGCGCCGAAATATCGGGAACTCATAGAAAACATAGTACATAGTATTAATAATAATGAAGTTATAATAATACAAAAATGATATAAAAAGTAAACATAAGAAAAGCAAAAGGTAGTGGCAGAATCAAACCAGAAGAGACAAAGATTACGAGCAAAACCATCAAAATAGTCAACGACGAGCAGAACGAACAAAGTATTTGACAATTTTAAATCTGTGGCGATAGTGCCCTCTATATTTTTCAATTTGTACCTAAACTAGCCGTTTGCGCAAGATATTGAGAGACAAACGGGTCCTGGGCACGATTTATTGACCCCGATAAGTGGTGTTACGTTTTGTATTGCGTTGGAGATTTTGACCCGTTTGGAAAGTAAATAGGTTTCTATGTCAGCAGTTTTTAGGGATAAGTACACGTACCGCCGTGAAATCTTTACTAATATTCTAAAGCTGAAGACTTTGTTTGTTTGGTTGAACGCACTAATCTCAGGAAGTACTGGTTCGAATTTAAAAAATCTTTTAGTGTTGGATAGTCCATTTATTGAGGAAGGCTATAGACTATATAACACCACGCTACGACCAAAAGGAGCCGAGCAAAAAAATAACAAGTCAGAAGCGGCGGGTGAAACCTTTGGGCACAGCTAGTTGTTCATATTTTGAAGCGGTCCGTAAGCTGTTTGTATGTCTGTTTGTGTCTCTTGTTGCCTTAAGAATGAGTATTTATGGCTTTAACGAAATTTTTTCTTACGAAATACGCATGTATAATGTCGTCGGGGATAGTGCAATTCCGCGGAACTAGCACTGGATAATTCCGCGTATCTGAAAAATGTAGCCAATTTCAATTACACGTTGTCGTAGCAACTAAATTAATGAATTTAATAGATTTCTACTGTTAACAATACATAGAACACATGAATTGTTACTATTCATGTAAAAATGGGGTCAAAAATCGTTGAATTAAAAATATATAAACTTATAACCTGCCCCTGTAAACCTACACGTAGTGCAGATACGCGCACTTTACGTATGGTAGATTCGCGGATTTGCACTATCCCCGATGGCTAAATAATAAAAGCAGCACGGGTCGAGCTTTGAGGTTTGCCAAGGTCGGTGTGTGGTATGGTGACCACCTATTACATACCGAGTTTCATCCGTGCCTCGAAAAGCTCTTTAAGCCGTTGGTCTCGGCTGACATTTAGAAGTAGGGCGTTGCCAGACGTTACAGGTAGTCAGTGGCCGGAAAGTCTGACAACCAGTCTGATCAAGGGATAAGTACGTATTACCCAGTACTAACTGGGTTGTGGAGGACATTATAGGCAGTTGCTCCTTGTAAAATAGTATTCAGCCAACATTCAGCTGCAATGGTTAGACTGGAAGCCGTCACCAATATAGCTGGAAAAAGGCTAGACAGCATAATATATTACTATTAATACTAACGGGATATTTACCATGTTTACTGTTTTCTATGATTTGTCTGCTCATAAACACCCACCCGCAATAACTTCAGTTTATCCGTGATCATGGTGCTTGCAACAGCGCCGAAATATCGGGAAGTCATAGAAAACAGTAAACATGAAAAATATCCCGTTAGTATTAATAGTAATGTTAGTGACCATGATAGTTTTAAATCTTATATAGCATAATATATGCATAAATATGCATAAACTCCTTTTACAAATTCGTACCTGTGATTATCTCCCAAGCTATTCTGTTCGTTAATGCACTTAACGGTACCTTAGTGGTTACAAAACCACTATAAACTGGCCTTTTATTCCATTCCAACTCCGAACAACGCTAAACCAGCTCAAAGAAAACGACCCAGAAGTTATGTAAATACCACATTGCATATATACATACAAATCTCGAAACTTATACCACTGATCATGTATCATGGAGCCTTCTAAGCTCTAGTACCCACATAACATAAATTGAGCGTAAACTGATTTTATGCTCCACTGAACACGAATGTTCCTTTCACTACATTTTCTTTTTTCTTTTGGCTACTGCCCTTGTCTAAACTCGATTCAAATCCGTGTTTCCAATGGATGACATTTCCAGTTAAACGTATATCAACTTTATGCTTGTTTAAATTAAGTTGATTTCAGAATGCCTAGTTCTATTGAAATTCATAACAACAGTAACGTTGGAGTTGCAGCACTGCAGCACTGACTGAACTTTATCTGTGAGTGCGTGCGTGTGTGTGTGTTGTTTTTCCAAAAACACATAATATGACGAAATAAACAGCCATTATCTAAAAGTTAATTTATTTCATAACAGCTGTCACAATACAAGAACGAACTGAACCGCACACAATAGACAAGAGTAAGCCATATACTAAAGCTGAAACTCTCAATTAAACGTCTAGGCGTTCATTTATACAATCATCATCATTTTGTTTACATCTTTGGAAACTGAATCGCGAACACAGTTTACGTACTTATTTTGCATAGATATGTTCGGGTTATATCTGAGATTTCAAGTATTTGTTATGCGTAATGTTGTGGTCTTTACTTATGAATGGAAATGGGGACAGTAGGATATTCACTTTTGAATACGGTCGGATTTGTAAACAAAATAGGTTCATTGTAATGTTGGCCACAAATATAACTGTTGCTGAATATGAGATTTTTCATGGTGTTTTATATATCATCTGCAAAATCAAAATCAAAGCATTTATTTCAAGTAGTCCAGTTACAGGCACTTTTGAATTGTCGAAACAAAGACAAAAATGGAATGTAGCGACAGTCCCAGTCACAAGGCATAAAAACTGTGAAAGTACTGTAGTTGCCCATTCCCTAACGTGGACGGGCAAGAAACTCCATGGACACTCTTTTAAATCGGAATACTTTTACAAACTCTTGGTTACATCATTCATGTTGAGATGGTACATTATGTGAGAACGATGTAGCAAGATGTGTACGTTAAAAGTGTCCATAGTGAAAACAATAAAAAAAAAAAAGAATCAATTCAAATAAGCCGTGGCAACCGAGAGATGACCAGTCACAAATGAGATCGCCCGTTCACGAACATGACGCATGTATCAGCACCATTCAACTCAGCCATTTTGAAGGGAACTAAATGATCCGACACACGCGCCACCATCAGCGAGACATTTGAGTGAGCATGACATACTCCTAACCGCCAGGGCACATTCTAGTCAAGAAAAGACGTAGGTTTTCAGCGAATGACAGCTTTCTAGTACATAGTACTCACACTATATGGGCTATGCGGTTATATTGATTTGAATTTATACAATGCAAAGATAGTTGTACAATCTTCAGCAGCTCCAACATACTATTTAATGCTATCCATTTATGCGCCCCTGTCCTTGTGGAGCAGGACCGGCATTGAGCCAAGCAATTTTTATCAGCGATATAATCGTCCAACTTGTAATATGCTTGCACAGTGTGCGTTTAATGCATGTTTTAAATTTCGTTTCATTCAGTTCAAGAATACTTTGTGGAACTTTATTATAGCATCTCAAACAGTATCCCATGAAAGATGAGTAAATTTTAGCGAGTCTGCCTAGCCCTCCCTCTCCCAACGATGTTGGGGTCGGCTTCCAGTCCTGAATACCAGTATTTTACATGGAGCGACTACCTATCACACCTCTACAACCCAGTTAGTACTGGGTAACACGATACCCCTTGGTAAGACTGGTTGGCAGACTTTGTGGGCCACTGACTACCTAACGCCTGTCAAAGATCTACAAATGACAGCCGGGACCAACGGCTTTACGTGCTTCCCGAGGCACGGAGGAAACTCGGTATGTAATGGGCGGTCACCCATCCACAGACCAACCTAGGCAAGCACGGCTTAACCTAAAGATCGACCCGAGTGGCTGTTATTATTTAGCCACGAGCTCCTCCTCCGCTCATGGCAAATAAACGTATATAATATTATAAAATTTTCAGTTTTGGACCTGCAGTTTTGCAGTTTTCAACACAATAATTCCGTCAACATCCGCTTTGGTGTTCTTGTTTGAAACCGGAACAAACGGACGAACTCGGGACGTAGCTGCTCTCTCGAATGTGACCATTTTTAGAGTAAATAATGTTTAACTATTTTGTCATTTGTTGTTATGTTATGGCGACACTTGGGGGAAGCCTATGTCCAGCAGTGGACGTCTTTTGGCTGAAATGATGATGATGATGTTATGTTATGTGCTACAAATGCCTTGTGGTCATGCACCTTGAATTAGCTGTGGTTTAAACGTAATAGTAATCGAGTATTTTAGTATTCCAAGTACTTATAATATAACATAACATAACGTTTTACTTTCCGGATCATATTTTCAGGGCTAGCCTATTTATTGTCATTACATACCTAACATAACATCGCGCCTGTAATCCCCGAAGGGTTAGGCAGTGGTGTTCCTAATAGTACACCCACATTTCACCAGTTATGTTTAAATCCCATGCAATAGGGGGCGAGCCTATTGCCATCATCCGGGCACAAATCCTGACTCCGTGGCTGCTACTGAGAAATTCCTGATGGAATAACCCAATAACAAAAATCATAGCCATTAAATTAACCAGACATTAATCCAGGCTACCAGACCATCGTACCAAGGATACTGCAGATAATGGCACAGTTGGCGCAGTGTTTAAGCAATTGAATGCTGCGCCGCGAAAAATTATTTATATGGCCTACAGATAGTTGTTCCGGGTCTGGCTGCTTGTGCATGTGAGTTAAATGTTTGTAAACGCACACACAATACAGGAAAAGTTCCTAGTGAGGAGCAAAGCTAAAACATTGATGAAATAAGCCAGAGTTCAAAACAACAAGGAACAATTTCGTCAATAGAGCCTCGTTCACACAAAACAATAGAAGCGAGAAGTGACACAATTAATCATTATTAGTTAGTGTTGTCGCTCATTATTGTTATAAATTGGTCGACACCATTGTGTGGCGGTAATACGAAGCGACAAATTGAATTAGTGGTGCGACCTTTAGTCGACAAACGTTACAAGTTAAGAAGTGTTTCTTTTTCTTTCCGAGTTGATATTTGTAAAATAAGTTCATAGATTTTGGATTAATTTCCTTTTAATACTCCTAATTTTACTATATTTTTTTACATTTTAAAATTTTTCTTAAAATAAAAACAATATTTAAAATATTAAAAAAAAAATCCTTATTATAATATACTGCCTCGTTGGTCTAGTAGTCGCAAGCGCGACTGCTGAGCATGAGGTCCTGGGATCGATTCCCATGTCAGGCAAAGTGTTATTGGGTTTTTCCTTCATAAATTATTCAATAGCAGGCACTGTCTGGATTTGTGCCCCGCTGATGGCAATAGACTCGCCTCTATTACGTGGGACTTAAAACATAACTGGCGAAATTTAGGTGTACTATTAGGTACACCTCTGCCTAATCCTTCTAGGATTATAGGCGTGATGTTATGTATGTTTATGGTATTACTGGTTACATTGCAACTGTTGAAGTACTTAGGTTCTACTACTGCAATCAATCACATAACTGCACATAAAACAAAATTACGTACACTTTACGAGCGACACTTACGGTAGTGCAATGTCGTCAGCCGTCCAATGTCTTACCTACCCATACGATATACCATAGCACAACGAAAGTCGTATTCATTTTGTTTACACATAAAAGTCTAAGTTAGATTTACACATAACATCACGCCTGTAATCCACGAAGTCTTAGGCAGAGGTGTTCCTAATAGTACACCCAAATTTCGGCAGTGATTTTTTTTTAAGTAATAAGAGGTGAGCCATTGCCATCGACCGGGAACAAATCTAGACTATGAAAAAACCCAAGAACACTTTGCCCGACCTGGGAATCAAACTCAGGACCTCCTGCTCAACAAGCAACGATAGCCTAGTGGTGTCACCGTCGGACTGCCAAGTCATAGCTCTCAAGTTCGAACCTAAGACACCTCTGATTTTTTGGATTCATGTCATCATCATCATTTCAGCCAAAAGACGTCCACTGCTGGACATAGGCCTCCCCCAAGTGTCGCCACATTGACCGCTCCCGTGCGACTCGCATCCAGCGGTTCCTTGCAACCTTCACCAGGTCATCGGATTCATGTGCGTATTGTATAATTATCACTTGCTTCGGTGAAGGAAAACATCGTGAGGAAATCAGCATGCCTGAGAGATATTTCTCGACGGCATGTAAAGTCAAGTTAGAAGCCCATGGGCGGCATGAAAACCCTGACACCAGGTTAGGCATGAACCACACGATAAAGTAGAAGAAGAACATTAACATTAGGTTGTAGATACTTTGTAATAATTGCCTAATAAAAAGGCTATCTATAATTATCTACTCCTCGGCATCTTCTTATTCAAAAGGTGTTACAATAATTTTAATACCTGTAATAAATGTTTTAAACGTCATAAAATTCTTTAATTGCTGATTTTAGCTATAAAGATAATTATGAAGATTCTCGTTGCGTAATACTTTGGTTGGGGTACTCCTCGAAGCGCAACCATTAGTTGCGCTCAAAAATTCAAATTAAAAATATTATGTGTTTATTCCTCAAAGCGCAACCATGACGAAAAATAGAGAGAGGTGTGATGGATTCATAATCTTTTTTTTCAATTTTGGTTGCGCTTTGAGGAATAAACATATAATATTTTCAATTACAATTTTTGAGCGCAACTAATGGTTGCGCTTCGAGGAATAATTTAGTTGCGCTTAGTTAGTTGCGCTTAAAAATAGTTGCGGTTTGAGGAATACCCCCTTTGGTTTATTTGTCTTATAATATCTTTCACATTATTTATTGGATTGTTTAAAGTAATCATAACTCGTGCAAAACATTTAAAGTCTTGTAGCAAAATTCATGGAAAATAACTCTGATGTTTACTTTTCCCAAATCCCCAGTTTTGAATGGCACCTCGCAGGCCACCTGGAAGGTAGTCGTCTAGTTAACCGGACTATCCTGTGGGTGCCTTGAGTGTAAGGCCTCCAGCCATGGCAAAAAACTTACATACTAAACAACACTATACGCTAAGGGTACCCCCTTAGGGGTACGAGCCTCGGCTTAGGGTATTTCTGAAGGAGGACAGCAAAGGGACAGTCTAAATCTGGATAGAGTGCCATAATATCCTTAGGATATCCTTAGGATATAGCTCATTGTTATATTGTTATGTACTACCGCGCTCACTAACCGTGACCGTCAATGAGCGTAGTATTTTAGTCGTTCAAAAACTACACAGGCAGGCATTTTACTTTTGACTAAATTATTTTTCTTAAATAATTGAACACCATTGCTCTTAAAACGTGAAGGTGATAAAAACATCAAGAGGAAACCTCCTCTTGATGTTTTCTATCACCGTCACGTCTCGGAGCCAAAAAATCGAAAACATGAGACATCTTCAGCCCCCATGGTGGATTAGGGCTTATTTCTTTTGAAAGAGTAAGAGTAGGTATCATTTGTTTCTCCCAGCAGAGCGTACGTTATAGGCTGATTATGGAAGAAATATATTTGATTAAAATTAAACATAAAAACAAGCTTTTTAAAATGAAAAGAAAAAAATAGGTTCTATCAACATTGAACGCGCATACAAAGTTTCATGTCCGTGCTATTAACAGTTGAGGAATTCTCTCGTGAGGAGGCGATCCTGGCTGCAGAGTCAAAACTCATGTCTATCATAAAATGTATTGTCACCAGTACCAAAGGTGTGTGCAAAATTTCAGCTCAATCGGGTAACAACAAGTGGTCGAAAAACACTTTGCAAATTTTGATCACACATACGAACAGTGCAAGTTAAATAAAAGCTTGTAAAAAAATGCCGATTCAGACCACAAAAAACCAATAACCACATTGGCCCAAGAACCGTCCCCTGCAGAACACTTCCAATGACAATAAATACCAGAAGATACTCCATCTCTCCAGCGTCAATAAAAATAAAACAAATTGGGGGCAGGTCACTAAAATATTTTTTATTAAGAGTATAAACATGGGAACCATGTCAGTATGTCGTGTCAACGGAAACTCGTATGAGTACCATCGCATAAAAGTTTACGTGAAGGAATTATTATGAACATAAAATTGGGCTGGGCCAGTTCTTTACAATTTTTCTTTGTATTATTGGTGGTACTTAAAGGTTTAGTCGTTATTTTTATGTAGTCTAGTGTGTATAATTATATGTTAAGAACTTATTTTTTTTTAAACTGAAAGATTGACTACCAGTCTTACCAAGGTATCGTATACCCAGTATATGGGTTGTGAAGGTCAAACATAATGAAAACATACATATTGAGCTATATCTGGTTAGACTGGAAGCCGACCCCAATAAAGGGTGTAAGGGACAGCCCCCACAAACTGATGGGGTGAATTCAATATATCATACTTAGATCACCGGTACAAGAAATTATTTCAGGAATTTTATGGGAATCTTATAAATTTGATTTGTTTTATTTCCTCATGTATCGTTACCATGGCAAAACGCACGTAGAGAACAGCAAGCGCAACGACGAGTTCGATGAACGCTGTAGCTAGGCAGGAAGTGTACAGCTGATTTCACGCGTCGTTTGTTAGATTATTTTAACATCCATTATTGGATTTTTGATTTTAGCCGTATTATTTACATAAATGGAGTGCTGCGTACAGGAAATTTAATTTTACATTGAAATAAAGGAATAGTAACTGAAAAAATAAATAAAAATTCTGGTGGAGTATGATTCAAAATAAGGAGCTGAATGCACCCTGTCATTTTGCGGAGGACTGTCCCTTACACCCTGTATAGTTGAGAATTACGTCTAAGCAGATACAATTATTAATGCATTTTTCAATTCTTTTTGGGGTTTCCTGTACAGGATTACGGACACCACGTGATTTAATCATGTCTATTAAATTTGTCAACCGCCGCAGGAGTAAATAAAACAATAAGTACTACATTACAACCTAACAACACAATAAGATATGATCCTACTTTTAAAATTCAGTGCAATATTATTTCCATTAACGGCCTCATTTTTCGAAGCTACACAGATGACTTGGATTCCTGCCCAAACTACAAGAAAGCAACATTCTATAACGCCTCGATCACTGCCTTGGGCGCTGCGACTTGCGACACGACTAGCGTCAAATAACACGCGCGTGTGTCACTGGTTTCCTTTGCGCGAGCAGCGTCACTCCACATGTACGTTGGCGGCACCAATATAGAAATAGGTATCTAGATAACGCAAGAGCACTTACTTTGGGAGCCCGGCTTCAGCATTTTATGCTTAACGTGGCTACTGTCGCAGCAAGCTAATTTGTTTAAAACAACAACGTTACAGCTCAATAACTTTATTCTAGAACAAAAATGGAGTCTATTTTGTATAGTAACTTGTTTGTTTAGTAACGAAATAGTGCTTATGACATCATATTCATCATCATCATCATTTCAGTCGAAAGACGTCGACTGCTGGACATAGGCCTCCCCAAGTGTCGCCACATTAACCGGTCCCGTGCGTCTCGCATCCAGCGGATCCCTGCAATCTTTACCAGGTTGCAGGGACGTCATATTAGGTAGTCAGAAAATGGTACGCTTGGTTTTCATACTGACACCGATACCGATACTGGCGTTATCTAGGTATATCTGTGGTTGGCGGTGACTCGTGCCATGCTTTAAAAAACTTGTTTCTCAGCTGTTGCTGTCGCAAAATGTGTGTCGCTTATGCGCATAGCCCGTGGCCATGCCGTAAGGGTTTAACCAACATTTATAGTCCGCCACAAACTTAGAAGCCACACATTTTATATAAAAGAATCGCGTATAACAGGAGTAACGCTGAGCCAAAATCGGTGCTAAATCTGCGATTTAACGTTGTGAATGAATCTGAATCACTAGAGCGCATGAACCGTATTAGTAAGCTTCAGTTTTAGTACTTTCATAAATTATGCGATGTTTCATGGGATTAGTATGATTGTTGGTTTTATTTGGGTAGGGTTCTTCTCCTTGATTTTAAACTGTCTTGGTATAAAGTGAAATGCCTGAGGAGCTCGTGGCTAAATAATAACAGCCGCTCGGGTTGATCTTTAGGTTAAGCCGTGCTTGCCTAGGTTAGTCTGTGGATGGGTGACCGCCCATTACATACCGAGTTTCCTCCATGCCTCGGAAAGCACGTTAAACCGTTGGTCCCGGCTGTCATTTGTAGATCTTTGACAGTCGTTAGGTAGTCAGTGGCCCAAAAGTCTGACAACCAGTCTTACCAAGGGGTATCGTAATACCCAGTACTAAATGGGTTGTGGAAGTCAGATAGGCAGTCGCTCCATGTAAAATACTGGTATCCAGCTGTATCCGGTTAGACTGGAAGCCGACCCCAATATAGTTGGGAATAGGCTAGGCAGATGATGATGATATAACGTGTAATCCTACCGGCAGGAACTTATCATTAGCATGTATTTTTAAAACGACTGGTATCAGTAACTCAACAATATGAATACTGCTGTTGTAGATTTTGTAGAAAAAGTTGGTTTTTTGTTTACTTTAAAATAAAACTACTAAATTAGACAAAATGCACAGACTCATCTCACAAACCTCTAGACATATGGACTTAAACATAACTGGCGAAATGTGGGTGTACTATTAGGTACACCTCTGCCTAACCCTTCGAGATCACAGGCGTGATGTTACGTTATGTTATGTGATAATGAGTTCAGTACATATAGACATGATCATCTTCCATTTATTCGATAATACAGCACAGTCAGATTTAACGCCCAACAGAGAGTAAATATAAATACTCAATGTTCGTGACCTTATTCCATTTAATTTTCTCACAAAAGAATCTTCATCTATCTATTTAAAAGAGTGTCCATGGAGTTTCTTGCCCGTTCTTCTCCATAGAGATCTACGTTAGGGAATGGGCAACTACAGTACTTTCACAGTTTTTATGCCTTGTGACTGGGACTGTAGCTATTGTTGTCTTTGTTTCGACAATTCAAAAGTGCCTGTAACTGGCCTATTTGAAATAAATGCTTTGATTTGATTTGATTTGATCTATACTAATATTGTAAATGTTACGTGTATGGTATACACTGTACATAATAATTTTCTATTCTTATTTAGGTATCATCAACGAAAACTTACGACCTCGGTCAGAGCCATCTCTATACTGATAAATATTATAAAGAGGTAAAATTTGTTTATTAGCTCGTATGTAGGGGTAATCTGCGGAACCAATGATCCCATTCTAATAATTGTTCATACACATCATGCATACTAGCCGAGCTAACACAATTTTTGCGGACGAAGTCACAGGCGAAGTGCTAGTATTAATATAATAATTTTATTTCCTCCTCCAAATTTTTCTCCAAACTGCGCAGACACCAAGCCATCCAGAAATAATTTTTACAACCAAAATGGCCAAGAGAATTAAAAATCGTTCCAATAATGCATTTCTTCATTAATAAATACGACTTGGAAGAGGAAGGTCTACAGTTTTTTATGACTTGAAAGGTTCATAAACGCATGTACCGCAGATATAAAGATTTGATGACACCATAAAAGTCATGAAAAGTATTATGATGTTCAGTAAAATATATTTTTTTATTTGAGACTGAAGTAGGCCGGTCATAATGTGAGATATAGATTGCTGTACGAAGCACTTTGGGTCAACATTTGTAACTTCCATAACTGTAGACGTATGAAACGATGGCAGGCTCATCAAAAGGACAAGTTTATTCGTCTTGAAAATTCTGGGAATAAGATTTTTTTGTTCTTAATACTGAGCTTTTTATTATTAGACTGGCTCGGTGGTCTAGTACTCGCAAGCGCGACTGCTGAGCACGAGGTCCTAGGTTCGATTCCCAGTTCGAGCAAAGTGTTATTGGGTTTTTCGATCAGGAATTTCTCTTTTTTTTGGAAGTCGGTTTTGTTTTTTGCAAAAATCTTTTTTGAGACCAGAGGTCGGGTCCTAAGTGGAGCCGTTTTGAGATGCTTATGGAACTTCTGGGTTTACCCTATCCGATAATAAGGAATCTGACTAATGTAAAAATTAGTTCATGGCATACGCGTCGACATTAACACCTTCTCATTTTGGTCATTCCATTTACAAAATCAAAACATCTAAATCAAAGCATTTATTTCAAGTAGGCCAGTTACAGGCACTTTTGAACTGTCGAAACGAAGAAAACGATGAAATGTAGCTACAGTCCCAGTCACAAGGCATAAAAACTGTGAAAGTACTGTAGTTACATAGCATACATCACACTATACTTCCATAAAAAAAAAGAAATTCAAAGAACTGGTGAAGAATCCTCCAATATTTCTGTAGCCAGAAGTTGCACTTGCAACAAAATAACAAGCACAATGTAAGGCGAGCTAAGTCAGTGAGAGAGTGACGTGAAGTGTGAACACCGATAACAGGCTGCAGAGATTCTGTGTAAGGTTCCGTACACATAGAGTGAGGTTTTAATGGAGTAGTCGAAATTTCTTTAAAAAAAAAAGGTAATTGGAAATTTCTGTTTCTATGGAAAATTTAAAATCGGTCTAATTTAGCTGTTACACTATTTTTCGAAAATGTTCTCTGATAACTTTTTAGAGGTATGTGTCCTGCTTATACGTATGAAGTTTCATTAAAATCGGTTCATTCATTAAAAAAAAGGACTTGAAATTTTGTATGAAATGCCGTAAGTCGTAAACGGTCTTAAGAGCGAATTTAATCAATGAATATGAAAAGGATCATTTTTCATTCATGATCATTAGCACCACCAACAACTAAAACGTTTTCAAGAGCTATCACTAAAGAAAAAAAAACAATAAAAATGACGATACTGAGAACACTAAACACAATTTAAATGTGTTAATCGCGTTCAGTTTCACTGCAGAAGTTCGACTTTTGTACATGAAATATATAATTGTATGCAACGCCCCTTACAAAACGCAAGTAAATTTAGCGAAATGTGGCATTAGTGAGCTAAATACCACAACTAACAGAGTTAATTGTGGTGGCTTGCAAACAACAGAGCCCATTCATTAATATCACGACAAACCAACTAATTCATGTCATTACCATTGTCATTGTCATTTTTTTGTCATTATTTGTTTTGTGTTTTTTTTTTTTTGTTTTTATTGTCATTGTGTTGTTTGCCTAGTTCAGGCACACATCATGACAGAACTTGTATACCTTATATTTTTGAATAAATTTTATTATTATTTATTATTATTACCCAGTATTAGACTGCCCACCGAGCCTTAAAAAGTCAACTCTTCGTTGGCATGTTTTATTTTAATCGATTTCTGAAAAAAGAGGAGGTTATGTTTTCCACCGGCAGTGTAACAAGCCAAGTCACCGATTACCGTAAGTATAAAGGGTGTAAATAGACCCTTAACATATCTGATGTACAGAATGCTTGGTTGACGAATATGCGAAGGGTCTGTTTACACCTTGTATAACTTGGGATATGCGTGCTTACTACACACCTCCTGCATAACCCCACAGGGATTTCAACCGTGATGTTATGTTCACCGCACTGGGCAGAACTAATCGTTAATCAGAGTAGGGGCGACATTTTTCACGACGTTGCAACGTGGGGACCGAGTGGAATGTGCTGTTGGACGGTCGATTCCGAAAGGTCATAAATCAAATAGTTTTCGCTCATTTATGCAATTTAACTTAAGTTTTATTACGGAAGTATTAAAGATTATTATCGCAAAGAAATAAATGAAGCGTAAAAATTGGTCAGGTTAAGTTAGAACCTAAATAAAATCGCCCTCTTCAAAGCTTTCTATGGGAATTATTTGTACTTTCTAAGTTCGTTTGGAATGAATGAATGAATGCCTGAATGCCTGAATGAATGAATGAACGAATGAATGAATGAACGATTGAATGAATGAATGAATGAATTAATTAATTAATACATTTATTTGTCAGAATATTGTACAAAGCTGTTAGGTTCATAATGTATTAGGACAACAATTGTCAGCTGTGATGTCCATTAACACATTAATAATTAATGCTGCCACCGTTGAACGAAACATCGTGAGGATATTGATCGCTTACTAAAGCAAGCTATCAGTATAATCAATGCTCCTGCCTTCTAAGAAGATTTCTTAAGTCTTCAGTGTTCTGATATTATTTCGTTTACTAATAATTAATTTTTCTTACTTACTAATTACATTTTTAAATATTTTTATTAACAAAAATCATTTAAAAAACATTTAAAAATATAAAAAATAGTAGCCCACCGGTATCGGGAACAGGGTCCAAGCTACCGGTCAGGGCTCCAGAGAGAGGAGCCTCCTAACAATTCGTGCCGTGTCCAGGAGTACCGCTTTCTGAATCAAGTCCTTGATCCAGCTGCCTAACGAGAGTAAAGTAAGCTTCTATCTGCTATCTAAGAGTAGTGTTCTGATATTATTATAATGTCATAGAAATATCGAAGCATACGTTTCAGCAAGACGTGTGTCGCTAAACTAAATATTTTCCATATACTTAGTCTCCATAAGGCACATGTCCCTCCGCTGACGATTGGCGTATAACGAGTAGAGCTAAGAACTAGAAACGAGTTGTTTGGAAGTATGTAGCATTAACACTGAAAGAGATTTCGCGTACAGTGTGAGCAGTCAGCGGACTTCTATAGTTCTGTTCAAACTTTATGACGGCTCGGAAGTTAGCTGCGAGTGACGGTCTGCGCATTATACAGTCAAGAAGATACGTGCTCTGCGTCCCGCTGATACCTAACATCGTGTTCTGCGCAGCTTTACGTTAAGGATGATTTCCGCCAAAAGGCTCGCATCGCATCTGATCGGAAAGGATACGAACGGATGCGGCAAGAGTCGATCGCATCAAGCAGGATGTCGATGCATACGGTCGGCTCCATACCGTCGCTTGCGAACGTATCCGTTTCTGTGCCGAGTCAAATAGTTTCATACTTACCGTGTTGACGTGTTCTAATTCCGATCGGGTACGACGACAGGCGAATGGAGCCGATCGCGTGTCGCTGTATACTTTCGGCTACGATCGCGTGTCACGAAAGACGCCCGCGGTCAAGCTGCTGTTCGTGGCTTGGTAATATAGACTTTAAATACTGTGTACACGATTTGATATCGTTTAATGATTATAAAATCCGTTCTGATCCGATGCGATGCAAGCCGTTTGGTGGAAATCATCCTTTAGATGTTCCTAGCCACCCCATAAAGTTTGAACCGTTTAAATACCTGCGGAGACCGCCACTAGCAGCTAACTTCCGAGCCGTCATAAAGTTTGAACAGAACTATACATGAGAACTTTTAAGTGATATGAATGTGTTTCGCAAAATGGGGGATTAATGAAGACACTCAGTGTGAATGCGGTGCTCCTGACCTTACCATGGCTCACTTGCTGGAATATTCTCCCCATACCCACATTGGAGGATTTAAAAAATACTAATGACGCCGCGATTACCTTGGAAATCTACCGGGCCCAAGAAACGTAACAAGTCGTACCGTCGATGCGAAAGAAGAAGAAAAAGAAGAATGTATTTATAATTACACGGGACCTACATCATCGTCGGGAAGTGTGGCGCAGTGGCTGAGCGATTGGTTAATGCGCTGCGTGTCGTGGGCCTGATTCCCGCCATGAACAAATATTTGCATGACCTAAAGATAGTTGTTCCGGGTCTGGCTGTTTGTGTATGTGAGTTTAAATGTTTGTAAACGTTGTTTTAAGCTTTCACGGTTTACAACTAAACTTATACTGTCACTTATGGGATACCTTCCGTGATTGTTCATTATTTTGAGCTCCCGATATTTCGGCGCTATTGTAATATCGGGAGCTCAAAATAACGAACAATCACCGAAGATATCCCGTAAGTGACAGCATAAGTTTAGTTTGTAAACGTACCTACGATACAGGAGAAATTCCAAGTTTTTGGATTTAGATTTTTTTTTAAAGATATAGTCAGTCGCTTCCTCGTCTACGGTGGGGCAGATACCTAAGGATCTAAGTAGCAACATCGCCGCGTAACTACTTAGCATTTCCTCCCCACAAGAAACCGCAAGCAAGAGGACACGGCACCACGGCCCCCTATTAATAAACCCGGCCCAGATTTACACGAAGTAACGAACACATCTGTCGCCCCCTTGCATTGTCGCCCCCGCACAATCGCCCCCACACATTTGAATCACAAATTACAAACTATGGCTAATGTTGTGTGTAATTGTATGATTCTTTTCACTCGGGAAGCGGGGATTGTGGGATTAACTATATGTATGGGGGCTAGTTAAATAAATGGATAGAAGAAGTGCCTTTTAGTTTGGTTTATGGGTTGTATTTAATTTAATTAGATGCTGTTAAGCTTTTTGTTGTTGTTGATTTTAGTGATGAACCATACTCTACCAACTTATGGTTTGGTATGATTTTTATGCGATTTCTTTTTAAATAAACTTTTGTGATGCTTTTGAAGACACAACACACTTGACGATTTGAGCATGAGAAATTTAGTCAATCCAAAGCTCGTTAACAGTTACTTTTCAAATTATTTTTTTTATAAAATATATTGTATTTATTGGCGAACATTCAACACAATAATATTTTCCTGAGGATAAATACTGACAAACTTAAATAATTTAGAATCTCCTTTTTCAAATTAACTACAAAATACCACGATATACGTTACGTCGTCAATCCTAACTAACATTATAAATATAAGCAGAGTACAACCCGAATTGATTGTCAAATTCTAAATTAACGCGAGCGAAGCCGCGGGCAGAAGCTAGTAACGTATAATTCATAACCAAAACTCTAACAACAAACAACAACAACTCAACTCAACAACAACACTCTCACACACCTCACTCACACTATCTCACTCTTTCTCACTCTCTTTTCAATTTGAATAATCCGACAAGTTTTTCTATACTGAGAAAATATCGAATCTACCGAATCTACTCTCAATACTGTCAATCAAGACATTTTCGTTCGGAATCCGAAAATAACTCCGTTGCTCACGTAGATACACAATAGACTGTCCTGAAGTTTTATTTGAATAATGATGTCTTTGAGTCGAGTTATTTTTGGGGTAAAACTTTCAAGTTGTTAGACTAACAGTTTGTGGAGTCCTTAGGTTGAAGAATGTTACACATAAGATAACGCCTGTTTTCTTCGAAGGGTTAAGCAGCCTCTGCTTGACCTAACATCAACCAAGAACATTTTCGAAAAATAGTGTTACAGCTAAATTAGACCAATTTTAGATTTTCCATAGAAACAGATATTTCCAATTATTTCTTTTTTTTAAAGACATTTCGGAAAGTTCTCTGTCAAGCTTTTAGACTTATGTATCCTGCTTAAGCGTACGAAGTTTCATTAAAATCGGTTCAGTCATTTCGAAAAAAAAACATTTGAAAGTTTGGATGAAATGCCGCAAGACGCTAACGCTTTTAAGCTGATATTAGTTAAACAAGTGACGTCAAGTTATCGAATACTGTAAACCAATAAGGCAAAACTTTGCTTAGGAGTTACTTCTAGTAACTTAGTAAGTAATTAAACGATCTAACAAGGCTCTATAATGTAAACAAGATACCCAAATCGTGAGTTAAAACATTAGAAGCCACTTGACCTTGAAACAACAAGTATAACATCACGCCTGTAATTCCCGAAGGGTTAGGCAAAGATGCACCTAATAGACCCACATTTCGCCTGTTATGTTTAAGTCCCATGTAATACGGAGTGAGCCTATTGCCATCAACCGGGCTTAATTCCAGACTCCGGGGCTGCTTAACTTTGAAAGTTTGTATGCAGGTGGTAATCTCTGGAACTATTGATCCAATTCTAAAAATTCTTTCACTGGCAGAAAGCTACATTATAAGTAGATGCTATAGGCTATAAATTATATTCATAATATCTATACTTATAATATTATAAAAGTTGAAGAGTTTGTTTGTTTGGTTGAACGCGCTAATCTCAGGAATTACTGGTGCGATTTGAAAAATTATTTTAGTGTTGGATAGCCCATTTATCGAGGAAGGTTATAGGCTATAAAATTTCACGCAGACGAAGGTCACGAGCAACAGCTAATCATGCATATTCGCCGAGCTATCACATTTTTTGCGGATGAAATAGCGGGCGTAGTGCTAGTACTTGATATTCTGAAATGTGTCAACAATAATATTGCTTCACCTCTTGCCTGTGAACTCCAAGTCAACCCTGACCCAAATAAATCTACCTCGTTTCGGAAACTTTGCACCATTGACCGATACAATTGGCCTAATCTAATCTTCTAATCAATTAACAGCCTCACTTTGGACCTGGTCCAACTGGAGCTAGGGCTGAATTGACGACTGATTTACTAGCTCGATGAAATGACGAGATTATTGCTTTGAGATCTGTTGGATATTTGAAGGCTTCTATGTTCTATGTTAAAGGTTTTGGTTACCGCACTTAGTCCTTAAATGGTCCACCCATTGTGCGCGAGCCATGGTGGCGGTTACTCCAACTAGCCCAGCACCCTCCAGAAACAGATCAAACTTCCCGGTCTTCTCAGGACATCCGCAAGGGATGGTGTTCTAAGAGTTTCCTCGCGGATCTGGGTGACGCCGCGCCGGTGCATTCGAGGAGCACGTGTGCTACCGTTTCCTCCGCCTCCATGCACGCTCTGCACAGGGAACTGTCGAGCAGAGTTATTTACAGATTTAAAATATCAGTATGTAAGTATGAATAAGATAACCGTCATTCACAAAAACATAATTCCCCATTCTATGAGACCAACTCACTATATTGAACAGAATCATCGAATCCTTTCGTTTAGCCGCACTGCAGCCGCATGTTAGCCTGTCCCCTGGGCGTCCAGTCCAGGCCAGCCCAACATGGCCTTTATTAACGTGAAGCATACGAGAATTTAGTTTGTTTTGCTTTGAACAGCTTTTGGTTATTGAATAGTGTGTAATGAAAAGTGTTAACGAATGGAAAGATTTATTATTATAACTAGCTTCTGCCAGCGGCTTCGCCCGCGTGGATGTCGAAAAATATCCCACCTGAACAAACATAGTTACTTACCTTCATCCGCTGAGACACGTATAAATTAATTTACAATTGACAGCCTAAACACAAAAATTTGAATATCCTAACTTCAAAACTGACGGACTTTCATATAAACTTCCATCCCCTATTTTACCCTTTTGTGGGTGGAATTTCCAAAAATCCTTTCTTAGTGGATACTTACTCTTCACAAAGAACACACCCTCCAAGTTTCATGTCTCTAAGACCAGCGGTTTGGGCTGTGTGTTGATATCACCCAGTCAGTCAGTCAGTTTACCATTTTATTTATACTACTATAGATGGTAATGTAAAAAAATCAGCATCACTTAAAGTGAATCCGAAGATATCTTTATAAAGCATGATTCAGTATTCACGCGCGATGGCTTATTATTAGCGTATTTCATGTATAACTTTGTTGTTTCTATACCGATTTCATGATTCTTTTTTAAGGAATAGTTAATAATGTTAACTTTTTTAATTAGGGATGACTGAGAGTGTTATAAACGTTAGAGTAGACAAATATAATCAGAAAGCTTCGAACTGCTAAGCTATGGAGTTACACGTGATATTGTGAGTCAACCATAAAAGATAGACATATGCTGTCGTGGGATATTTTTTATATAATTTTAAGGAGAACATTTCCGTCATACATGATTTCTGTGTAGCTTTAACCATTAAGGTTGCACACGCGACGGAAGCTTAAAAAATGGAGTAACTTCTCCCGTTTTCCCAACATTTCCCTTCACTGCTCTGCTCCTATTGATTGTAGCGTGATGAAAAGTATACTATAACCAACTCAGGAGTATGAAAAATAATTGTACCAAGTTTCGTTAAAATCCGTCGAGTAGTTTTTGTTTCTATAACGGTTATACAGACAGACAGACAGACAAAAATTTTACTGATTGCATTTTTGGCATCAGTATCGATCCCTAATCACCACCTGATAGTTATTTTGGAAATATATTTCATGTACAGAATTGACCTCTCTACAGATTTATTATAAGTATAGAAGATGTTACTTGTATTTAGGAGGATTTTCTGAAATAGAGAAATTATATTCTGCACTCATTATAATTTTTTTCCATTTAATTTTACTGTGTCAATTGTGAACCATGGTTATAATGTATTTACAGGAATTCCCGGGAAATGACTTAAGCGTGATAAAACGGTATGAAGAACGCACGACAGAATTATATCTGTTAGATTTTGGTAAAGCCAGGGAAATTAATTGTTAAGCAATTTGAATACCAACTTATTTAATACTAGCTTCTGCCAGCGGCTTCGCCCGCGTGGAAGTCGAAAAATATCCCACCCGAACAAACAAAGTTACTTACCTTCATCCGCTGAGACACGTATAATTAATTTTCAATTGTCAGCCTAAACACAAAATTTTAATATCCTAACTTCAAAACTGACGGAGTTTCATATAAACTTCCATCCCCTATTTTACCCCTTTATGGGTGGAATTCCCAAAAATCCATTCTTAGTGGATACTTACTCTTCACAAAGAACACATCCTCCAAGTTTCATGTCTCTAAGACCAGCGGTTTGGGCTCTGTGTTGATATCACCCAGTCAGTCAGTCAGTTTACCATTTTATTTATATAGATGGTAATGTAATACAAAAATCAGCATCACTTAAAGTGAATCCGAAGATATCTTTATAAACTTTTATTGAGATATAAGAATAACAATAAGTTTAACCGATGTGCTCTTTCCTCTGCCGATTCTTGAGAACGCCTATTTTTCATTCTCTTAGCTTCTCTCGAATTTCGAGATAAAGATAATCGTTTTTTAGGTGGCATTGATGCAGGCAAATAAAAATAAATATATATTATTAGTGTATTTCATGTATAACTTTGGTGTTTCTATACCGATTTCTATGATTCTTTTTTATGGAATAGTTAATAATGTTAACTTTTTTAATTAGGGATGACTGAGAGTGTTATAAACGTAAGAGTAGACAAATATAATCAGAAAGCTTCGAACTGCTAAGCTATCGGGAGTTACACGTGATATTGTGAGTCAACCATAAAAGATAGACATATGCTGTCGTGGGATATTTTTTATATAATTTTAAGGAGAACATTTCCGTCATACATGATTTCTGTGTAGCTTTAACCATTAAGGTTGCACGCGCGACGGAAGCTTAAAAAATGGAGTAACTTCTCCCGTTTTACCAACATTTCCCTTCACTGCTCTGCTCCTATTGATTGTAGCGTGATGAAAAGTATACTATAACCAACTCAGGAGTATGAAAAATAATTGTACCAAGTTTCGTTAAAATCCGTCGAGTAGTTTTTGTTTCTATAACGGTTATACAGATAGACAGACAGACAGACAGACAGACAGACAGACAGACAGACAAAAATTTTACTGATTGCATTTTTGGCATCAGTATCGATCCCTAATCACCCCCTGATAGTTATTTTGGAAATATATTTCATGTACAGAATTGACCTCTCTACAGATTTATTATAAGTAGTATATAGACAAACACTGTTTTAAGCTTTCACGGTTTACAACTAAACTTATACTGTCACTTACGGGATATCTTCCGTGATTGTTCATTATTTTGAGATATTCAACCCGCGATCATGGCGCTTGCAACAGCGGCAGCGCCGTAATATCGGGAGCTCAAAATAATTAAAATCACGAAATAAATAATTAACAATCACGGAAGATATCCCGTAAGTGACAGTATACGTTTATTTAATACAGTTTGCTTCGTAAATTTACATCGCACCAGGGATGTTTCCTGTGTAAAAAAAATATGATTCTATTTAGTCCGTCAATTAGATTATTTAAAAATATTGGATACGTATTTTTTGTTTTATCAAATCAATAAAAATTGACGTCACTTTTCGGTAAAAAGTCAGTACACTTTACTTACAAGTATGACGTCACAGGAGTTTTCGACGCACTGTATCGACTTCATTTTTAGTTTTCGTGAAAAAAGAAAAAATACATGTCCAATATTTTTTGGATATCTATCTGACGGACTAATTAGATTTTTTTGGGAACATCTCTATTGACTTCACACCTATATTTAAAAGCTTGTTTAAAAAAATATTATTTTAACTAAAAGCTTGTATAATATTCTTTTAACGGTTTTTTCAAAACCTCAGTCATTCGTCAGCAACTAAAAAACACAGCATCTCAGAAACAAAACAAATGCGAGATCGAAAACCCATCTGTCTATAGAATAATCAAATCCTAGTTCAGTACAACGCGCGGACAGCGACATCTAGCGAGAGTGACGTGACGCACATCAGGTGCGGGTGTGTTCTTGTGCGCTCGACCGTGTCATACGCTCCGACAGGCTGTCGGAAAGCTGCTATATGTTCGGTACATCACTATGTGTTTATGTGAGCCTGGTACTCATGTTAACGGTTCATTAGATTTGTAGGACAGTGCTTTAGATATTGTAGGTAATGAACTAATGATGAACTCCTGGTAGATGTACACGACTGTGGATGATTTGTGGTTACAGTTTCGCCACCTTATTGATTTTTTTCTTGGCCCCCCGTGTCATAACCATTTGCAAGTGTAGAGTCCAAAATAGTAAATAACACCGAACGTAATTCAAAATCACTTTTTTTGAAATATTGACCCTGGACCAGTTTTGAGTATGAGTGTGGACGGGGTATAAGAAGTAGAGGAAGACCAAAGGAAACGATGGATGGACTGTGAGAAGGATGATATGGCCACGAAAGAAGGTGTCTGATGAGATGACACGAGTAAGAGAAATGCAAGAAGAAAACATGTGCCGACCCCAAATGATGGGATAAGGGTAAAAGAATGATGATGAGGATTGTCCTACACCGCAATTGAGTAACATTTTCAATAACAATCGAAAGAAAATGAACGATAATTCTAATGCATTTCTTCAGTTTGACGGCGCGGTTGGCGCAGTGGCTGAGCGATCGGCTGCTGCGCTGCGTGTCACGGGTTCGATCCCCGCACGGAACAAATATTTGTATGATCTACAGGTAGTTGTTCCGGGTCTGACTGTTTGTGTATGTGAGTTTAAATGTTTGTAAACGCACCCACGATACAGGAGAAATTCGTAGCGTGGGGCAAGGATTTAAAAAAAAAGTCAGCTTAACAAAGTAATCCAAAAAAATATGTTGAACTGCCTAAAGGAAAGGCATTGCCATTGTGACTGTGTCGCAGTAACCCTGTTGTTTTCTGCCAAAAATTGCACAGTTCCCACATTTTTTTTTTAATACCACGCGATAAAGAATAACAGAAAAAATAACGTATTTTAATTTCGAATCAAAGCAAAAATGAATCCTTACCTAAATCTATGCCATTACCAACTGTCAGCATCAACATCTGCCCAGCCTTTTCCCAAGTATGTTGGGGTCGGCTTCCAGTCTAACCGGATGCAGCTGAATACCAGTATTTTACATGGAGCGACTGCCTATCTGACCTTCACAATCCAGTTAGTACAGGGTAATACGGTACACCTTCGTCAGACTGGTTGTCAGACTTTCGGGTCACTGAGTACCTGTAAAACTGTCAAAGATCTACAAATGACAGCCGGAACCAACGGCTTAACGTGCTTTCCGAGGCACGGAAGAAACTCGCTATGTAATACTTGGTCACCCATACGCGGACCAACCTAAGCAAGCACGGTTTAACCTGAAGATCGACTCGAGCGGCTGGTATTACTTAGCCACGAGCACCAACTACTAAATAGTAGGTACCATTACACGAGTCTCAGTAAGTCAAAGCCCAAGTATTTACTCCAGCTAACTTACACGAACTCAAAGCAAACTACTTTGACAGTACTTAAAACTTACTTATGACTCAAACTTGTGTTATGTAATACGGTACATAGGTATTTAATACAAGTTAAACAGTTCTCTTGGAACTTAATTAGGACCTCCTTGGGTTGGTGTAAATCGTTGCTCTGAACGTTTCTGAGAGCTTAGTACTTCTATTTTTTTTTTGACGTAACAATATAACGCCCTCAAAGGGATAAGCAGAAATACACCTAATAATGCACTCACATTAACGTCACTTATGTTTAAGTCTACATTACTAAGTACTACATAACGCCTGTAATCCCCAAAGGTATAGGCAGAGGTGTTCCTAATAGTAAAACCACATTTCGCCAGTTTTGTTCAAGTCCCATGTAAGGAAAGCCTATTGCCAGCAACCGGGCAAACCCAGACTCCGTGACTGCTACTTAGAACTTCTTGATGGAAAAACCCAATAACACTTTGCCCGACCCCGGAATCGAACCCAAGACATTATGCTCATCAGTCGCGCGTTGTTTTCCCGCGCGACGATCATTTTGCTTCCTGTCTCTTCTTAGTCATTCACTCTTGACAGAGTGTTCGAGATCATGGGAGTCGCCCACAACTGCGGTTGCTGTCTTCGTGATCCTTTTCCACCGGTCTCAATTGGCCGCATGGCGAGCAAATTCTGCCACAGGAATCTTAGTGACAGATGTGATGAAGTCTGTCTATCGGGTTGGTAATCGATCACATGCTCTCGTGCTTTCGACACTACCCTGAATCACCAAACGCTCCATGGAATCATTTTTGCGGGTAACGTGTCTATAGAATCTGAGGATTCGTTATTGCCCAAGCGACGATAGTCTTTTTTTTTTTTATCGTCGTAAAATCATCAAATGAGTCCTCCCACCCAGGGCAGAGTGGGAGGAACTGTCAGACTTGTACTGACTAAAATCTACGGTGTCCTTCAATAGCCCTTTATGATCCAGGGTCACGGTAATTCTATAAGTCCCGCGACCAGCGACGATAGTCTTTGTTTAAAATTGAGTTCTTTGAGTATTGACGCGTTCCAATGAGCAGTCCAGCTTATCCTGAGCACTTTGCTTATCACATCACACGTCAGCTAGATCAATCCGTGCGGCAAAAACTAATTTTCGGTTTGAACATTTGAATGCCCTTGTAGTAATTGGATACGATTCTTGACAAAGGTCTCGAATATTCGCCGAACTAACAGATATACAAATCAGATACCAATTTCGTTTTCCCAGAATGTTGAAGTTTTAGTTTAAAGTATATTGAAAATGTCTATCACTACAAAACAATTTAATATGTTTGCTGGTCGACTGTTCAATTTAATGTCTAGCAAATAAATACTACGAATCGTTTCAATTAGCAAAGGGTAAGTACCCGGCCGTATGCAAAGATATGGTGTTTGTTATTCCCCAGATTAGACCTTCACAAGGAGATTTTATTCGGCTTTCATTTCTTCTATCTGGTGCGAACCCTGTGCGTGTGTGTGTCCTCTTTGTAGTTCATCATCATTCATCATCATTTCAGCCGAAAGACGTCCACTGCTGGACATAGGCCTTCCCCAAGTGTCTCCACATTAACCGGACCGTGAGACTCGCAACCAGCGGATCCCAGTAACCTTCACCAGGTCATCGGTCCACCTAGTGGGAGGCCTTCCAACGCAACGTCTTTCGGTTCGCGGTCGCCACTCCAGAACTTTTCGGCCCCATTTTGTAGTTCTGACAGAACTTATTCAGATCATCCCGCCAGCTCCTTCGTGGCTTACCGCTACTCGGCCTCTCTGTCTTAGGGCATCAAGTCTGTGCTATTTTAGCCCACATATTTTATCATATTATTTGTCGGCATGCAGCAGATATGACCTGCCCTGTTCTGTTTCCAAAAGGAGTTCAGATGTATGAACGTGAACGAAGCAAAAGGAGTATCTAACGATCGAAGCAGGTGGTGTTCTATAGTGTTTGCCTATTCCAATGAAAAAAAACGTGAATTTATGTATCATCATCATTCTCTTGCCCTTACCCCAATTCATGTCTTCTTCTTCCATACTTCTCTATTACTCGTCATCTCCTTTCTTGCCATATCATTCTTTACACAGTCCATTCATCGTTTCTTTGGTCTTCCTCTACTCATATACCAATCGACATTCATACTCAAAAGTTTCCTTACGACATTTTCCACATTCCTCCGCGTCACATGCCCATACCACGACAACCGATTACCACACAACTTTGCAGTCACCGGCGCCACTTTCAGAGTTCCTATTATATATTCATTTCTTTTTTTATCCATTCGCGTAACATCACACATACCCCTTAGTATTCTCATCTCCGCCACATGCAAATGACGTGACTGTATGTATAGTAAATTATGTCAAAAAACAAAAACAGTATCAAATAAATGCCACACCCAATCCCAACACATTACTGTATTTAACTTGGTGTCAGCCATTATTCAAAACTAAGACGGAGCGTCCAAAACTGTACAACATTGAAACGAACAGTTATTAGTTGTTGCAAATTTAATAGAAAACAATTCGTACGTTAAACCTTCGGTTATTTACGAGCTGTGTGCGTTTGTTACGGCTATTAGGTGTGGGGTACACTTGGTTTACAGTATAATAGATTATATTATTAATACTCGAAACAGGATATTTACCATGTTTACTGTTTCTTATGAGTTCCCGATATTTCGGCGCTGTTGCAAGCGCCATGATCACGGATAAACTGAAGTTATTGCGGGTGGGTGTAACATGGTAAATATCCCGTTTCGAGTATTAATAATAAAGTTAGTAACCATGATAGTTTAAAATCTTATATTATAGATTACGTTTTAATTTACCTAATAGTAGTAGAAGATGGTGGGACGCCTTGGATGGTTTTCTCGTTAATTGGCGAGAGAAGCGCAACAGCGAGAAAAGTGGAAGGAGTGGGGGTAGGCCTTTGCCCAGGAGTGGGACAGTCCAGCCTAGGCTAACAAAAGTCCTTTGCAAAGGTATTTGGCCAGTATGTAATACCACCATATCTATTTTTGTTGCAAAGCAGCATTGCTATGTTTACACCTACGATTTTGTGGAGATGCGTACGCATCCGTTCAGCTTTCCGCGTTTTTCGCGTCGTACGCATCTCCATTCAAAATCATTAATTTATATGGATAAAAGCTGAACAGCGCTGAAAACATGTGGTTAGTCTCTTAAACTATGTTTATAACACTTCACTTGTACACTATGTCACTGTGTGTTCATGCGGAGACTGCACTTTATGCAGAGAAGTCGTTGAGTACCACGTTTTCTCTTGCGTATTGGTGATTCTGGGCACGTTTCCAGATGACAGTGATGCAGATAAGTACTTTGACGCCTAAGTTTCCTATTGGTGTCGTTTTTTAGATGTTTTTATTTTCTTACTTTTAATCTTATTTTTATCATTAGTTTAGTTCTATTTGTAGTATGTCTACCCAAACCCTTTACATTTCGTTCGAAACTCACTACCAACATTTCGTCACCAATATGTACGACAAACTCTATCCACAGCAGTGGTGTGCCTCCACACTTCGGTCGGCGCCTGGCCGTCAAAGCTCAGCTCATTTCCTGTGTGAGGAAACGGGATGCGAGGCACTTCCCCAAGGTCGGCGCTTAGTGAATTTCGAGAGCATAGAGTAAGATTTCGTTGCAGATGTGACATGTTGTGTTTGTGTTTATGGAAATGTGTGTTTGTGTTTTAGCATTATAGATCGTACAATGGGGCTGTTAAAATCTTAACGGTAGTATTTAAACGAGCGAAAATAAATTCAAATTAAAGGTGTCAAAAATATTGAAAATGGGCTACTGAAATATTAAGTGAGCGACAAACAACGAGCGAATACAAATGTTTAAAACAGCGACATACAGCGAATACAAATTTGAGTTACTAGTTGTTCAATACGATCAGTGTGATAATTCAAGGACTCTGAAAAAAATTAAAACAAGGTTATTAATCACTAGATTGTAGATAAGGCGTAGTCGACGTAGCCCCGCTGCGCGGTGTTCCTATTTCTATTTGCAGGGTTTAAAGTAACCTAACACGAAGGGGATGGCGGGGTCTAGTGAGCGAGCCAAGTGAGCCAACTAGATTAGGTATGCGAATTTGCTATGGCGGCTCCAGATCTAGTCACCCTGTATTATATTCGTCACTGAACAGCCTGTCTGCACGTTCTGCATTCGCTAATCTTTGTCGCAATCCCATCTATTTGGATGAAATATTTTCTTGGCATCCTCCGTACTTTAGTGGCCAGTTTGTTGTGTGATTCGGTGTTTGGAATTAATTCTCGCTCAACTGAATGCCAATTCCATATACACCCATTACCATCTGTCTAGCCTTTTCCCAACTATGTTGGGGTCAGCTTCCAATCTGACCAGATCCAGCTGAATACCAGTACTTTACACAGAGTGAATGCCTGTTGTACATGGGCAAATTTGGCTATACTCTGAGGTATACCTCTACCTAAACTACCGAGGATTACAGACGTGATGTTATGTAATAATTGTATAGCTACGCGGCAGTACCGAGAAACAGACCGCGCCGATACTATTACAAGGGAATTCAATTCGCGAGCAATATTCCGACATGACCGCGTATTGCATGCGCGTACATGTACAGCTTGTACGACTTGCATTTCTGATGACGATAGACATTATTAAGTGATAGAATTTCATACTGTCAGGCAAATAGCTGCAGTATTACCAAGTTATCCACGAAGCTAGGTTCTAGAGGTCAGATAGGCAGTCGCTCCATGCTATACAATGCTACGCAATACCGGTAGTCGACTTCCAGTCTACCCAAATGGTTAGACTGGAAGCCGACTCCAAAGTAGTTGGGAAAAAGCTAGGCAGATGATGAGGCAAGCAGCTAATTGTTTATGTTATACAGGGTATAAATGGACCCTTCACGAAGCCGTCAACCAAGTATTCTGTACATCAAACTAAGTAACCCTATGCAAAAATTATTGCTAGGAAACGACTTTATTTTTTGGGGTGAAATATCACTTTTTACGGTAAAACTTAATGTAACGCACTCAAAACATTGTGCTGATGGATGTTTTGAATAGTACACAGGTCATTGATGTAATTAAAGTTAATTTATAACCTTCAAAATTAGTATTTAAAAAAACTTGTGAAAACAATGGATCTTTGACCTCAAATAGGACATATTTGAGGTCAAAGTTACTTAGTACTAGAAGGTTCCCAGGTATGGTTCGGAACCAGAAAATGATCGCAATGACGGGCAGAACAAGTGCCTTTCAAGTGGCTTCGTTAAGGGTCTATTTACACCCTTTGTAGGGTACCCAGTGTTTATTCATTTGAAAATTCTACCACGTTGTTGAATTTTCAACAAAGTTTTCACATTCGGCATTCAAGTCCATTAGATTTTATCAAAGTGACATTACTTATTTCACAACTGTACTACTATCTTTTTCAATGATCAAATAGAACTAAATCCTCTACATTCTGGGCATGCGGGCGGCGAGTAATGGGCGACTCGCTGTCTGACCATGGACCATGCCCGGGTCGACGGCGCGTTGTGTTCCACGCGCGCCTCAAAGAGTGTCAGCATAATGACGGGGCCCCCCTCTAGAGGGCCAAAGCCTGCCGGGGTCGCGGGACTCATAGAATTACCGTGACCCTGGAACATAAAGGGCTATTGAAGGACACCGTGGATTTTAGTCAGTTCAAGTCTGACAGTCCCTCCCGCTCTGCCCTGGGTGGGAGGACTCATTTGATGACTTTACCAGGTAAAAAAAAAAGGGTCAATTTACACCCTTTATAGGGTACCCAGTGTTTATTAATTTGAAAATTCTACCACGTTGATGAATTTTCAACAAAGTTTTCACATTCGGCATTCAAGTCCATTAGATTTCATCAAAGTGGCATTACTTATTTCACAACTGCACTACTATCTTTTTCAATGATCAAATAGAACTAAATCCTCTACATTCTGGGCATGCGGGCGGCGAGTAATGGGCAACTCGCTGTCCGACCATGGACCATGCCCGGGTCGACGGCGCGTTGTGTTCCACGCGCGCCTCAAAGAGTGTCAGCATAATGACGGGGGGGGCCCGTCAGAGAGGGGTCTCTAGAGGGCCAAAGCCTGCCGGGGTCGCGGGACTCATAGAATTACCGTGACCCTGGAACATAAAGGGCTATTGAAGGACACCGTGGATTTTAGTCAGTACAAGTCTGACAGTCCCTCCCGCTCTGCCCTGGGTGGGAGGACTCATTTGATGACTTTACCAGGTTAAAAAAAAGGGTCAATTTACACCCTTTATAGGGTACCCAGTGTTTATCCATTAGATTTCATCAAAGTGGCATTACTTATTTCACAACTGCACTACTATCTTTTTCAATGATCAAATAGAATTAAATCCTCTACATTCTGAAATATTTATCGAGTCCGAACGTGTTAACTGGAAATCTTTCAAAGAAAACTTCTTCTAGTGCACTTTAATCATAAGCACCTCTCGAACACCTTAAGGATTTTCTGAGCTTAAATACTTGCATTATTCTTCAAGTTCTTTTATTAAATACCGATCTGAAGATAGGAGAAAATCTCTTCGATTAAAAATATTGTAATGGTGTATATTGGGTGTCGGTGTTAGTTAGTACTAACACAACAGTTAGTACAAAATCGTGATCACCACGCAGCGCGCCCGCGCGCGGACCTCCAACTATGAATATAGTTTGTTCGGAATAAGTAACTGAATCGATTCCAATAATTTTTAAAACATGTTATATTTTGTCCCAAAATATTGAAAAACAGTTACAAGTTGGACACCGAGCGACATTAAGTACCTATCGCAATAATTTAGGTACCTACTGCCAAATTATGTTTATCAATGAGCTCAAGACGACAGCGACGTTGGAGGTCCGCGCGCGGGCGCTCTGCGTTGTGATCACGATTTTGTGCGGACAACCAGCTAACAGAACAAGCTCATAACTTTGTGATTTTTCTTGATACAGTTTTGAAATTTTGTACAAAGATTCTTTACATACCAATACTCGACACAATATGTTTCAGGTTTCGCATATACTAAAAATAATGTTGTAAAGTCTTAGGTTTGGTTCTCCTATAAGCCTTACCTTCACATGCAGTGGCTTGCTTAAAAACGCCAATACAAGGTGTACACGGACCCTTCACGAAGCCGGCAACCAAACATCCTGAACATCAAACTAAGTAACTCTACGCAAAAAATATTGCTGCCTCACGTTTTACGGTTGGACTCAATGTAACGCACTCAAATCACAGTACTGATAGATGCATTGAATAGTACGGGAATCATGGAGGTATTTAAAGTAAAGTTATAACATTAAAAACTTGTTTAAAAAAAAATATTGTGAAAACGTTGGAACTTTGACCCGCAATATCTCCGGAACTAGAAAGTATCCAGGTAGGATCTAGCACAAAAAAAAATATCGCAATGACGGGGAGAACAAGTACATTTCGGCTTCGTTAAGGGTATTTTGATACTAATTATACACGGTGTAAACAGACCCTTCACATATCCGTCAACCAAGCATTCTGTACATCAAACTAAGTAACTTTACGCAAAAGTTATTGCTGTGAAACGACTTTATTTTTTGGGGTGATAAATCACGTTTTACGGTAGGACTCAATGTAACGCACTCAAATCACAGTACTGATAGATGCATTGAATAGTACGGGAATCATGGAGGTATTTAAAGTAAAGTTATAACATTAAAAACTTGTATTAAAAAAAATATTGTGAAAAACTTGGAACTTTGACCCGCAATATCTCCGGAACTAGAAGGTATCCAGCTATGGTCTAGCACAAAAAAATGATCGCAATGACGGGGAGAACAAGTACATATGAGCTTCGTTAAGGGTATTTTGATATCAATTGTATTGTTCCGAATGCTGGGACACTGGCCTGCTTTCTGCACGACCGTGTGGATCGTAATCTACTTCGCGGAACCAGTGCGGGTTAGTGAATGCCATGTCGCATATCTTCATCGGTTTTTTTAGTTCAAGTACTATGTCAGTTTGTTTCCTCGCGTGTTTTCATTTACTGCTTTGAAATCAGGGGTGCGGAAATAATTTACACTGAATCTAACGACCGTTATTTGTATGATCTACAGGTAATTGTTCCGGTTCTGGCTGTTTGCGTATGCGAATTTAAATGTTTGTAAACGCACCCACGATACAGGAGAAATTCATAGTGTGGGGCAAAGTTTAAAAAATAAATAAAAAAAACTTTTCCACTGAACGACCAGTGCCCTTCACCGGGGTGATGAATGATATACTCCATGCCATTTATTCGAATTGGGGCTCCACTGAAGCACAAGCTCATGTCAGAAATATGACGCTTTTTATCCAGCTCAAATAAAAATTCTTTGAATTTTCGAACAACATCAATCAATTAACCTTACTTCACCCGTTTCCGTTAACCATCCGCAATTATCGAGCGATTAAAGAATCGTTGAATGGATCCGCTGCCTGTACACGGAATGAATTCGATTGATCAATCAATTTGCGCTGCACAATGTATTGTGTGGGGGTTAATGTGATGTGCTTGTCGCATGGCACACACTGTCCTGGAGTTTGGCGAACGTTCAAATGATTGAAAATCATAAATTTTCATCACTCAGGTTAAGCCGCCCTTGCCTAGGTTTTTCCGTGGATGTACCCATAACATACACGGTTTTAAGCTTTCACGGTTTACTACTAAACTTATACTGTCACTTACGGGAAATCGGGAGCTCAAAATAATGAACAATCACGGAAGATATCCCGTAAGTGACAGTATAAGTTTTGTACCCATAACATACCTACCTACATACAATTTAATTAACATTACATAACATCACGCCTGTCCCCGAGGGGTTACGCAGAGTTGTACCTAATAGTACATTTCGCCAGTTATGTTTAAAGCCCCATGTGAAAGGGGGCGAGCCTATTGCCATCAGCCGGCCACAGTTCCAAACTCCATGGCTGCTACTGAGAAATACCTGACGGAAATACCCAATAACACTATTTGATTCATCATCTTCCAGCCCTTGTCCCATGTTACTTGGGGTCGGCGCACACGTGTTTTTCTTCCATTCTCGGTGTCAACCGTCACTCAATCATTTACATCTTTTTCCTTATATCATTCCTCACACAATCCATCCATCGTTTCCTTGGCCAACTAACAAAATAAAAGAAAGAAAAAAGAATAAAGTTTATTTGACGTCAGTTCATCAAGCACACATAATAAAAGAGGTACAAAATAAAAAAAATTACAAATTAAAAATTAAAAAAAAAGAGAAAATACATGTGCTGTGTGCCTCACGGCTGCACCAAAAAGGTCCATTTCAGCATTCATGCCAGACAGGTGATGCTGTCTGACGCTGATCTTCCAATGAACCTTTGGAGGGTAAGTGATAACACCATTTGATTATTAATACTCGAAACGATATTTACCATGTTTGCTGTTTGTTTTTTGTTTGTTGCTTTTGTTTGTTTATTTGTTTGTTTGTTTGTCCGTTTGTTTAATAAAGTTAGTGACCATGATAGTTTAAAATCTTATACCATACGATTACTTTGAATCAATTCTTTCACGCCTATCGACTGTCCACTCTCTAAGACAGTGTATCAGAGGTTTTACGATTTAATCCCAAATACGAAATTATATGGATTACGAGATACGGTTAAGAGCACACTTAAAACTTATTGATGAGCCCCGAAGAGTGTTTATTGGCCAATCAAGGCGCGAACCGATTTAGGGGCTATAACGTATATTCTTAGTGCAATGAGAGGCTATCAATGTTATTTATATTATGAGGCTTATCAGATAATGAGCTATAATAAAATGTGGGTAAATATTTTTTTTTTTTTTTTGATGTTACATTTCGGGGTTTGGAAATATTTTCTGGGTTAAATTATTAAACATACCGCAGACATGTTGTGACATCCAGCAACAGGGTGCTGAGAGGCAACGGATGCTTCAGCAGTGGGAAAATTGGATGCTGATAAGCAATAGTGTGTCAAGCCAAACAGACTTAATTTTGAGAAAAAAAGCACCTAAGGATGTCACAAGAATCCTAAATTAATTGAATACATCAATATTTCCAAATTTTACTTTTTTGGGTTGACATACTATTGCTTATCAGCATCCAATTATTATATTATCATGCCAGAGCGACAAGGAGAAGAAGACTTATTATGTCACTAGCTTTTGCCCGCGGCTTCGCCCGCGTGGGTGTCGAAAAATATCCCACCCGAACAAAAACAGTTACATACCTTCATCCCCTTTTTAACCCTTCTGGGGTAGAATCATCAAAAACGCTGAGACACGTATAAATTAATTTTCCATCGTCAGCCTAAACACAAAATTTGAAGATCCTAACTTCAAAACTGACGGACTTTCATGTAAACTTCCATATATTTTACCCCTTTAGGGGTGGAATTTCCAAAAATCCTTTCTTAGTGGATACTTACTCTTCACAAAGAACACACCCTCTAAGTTTCATGTCTCTAGGACTACCGGTTTGGGCTGTGTGTTGATATATCACCCAGTCAGTCAGTCAGTCAGTCAGTCAGTTTACCATTTTATATACAACGTGTAACAGAATAAACGCAAGACCTCTCGTGTGGTGTCTCAGACCATGAAACTGAACAATTTTTGTTCTATGACTTTTGGAAATTGGACCGTTGTAGTTTAATACTTTTCATAATATATCTTGTATACAGTCCACTACACGTTTCATTTTGCTCCACCATGGCCTATCGTCGCGATCAGTACCATAAACAAAACAACTTGACTCCATAACTATTCCATTACTCAGAAGCTAAGTCAGGTCACCTTAATACTAGACAGACAGTTCTAAGAACCCTTGGGAAGCTTTTCTATTCCATCTCAGAAAATAAAATGAAAAAATAATAACATCCGAGCGACATTATTTGCTGTGACATGTTTGTGAGCGTCATGTACTTAGACTTGATTACATTTGTATGTTCTGGAGTATACTACAAGTATTTTTAACCTCCGACGCAAAAAGAGGGGTGTTATAAGTTTGACCGCAATGTGTGTGTGAGTGTGTAGAATGATGTAACCAAGAGTTTGTAAAAGTATACTGATTTAAAAGAGTGTCCATGGAGTTTCTTGCCCGTTCTTCTCCATAGAGATCTACGTTAGGGAATGGGCAACTACAGTACTTTCACAGTTTTTATGCCTTGTGACTGGGACTGTAGCTATTGTTGTCTTTGTTTCGACAATTCAAAAGTGCCTGTAACTGGCCTATTTGAAATAAATGCTTTGATTTTGATTTTTGATTTTGATTTTGATTTTGTCTGTCTCTGGCACCGTATACCCAATAACACTGATACGAAACCCCTTGGTAAGACTGGTTCTCAGACTTTTTTTGACCACTGACATGTGTGACGCGGCTTGACATTGAAGATTGACCTAGCGCTCCTTTATTAATAATATATTTGTCGGATATATCAGGATTTATTCCGTTAGGCTCGTACATCATGTGGGAAGAAAATGGGTTTCGTGCAATAAAAAAACACTCGGTGCGATACACTGTTTCTATTATACTAACAAATTACTTGAAATTACAATTTAACACAATAACACGGGACACAATGAATCGGGTACAGTTCCAGGACGTCTCAACTCCACTGCGATCTGACGCTCAATGTCGTCCTCGCCTCGAGCTGTAAACATCAGCTCTGTAGAAGCACACTGTGGTGTGGATAAACTTGTCAGTAGGCTTCGTGATGTCAGCACTGGCGCGCTTGCGATTCATTGTATGTCCTTACCAATGACCGGATCCAACATATTAGATAAAGTAGTCTTGGAATAATAAAATCCCTTAAACTGAATGAAATCAAAAGCAAATTACCAAACTCATTAGTGAACCAGGTAACTCGTCAAATAAACACAAATTAAACGAGGCAGACGAGAAATAAAACGTTCTAATGTAAACACTTGGAACGCCAGCCATCTGAGTAAGTTTATTAGCAAAAGTTGGTACGCTAGCTATCTCACATGTAAACATTTAAATTATGCGAGAATTTTAGATGGCTTATAAACAAAATTTTGCAGCGAAGTAACTTACTTGTAATGGTTGAATTTAAAATTTAAATAACTAGTTGTTATACGCAAGTGATTTTTTATGAAAAACTTGATAATATGATGACCTCTTTGACAGTCGTTAAAAGTAGTCAGTGGCCCAAAAGTCTGACAACCAGTCTTAGCAAGGGAGATCGTATTGCCCAGTACTAACCGGGTTCTGGAGGTCAGATAGGCAGTCGCTCCATGAAAAATACTGGTATTCAGCTGCATCCGGTTAAACTGGAAGCCGACCCCAACATAGTTGGGAAAAGGCTAAGCAGATGATGACATCCGTGTGTCGGGTCTTGGCAGTGGCTCGCAGTGGACGATCCCCGCTTACCATGTTCATAAAAAGCGAACTAAATAGGTACACATGTGCAGCTAAGCCGTCCACTGTAGTGGAGTGGGTCCTTATTGTCTATTTTCTGACATATTAATCAAACCTTCAAAGTTATCTAAGATAGGACCTATAGATTGAAGATCTTTTATATTAACATTCTTTAGTTTGGCATATTTTATAACATTTCTTATAATAATAGTTAATTTGATTACATGCCTCTGAAATTTTCCAATGTTAGGCTCATATATTACCTACGATTTATAAAAGATTAAGATTTTTGTTTTTATTCAATTTTATTTATATTACTGCGTCAACCATGATTCATCATCTGCCTAGCCGGCAGGTCGGCTGCCAGTCTCACCGGATGCAGCTGACTACCAGTATTTTACATGAAGCGACTGCCAATCTGACCTCCAAAGTTAGTATTGGGTAATACGATACCCTTTAGTAAGACTGCTTGTCAGACTTTCGGGCCAATGACTACATGTAACGACTGTCAAAGATCTACAAATGTAAGATTTTAAACTATCATGGTCACTAACATTACTATTAATACTAATAACGGGATAAACATGGTAAATATCCCGTTATTAGTATCTACAAATGTGTCAACCATGATTCGGCATAATGAAACGAACTCAAGTGTTTATACAGTCGTGATATTAACCTATAACAGCTTTGTAGAGGCTGCCCATTTCTGTAACAGTCGTTACAAATACTCAGAAGACCCATTTGCTCAAGTTAAACATTTTTATGCTATAGACAAACAAAAAAAGAACCGTCAGAGAAAGCAAAGCTAACACGCGTATCTATAGCCAAGTTAAAGTAATTACTTGAGTTTAAGTAATTACTTATTCAACCATTTTTATGCAATACAACAATTTAAACAAAGTAAGAACCGTCAAGAAAGCAAAGCTATAAATTCTAACTTTGACAGTTCTAACTTCAAGCAATTACTAAACTACATAATAATATTATAATTAAAAAGAGGTAGATATCGCACTAGCGCGCACAAATTGTTGCAGACAAATCAGACAATTGTCGTAATTTAAGTACTCCAAGTGCATACGTTCCGTATTATCCATCGCAGTCGTAACAACGCAACGATATTTGAACGCCGCCGCCGCTCAGTATGAAAGTAGCGTATCTTTCTTTATAATATCATTAGTAGTAGTAGTATTTATTTATTTCTCAGTATATGGTACATTGAGATCTTACATTAAACTTTATTTCACACATACTACATCCATTGAATCTACAGAATAAAAATCGTATCATAAATAATGACTTTTACTCAAGTAATCGCTTTGACTTGTCTATAGATACGGGTGTAAAAGTCTGACAAACAGTCTCGAGTTAACAATGAATATTTTTAATGTAGAATAAATACATTTTAGAAGTATCTCTATTCTCCACTCTCTACAATAAATTACTTGGGCTGAGGAGCGTCGGTGTAATTTCTCCGCGTTATATTTCCGACGGGCGGACGTAGAAAAAATGCCCGCCGACCGGGATTGCGGGCGCGTACATTTATCACAGCATATCCGTGCATTTTATATGAAAAAAATAGGCCGAGCGCTAGTCGGCCTTACACAGGAAGGGTTCCGTACCACTGTACAATATTTTTTACTACTTAACCGAAAAAAACACGCTTCTTGTGTGGGTAATTGGGTACCCACTTTAATTTTAAGTTTATTTTATTTATACAGGGTGTAAACAGACCCTTCACATAGCCGTCAACCAAGCATTCTGTACATCAACTTTACGCAAAAATTATTGCTGGGAATCGACTTTTTTTTTTGGGGTGAAAAATCACTTTTAAAGGTAGGACTCGATGGAAATCACTCAAAGCTTGTGCTGATGGATGGATTGAATAGTACGGTGTGTAAAGTAAAAGTGTGTAAAGTAAAAATCTTACATTAAAAACATGTATTTAAAAAAAACTTGTGAGAAAGTTGGAACTTTGACCCCCAATATCTCCGTAACTAGAAGGTTCCCAGGTATGGTCTAGATCAAAAAAATAATCGCAAAGACGGGGAGAAAAAGTGCTTTTTGGTTATATTAAGGGTCTATTTACACCCTTTATTTTGTCTTAGCGGCCATAGTAATAACCTGTGAAAATTTTAAATGGTAACATACCATGGTTCAAAAGATACAGCCATATGACGAACAGACAGCTGATCCTTAGTGATAGGATCCCATGATCCCATTGTTACTTTTTCGGTACATCTTCTTATATATTAAATTCTCATGTCACAATGTTAGTTACTATACTCCTCCGAAACGGCTTGACCGATTTTTATGAAAGTTTATATGCATATTCAGTAGGTCTGAGAATCGGCTACTATCTATTTTTCATACCGCTAGGGTAGGTGGGGTAGGTGATAGGGTAGGGGTGTTAGGTAAGGTAGGTAGCTATGGTAGGTAGGGTAGGTTAAAAAAGGTTCATTGCACAGCTAGTAACTCTATAAAAATAGATGTTACTGACAAAAGCGTATTTCAGGAATTCAAGAAAATGACCAGATTTATTGAATTTTTCCGACGTGTGATAACACAATGACAAAAATTGGGGTGACGTTGGTGTATTGAATCTTAATTGAATTTAAATTACAATTTATATTGTAGCTGTCGGCCAATTTGTGATTTTGTAACACTGGGTTACGTTCATCAAATTGGGTCGCGGAGTTTATGCGACCGTCGTACCATTTAGCGGCGTCTGATTTAATTGGAAGCATAACATTGAATCACGAAAATCTGGGTCGAGGAGCTGTTCCATAATTTATTATTACAAAATTCTGAAGTTATTATTTATTTATGTTGTAGTTTTTACTTACACACCTACCATACGGTCGAGTGGCCACAAGCACGATTGCTGAGCATGAGGTCCTAAGTTCGATTCCCAGGTGGGGCAAAGTGCTATTGAGTTTTTCCATTGGAATTTCTCAGTAGCAGCCACGGAGCCTGGATTTGTGCCCGGTAAATGGCAATAGGTTCTCCCCCTATTACATGGAACTTTAAACATAACTGGTGAAATATGGGTGTACTAAGCTATTAGTTGCACTTCTGCTTAACCCTTTATTTTTCCGTCGGAGATTACAGGTGTAACGGTATGTTATTGGTCCTACCATAAGCGTTCACATTCTTCCTAAGACAATATCCATCCATCCATTTTGTCTATCTCTTTTCCTTATTCATCTAACTAATATTATAAAGAGGTAAAATTTGTTTGTATGTAGGGGGTAATCTCCGGAACTATTAATCCGATTCCGAAAATTCTTTCACTAATGGAAAGCTACGTTATCCCTGAGTGACATAGGCTATATTTATTTCTAGGAAAAAATAGGGGTGGGGGGGATTTGGGGAAAATAAATGTCCACCCGTGCGAAGCCGGGACGGGCCGCTAGTACTTCATAAACCGTATCTTCCCCACAATATGCTCCAACTTTCTTAGCCATTTTTATTTAAACCTCAACTACCTGCAGCATATGTGTCAGCTTCATTAACAATGAAGACGACGCTTCCTTGCGAGCAGCACCGGACAGGGACACAACCTAACTCGCATCAATTATTTAAAGAATACACGCTGCCCACTGCATTGCAGCTGACTGTCAACCTAGAGGAATTGTAGAAGTATTAGTTTAGAAAGTATGCAGTAAGAGACATGGACATGTGACTATGAATAGATCCCCATGGAGTATTTTTAATAACCGGTGAATAGATTCTACGCCTCGCGGTTTCACCCGCGCCGTTTCTTTTTTTTTAACCGACTTCTAAAAAGGAGGAGTTCTCAGTTCAGCTGTATGTTTGTCACTTCATAACTCCGTGATTACTGGTTCGATTTACGTGATTCATTTTTTATTTAATAGAAGGATAATTAATTCTCGATAGGTGATGCTTTTATTTTAGAAAAAGGATTAACGATCCGCGCAAAAAAAAACACATGAAAAAAAAAAAAAGAAACAAAAAAAAATAATATTAAAAAAATAAATAAAAAGGAATAAATAAATTACTAACTTTTTATTAATTGATAGAAATTGTTACAAAATCCGATTCAAATAATGCAATATTTTTATAACCATCTACGCGGACGAAAGTCGCGGGCAACAGCTAGATGATCTATAAAAGGCTGAAGTCTTTCGGACTACCAACAACACATTCCACAAACATTAATATTCGCTCAGATTTGCAAACATAATACATAAAGATGTCAGATCGAATATGTCATCAACACGTTGCGTGTGATACCGATCGACGTTTGCACATATTCCCATGACATTCTATGCATATGCAATGGGCTTATTTCACGTATGTAATATTACGGAGATATTTGTTTGAAACGAAGTTGTAAGTTCGTTTTTTGATGCCGTGATGTCAAGGTCATGTGTGTTGACTGATACTAAACGGAATCTAAAGTAACTGCTTACGCAGTTAATATAACATAACATCACGCCTTGTAATCCCCGAAGGGTTAGGCAGAGGTGTACCTAAAAGTACACTCACATTTCGTCAGTTATGTTTAAGTCCCATGTAATGGGGGCGAGCCTATACAGGGTGTAAACAGACCCTTCACGAAGCCGTCAACCAAGCATTCTGTACATCAAACTAAGAAACTTGACGCAAAAATTACGTGCTCTGTACGCAGCACTCCACTCCAAAACCAACAATGGATGTTGAAATACTCTAACGAACGACGTGTGAAATCAGCTATTCACTCCCAGCCTAGCTACAGAGTTCATCGAACTCGTCGTCGCGCTTGCTGTTTGCCACGGTAATGATACGTTGCATATGAGGAAATTAAACAAATCAAATGTATTGGATTCCGATAATAATTCTGAAAAAAATCTTGTAACGGTCATCTTAATATGATGTACAGAATTCACCCCATCAGTCTGCGGAGGGCTGTCCCTTACACCCTATATAGGCGCAGATAGACCATACACACGCGATGCCGCGGACAAAAGCCACTCGAAAATCCTCAAACTTTTCAACCATCAAAAAAGTATTAAAACATCTTGCGTCTCCCTAAGCTCCTTGCTTCCTCACAATTCTTGAGTAACAAATTACAAAATACCAGGGACGTCACTCAAACGAAAATGATATATGAAATGTCGTGAAATGCAATCTGTGTGAATCAGTGGAAATATTGCGCGCGGGGCAACCGCATTGGGAGATACTCTAGTTCTGAATTCTGCATTCAACGCTCTGAGATTGGACTGGCTGACGGTACGGAGTGGTTTGATGTATTATAATGCTGGGTTTTTTTGAGTTTTGGATATGTAAGTTGTGGCGTATACTTTCTAAGTTTATCTTGGTTATTACTGACTTCAGTACAGGAAAATGTCGTGAGGAAAACTGGATTTACAACTTCGTGATCATCCATTACACATTGAAACCCATCCGTGCCTCAGAAAGCACGTAAAGCCGTTGGTGCCGGCTGTCATTTTTAGATCTTTGACAGTCCTAGATTAATGCGGATTGTTGCGGATGGACTGTCCATTTAAGTATTATTAAAGAAACTGTCTCGTTGGTGTAGTGGTCGCAAGCGCTACTGCTGAGCACAAGGTCTTAAGTTCGATCCTAAGATAAACAGGATGCATGTTCAGTTAATCAATTCAGCTGCATTCAGTTAGACTAGAAGCCGACTTCAACATAGTATTGAAAAGACTAGGCAAATGATAATTAGCTAATCAATACGTTTCTCCCCCACGAATATAACATGGGAATTAAACATAACTGGCAAAATCTGAGTGCAGGTACTAGAAGGTAGCCCAATGCTTTGGCGATTACAGGCATGATGATGTTTTGGTTTAAAAAGCAACTCCGAGCACAAACTAGACGAGATCAATTGAACTAACCGTAACAGCAGTGACGTCAGTGTGAGGCGAGGTGCACGAGATATATCGCGCCCCGTTATTGCCAAACGAACAATGGAACGTGAGTAGTAGCAGATGCACAATTACACTGTAACCTGCCAGTGTGCGTGTAGATTGTGAAGGGATATCAGTACTGGCAGGTATTTAGATGATCCCTAATTCACAATTGGATTTCCTAAAACAATATTAGGGATTGTCTCCACCGATCACGTAATCAGGTTGAGTTTGCCACGGATCACGGTGAGTTGTATTCACAGATATCGTGATCCGATTTTCTCGAAAACTTAAATAATGTTTTTACCCACTGATCACGATATCTGTGGCTCTAAGAAAAAAAAAATATTTTCGAAACTGATCACGGTGTACAGAGACTAGAAATAAAATATATGTTACGGCAGGTAAGCAGTAGGGGGAACACTATCCCCAATTATCGACGTCAAACGCCATATTTTTTTCTGTTCTGTGGCCATAATGTCTTCAGTGATCCGTAGCAAACTCAATCTGATAACATGATCGGTGGAAGCAAACCCCAATAAAGGGTGTAAATAGACCCTTAACGAATCGGAAAGGCACCTGTTCTCCCCGTCAATGCGATAATTTTTTTGTTCTAGACCATACCTGGGAACCTTCTAGTTACGGAGATATTGGGTGTCAAAATTCCAACTTATACGTGTTTCTAATGTAAGATTTTTACTTTAAACACCTCCACAACGCCCGTACTTCCATCAGCACAATGCGTTGAGTGCGTTTCATCGAGTCCTACCGTAAAACGTGATTTTTCACCCCAAAAAAAAAGTCGTTTCCCAGCAATAATTTTTGCGTAAAGCTACTTAGTTTCATGTACAGAATGCTTGGTTGTCGGCTTTGTGAAGGGTCTGTTTACACCCTGCATAACATCACGCCAGTTTTTCTCGAAGAGTTCGTCAGAGGTGTACATTTTAGTACACCCACATTTCGCCAGTTTTATTTAAGTAACATTACCCTTAAGAGGAAACATGCAATAGGATGTTATGTCATTAAAATCGTTTAAAACCTCAATTAGGGTTTCCCTAAACGATTACACAGACATCTTGCAAGCAGAAAGTAATCAAAAGTTTTACACGCGTATTGTTACAAAGTTACAGACACATAAAGACTAACATACACGGCGCATTGCTCAAAATTGCCTAAGTTTGTGGGTAAGACTGCGTTTACACGGACAATTCCGAGTTGGCAATTGTTGGCAATATAATCTAAAGATAAAAGGAAGTAGGAAATCTCTCGCCGACTGGTCGACACTACGCGTGACCAGAGGGCTGGCTCTTTCTTTGGCCAAAGAATTAGCATTGCCATTCAGCGTGGCAATGCTGCCCGTCTTCTGGGCACGCTTCCAGATGACAGCGATGTGGAGGAGTACTTCGACGCCTAAGTGTCCTATTGTCGTCGTTGTTTATATGTTTATATTTACTTCCTTTTAGTCTTATTTTTATCATTCTTTATTCTTTATTGCACACAAAAAAAAAATTACATACAAATTGCAATAATTCACATTATTCACACTCATTCACACACATTCACACACACACATTCACACATACACATTCACATTCATTCACATTATTATTCATTTTTATTTTCATTTTTTTTCTTTTTTTTTTTTTTCATTCTTTAGTTCTTTTTATAGTCTGTATATAATGTACATAATATAGTTTAAATGAATAATAAAAGTATTTTATATCTAGAGATTGAACAGAATGCAGATCTGCAAAATGTCGAGTTCGGCCGAACATTCGGTTAAACTTAAAGCATGTGCCGAAGCTGAAGATCGGCCGAATTTCTGTTGAATTTTGCTCGCCTGTATTCGTCGAAGACGATTAATCACGTTAAATTGTTAGTGTAGAGAGTATTAAATCATAATGTTAAGGTTATGTTGCTCTTTTATAAAGATCCTTCGTTTTAACAAAACAAAAATGCAATTTATAACTATAGCTGCCCCGTCAGACGTTGACCACGACGCCATGTACCAGGTACCAGTAGCGAAGGGTCAATTTTTGTAAAAGGTAAGCCGGAGTACATATTTTTACTTTATAGATATGATATTATTGGCTATAGAATACGGAATGTGCCATTTTTCAAAGGGAAGCCGGTAGGAATCGGGTTGTATGGAACCTTCGCCACTGCCAGGTACCAATAAATTGTATACCTTTTGAAGAATGGATGATGAATTTTGTATGTGTGATTGGGTGGGTACTTAATACTCTAAAAAAATTTGATCAATATCGGTCCAGCGTTTAGGAGCAGTTCAGTGACATTCACACCAACCTGACACCTGCAAATAGCAAAAAAACGTAAAAAATATGAATTCCGCGGGCTACCCTGGCGTTTCCACCTTAATCTTGTAGTGAGTGGCGCTCCGACGTAGCCCGAAGCATTTCCAAACTTAAGTCCCTGCGCGCATTAGCGAGGATCAGTATAGAGTAGCAATCTTCAAGTGCGCACAATGCCATATAACTCTATACTGATTACTGATCCTCTGTCCGATCAAACTATCGGCCAACTTAAAATCGCTAGTGCGCGCAGGCTCTAAGTGGCAGTAGGCAGGGCACATTGCTCGCAGAACGGATGGCCGATGGGGCCGAAAAGTTCTGGAGTGGCGACCGCGAACCGGAAGACGCTGCGTTGGAAGGCCTCCCGCTAGGTGGACTCATGACCTGGTGATGATTGCAGGGATCCGCTGGATGCGAGTCGCACGGGACCGGTCAATGTGGCGACACTTGGGGAAGGCCTATGTCCAGCAGTGAACGTCTTTCGGCTGAAACGATGATGATGAAGAATCCACAGAACAGAGTCCATGTGAGCGCAGCTTTAGGAACATGAGAAAAGCTCACGTTTAATAGGCCAGGATATGTGGAATAGGGGAAACATTTCTGGTTGAGAAATGTTTTATGGACGCATTTCTGTTTGTTTTTGTCTCCATTTTAACCGTAAAAATATCTGTTTTCTCAGTAGCCGCCTTGGAATCTGAATTTGTGCCCGGTTGATGGCAATGGGCCCCTATTACATGGGACTTAAACATAATTGGCGAGATGTGGGTGTACTATTAGGTATACCTCTGCCCAACCCTTCAGGGATTACATGCGTGATGTGATGTTACTAGTTGGCTGCTACTGAGAAATACCAGGAAGAAAAACCGAATATCACTTTGCCTGACCCTGGAATCGAACCAAGAACCTCATGCTCAGCAGTGACGCTTGTGACCACTAGACTAACGGAGCAGGAAGTAATTTAAGCCCCGACGCAATTTAAAACAGAATTGAAGTCAACAACCCGACAATAAGTACTATGAAAAATTAAGTAAAATACCGGAAAATGACACGCCATTTCAAGCCTTTACTTCATTTTAATAAAGAATAATTTCTCTTTATTACATTGTATTGTAGCTAATCGGGCAGCTATATCTTACAGTGTTTCAATAAACAGCCGAAATTAGGTAACGTCTTGGACGGCCTAGTGAACTGAAAGTAGGTCATTTCCTACCATAGACTACATAAAGGGAGAGGTGCCAGGCATTCACGGTTGACATAACGCCTGTTTACCTTTTGGGGGTATGGAGAACAGGGTCCCCCATAGAAATGGGAGGATCCTCTGACAAGACGGGTGTTATATCTGGTGGGCTACTGGTTGACAGTTGTTGTCGGGTTCTTCTATATAGTCTTAAGTCGCGGATAACTTTACTTGCGTTATGTAGGATTTAGATGTATTTCGATGTCTAGTTCATCGTCTGTGTCATAGATGGCGCTGTAGTACTATTTGTTCTATGTTGCTGTAGTACCGTACTCTTTGTAGTGCCGATACAACCTCTTAGTACACCCACATTTTGCCAGTTTTGTTTCAGTCCCATGGAGAGTCGGGCGAGCCTATTATTTATCAGAAACCTGGTCCAAATTCAGCATCCTGATTGGGTAATACATTCTTCTATGAACATTCCGTAGGATTTTGAAGGAAATTAGTAATTAATGCTGAATTGTACCTTGACAAAATAAATTGGTATTTTTAAAAACTATAATATCTAACCACACATAAAAAGGCTGAAATAAATAAACTTTTTGCAAAAATAAATAACAGACTGACTTCCAAAAAAACCTAAAAAAGGTGGAAAATTACTTTCGGAAGTCGGTGGCGAAAAAGTCAAAGAAATAAACAAAATTCACCGACTTTTTTATGTGTTTTGAGTTGGTTACATAGGTACATAATGCCCTACCGTGCATCGTGGCTTTTGACCCCAAAAAAAAAGTCGTTTCCCAGCAATAATTTTTGACTTACTTAGCTAGATGTAGGTACAGAATGCTTGGTTGACGGCTTCGTGAAGTTCTGTTTACACCTTGTATACAACGTGTAACATAATAAACGCAAGACCTCTCGTGTGGTGTCTCAGACCAGGAAACTGAACAACTTTTGTTCTATAACTTTTGGAAATTCATAACATTTTTAGGTTTAACGTACAAGTGGATCAGCTGAAATGATTGCGTCCGTTCCTATTGAAAGTATTTATTTTTTTGCGAATTTCAGGAACTCGTAGAACAAAAGATGTTTAGTTTCATGGTGCGAGAGACCACACGGGAGGTCTTGCGTTTATTACGTTACACCTTGTATAGCGAAAACTATGTACGACCTGTTTAATATTCCTCTGTTTGTCGTAGAACCTCTATTTTCACATACTCTGTGTCCGGGTAATTGTAAGACTGGGGGTACATAGTCTAAGCTCAATGTAAACTAGTTAAATAATCTCATTAAAATGTGCCGAGGGCACCAGGGGTCTCGCAAACGTGTCTCGTTTTTTAATTTCATTCATTAGTGCGTTTTGTCGTGTTGAGGTACTAAGGGGCAGTGTATTCTTGGATCGTAAACTCGGCCGTCCATTGCTTTGTAGGATTTACAGTCGCGAGCAATGAAACGTATATACGTGTAAACGTATATACGTTTCGTAGACGTAGACTGTGATGTGTCATGTGTGTTTGTGTATATAAACAAACACACACACAAACATGTACACACTTAACAAAATACACGAGCGATTGTTCTTGCGGAATCACGTTTTCTACTTTAGGACCTATTATTATAATAGTATGGCTTCAAAAATACCATGTTCGTGAAAACGTTTAAAAGTTATAATCAATACATAATATAACATCACGCCTGTAATACCCGAAGGGTTAGGCAGAGGTGGGCCTAAAAATTCATCCACGTTTCGCCAATTATGTTTAAATCCTATGTAATAGAGGGCGGGACTATTGCCAGCAACCGGACACAAATCCAGACCCCAAGACTGCTACTAAGAAATTCCAGATGGAAAAACCCAATAACACTTTGCCCGACCCGGGAATCGTACCCAGGACCTCATGCTCAGCAGTCGTGCTTACGACCACTAGATCATCGAGGCTGTGTACTCAAGAGAGAGAGTAAAGCGGCACGAGCTCACTGATTGACAACTAATATTGCCCTGATTTTGCTCTGACAGGGCCACGACCCGTAATTGGCGACAGTGATTGGTCAAACCGCGGTCGCCTCGCACCCACTCTAAAGCCGTCAGCTGGAGTCACTTAAGCCGCAAAATCGCTCGTCATTTGTTTCGGCCAAGCAAGTAATTGCGCCAAATGCGTGATCCATCCCACTACTACAAAAAATTAAATTGAAAATTTAAAAAGCCCCCATCTCAACTAAGAAAAGCGAACAAACATTTGAAATGTCAATAAAATGGCTGAGCCGGTTTTGATAAAACATGTCTAATTGTAATATACACATCATGCCCTTTCATTTTTGATACCCCGTTTGGGTACATTTGAAAATATTCGATTATTTATCACCACTTTCATCATATCTCGTAAATGGCTGCACCGATTTTGAAAACGTATCTAAGAACCATCGCCAAGAAACTAGCTTTCAAATAAAAATAACTGCATCCAAATCGGTTCACTCTTTTAAGAGTTGCGGTGCCAGAGACAGACACACATTGCGGTCAAACTTATAACACCCCTCTTTTTGCTTTGGGGGTTAAAAAGTAGCACACATTTGTTCAGTCATTGTCGCGAGATGCGTGTCGTTTGAGCGTGTAGTTCGTGGCCAAGAGGTAACATTGATTAGTGCATTGTGCACGAAACACAGCTGTCTCAGAACACTAATATTAACCGCAGGTGCCAATCAGAGGCTCTGGGCACACTGTTTACACAATTGGGCACTGAGTGGGATAGTTCTCAGAGGTATATGTATGTGTCGGATATGTCAGGATTTATTCCGTTAGACTCGTAGATCATGTGGTCAGATGATGGGTTTCGTGCAATGAAAATACACTGGATGCGATGCACTGTTTCTATTAAACTAACAAGTTTCTTGAGATTATAACTTAACACAATAACACGGGGCGCAATGAATCGGGCTCAGTTCCAAGACGTCTCAACTCCGCTGCGATCAGACATTGACTGGCCTCCTCGCCTCGAGCTGTAAACATCAGGGCTCTGTAGAAGCCACGCTGTGGTGTGGCTAGACTTGTAAGTAGGTCGCGTGAAGTCACCACCAGCGCACTTGCGATTCATTTTATGTCCGTACTAATGACTATAAATACTTGGTTTGCAATTATATGACTAAAATAATAGAGAAAATAATAAAAACAAATAATATAACCTACCGCTACTTCAAAAATTTGAGGCGACCTTCTGGCCGAAATTACACTAATTGTGAAAAATCTAAATCATGTTCTTTGCATACGTGATTGAAATTTCTGCTTGCGCGCACAATATAACTGTTCTGCCTATAATTACCATAGTTTAATCATAGACAAAAAAAACTCTTAACTTTTCACAGGTTTCCACAATGTTCTTACCAGGATGACGTCTATACCTTGCACCAAAGAAATAAGAAGTATCTCCCGCTGGTAGTACCAGGTCCCCATTAAAGCAGGTCCCGTAATAGAGCAATAGAATTATCGAACGTTCTCAGCCATCGGAGTACGAGAAACGTACTCAATATTGAGGTGTAAGCAAAGTTTATATTACAGCCAATGTGGTAAACTAAGAGAGGAGCTCGTGGCTAAATAATAACAGCCGCTCGGGTCGATCTTTAGGTTAAGCCGTGCTTGCCTAGGATGGGTGACCGCCCATTACATACCGAGTTTCCTCCGTGCCTCGAAGAGCACGTAAAGCCGTTGGTCCCGGCTGTCATTTGTAGATCTTTGACAGTCGTTAGGTAGTCAGAAGCCCAAAAAGTCTGACAACCAGTCTTACCAAGGGGTATCGTATTACCTAGTACTAACTGGGTAGTGGAGGTCAGATAGGCAGTTGCTCCATGAAAATACTAGCATTCAGTTGCATCCGTTTAGACTGGAAGCCGACCCCAATATACTAGTTGGGGAAAGGTTAGGCTGATGATGATGTGGTAGACTAAGAGTACTGGGGCACTGGGCCCGTGCGGGTTTCATTCCCTCTCAAGGAGAGGTCAGTGCCCCAGAAATGGAAACATAATAATGCTGATTATGCATATGCTCTGGACGCATACCGCGACGGCTGGTTCGAGGAGGCACGGGTAAAGAGCACATGGATGGAACTGGGGGAGGCCTTTGCCCAGCAGAGGGCCAGTCATCATCATCATCATCATTTCAGCCAAAAGGCGTCCACTGCTGGACATAGGCCTCCCCCAAGTGTCGCCACATTGACGGGTCCCGTGCGACTCGCATCCAGCGGATCCCTGCAACCTTCACCAGGTCATCGGTCCACCTAGTGGGAGGCCTTCCAACGCAACGTCTTCCGGTTCGCGGTCGCCACTCCAGAACTTTTCGGCCCCATCGGCCATCCGTTCTGCGAGCAATGTGCCCTGCCCACTGCCACTTAAGTTTGGCTATTCTTCGGGCTACGTTGGTAACCTTGGTTCTCTTGCGGATGTCCTCATTTCTGATTTGATCACGCAAGGAAACTAGGAGCATAGCCCTCTCCATTGCCGTTTGGGTGACTTTAAGCCTTCTGATGAGGCCCATTTTGAGCGACCACGTTTCGTTACCGTATGTAATCACTGGCAACACACACTGGTCATAGACTTTCGTCTTGAGACACTGCGGTAAGTTGGGCGAGAAGATACCACGCAACTTCCCGAACGCTGCCCAGCCCAGTCGGATTCGACGATTGACCTCTTTCTCGAAGTTAGACAGAGGGACAGTACAAGGTACTACAAAAATAATGCTTATGCTGTTAAATTGGTTGCCGCGTTGTTTTTTCATTCATTGGCTGTTGCAAAACCAAAAGTCCATCGTCTGGACAGCGCCTTATACCAGCTAAATACCTAAAAAGATCACGTTTCGCTAATTGAACAATTAAAACAGAAAGTTAATGAGTAATTAATGTCTTTTACAACGCCCATGACACTTAATTATCGAACTTCTAATTGACTGTACATAATGTAAATTTTTCTTGTTTCCGTAACGAAAACACACAAAAAAAATGACGAAAATATTTATCATTCGTAAGTATTTGTGTGAAGATTTTTTAAAGTTTAAATGTTTTAAGTTTATAACCAAAGCGATCGCTTCGTACTGGTTGGAGAACCCAAACAACTGGTCCTACAGACGGACGGTGCCATTCGGTATTCCGAACATTTGAATAATAAAGGGTGTAAGAAGACTTTTAACGAGCTGAAAGGCACTCGTTGTCCCCGTCATTCAGACCCATACCTGGGAACCTTCTAGTTACGGAGATATTGGGGTCAAAGTTCCAACTTTTTCACAAGTTTTTTTTAAATACATATTTTTAATGTTTTTTTTTTACTTTAAACGCTGCCATGACCCCCGTACCATTCAATCCATCCAGCAGCACAATGTTTTAAATGCTTTACATTGAGTCCTTTTTTAAATACATGTTTTTAATGTAAGATTTTTATTTTACACACCTCCATGACCTATTGATTCCATCTAACAGCACAATGCTTTGAGTTCTTTCCATCGAGTCTTACCTTAAAACGTGATTTTTCACCTCAAAAAAAGTTGCTTCCCAGCAATCATTTTTGCGTAAGTTACTTAGTTTGATGTACATAATGCTTAGTTGACGGCTTCGTGAAGGGTTACGAACGGGGTTAGGGGAACGTTAAACACATGTTGCCAACTCGCTACTTCAAAAAGCTTGGCCAAAATTGTCGCATTGTCGTCTCCACCCTGTATAATTATCTTTCTACTTTAATATTTTTTTTTTTGTTGCAGTTACGGTAATCCTCATAATTCACCACCACCGTCAATCCATCCATGCAGCTCGAAAACCGTATGAGTCCTATCCTCCCCTCCAACATACCTTGGATTGCCGTCAATGTCTCCGTATATACTTCCCTTTATGCGCCTCTGATAAAAAAACCTACACTAACGAATGCAGATTTAGATGTTTGCAGTCAAGAGTGCAGAATGTGACACAAAGGGCCAAAATTGTCAGGTACAAAAAAAAGTTATGAATTTCCAAAAGTCATAGAACAAAAGTTGTTCAGTTTCATGGTCTGAGACACCACACGAGAGGTCTTGCGTTTATTCTGTTACACGTTGTATATCGCGTTTCTAATGTTAATGTTAGTGACCATGATAGTTTAAAATCTTATACAGGGTGTAAACAGCCTTCACATAGCCGTCAAACAAGCATTCTGTACATCAAACTAAGTAACTTTACGCAAAAATTATTGCTGGGAATCGACTTTTTTTTTTGGGGTGAAAAATTACGTTTTAAGGTAAGACTCGATGGAAAGCACTCAAAGCATTATGCTGATGGATGGAATCAATAGTACGGGGTCATGGAGGTGTGTAAAGTAAAAATCTTACATTAAAAACATGTATTTAAAAAAAAAACTTGAGAAAAAGTTGGAACTTTGACCCCCAATATCTCCGTAACTAGAAGGTTCCCAGGTATGGTCTAGAACAAAAAAATGATCGCAAAGACGGGGAGAACAAGTGCCTTTCGGATGTGTTAAGGGTCTATTTACACCCTTTAGGTACATGCATATTCCCCATTTGCTAGTTTTTTAATAATGATTTATTATGATTATTACAGATACGGGCCATGCATTCTGGGATTATGAAAGAAGAGATCTATTATAAACTTACTAAACGGATTAGAAGTGACTTAATAAAGTTACGAATAAAACAAAAAAAAACATTTTACACAAGAGTCTTCTTCCTAGCTCTATCCCACTTGAGGTGGGGCCGGCTCTCCTAATTTTCAGGTGCCAGGAGAGTCTGTCGTGGCGTGGCGGGTCCTGGGTGTGTGTGTGTCAGTTTAAAACAAGAACATTTTTTTTATTTTTCATTTTTTTTCTTCTTTTTTTTTTATAACGTCGCCCCACCCTCGGAATTTCTCCTGTATCGTGGGTGCGTTTAAATTCTCATACACAAACAGCCAGACCCGGAACTACTACCTGTAGGCCATACAAATATTTGTTCCGTGCGGGAATCGAACCCGCGACACGAAGCGCAGCAGTCAATCGGTCAGCCACTGCGCCAACCGTGCCGTCTAATTGCCTCGTCTACGACCTACTCTGTGTGTGAAGAAGCCTTTGCTCAGAAGTGGGACACTAAGAAGTTCCTATTGAATAAACTTGAGTTCCTCGTGTCTGCCTATAATTGGTTTTTCCTTTTAATTTTATTTACATTTGCTATGAAAACGGCTGATTCATGTACAAACATCCGCTTTAAAACGAAAAATTATTATTAAAATTATTTTTTTAACCATAACGTCTAATGCCCCGCTCACGTCTTCAGGCGATTCCACTTGCGACACGTGAATGTGTTACTTGTTTCCTTCGTGTAATAACCGTTGCGTCGCAAATCGTGTCGCAGTGAGTTGTGGACGGTCTTTCATTTGTTTTTTCCGCAGCAGCTGTACCTCGTGACCCAGTCGTCTGAACTACCATCAACTTTTTATTGTTATATAGCCTAGTATCGGGCCAATTTAGCCAGTTAACACCGATCCATTTTCCAGACTTCCTCTGGAGTCTGATAAAATCAAAGTTATTAACGGGGGTTTGCAGAGGGTTCGGCCAAGTTCGCCTGCTTAATAAAAACAGCGCAGTTTGAACCGAATACAAGAAAAGTTTGAAGTTCAATGATTTGCAGCTGTGCCATTTAATTTTATTAAGGCCACGGGTTTTTAGTGCTAACAATTTTTTTCGAGACGTTTTAGTACTCATAATATGTATTAACGAATTTTGCCTATTTTAGGATATTCATGTTTAAATAAAAAAAAGTATACAAGATGTAAAGGGTTTCGCCAGTGATGTTTAAATCGAGGGGCGGGCCAATTACCATAAACTGGGCACAAATCCAGACTCCGTGGCCGACTACTGAGAAATTCATGATGGAAAAACCCAATAACACTTTGCCCAACCTGGAAATCGAGTCCAGGTCCTCATGCTCAGCAGTCGCGCTTTCGACCACTAGACCAACGAGGCGAGTATTTATTATTTTCTTCTAATTAACAACTTGGCCGTGCCCACATGGCCAGTATTACATTTTGAACTCAATTCGTATGCCACACTCGCCAGCTTCAAGTTTTTTGCCGCCAATTTTCCGCAGATTTCTACTAAGAGAAAGTTTGCGACTTTTCTAATATGCCCTAGGATACCAAGAACTTTTTTCCGCGAACTATCCATATGTATGTTAATAAAATGTATGGTTGAAACTTCGAGGTTATTGGGAAAACAATTTTATTATGTGCAGAGCAGTGTTATAAGTATAACAGTCACTTTGTGCTATAGGTTAAAATTTCGCACAATTACGTAGAAAATTAAAAGAAAATAATGAAAGAAAAATACATCGTAACCGAGGTAGGTATTTTTTTTCAACCTGAAACTTTTCATAAATGAATTTTAATTTTAATTTTAATTTGAAGTATGATTCTTTTCGGCCATTTATTTCAAATATTTGTATATATTTGAACACAAATATATTTTCGTCAGGAATTTCGCAGTAGCAGCCATGGAGTCTGGATTTGTGCCCGGTTGTTGGCAATAGGCTCGCCCCCTATTACATGAACTTAAACATAAGGGTCAGTTGTTCACACCGAGACGTGACGCGCCGCGCCGCGGCGTGCTCTCAAGCCATTTTATGCTTTATATCCATTAGGATATGCTTAGTATCGTTTGAAAGACTCGGGCCGCGTGACGTCTCGCGGCGCCGCGAGCGGCCGCACGTCTTTCAAACGATATTATGCGTTTTCAACTGGAGATAAAGCATAAAATGGCTTGACAATGACACGCCGTGTCGTGTAGCGTCACGTCTCGGTGTGAATTGACCCTAACTGGCGAAATGTGGGTGTACTACTAGGTACACCTCTGCCCAACCCTTCAGAGATTGCAGGTGTGACATTATGAAGATATTTACGTTACACATCGAAAGTGGAAAATATATTATATCGAGAAGTACGTCATATCCATACTAATATTATAAATTCGAAAGTAGCTCTGTCTGTCTATTCCCTACAACATGGCGGCCAGAAAAAAATAAAAAAAGAATGGCTCAAAGTCTTCATGAAAAAATACCAGAAGAATAACTTTAAAACGCTGTCCAGTAATCTAAGCGATCTATGCTCGATTAGACAAAGGGTGCTAAGGTTAGGATAAATAATATCCCGCGGAACGCTGCCCTAATTGCCTTTTAATTATGATTTAAAGTTAACCGACGATTAACTTCGTCTAAACTCTAGAATCACGGCCCGAACATCGTTAGCAGGTAAACAGCGATTAATCAAAACGTTGGTTTGTTTTAGCCCAAAAGGGTTTTGCTAATTGTCCGTTGAATTAACTTTTAACTTCGGTCTGCTTCTGAGAAAATTCTGCTTGTAATCGAAAGGGTTTTCATTGATTTGATACAAATAAGTCTATAAAATAGAATAGAATAGAAAAAAAATATTTCAGACCGGACTCCATAGGGTTAGTAACAATTTTACTTACCTTCTAGTGTTAGTAGGTTACAGACACATACAATTAAAATTCAGCGTGGAGCTGCACCCACCTCCGCAGCATCGGGGAATCCCATCGATCTGCAAATACACTGAGAATACTGTTGGTGCCGCCGCGAACACGAGTCATCAGGGATGCACATCTATTTCTATAATCATCCTCGTAACAATTTGTGGTTAGTGCCTAACCTGGTGTCAGAGTTTTTATGCCGCCCATGGGCCTCTGACTTGGCTTTACATGCTGATTTGGTTTCTTCACAATGTTTTTCTTCACTGAAGCAAGTGATAATTAAACAATACGCTCATTAATCGGAGAAATCAGATGTTCTGGGTGCGCACTCGAGACCTATGACTTAGCAGTCAGACGGTCACACCACGAGGCTATCAAAGACTAGGCTATTAGAGTATGATAATGAAACACAATTGAGGAGCTCGTAGCTAAATAAAAACAGCAGCTCGGATCGATCTTTAGGTTAAGCCGTGCTTGCCTAGGTTGGTCTGTGGATGGGTGGCCACCCATTACATACCGAGTTTCCTCCGTGCCTCGGAAAGCACGTTAAGCCGTTGGTCCCGGCTGTCATTTGTAGATCTTTGACAGTCGTTACAGGTAGTCAGTGGCCCAAAAAGTCTGACAACCAGTTTTAACAAGGGGTATCGTATTACGTACTACTAACTGGGTTGTGGAGGTCAGATAGGCAGTCGTCCATGTAAAATACTGGTATTCAGCTGCATCCGGTTGGACTGGAAGCCGATCCTAACATAGTTGGTAAAAGGCTAGGCAGATGATGATGAGTAGACACCTACACAGTAGACACTACGTAAACTGGCTTGTTCGTGAAGGGAAGCCGGTAGGAATCGGCTTCTCAGGTGCCTTCGGCCCTGTACACAAAAGGCACGAGTCTGGGTTCGATCCTACGACAACTTGAAAGTTGGGGATGTTACCACTGAGCCACTGCTGCTGTCTAGAGGTGCAATAAAAAACATTCTGCGAAAAAACCGACTTCCAAAAAAAAACTAAAAAGTCAAAAATAACTTTACTTTCAGAAGTCTTCACGCGACGTCGCGTGATGTGGCAATTAACGTCACGAAAAGAACAAAATTACTGAACCGATTTTGATGAAATTTCTATGAAACCAATCGGGAAGTATATTCTTTCACTTAAAAAAAGAAATTTTCAAATCGGTTTAGAAATGACGGAGTTATGAGGTAACATCGTCATCTCATCTTTTGAAGTTAAGAGAAATGAAGTAAAAAATATAAAAAAAAAAAATATACTCAAAAATATTAAAAATACACGCGTGTGAAATATGCATGTTGAACCTAATCGTAGTGCGATAAGAATCAGTTTTCTAGAATCTGTATTGAAAAAATATTTTCATCCGTGTGTTATGAACTTATTTCAGGAACGGGGCGTCCTGCTACCCGGCGCCCTCTCGAGACAGCTCTAGTGGGCTCCACTCCACTCTCCCGCCGTCTTTTAATTTCAAACAGCTTTTGTAAAACTGTTGAATATTTGGAATGCAGTTTTTTTTTAAAGATTTATTTTCTATAGTTTACAAATGAAAATGAAATGAAATCTCAGATTTAGGTTCAGAATTCAGATTCAGATTCAGAAGAAGATTCAGAACAATTCAGTTCCAGAGTTATTTTTTTGTTTTTTAATTTCATTTTTTTAAGATTTTTTTAGTTTTTTTTTTATCTCTAATTTCAGATATAAAAATCTACATACAACTTTCATTTCGTTTTTAGGGTAATGTAGCCGAAAGGCAAAAAACGGAAAACTTATAGATTCGTTGTCTGTCTGTCTGTCTGTCTGTCTGTCTGTCCGTGTATGTCACAGCCACTTTATTCCGAAACTATTAGGACTACACAGTTGAAGCTTGGTAGGTAGATGTTTGAATAAGGTTTGATGTGTAATTTCTGAGATATGGTAGTTTTTCATCAAACTGCAGCAGTAACTTTGTTTTTCATTAACATACTATGAAAAACAAATTTAGTTTTGCTGTTGAATGTAATACTATACAACATATGAATGAACCTTCAAAATATTTTTATTATGTTGTTTGGTGCTACAGAACCCTGTGTGCGTGTGAGTACGACTCGCATGTGGCCGGTTTTTTCCTTTCATTTTTATTTTTACCGAATAAGGTTTATAAGGTAAGAAACAGGAAGAGCAGCCTGGAAATTTTGAATATTCGATTTGCCGGACAGCGTTGGTAAGGCCAGCTACTAAATATACATTTTTACAAAGTAAGTAAGTAAGTTGTTTAACATCGACACTACTAGCTAGCGCCATCTAGGGTTTCTCCCGAGCAATTTGCGAGCGACGTGAAGTGTTGCGCGCAAGCCGACGCGGCGACGGGCACAACACCGGGTGGGAGCACGCCAACTTCAGACACATTCATACTCGTTACCGCTAGGTCTGATACGTTAGGTAGACAAATTTTAAAATATTATTTTTATTTTATTTATATAAATATTCGTTGTTAATTCAGTAATTAAAAGGTTTATTGAAGAAGTCCCTGGCTGCATCCACTACAAAAACCAATACCCACACCGTATTAATAACCAAATCCTATGTACTTACAGAATGTTTGAATAAAATATAAAATTCTATTAATAATGCATGAAAAGAGGACATCTAATCACCACTGGCTAGTTGGAGTTGGTCCAAAAGTGGTGCCTGTCCGTGACAGTTCAATTTTCCGTCGCTTCCGAGCAAAAGCAGGCCATGTGCAGTTATCATGATTTTTAGTAGGAATTCGAACATTTGAGTTTCGTGTTCGTACCGGTTAAGTTATCCATATTTTTAGTATTTTGTTGTTCTTTATGTTTCTTCTGATTTAATAAGATACCTTACACGCGGGTCAGAACCAAGGATGTAAGGTGAAATTTAGATAGAGGAAGTGGATGCTAATGTGGAAGAAGTCAGAAACATTGTTATCAGCCATTTGTGTCCCACTGCAGGGCAAGGGCTTCCCTTCCACTTATCCCAATCCTTGCGGAACGGCGCGTTCGTGTTCTACGCGCGCCTCAAAGAGATGCCAGCAACAAGGAAGGGTTCCGCAAGGGCCGATGCCTGCCCGGACTGCGGGACTGTTCGAAAGGGATACCGCGGCCCTGGAACACAAAGGGCAAAGAAGGAACATGGATGGGTTTTAGTCAGTAGAAGTCTGTCAGTCCCTTCCGCTCCACTCAGAGCGGGGGCGGTAGGGGCGGCGGCGGGGGGGAGGGGGGCTTTGTGTCATTTTATGATTTCCCATCCGAACAAAAAAGAGTCGAGTTGGTCTCGCTATCTCCTTCTGGGCCTGCTGCGTTGCCGTGTACTGCTCTGGGACCCATTGTGTGGTACTTTAGCCTGTAGTTCCTGCGGCATGTGACAGATGTTACCAGCTCCATTTTAGCATGGCAGCCGTGTGACCTGCAACGGCAAGTTGAGTTTTATATCCATATACTTACTACAAAAATAAATACGTACAATATGGAAGCGACGAAGCGACTGAGTGGGATGTACATAGAATTTCCAAAGGGGAATTTAATGGCCTCACTTCCGCCATTTAAATTTTTGTTTCAAAGTTGCGGCCACGCATAAAACATTATATTAACTTAAAGTCCATTCATTGATGGCATCTTCATCAAAACTTTTATAGCTTATTTCTCGGAAACGTGACACTTTAGAATATTTTGTGTCATGCAAAACTTATTTGTATTGATACCAGCTATCGATTCATATAGGTTTTATGCGTAGCCGAAAATTATAAAAAAAAAATGGCGGAGATAAGGCCGACCAGGCTTCATTCAAAAATCTTCCAAGCTCTTTAAATCTTAGAGCGATCGTTTGTGAATACGGGGGTTGGTCACGTTTGCCAAGTCAACCTGTCCTTTTGACCTAGAAGCCAATATACTCCCCATCAGGCGTCCAGTGAGTGACTTTTGCCCATCTGTCACAGTTCAGTAAGATTCAAGATTCTTTATTTTGCATGAAATATGGTACATGATGGTCTTATAAAATAAAAGGTTTCACACATTTCGCTGACTTCCTTCAGCATGCAAACTTAAAATTAAAATACCTGACACAATGTACTCTTGGTTTAGGTACTAGTATTAGTTAAAAATTTAAGAAAATGTAATAAAATTAGAAAAAAAAAACATAACAAATTAATAAAATAGGAACAAAAGCTACTTAACCATTACAAATGGGTTTATAAGTCAAAAAACTCATTAATTGTATAGAACACGTTATTTAAGAGCCATTTCTTCAGTTTCATTTTGAAATAATTAATTGGTAGTTCTCTGATTTGTTTCGGTATTTTATTGAAGATTTTGACCGACATGCTATAGCAATTGTTTTGAAAGAGAGTGCTTCTACATCTTGTTATGGCCAGTTTGGTGGGATCTCTAGAGAGAAACTTTTTAGTTTCAATTACTTTAGAGAACAGATTTGGGTGTTTTTTAACAAACATCCCTACTTCTAAAATGTATAAGCTAGTAAGAGTAAGCAAACCCAACTTTTTGAATAGAGAGTATTGGAATCGCCCTTTGTGTAATCTTCCCATCCCATGGGAATTGATACTATTATCAGTAGAATGTCAACATTAACATTTTTGTATAACCGCGGGGACGACATTTAACACATCACAAGATTATTGCTATAGCTGTTGACCGCGGCCTTCGTACGCGTGAAATTATTATAAAAAATACTTCCCTTTTTTAATCGAATTTTGTTGCCAATTTGAAGGGTTTTAATATTTTGCACGGATTCCTAATTCTTATTCTTAAATACAAGTAAATTAATTACTCTTTGTGATATCAGCTATCTGCCAGTAAAAGTCCCGTCAAAATTGGTCCAGTCGTTTCGGAGATTAGCCGTTTGCCGTTTAAATAAAAATGAGTAGCATCAATATTATTTAAGTTATTACTTTCCCTCCAGGGCCCGCTTACTTTTCACACCATGTGTAACAATCTAGATTGATAGGGGTCAGGGATGATGATTTTCAATTAATTTTGCCACGTACTTTTTTTTCAAGATTAATTGAAGCGACCTTATTTTCAAATTAAAAGGTAAATTGGTTACGCAAATAATGTTCCGAACGAAGAAATAATTCGGTTACCTTTATAAATTGCCCATCTAGACGATACCTATATTTCCTGCCAAGTGGGCACTTCATTTTAACAAGGAGCGATTTAAATGAAGGTTTTTGCTTAAACCATTTTGAATCTAAAATCTGTTTTAAGGGCATTTATTTTGTTAGATAATAATTAAATTTAGTAATTTATGAATAGTGGTGATTTTTTATAAACTAATGATAATTACAGGGCTTTTTCACAATTTAAGGTATATTTTGATGCAAGTGTGCAAAGTTTATCATTACAGTCGAGGTGTGCTTTGCTCTATGAGTGTATAGATAAATAAACAACGTTATTTAACAAAGTATGATTGTAACATAATACCACAAAAATAGAACAAACAAGCACAAAGTATTTTCACAGCGTCCACTCCAGGGCTTAGAAAAGAAAATAAACAGAATAAAAAACAAATAAACATCGAACTGAATGAATACTTTGTAAAACGCGCCGGTAGCTTGTGGCCTCACAATTCCATTATTTCAGTGCCACAGTCGTTTTCTAGTCTGTGGCGTAGAATAAAAATCCATAGAAGCGTTACTTCACTTAAACTGATATGAGTTGGACGCTCCACTTTATTTACCGTTTTCGACTAAAACGTAAACGTTTCAACACAAAATGAATCAATAGTAAGAAATGTTTTTATTAGTGAACCGATAAAAATGATAAATGGTATTTATTTTGTAAATAGGTTTTTACAAATACTTTTACTACTCCGTGTCTGTTATTGAGAAATTTCTGATTACAATTTGCTCGTTACAAGTTTCTGTAATAATTTTAATCTATGTTCATACCCGCACAAACCCGTGAATACAATAAACTAACAGCAGGATTATTAAGTTAATTAAAATCTACGGGTTGAAGTAACGAGGCGCCAGTTAAATAAGTTGTTCATTAAGATGTTTTTGAAATTATTACATTTCGACGAATGTTGATTGTTTTGAAAGTATAACATACGGAATCGACTGTCTTGCTATGGGCATGTGATGAGGAGGGATGAATTGCATGTGACTAAAAGGGTGATGAATGATATAAATGTTGATGGATGGAGAAGGAGAAAAAGACTAAAGAAAAGATGGATGGATTGTGTGAGGAATGCTATGAAGGATAAAGGAGTAAATGATAGCGTGACGATGAGAGCGACGGAGAATGGAAGAAAAAAAACGTGTTGCGTCGACCCCAAATAACATGGGACAAGGCCAGGAAGATGATGATGAACTTAACATCACGCCTGTAATCCCCGAAGGGTTACGCAGAAGTGTATAGTCACAAAGCAGTAACATGTTTTTGTTACGTCTATAAGTCGACTTACGGTAACACGTAGTTCTAGCCGGATACACGTAGGCTCGGCTGGAAGCAGTCAGTTGAACTTAGGTGAATCTTTTTATTGCTAGGACACACCGACCAAATGGGTTAGAACTGTGGCCACTACATCCAAGTTGGTCACATCAAATCGCCAGTAAAAAGAAGTGTAGACCCACTTTTACCCCAATGAAACCGATTATAGCTAGTACTAGCTGTTGCCCGCGACCTTCGTCCGCGTCCGAAATTTATAGCCTATAACCTTCCTCGATAAATAGGCTATCCAATACTAAAAGAATTTTTCAAATGGAACCAGCAGTTCGTGAGATTAGCGCGTTCAACCAAACAAGCAAACTCTTCAGCTTTATAATATTAGTATAAATTAGTCGTGAATAAAAAGGAAACGCCAAAGTTTAACCAGGTGCTACCCGTGACACCTAAGTGTAGGTGGAGCCGGCTAGAACTATGTGTAACCGTAGTTCGACTATTAGCCGTAACGTAATATACTTAAGAAGATTCAAAAGCGAAAGAAAAAATTTTTGTAAAATAACTGTTGTCTGTGTACTTCGAGATAAGACCTACATAATAATATCTCGTAATAGCATGGCTTCCAAAATACAATGTTCGCTCTCTTATGCACTTGAAGTTTGAAAAGTGCTGATCTACAGCCTAATTTGAATATTGACTTTTGATTTTGATGGATTGGTCAGAAAAGGCAATTTTGTGTTAAATTTGAATTTTGCTTTAAATGTCTATCCTTCTGCCACCCCTTGCCAAACTTTGTATAGGTATGTATAAAGGGTGTAAATAGACCCTTAACATAACTGAAAGGCACTTGTTCTCCCCGTCTTTGCGATCATTTTTTTGTTCTAGACCATACCTGGGAACCTTCTAGTTACGGAGATATTAGAGGTCAAAGTTCCACATTTTTCACTTTTTTCTTTTTTAAATACATATATTTAATGAAGATTTTTACTTTACACACGTCCACGACCCCCGTACTATTAAATCCATCCATCAGCACAATGCTTTGAGTGCATTCCATCGAGTCTTACCTTAAAACGTGATTATTTACCCCAAAAAAAAAAGTCGATTCCCAGCAATAATTTTTGCGTACAGTTACTTAGTTTGATGTACAGAATGCTTAGTTGAAGGCTATGTGAAGGGTCTGTTTACACCCTGTATACCTATACAAGGCTTCCAAAAATATAAAAATAAACCTTAATTCCCAGCCAGGTAATTTAGTGACACTATGTCTATAACATTTTACTGAATCTTGCGAGATAAGTCGGACAAAAACCTAAATTAAGACTCTCAGGCATTCTTGTTTATCTCAGGTTCAGACTCGACTCATTAAAATCTTAACTAACTGATCCCCTCCTAACATAAACCAGGCTTATGTCCATTTTCACAAAGACTGGGCGATATCGAAATGAATGCCTAGATAAAACCGCACTATTCGGTTTTCAGCTTTTGAAGCTGATTAGAGAGTTGAAAATTCGACAACCCAATTTAATTTAGGCATTTATACAAGGTGTAACGTAATAATTGCAAGACGTCTGGTCTTTCGGACCGTAAAACTGAAAAACTTTTATTCAATATGTTTTTTTCGCAAAAAAAATTGAACTTTGTATTGGAACTGACGCGATCAGCTAATCAATATTATATGTGTCGGAGATGTCAGGATTCATTCCGTTAGGCTCTTTCATCATGTAGGCAGACGATGTGTTTCGTGCTATGAAAATACAGTGGGTGCGATACACTGTTTCTAGCAAAACTAACGAATAACTTGAGATTACAACTAGCACAATGAATCGGGTGCGATCGATGACTCCGCTGCGATCAAACATTGACTGTAGTCCTCGCCTCGAGCTGTAAACATCAGAGCTCTGTATAAGCACGCTGTGGTGTGGGTAGACTGGTAAACAGGTCGCGTGATGTCACCACTCGCGCGCTTGCAATTCATTTTATGTCCGTACTAATGACCGGATCCGACATATGATAACCCCAAAAATATGATTTTCAAAAAGTCAGAAATAGAGATCGGAAATTCGAATGCATATTTACCTAAAGTTTGAGTGTTGATTATTTTCAGCAGCAAAATTTGAAATCAGTTATTTAGCAGCAAAATTTAAAAGTCGAAATAGTTACTTACGCGTTTCCACAAATTCTTGCCCAGTTTATTAAAACAGAATAGAAATATTTATTTTTCTTAGTAATACTACAATTTATGCACACTCAATTTTTTTATGAAATTCTGCGAAATCGAGAAAAAATATATTTTAAGAAGCCGCTTCCACACTTTTACACCCTTAGCCAGAAAAAATGAACTTTTTCAACCTAGGCAAGCACGGCTTAACGTAAAGATCGACCCGAGCGGCTGTTATTATTTAGCCACGAGCTCCTAAATTGATTGATGATATACTTATGATAAAGGAAGTAAATATGCATCCGAACATCCGGTCCCTAGTCATAAAACAAAAACAGTACAATTTCGAGGTCTGAGACACCACATGACAGGACTTGCGTTTTATTATGTTACACCCTGTATAGGTCTCGCTCAATGTGAGTGAGAACAGGATTAGACAAACAAAAGTAAGGTCACACAAGGTTGGCTCAAATAAATCCCCAGACGAAATAAAATGTTGCTTAATCTTGAATGATAACTTCGTAAGACTGTATCTCTTACAAACACTAATACTACTAGCTTAACATGGTGTTGGTGTAATTTAGGAGCTTTTAGTTAGTGGCCGCACATGAAGCTGTACATTTCCGGTATAACTTGGCCTCGCTTTGTATAAAGGGTGTAAATAGACCCTTAACATAGCCGAAAGGCACTTGTTCTCCGCGTCTTTGCGATCATTTTTTTGTTTGATACCATACCTGGGAACCTTCTAGTTACGGAGATATTGGGGGTCAAAGTTACAACTTTTTCACAAGTTTTTTTTTAATACATGTTTTTAATGTAAGATTTTTACTTGACACACCTCCACGACCCCCGTACTATTCAATCCATCCATTTTCATCGAGTCATACCGTAAAAGGTGATTTTTACCCCAAAAAACAAAGTCGATTCCCAGCAATATTTTTTGCGTAAAGTTACTTAGTTTGATGTATAGAATGCTTGGTTGAAGGCTATGTGAAGGGTCTGTTAACACCCTGTAGACTTCCTTTACAATGAGAGATCCGCATAAACTGGTTTTGAATAGCTTGATTCACCGTCGTGCGTACATAGATACAATTCAAATTAGCTAGCGTAAACCTTCAGAGGCTAAAATTAAAAATTAAAAACCTTTTTTTGCGAAAAAAAGTAACCGACTTCCAAAAAAAAACAAAAAACTGGAAAATAAGTTCACTTTCGAAAGTCGGTGACTTTGTTTTTACAGAATTTTTTGCCACCGACATCGAAAAATTTTTGTTGGTCTGTTTTACGCATTTCAAATTAGCTAGCGTAAATCGACAGAAGCTAAAAGAAAAAAAAAACCTTTTTTTGAAAAAAAAAATAACTGACTTCCAAAAAAAACAAAACACTGGACAATAACTTTACTTTCGAAAGTCGGTGACTTTGTTTTTCTAGACTTTTTTGCCACCGTTTCGAAAGTGTTATTTCTGTCTTTGTAGTTGGTCTGTTGAACGCATTTCCAGGTCTGGCAAAATGCATTGAATTTTTTCATCAATAAGCTCAATAAGCTCGCCCCTTATAACATGAGACTTAAACATATCTGGCGAAATGTGGGTTTAGGTACACTACTAAGTACAATTCTGCCTAACCCTTCAAGGATTACAGGCGTCATATTATTTATACTAGCTTCTGCCCGCGGCTTCGCCCGCGTGGCCTACATGAAACAAACACAGGTTTACACGTTTCTCATAATTTTTAACTGAAGAGTATACGAACTTTCAAGTCAATCGACCCCAAGAATACAAAGTTTAACAGAAAATTCAAACCCCCATTTTCCCCTCTTATGGGTGGAATTTCGAAAAACCCTTGCTTAGTGGATTTACTCTTCATAAAGAATACCAGCAGTTTGGGCTGTGCGTTGATATATCAATCAGTCAGTCAGTCAGGACTTTGAATTTTATGTTTAGATATAAATTCTGTTAAATAAATAACTACACTAACTTAATATTTAAGATAATGTTAGTTTTAATAACACAATTATTACACAAACGAGTGATTAAGCATTAGTAATATTTCCAGGCCTCATTCCCCGCTATCATCCTGTATAGGCCGTCAGCCCACACATAAGCATTCGACTCACGTGCTTACCCCATACTAACGATGCCACGCATTAGTGAGCGGCCATTTTTGCTGTCATCTCATTACAGTCACGTGATCCGTGTTCCAGTAATTTGTTGTGTATGTTAGGATATTTTTTGTTCTTGATTTTGCTAACAGAAGATGGTCCGCACTATGATTGTTATTAAGAGTTCTTAAATGCAGGGCTGCCGCGTTGGTCTAGTGGTCGCAAGCGCGACTGCGGACCATGAGGTCCTGGGTTCAATTCCCGGGTCGGGTAAAGTGTTATTGGGTTTTTCCATCAGGAATTTCATTATTAAGCAGCAGCCACGGCTATGGTAATAGGCTCGTCTCCTATTACATGAGACTTAAACATAACTGGCGAAATGTAGATGCACTTGTTAGGTTCGCGTCTGCCTAACCCTTCAGGGATTACAAGGCGTGATATTATGTTAAGTTAAATGCAGGGCAAATCCAGATTATAGTTGATAGTTGCACCGTTAAGGCACAAAATCGCTTGATAGCACTTTTAACTTTTTTGACAATAAATGATAGTCAGTCACGAGCAACATTTGAACGAATTTTTTCCATTAGGATTTTTACAAGGATTTTTCGCGAAGCCCGAAGTCTACATTTGAGGCCCATAATTACCTATATGAGCCTCTGGCAAAATGTCAGTATGACGAACGCTTCCGCCTACCCGCAAGAACGTACAGGTATGATATTCCGTTATGAGAATTAAAAATTCAAAAAGTCCGCCATGTTTTAGTCAAAATTAAACCATCTACATAAAAAAACCAATAAGCAAACTTTGGCTGCCTAACAGCGCAATTTACCAACGACAAGTTATATCCCAACTCCGACTTTCCAACCGAAACACCGATACTAATATTAGTGAACAAGACCCTGCGTAAACAATGTACAGGCCTCATTTTAAATGCAATAACACAGCCTCGATCCGAGGAATTTCAGACAGATTTACGTTATTGATCCGGCGTTTATTTTGCATAAAAACGTTACGTGACCTTTTAGCTAAATTAAGAAGAATATTCTTCCTATTTTAGTAAGCTTGAAGAAGTCTAAAAGCGGTAGTGTTGACCGTAAAGTTATGTGGTAATCGGTTGTCATCATTGTCATGTCGGTACTACGATATTAAACGTATATGGGTTGATTCAAGTTTTGAATAAATCAGTCGTTACCAGATCGCTGCAGTTTTTGACGAGTACATAACATTGGCACAGCTGGTCTAGAAATTTCGGTACTTGGAATTCTGTTTGCCATCATGCCGGTTGGGAAAATAGAACCTTTAATATCGAAGGCGAAGATTGGGTTGGTCATCATCATCATTTCAGCCGAAAGACGTCCACTGCTGGACATAGGCCTCCCCCAAAACTCGCCACATAGACCGGTCCCGTGCGACTTATGTATGGGTATGTGATGTGGTGGAATGAGGAACATTTCGTGATTAAAGTTTTGAGTATGACTGTGGATGGGTATACGAGTAGGGGTAGACCAAAAAAATTATGGATGGACTGTGTGAAAGATGATTATGGCTAGAAAGGATGACTCATGACATGACGAGTAATAGAGAAAAAAGGAAAAAAACATAACTGGGAAATGATGATCTTTCAGATTTCAGAACTTTTGGTACAAAACAAATAAAATAATTATTATTAAGTATCTATCTACTTATTGTAGTACAATTGTTTTTTTAATGTAGTTCCACTCTTTGATGTGTTAGGTAATCTATCTGTCGGATTTTGTCACGATTTTTCTGTTAGGCTCGTACATCATATGGGCAGACGGTGTGTTTTTTGCAATGAAAATACACTAGGTGCGATACACTGTTTATAATAAACTAACAAATTACTTGACTTTACAATTTAACCCTAACACTGGGCACAATGAATCGGGTACAGTTCCAAGACATCTCAACTCCACTGCGATCAGACACTCAATGTCCTCCTCGCCTCCGAGCTGTAACATCAGGGCTCTGTAGAAGCCACGCTGTGGTGGGGGTAGACTTGTAAGTAGGTCGCGTGACATCACCACCAGCGGACTTGCGATTCATTTTATGTCCGTACTAATGACCCGTTCCGACATATCTATATTAATGAAATACTTACTGTTATACACCTCACAAACTACAGGTCTTAAATGCGTCATCATTTTTCATGTGTGAGAAAATATCAGGTAAAGTAGTTTTCCCTACAAATTTTAAGAAACCTAGCTTCATAGAACTATGCTGGCCTCTCTATTTGTCTAATTTAAAGGACATTGCCCATTTTTCTAGGACAGCTACCTACGCTGACATTGCATCTCGACTGAGCTATTGGTAAAATAATCATTTTTTTTTCTTTAATTTATTTATAAAGACACGATTACAGAAATCTTAACATAAAAACTTTGTCCCACAAAACCGTTTTCACGGTTTGTCTGAGGGATCGGAACAAACATTATAGAGAAAAAAATGGCTTCTTTTGTAAATTGATTTGGAAAGGGCATAAAACTAGAGAAATATAATCCACAGGTTTAAATAATGTAATAAAATAGTTTTTGGTTGTTTCAATTACTACTGTGTTATACAGGGTGGAAGGTGAACACCGACGCGAAAACAGTTGCCACGTACTTAGTACATCATTCTGAGCCTCCCAACATAGAAATCTTCATGGGTAATTTAAAAATATCTGCTGTTCCATAGATTATATTCCCTTATCCAAGTTACTCTGTCGTCTCTTCCTCTGCCCTGTTCGCGCACTCAACGCGATTGCTTTTAAATGGATCCGATTTTTTAAATGTAAATTAGGCTTCATTTGATTAAGAATATTGACAAAGTTGGAATTACGGGAGTTGACTTAAAAATACATTAGCAACCTTATTTTCATTCGTTCAGTGAATGTATTGAATCCTCAATTTATTGTACGTAAGGTTCCCTTTTAAAGTAACAAGATAAATATTGGATATTTTCTTAAGATACATATTTATCTTCTAGTTGAAAAGCGTAGTCTTTATAACCTTCTTCAAAGAGGAGGAGGTTATGCAATCGTCCTGCTTTTTTAAAGTCAACCTCGTATTGGATTTACCACTTTTGATAACATTATTATTTTCAATATAAGATTTTAAACTATCATGGTCATAACAAACAGTAAACATGGTAAATATCCCGTTAGTATTAATAGTAATTATTATTTTCAGCCTGTATTTTCCCGCTGTAGAAGAAAGGCCTCGCTGTAGGACTTAGGTCTCTGTGGGGCACAGGTACTCTCCGCGAGATCATCATCAACACCAAGGCGTTGCTGTCCTTTCTTGGGGAGTTGAGGTGAATGTAATTATTTTCCCACCCGTACGCAAAATACGCGCTTTGGACGTGGAGTTGCGGACACCAGCCGGTTATACAATAGAATACAATGCAATGCCTGCCTAAATATGACTATTAATACCATTTTTGCACTACACAGGAATCTGTTCTATAAATTAAACATGTAGCGTACAAATATCTTCCATTCTTACACAGGAATTAAGATAATTGTGTATTAAAAACATGCATCGTGCCGGCGATCGCCCTTTCAAGTAGATGGTGTCGTGAATTATTCATGTTCTCTCTCAAAGAATCTTTTTGCGATTTATATTTATGTACACACAGTCTAAGAAGAATGAATGCAAAACGGATTAAAAATTTATGGAGGATTTTTAACTGTCGTTTTTTTTTAACTGCCGAGGACATGGCCTGGGGGATTACCATGAACGTCCTAGATCAGTATTGAATAATATTCAAGAGTAAGAAAGAGATGGTGCTAGACGTCCTGTATACAACCCATATCATCATCTGCCTCGCCTCTTCCTAACTATGTTAGGGTCTGCTTCCAGCCTAACAACTAAATATTTTACAAGGAGCGACTGCCTATGTGACGGGATGGGTGACCATCCATTACACACCGACTTTCTACCGTGCCTCGGAAAGAACGTTAAGCCGTTGGTCCCAGCTGTCATTTATAGATCTTTGAGAGTCATTACAGGTAGTCAGTGGCCCGAAAGTCTGCTAACCAGTCTTACCAAGGGGTATCGTATTACGCAGTACTAACTGGGTTGTGGACGTCAGATAGGCAGTCGCTCCATGTAAAATACTGGTATTTGGCAGCATGCGGTTAGACTGGAAGCCGACCCCAACATAGTTGAGAAAAGGCAAGGCAGATGTCATCATCTGCCTACTGGAATCGCAGTACGGTTTAGATTAAAGCCGCTCTGAGAGGTTTCTGAAGAAACAGACGTTAGCAGAACTACCGAACAGTGTGTCACAACCGTTAGACATGCTAATGTGATTACGCATTAATGACGCACCCACGCTTATCTGAAACTTATGAATCTCCGGTATAAGGACCATCGTGACACTAACTTCAAACATTATGACATATGATACATGACATATGACATCAAAATACATAACTGAAAGATTAAAAAACCATAAAATCTACCATTGAATATCATAATGATTATAATTTAAATAATTAGTCCACATGTGGGATGTGGACTCAGCGATCATTGTGCCGATAGTTGTATCAGCCCATGGCTTAATTGCCAAGAGCCTCGACCAATACCTGAGGAGGCTCTCGTTAGGTAGCTGGATCAAGGGCTTGATTCAGAAAGCGGTACTTCTGGACACGGCTCGTATTGTTAGGAGGTTCCTCTCTCTGGAGCCCTGACCGCCGGTAGCTTGGACCCTGTTCCCGATACCGGTGGGCTACAATTTTTTATATTTTTAAATGTTTTTTATATTTTTTTTTTTTTTTTCTAAAGAATATTTAAAAATGTAATTAATTTGTATGTAAATAAATAAAGGAAATTAAATAAAGATTTTATTGTTGAACTATGACTAGATTACAAGGCAAAGTGGTACACGATAAAGCACAGGCAAGGGTTTTTTAATCTAGTTAGTGGGTTTTTTTTTTGCTTATACTGGAAATATCAATTACCGATATTCAAATCATTCCGTTTAATTTTGTTAAAATACCAGCCATGACGACTTACGATTACTTACAACGACTGACTTACTTACGATTTTGACTTATTATGTCAGTTCAAGTCAGTTGACACATCAGTTGATGACAGAATTTTAACACAGATAATTAATTAATAGTATGCAAGCAAGAAGCAACTAGCTGTAACATGAAGAATGGATCTTTGGCCCATGGTCAAAGTCAAATCTAACTTCGCCATCTTTTTTCAGTGTTTAAAGTCAAAATTCAAAGTCAAAGTTATTTATTTGTAGTAAATGTGGTACAAAAGATGGTAAAAATAATGTGTAGCGCAATGAAACATTTCGCCATAAAATTGGCATGCAAACATTATTGAATATGATGCTATTTCTAAAATAAAATACCTAAGCGAAACAAACAGTAAATTATGTTACTAGTGTGTTTGTAACACACTTTACAGTTTATTATACTCAACGCACCTATATATACATTCACAATTTTTTTTTTACACATCACACTTACAAACGTCGTTCGAGAACCAGAAGATTCTTATACCACTATAATCAAGAATTTTGAGAAGTGGCAGCAAGAGCTCCTTAACCGATGCAGCTCCAGGGACACGATTTTATGGTGGGTACACATTGGTGAAACGTAATTATGTAATGTAACACACGCTGAAACAAATTCGCTTGTTGTTGGGTTACATTTCATGTTGCATTGCATAAGTCTGGACGGCTCATTCATGTTACATTTCACGTTACGTTACACCAATGTGTACCCGGCATTAGGCTACTGTCGTTTTACTTCTTAACCGATTTCACAAAAAGTGCTAAAGTTTCCGAAAAAATAGTGTTAAGGTAAAATAGGTCTTAGAGCTTCATTATAATTCATACGTAAACGCTTGATAAACGGCCTTGTTCATAGAGTACCATTTCAAGCAAATACACATTACTGAGTGACGGCTCCAGTGTCACACAGTTCCGGTGAGCATTGTTGGCCTGACAGAGATTTATTGGCCGACCTTAGGCCGGGACATTCGGAAATCGTCGTGACATTTAGTACTAAATGCGTGTAGATGTAAGTACAGTATTCTTTGGCCGTATAGCCATAATCGGGACTTACGATGCTTTTTTTTATTTTTTCATAAAATTTCTGTAAACGATGTCACAGCAGCGCTACCTCTAACTGCATACTGAAAGTGGTTATACTAGTACTGCACTATACAGGGTGTAAATAGATCCTTAACGAAGCCGAAAGGCACTTGTTCTCCCCGTCATTGCGAGTTTTTGTTAATAATAATAAAATATACTAAGTTACTAGTGAGAAATAAAAATACATAGTTCAGCGTGGGAAAAAGATGGCGCTATAAATGACGTCTAGTTGCGTCCCTTTCCCACACTAAGGAAGATTAAAATAATACTACTTTAAGAGGTAGACCCCCAGATATCATTATTTGAACTGGAAAGTTTACGTCCCAGACTCTGCTATCGAAGAGTTTGTACAGATATATTTTGAGGTTCGAAGTAATTTCGTGCAATAAATCTCAGCAACGAACGAGTTTGGAAACTCATTACACGGTTTCGGCAACTCAAAATGTTACGATTGGGAGGAAAATTTATTAACATTCGCCAAGAAACAATTCCTTTCATAATATTTTACGCTAGAATTTGCAGCAAAAAGCTTGTACTTGCTTGATAAACATTGGAGCTTTCTCGCCTGTGTAAATCGAAACGATGATCGTAATGGACTTTGCATTCACTGTGCTTTTTCATTAGCCGGATCCACACCAGACGATCCAACGCAATCCGATCGCGCGCGGCAGGAGCTCTATAGGAGTGTTTGCTGTGGACGTGCCTCGCGCGATCTAAACTGCGCGGCAGGAGCGTATGCTTCTTGCCGCAAACGATCCGTTGGTTGTCGGTTTTTGGATTAAGCACAAAGGTGCCACCGTCTCCTGGCGCGCGTGGCATGGATGGTTGTGTGCGGAGCGCGCGATTAAACGCATGGTATGTGATCAAATGATATGGAAAATTTTGAAAATCGTCATCAGTGTGGATCGGCTGGAGCGTGTTAGAGCGGCGCGGCTGGATCGCGAATTTCGCAAAGAATCCCAAAATTCAAGTCTTCAGACGAGTACGATCCATAATCCATGCTCCACGCTCCCGGATCGCGGATCGCAGGCGATCCAAATTGGATCGTCTTGTGTGGATTAGCCGAATCCAATTCAGTAAAAAAAATTAAACTGCTGTAGCAAATGGAGAAATTTTATTTAAATAGTTAAAAAAAACGTAATTTTTTAAACTTTATCAAAAAGGCAATAATTTAGCCGTGCATGAGACGAAACGGAGAGGCCGAATGGTGCTCATCCCTTCTTTCTAAGAACATTTCGCACAAAACGCTATTAATTTCAGCAAACTTGGTGTTTTTAACAGTCAACAGATGCGAACTGTATACAAAACTTACCTTCTATTATTTAGTCAACAATACTCGTAAAGTCTTTGTAGATGTTATTGTAATAATGTTAATGAATTATTCTATTATTGTACAAAACACTCTGGGCGAACTAAACTGGAATATCATTATAGAGACCACTATTTTGGCAACGTTCCATTTCACGTAGCTGGCTTTTTGACGTGACAACGTCTTATAATTCGATGGAGCCTGCTGCTCGCACGAAAAAACATGACTTATGAGGCGTTACCTCGCTCTGAGGCGTTCCATAAAACAATTGCTCAACGCACATTCATTTTTTGAAAAATGCAACCATTCCATCAGTATTTTCTTATGACGTTGTCACGTTCAACTATCATCAGTAAACCGACTTTATTCTACCAGTTTTTTTAATCACCAATGAGCGTGATCATAAAACTATTGAGTCATCAATTAGTGTGTTCATAAAAGCATTAATTCGACAGTGAGTGTGTTTATAAAATTATTGACTAAACGCTTAGTGTGTTCGTAAAACTATTAAATGAACAATGAGTGTGTTCATAAAACTATTTACTAAGCAATGAGTCTGTTCATAATTTTTTATTTTACAATGATGCATACTATAACTCTCATTAGTCATTTATTTTCGACATTTAAACACCTGAGAATATGTATTTTATGATATCATTGATAGCGATAGAAATATTACTTGTCGCATGATGTTAAGAATAAGAACATTTTCACCTCCAAATACACCTCATCTTTTCATATGCAAATGCTTATATTATGAAGAGAACGCCAGAGGTACGGAACTGAAGTAGAAAAGTTAGTCTCCTTGCGAGTAGGTACACTGAAAAGTTTGTTTTTATTGTCCCGAATGAAATAAGCTGTGAATAAAATAAAACAAAGGACTTAGTGTTCCTTCTGAGCGATGGCGACAAGACAAGCACTCGAAAAGTTAAGTTATGGAATCCGGCATTATTTTGCGGAAATCCATGGCATTAAAATATTATGCAAATAAAATGTTTTGTTTTAATTCCTCAAACAGGTCCAGGCTTATAAAATATGCAAGATGCAACACGGTCCTTGCACCCGCAAAAATATGCTTACTTCTCGGATTTTAGATTAATTTGACTTCATTGGTGTCGTGAGTATATCGAATGATACCAAAATGAACAGTCACTGAAGTAAACCGTTTACTTACATGAAGCGTCTGAGATCGTCATTTTGTACTATGGGAAAAATTAATTTGCTTTTTTTCCGCGTTTCGCTTTCGCCAGGTTGAAGAAGAAGCAAAGGTATGATGCCGCTAAACAGCCTAATATGAAAAATAGAAAATTTAAATATTTTTGAATTAAGAACACAAATAAAATTGTTAATTTGTTAATAAAAGTAAATATTTGTTTTAAATAATCATGTTTATTTATGATATTCTATTTATAAACACAATTTAAGTCCTCAAAAAATATTTACGCTGTAAAGACGCATAATATCTCTTTGCCGAGATTTAAGGAAAAAACAAACACCGCTGATTATAGTCATTGAACCCATTTGGACTTAGTATAAGTATAGTTATAATTGTGGAAATTTTTATTTCCGCACGTGTGGGGAAATAAAAATTTCCACAATTATTATATTAAAATATTAAAATCCACGGTTTGAAATAAATTGCATGTTGAACCTTATGGTAGTGCGATAAGAACCAGTTTTCAAGAAAGTGTATTGAAAATGTTATTGTTGTGATCTTCGGCTAATATGAAATAACTTTTTCCAAACCAAGTCCTTTTTTTTTTCGGATGGGAAATCATCAAATGACCCCACTCTGGGCGGAGCGGAATCGAGTGTCAGACTTGTACTGACTAAAACCCATCCATGTTCCTTCTATGCCCTTTGTGTTCCAGGGCCACGGTATCTCTTTCGAACAGTCCCGCAGCCCAACCAAGTCCACTACTGTTGGAACTTTTGACTCAAAATATAAAGCTTCTGGACAAAAGTATAGACATATGTTACAGAGCAAATAAACAATGATGACAAGAACAAGGAGACTCCCGGCTTCGTTAAGAGACCTTTTACACGACTCCGAGACAGTAAGGATAGGGTTATGTTTTTACACAGTGAAGCTTCATAGACACTTTTAATTATGAAAACCTAACTCATATAACAGAGGAACACAATACAGGGTGAGGTTGTAACTCAAAGGACAACTCGAGGTAGAACCGGGCCGGTAAATTATTCGTTCTCGCCGTGTTATCCGGCGTAGTCCCCGGTTATCCGTGCCGTGTCCGCTGCGAGGCCGGTTGACTGATGTTTTCCGGAGCGCTTCCACTTAATTGTGGCCTGTGAAATTTGTCCGTTCAGAATGTGGTGTACTTGTGATAAAATTGTTTTAGGTACTTCGTTTTTTTTTACAAATATCTAATGTCCTGCACCTGACAAGTCAAATCATCGTTTTGCAGTTAGCATTTTGTTGACGTACTAGCTGATCTTGTGATAAGTAGACACACCTACTACCTGATTGTCCCAAGTCAAACTCATCTACCCGAAATGCATCCTGCTAAACAACGAAAGTGGCTCGGACAACCGACAAAAGGCGGTCATTAAAAGGCAGGACTGTCATGTATCTGAAAGTTTACAGTTAGAATACACCATGCATGCAACATGTAAACATGCAAACAAGCATACACCATGCATGCAGCGGGCATGCAACATGCAGCAGGCATGCAACATGCAACAGGCATGGTTTCTGTCACGGCTTACCAATGCCATTTGGACACATTAAAAAAGGTTGCTAAAATTTGTTACGATAGTGAAATTTTGTGAAAATCATTTTGGCAAAACGGCAGGTAAGATAAGAAACACTGAACTTATTTATTTGGTAAAATATTTTATTGCTTTTATAAACATCATGTTTCATGTAAAAAATATTAATTGTACAGTTTTCAAAAAAAAAAAAACAACATTTATAACAAAACATCACGCCTGTAATCCCCGAAGGGTATGGCAGAGGTATACCTGATAGTCATCATCAGAGACGGCAAAAGTAGTAGTACACCGTCCTCCTTTTCAAAACCATTCTTTCACACGTCCATTGATAAGGCTAAATATTATCACTTCTAATTTATTTAGTCATCTGACAGTGTTCCTATTAAAATTAGCATTTTTAAGAAAATGTTGACTATCGATGTGTAGAGATAATACGCTCCTAAGGCGTATTCCTCTTCATTAAGCTCTACTGCTCTTCCACCCAGTATCATTTGAAGCTCCACTATGAGGACCTGGAAATAAGTTTATGCTTTTAGTCTGCACTCAAACATTGCAGAAATCCTTGTTTTTAGAGGAGACACATTGTAAATTTTAGTAGTTACGACTACTAAATTACAACAACCACCACCGACCATCACCACCACCACCGAGATAAAGGTAGACTTTGGAAGATAGCGTCTATAGCGTCAGTGACGCCGCGTCTGCGACGCCGCGACGGAGCGACGGATAGATATTCTTAACATCATTCGAGCGCAGCGACACTAACGCGGCGTCAGTGTCACTGTGACCGCGTTGTCAGACGCCCGCGTCAGTCGCTCGGACGCAGTGTCGCTGTATTTTGAGGTTAATCCATAATGTTTTATGATAAGACTGCTTTATAGATCAATCCGGCGCGGCGAAAGTGATGCGACTATGCGTCTGTCGTCGGTATCCAAAGTCAACAAAGTGTCACTGTCGCGGCGTTAGTGACGCGGCGTCGCGTCGGTGACACTATAAACGCTGCGTCTGTGACGCTTGGCTCGAAAGTCTACCTTTACCATAACATAACATAAAAAACCACGACTGTAATCGCCGAAGGGGTAGGCAGATATTAGTAGCAATAGTTCACCCTCGATCCATATTTCACTAGTTATGCTTATGTACCATGTAATAAAGGGCGACCCTACTGCCATCAATCTGGCAAAGTCCTGAGTCCGGTCTGCTACTAAGAGCCTACCTGGAACTCGAACCCTGGACCAGTAATAGCGCTTGCTAATAATTATGCTAGACCCACGAAGCAATAGATATAATATTACAGACTAAATAAAAGTTCTACACACAGCATGCGTTTCAATCATGCGATTTGGGGCGGCATAATAGCATGTGCGGCAAAGCCCTTTTACTAGAATTTAAAAAAAAAATCATGCGGTTTAATCTGAAGAACGTGATGAACAGCAAACAAAACTGGATATTTGTATAACAAAAGGTACCATCATCATCATCGTCATCATCATTTCAGCCGAAAGACGTCCACTGCTGGACGTAGGCCTTACCCAAGTGTTGCCACATTGACCGATCGTGCGTCTCGCATCCAGCGGATCCCTGCAACCTTCACCAGGTCATCGGTCCACCTAGTGGGAGGCCAAAAGTTATTGTAAAAAAAACAACTAGAAATCTTGCGACACATTAATAAGATTTTGGTTTAAAAAGGAACCACCGATAAATCAATTAGTTTGGAAACCTAAGACAACCCGTACTAATTAAGTCAAGAAGAGGAGTCAGATCCCAAGGATAATTGTGAGATTGAAAGGGAACGTAGGTCGCTGGATGTCCGTTGTAACATGCTGGCCCGCAGGTTTGCACGTTGTACAAGGCCAGTTAAAGTAACGCTTTTCAAAGCTTACTGTCAGTCCTTCTACACGTGCAGCCTGTGGGTCAACTTCACTCAGCGGACATACAGCGATCTACGCGTTCAGTATAATAATGCACTGAGAGTACTGCTACGGCTGCCGTGGCGTTGTAGTGCGTCGGGGATGTTTGCAGTTAATAATATTGATGGTTTTGCCGCCATTATCAGAAATAGATGTGCATCCCTGATGACACGTGTTCGCGGCGGCACCAACAGTATTCTCAGTGTATTTGCTGATCGATGGGATTCCGATTTGGGAGCTCCACGCTGAATTATAAATGTATGTGTCTGTAACCTACTAACACTAGAAAGTAAGTAAATTGATACTAACCCTATGGAGTCCGGTCTGAAATAAAAAAAATCTATTCTATTCTAAGTAAATTAAACAATGAACGTTACAACTCACCAAACATTGTACCAAGGTCGTAATAAGTATCAGAATCAAATGTAAGACCGTCATCTCCATTCCCGTTATCATCCTTACAGCAAAGAACACAAGGCTGACTACAAAAACCGCGAGTGAAATAACGACTATATATATTATGTAACTTGTGAAATCGAACTGAAATATAAAACATAAATTGGTTACGTACCCATGGCAAGTTTTCCTACAAATTGCAAAAATTTCCCAATTATCAAGTTGGACAGTAATGAACAAACCCAGTCAAGTAGGTGAAGTGTTCCGAATAATTAAATCATGGATCATGATACTTTTGACCATGGACTTTTTGCAAATTTTCCTGTAAAGGTAGACTTTGGAAGCGAGCGTCTATATCGTCAGTGACGCCGCGTCTGCGACGCCGCGACAGAGCGACAGATAGATATTCTATGCAAATGTATGAAATTCTAGGTAACATCATTGGAGCGCAGTGTCAGAAGCCTGCGTCAGACGCTCGGCCGCGCTTGCTGTATTTTGAGGTTAATCCATAATGTTTTATGATAAGACTGCTTTATAGATCAATCCGGCGCGGCGAAAGTGATGCGACTATGCGTCTGTCGTCGGTATCCAAAGTCACCAGGGTCACTGTCACGGCGTTAGTGACGCGGCGTCGGTGACGCTATAGTCGCTGCGTCTGTGACGCTTGGCTCGAAACTCTACCTTAATCTGTAAGTAAATAACTATTTTCTGTATTTTTTCAACAATTTTGGCTTAGTAGTTTCGGAGCTAAGGGTAGAAAATAATGGGAAATTTTCATCATTTTCTTAAATCACTTATCTTTGAAATTCCCTATTTAGAATTATAAAAATAAGTCAGTTTGCTCCCTAAGAAGTACGATACACGTCCGTGTTTGGGTCGCAGAAATTCACATATGTACAAAGGGCTTGGAAAATTTTATTAGGATGCTTGGCCTGTATAACATTTTATTTTATTTTCAAAATAACGGCCACGCCTATAACCTGTATTTATCAATAGCTGATATTAATGCAAATAAGGTTTGTATGGAACAAAGTCTTCTAAAGTGTCACGTTTTCGCGATTAAAGCTATCAAAGTTCACCACCAGTACAACTTTGATTTTATTAGCTAAGAGTAAAACCTGTATCAATTAGTAGTTTTGTCTTGTTTGTATTGATGCCAGCTATTGATTAATACAGGGTCAGCCCTCCACAAACTGATGGGGTGAATGCAGTATATCATACAAAGATGACCGGTACAAGAAATTATTTCAGGAATGTTATGGAAATCCAATAAAGATTTGTTTTATTTCCTCATACACAATGTATCATTACCATGGCAAAAAGCACGTAGCGAACGGCAAACGCGACGACGAGTTCCATAAACTCTGTAGCTAGGCAGGAAATGAACACCTGATTTCACGCGTCGTTCGTTTGAGTATTTTAACTTCCATTGTTGTGTTATAATAATACGACAATATGGCTAATAGCCATATTAATTACATAAATGGAGTGCTGCGTACAGGGAATGTAATTTTACATTGAAATAAAGGAATATTAAGAAAAAATTTAAAAAAAAAGAAACCGGAGAAAAATTCCGGTGGAATATGATTCAAAATAAGGAGCTGGATGCACCCTGCCAGCCTGTGGAGGACTGTCCCTTACACCCTGTATAGGTTTAATGCATGGCTGCTTTTTCGAAACTACAATTAAATGGCAGAAGTCAGGCAGGCCAAATAATTCAAAACACTTTCAACTAAATTGGTCCAGTAGATTCGGAGCAAATTGGCTGTGATAGATGGACAGACAGACGTAGACTCACGGCATGCTGTAATGACAATTATTAAGATAATCTATGTTAAGGTTAAGTAGAAACATTAGAAGGAAGGATCGACTCACGCTCATACAAGCGAGAATAGTGCAAATAGTCACTATAATCGTAGTAGCCAAGATAGCTTGAAATATAATATCAGTTCTATACACACTGGACACAGCTGCAGCTATGCAGGACATTGCGAGTACCTGAAAAGTCACCAAATTGTTAAGGAATTGATTTAAGGTGCTTCTATTTTTTAACAACGTATTTCTTCACGTGGACCGCGTTATTATGCGCTGTATTCATAATAAACTAGCTGTTGCCCGTGACCTTCGTCCACGTGAAATTATTATTATTAAATTGGATATTGTGAACAATTTCAAGGGTTTTTGTTTTTTTTTTTGCACAACTCTTTTCGTTTTTCTAAAATAAAAGTAAGCCTAAGCGTACTCCCTATAACATCAGCTATCTGCCAGTAACAATCGCGTCAAAATCAGTCCAGCCGTTTTGGAGATGAGCCGGAACAAACAGACGGACAGAACACAAAAAAAAGAAATTTAAAAATATGTTTTTTGTTATAAGTACCGTTTATTTCATTTGCATTCAGTAAAAAGCTTTTATTTGAAATTAAAAATGGACACTTCAATTTTATTTATTTTTATTATAGACCAGCTGACCCGCGCAACTTCGTCTGCGCTACATAAGAGAGAGAGTCAACCTTAAAAATATATATAATATATATATATGCTATCGCGGACTTTTTTTTTAAATTTTTTCAGAGGAAATATTCCGTCAGACATAGATTGCTGCTTGACTTTAACCGTTTACGCAGTGCACACAACGGCAGCTCTCAAAAGGAATACATTTTCTCTGTTTTCGCAACATTTTTCATTGATGCTCCGCTGCTATTAGTTATACATATAACCTATAGCATTCCTCTAAAAATGGGCTATCCAACACCGAAAAAATTTTTCAAATCGAACCAGTAGTTCCTGAGATTAGCGCGTTCAACCAAACAAACTATTCAGCTTATTATATAAGTACAGATTCAAATAGGTAACAATTTAATTTCTCGGAAATATTTGCATTAATCGCTAAAATATTGTACTTATGTTTTTCCAAATAAGGGCTTCCCTCGACAGCCTTGCGTCTTTATCCTTAGACACTCGATCACAGTCATACTTCAGCTAGGTCGAAAGTTAAACATCAAGGTGCATGAAATGAGCCGAGACGCGATAACGCTGCTGTAAACTGTTGGGACCTCTTGCAACTGCCTTCCGTTTCCATCGTTAGACCATCGATGACAGTCATACTCCACCTAGGTCTAAAGTTCTCATCAAGATGCATGAAATGAGCCCAAACACGATATACATGCTGTAAACTCTTGAGGACCTCTTGCAACTACCTTTCGTCTCCATCGTCAGACCTTCGATGACAGTCATACTCCAGGCAGGTCTTAAGTTCTCACCAAGGTGCATGAAATGAGCCCAAACACGATTTTTCAATTTTAAATGGGACCAACTTAGATAATAAGCTTTACACAAAAAAAAAAGAAGCATGCATGTAGTACTTCAATGTTAAAAGTTATTCATGGTCATACATAATACATACAAAATATGGATAAGTACGCGGCGAATAATAATTATTAATACTTCGATACCAATTTAACCAACTTTTGTTTCTACCGGCGGCGGCGGACTAATTAAATTTTAGAACCCAAAAGCTATGTGACTAAACTATGATAGTTAGATATATTCCCACGCGGACTTTTTTGTAGGTAATAATGAGTACTTTAATCAGGTTGTACATAATTTTTAAGTATCATTAACAGTTTTCTTAGCGCACGCCAAAATATGAATTATATAGGTAAAATTTTGCTACTTTGGGTTACATTATTGCAATTTTCTTAAGGATCTTAATTTTTTTTTTTAATAAATTATAGCCTATGTTACTTCCTGATAATTTAGCTTTCTATTGGTGAAAAAATGGTTCAAATCGGTCCGGTAGTTTCGAAACCTATTCGGTACAAACAAAAAACAAAACAATCTTTCCTCTTTTTAATATTTGTATAGATTTATAAATTGAAAGAGCGTACCGTTATTACTAAAAGTATGATATTGCAGGGCGGCCTGCGTCCACACTCGGAGTACGCGAAGATGCAGTTTACTGTAACCAAGGCAAATCTGCAAATCAATATAGGGCATTAGCAGACTCGCTTCGTTTGGCATCGGTGGTCTGCAATTTTGTTGTTTTTCTGAAACTCGCAGAGACTCACTCGCCAATCGTTTACGTTCAGGGTCCAAACTAGGGATGTTACGGAGCTTTGACTCCGATTCCGATATGTCGGAACTTCCGATTGATCTTTCCCCCGGTTCGGACTTCGGTTCCGATACTTTTAAATCGGAGGTCGAAGCATAGCGGCGGCCGCGGCGCGGGCGCGCGGCTGCTGCAGTCAACGTGTACGAACAGGTTTATGCATGTCGCCCGGGAACACGCGTTCTGTCAACGATTAATATTTCACTTGTTGTTACGCCATACGGATGGTTTGCTTTGTTTTCTTATGCCACCGTCCTCCGACTCCGACAACTACCCTGGTCCAAACACAAACACACGATGCAACGTCACATGTGATGTTATCGATGTATCGTGTCGCGAAAACATACGATGCAGTCCTGAACCACTGATGAGACGAAATGGAAGTTGTTTCTGTGATAGCCCGTGCATCGTGGCGCGTCGGCATGTCGTAGACTTCCACGTTACGACATAGTATCTCACACAACATAACAACGTGTTACTATGCGGCAACGTATCGTGTGTATTGTTTATTCGCCTTAAGGGAAAGCATTTCAATAAAAGTAACTTACGTTGCCGGAATAAATATGAGCAATCCAAATCCCTGGAAAAATCTTCTCAATCCGGCCCTGGAACAAATAGTAAGTACACTAAAGGACATCGGTCGTTTCTTAAACAAAAATTAAAGTCAGAAAAAACAACTATTTTCTTTTGGGGAACATAATCTTCTTACATAAACCATTCCGCTAGTATTTAAGTTTGAAAATACTTAATTCATAGTTTCATTTTAACTGTTTTTAAGCATCATAATATTTCAAAAACATACCTAATATAAATTACACCATGGGTCTAAAATTAATCGCCTGGCCGAATAAAAATGATTACACAAAATAAAGTTGTCGAAACGAGACTGGATCCCAATTTTGTTAAGGGATTTTTTTTTAGCGGTGAATTGGGAAGTAGCCAATTATCATACTGTTACGGAATGCTAACATGTAAAAAAAAACCGGCCTAGTACGAATCTGACTCGCACACACAGGGTTCCGTAGGACCAAATAATATAATAACAATACGTAACTATGTCTAACACTCATTTATACAACACTATTTTTAGTATATGCGAAACCTGATTTCAGAATAAGTAATTGAATCGATTCCAATAATTTTTAAACCATGTTATATTTTGTCCCAAAAATATTTAAAAAAAGTTACAAGTTGGACACCGAGCGACACTAAGAACCTATCGCAATCATTTGGGTACCTACTGCCAAATTATTATTAAAAATGAGCTCAAGACGACGCTGGAGGGGCGCGCGCGGCGGCGCCGCCGCGCCTGCGGTGACCACGTTTTTGTGCGGACAACCAGGTAACAGAACACGAAATTTTGTACATAGATTCTTTACATAAAAATGCTAGACACGTGTTTCAGGTTTCGCATATACTAAAACTAATGTTGTATGTAAATTGACACTCAACAGAAAAACTAAATTTGTTTTTTTTTTCCTACTGTGAATATTAATGAAAAACAAAGTTACTGCTGCAGTTTGACGAAAAACTCCCATATCTCAAATACTAAATATCAAATCTTATTCAAACCAATTTTAGTTTAAAGTTTCTTTACGTTATACAAAACAATTTTTTTTTTTTTCAGAATATTACTCCTCTTTAGAAAATAGAGTGGGCACAATTTTTACGGCTCTACAAGTAAATAATTATTTCATCAACCATTGACTTAAGAAAAAAAGTGTTTAAGAACCTCGATATCATTTTTCAAGAGGTGTCGATAGATACCCCTCACAGTTCTATACATTGAATTTTTTTTTTCATCCCTTTGTAGCATGGTACGGAGAGGAGCTCGTGGCTAAATAATAACAGCCGCTCAGGTCGATCTTTAGGTTAAGCCGTGCTTGCCTAGGTTGGTCTGTGGATGGGTGACCGCCCATTACATACCGAGTTTCCTCCGTGCCTCGAAAAGCACGTTAAGCCGTTGGTCCCGGCTGTCATTTGTAGATCTTTCGACAGTCGTTAGGCAGTCAGTGGCCCAAAATTCTGACAACCAGTCTTACCAAGGGGTATCGTATTACCCAGTACTAACTGGGTTGTGGAGGTCAGATAGGCAGTCGCTCTATGTAAAATACTGGTATTCAGCTGCATCCGGTTAGACTGGAAGCCGACCCCAATATCGTTGGGAAAAGGCTAGGCAGATGATGAGTAGCATGGTATGGAGACCCACCCTATTTTTATTTATTTATTCTCATATTCACATCACTTTGTAAAGCGGTTCATAGAAGACACCTACTCTCCAAATTTCAACTGTTTGGTGAAAACAGACTCGGAGTAAAATGGCTGTGAAATACGGACGGACAGACAAACAGACGGACAGGACGAATCAAATAAGGGAACCGTAAAAACGAATAGAGAAAAAGAGACTACTTACGACGCTACAACAGCGCCTACGCACGTAGCAGTGAACGCTAACATTATAGATGTTATTGTTAGTACTAGCACGACAAATGTGCTTCGATCGTCATCATCAAACCCTCCTCTTAATCTTGTTACATTTTCTTGGTCTTCTTCTTGAGGGTATCCTGGAGAATGGAGATATCCTGGACCAGGAGTCAGATCTGAAACAAGAAAAATCTTTGTTTTTTTTTAATTTTAACAACAACAGGGTAATGTAAGATTTTAAACTATCTGATTGTCTTTCCAAGGGGTATCGTATTACCCAGTACTAACTGGGTTGTGAAGGTCAGATAGGCAGTCGCTCCATGTAAAATACTGGTATTCAGCTGCATCCGGTTAGACTGGAAGCCGACCCCAATATAGTTGGGAAAAGGCTAGGCAGATGATGACTCTGTTAATCAAGTGATAATGAACACAATTATAATTAAGGAAACGGAAGGACGTACTGACCATCATGAGTCGTGACTGGAAGTTGTGGAGACCGTTTTTGACGTCGAATCTGTCTCTCCAACCGTTGCTGCGTCCCACTATGCACCAGAAAATCGTAAAATTTCTTAAACGCAGACTTTTGACTCGTATCCACCGGACGTATCACATGCTCTTTAAAGTCTGTAATTTTTGCCAATATTCCTGAGTTTACTTCTTCGTTTGTATCAGTGTGATGTTCTGTACAACCTTCTATCATATAAATGTACACAAAATCTTTTCTTTTTGCTATAGGTACCGATCCCGGTGTTTCTGTTTCTTTCTTGACCAATTCCACATCCATGGCGTGGTATGGATTTTCTTGTGTAATAGGAATACTGTTCGCACTCTCATTGTGTAGGTTTTTGGTTTTATTGAGCCCTGAAATACTCATTAAGCAATAAATTTTTCAAAAACTTTGTATGAATAATAAAGCACAAGGAACGGCCTTCATATTAGTGTTTTGTCACATCTGACATTGGCAGAATTGTCGACATTGGCACGTTTTGCCATAAAGAAAAATAGAATGGAACAAAGGTCATATTTGGCGAGAAATGGCTTAATAGTACTTATTAGATCCATGAGAATTGGTTATACCGCCATACTTCGGTTCTCAGAGCCTCGTTTATTGTTCAGTAGGATGCAACTAAAGTATAGGTGAGGTTGATTTGGGGCACTGAGATGATTTTGAGAAAACCTAACCTGAGACTGGTTGGATATAAAAAAAACATATAAAAATTGTAGCCCACCGGTATCGGGAACAGGGTCCAAGCTACCGGCGGTCAGAGCCCCAGAGAGAGGAACTTCCTAACAATACGAGCCGTGTCCAGAAGTACCGCTTTCTGAATCAAGCCCTTGATCCAGCTGCCTAACGAGAGCCTCCTCAGGTATTGATCCAGGCTCTTGGCAATTAAGCCATGAGCTGGTACGATTATTGGCACAATGCTCGCTGAGTCCACGTCCTACATGTCGACAACCTTGTGAGCCAAGTCAAGATACTTAATTTGCTTATCTTCCAGCTGGCTTATTAATATCACAGAAATCTTGATGATTGCACTTGTTAATTATTTGTAAAACAAAAACCAAATCAAGTACCTAAAAGACGCACGAACCTACGCATTCTAGGCGTCAAACTAACCGACGGTGTATGCAACACAAATTACTGACAATGCTCAAAAAGCCGCTAGGTTGAAGTGGGACTGGGCTGGTCACGTCTGCCGTATGCCCTGACACAGCCAGCTGGACGAGCTGGACAAAACCAACGACACAAATGCATGTCATGGGGAGAGTCCTTTGCACATCAGTGAGATGACGCAAGCTACCAGTATCAGGACCTAAAAGATATTCGACAACGATTTTGTTAAACATTGGTAGAAGTGCGCGCTCACGTTTACTAAGATAGGTATATTGGTAGAAGTGCTCGTTTACGTTTACTAAGATAGATAGTCGTGGCAGCTTTAACAGATGTAGTCCTGTGGAACATTGAGTCCTACCAGGTGCTAGAGTAGCGGTGCATTTCTCCATGATGGTCGGTGTCACCTCTTTTGCCGACGACACGGGGGAAGACGTACCGGTAAGCGAATACTTTGGCCACAGCTGGGATTTTCGCAAATCGTAGCTAAGATCCGTTTGCGGTTGGGACTCCGGGTGGCATTGCAAAAATCTGAGGCCTGCTGTTTCCTTGGGCCTTGCGGAAAGCGCCACCTCCAACTTCAATCTCACAATGAAGTTTGCTTTAAAATAACCCAATTCTGGGTTAAGCTCGCCTTTGTACATAACCTAAAAATGAATTGTTCTCCAGCTGCAATGGAATGAGGCCGGCGAGTGACAGATTTGAGGAACAGACACTGCGAAGTATACTGTCAGAGAGGATGATGGCGCCTGCATGTTCACGCGAGTCCTCGCAAGAGGAGCGTGACGAACTGTGCAAGTTCGAAGGTTGTCGAAAAAAACCGTGAGATTTTAGTTAATAAGAATCTGGCAGACCCCTTCGCCCACCCCAGGGCGGAGGAAATTCATGAGGATTTCAACAGATGCATGGGTGGGTTTACTAGGTATGCCCATTGGTGTTGAGGTACAGCAGTGGTAGAGCTGCTCACGGGGCTGGCATCGTTTACTAATTTAAGCGTGCCGCGGCAGCTTTGCGAAGGTCACAAAACAACCTTGTTCGCTCGGTGTCGGACATTGGAGTGCCTATGCAGTGCTCGTGCCATTGCTCGCGCCAATGCTTGAAGCAAGTGCCTGCGCCAGTGCTGTAAGCAAGTGCGCGCGCCAGTTTGGGTGAACTTTGAAGTGACAAAGTTCTTCAATTACTTGCGAATGACCACATCCTCTTCTGATGATATACGCCAAAATGATCCACGGAGGGCTAGAGCGAGGTGAACGGGAGGCATAGATACCGATGCAAGTATCTACGACCCGCCTTATATTTACTACTACCTTTTGCCCGCGGCTTTGCCCGCGTGGATGTCGTAAATATCCGATTACTTACCTTAACCCCCCTTTTTAACCCTTCGGGGGTAGAATTATCAAAAACGCTGAGATACGTATAAATTAATTTTCAATCGTCAGCCTAAACACAAAATTTGAAGATCCTAACTTCAAAACTGACAGATTTTCACACAAACTTCCATCCCCTATTTTACTTTAGGGGTGGAATTCCCAAAACTCCTTTCTTAGTGGAAACCTTCTCTTCACAAAGAACACACCCTCTAAGTTTCATGTCTCTAGGACCAGCGGTTTGGGCTGTGTGTTGATATATCACCCAGTCAGTCAGTCAGTCAGTTTACTATTTTATATATATAGACAAAAGGAAGTATACCTATTGAAATTGTTTAAAAACTCTTTCATCACTAACTCTGCTAATTGAAATGATCATGGCATTGACAACCACAGACTTGACAACTACAATGAAAATATTTTGAAGAGTAGGATATTCCTTGATTGTTTATTTTTTTTTGCATTTAATTTATTGCTTATGAATATTTCAGAGCTCAATAAAACCAGAAGTCCACACAATGAGAGTGCACACAGTTTACCTATTGTACAAAAAATATCTTATCTTGCCATGGAGTCGGCCAAAAAAGAAACTGTTACACCGGGGCCATTAACTTTTGCTAAAAGCAGCGATATGGTGTGCATTGATGTCAAAGAAAATAGTATAGAACATCGCACTAATACAAATGAAGAAGTAGACGCAGGTATATTGGCAAACAATTCACAATTGAAACTGCATATAATAATTCCGATGGTTGCCAGGCGAAAGCCTACAATTACTGAATTATACGATAGTATGATTGATTTTGGGAAGCAACGGTTACCGAAACTGACTTGGCGCCAAGAACAGCCTCGTACACCACCAGAGCAAACAGTTATGACGCATGACGGTGAGTATATTGCGTTTCTTTAAATTCTTCAGGATTGAGTTCATAACTGCTGCCGCAACAGCTTGCTCGCATAAACAAAAAGCATGTGACATCCATACTATTACAAAAAGCATGCCGATTTTTACCTGACTGCCAAGGAAGTGTTATGTTTTTTGCTCGTATCTTGTATGTATGTGTGTAAATTTCTATATTACCTCTCCCAAACGGCTGGATGAATTTCGTGTTTAAGGAGATCCACACGAAATTCAAATTGAATGCTAAATCATTCAATTTAGGAAAGTTGAGTTGGGAAACCTGCTTTAGTAGGTTTTGGCAATTTCTTACCTTCCCATTCTGATCTTGGTCAGTTTATTTAAAAGTTAACTAGTCGGCCACATTACCCCGGAATAGAAACAACTGGAAGTTGTGGGGAAGGGCCTTTGCCCAGCAATGGGGTGACGCAGGCTAGCGGTATGCGCTCGTGTAGCCTAGACCCTAAGGCTGAGCGCAGACTTGAGTCACGATAGATTTAAGACAGACTATTGCTTCACAAAAAATATGAAGCCGCGCAAACTTCAAACAAACGTCTCATAGACAAAATTATTTAACACCTACAAGAACTGCACAGCGACAAGTCTGACTAACGATGTCGGCTTCCCTTTTGTATGTATGCGGGCGCGCACATCAACTACAAAACAGTCTAGCGACGTGCCTTCTCTCTTGCAGTCTCGTCGTTTCACTATACTCGTATATGGGATGCACCCAATATTTACGTCTGAGTCGTTTTGCAAGTGAGCGCGTAACTAGGATACTTATTAGAACAGTATCGATGAAGTCCATTTTGATACTGAGAAAGAATTGAACGGTAAGCGCCACGTCGTCGTAGTAGACAAAACAGTTTCGTTTTAGGTGCGCGACGTGTCGTAGGCAAAACAGTTTCGTTTTAGTTTTGAGGCAGACTTGTCTATGTGAGGCAAGTCTGTTTTAAAACTGTCATGACTCAAGCCTGCGCTCAGCCTAACACGTCGGCATAAGCAGTAGCATCGCCGTGAGCTCTAACCCATAAAGAAAAACAGCGGTGAAGTTGTTTGGTCCAAAAATAAAATTATTTAATTTTCTTATTTTAGCTCGCACTCAAAGTCTAGCCTCACTTGAGACCCAAGTCCCTCCTCCCAGTGGAAAATCTTTTCAAGGCCAAGGATGGTACCCTCCTCCTGGTCAAGGACAGCCCCCTCCTCAAGGATGGGGTCAACCTCAACCTCCACCATACCCTCAAAACCCAGGATACGCTCAAGGCCCTGGATACGCTCAAGGCCCTGGATACCCTCAAGGCCCTGGATCCCCTCAAGGCCCTGGCTACCCTCAATACCAAGGATACCCCCAAGATCAAGGGTATCCTCCACCTCAAGAGTATCAACCAGTGCTAGATTATAATCCTAGAGATCGAAACCCATTTGTCGCTCTAGTCATGGGAGTAACATGTATAATGTTAGCGTTCACCGCAGTCGTCATAGGTGTTGTTGTGCTAACGTAAGTACTCCTACCCCCGTAGCATGACCACCGTAGACAAGGATTTCTTTGACGGAAGAATCGACAAAATGACAGATAGTGCAAAGAAATCTGTCATTGTGTCGACACAATCTGTGTTTGTCTTCCGTCAAAGAAGTCCTTGTCTACGGTGGTCATGCTACGGGGGCTGAACTCTATCGCTCTCTTTGTGATTTAACAGCAGTGGCGAAGGTTCCATACATCTCGGTTCCTACCGGCAACGCTTTGAAAAATGGCACAGTCAGTATTCTATAGACAAATAATATAATCACATTAAAGATATTTACTCCGGCTTACCTCTTATAAAAATTGATCCTTCGCTACTGGAGACAGTATGATAATTTAATTATTAAATGTTTTTATTTCAGCCCCAGATTAAAAGAAACATGTAGACGAGTTGGACTTTTGCTGGTTATACCCGCAATGTAAGTTGATTTAAAACTCATATTAGCGTTAAGTCTAAAATACATGATATTTCGCGATACAACGTCGTATCGTGTGAAGACAATGACAAAAGCTCTTGCAGTTTCTGTTAGGGTGCGTCCACATCTGGTGAATGTGCCGCGAATGTGCAGCTCGCGCGCGCTGCTCGTGCGCACATACGCGTGAACTTGAGCCTAAGTTGTGAATTTGCTTGAATTTGTGAGGTGCATCACGACCGGCACGCGCGCACCTCCTGCGCCGCTCGAGTACGGCGCGTAGAACGCGCGCGAGCGGCGCGCGGACGGCGCAGGGGCTGCGTACGAACATAAAATGCACGCGCGCAGTACGCAAACGGCTCGCGAGCTGCACATTCGACAGATGTGGACGCACCCTTAGGTTAAGTTTTTCAAATAGCAGTAGTTAAGGCGCAGTTTTAATTGGGTCAAAAAATCAATACTTGCTGTTACACTAACATGCCAGGGAGGGTTCGCCTATGAAAGGAATTCCTTCCTTTTTTATTAAAGGAATCCCTACTTATGATATGACAGCGACCTGATTATCAACCATTATAATTATAGTATAATCATGTATATGTTACGGCTAATAGCCGAAGTGCGGCTACTTCTACTTTAAGCCTAGATACCTCTCACAGTACTTCTGAAATATCAATAAAATCTTCATACATCCATCAGCAAACAGATCGTCTGTTGGATTAGAATCCAAGAGATCATTAAGCGCGGCCAGAGTGCGAGAAATTGGCGACTTCGCACGTGCAATAGTTCGACATGGAGGCACGGCAGTGTGCGTTCTGCCCCGGCAGTAATTTTCTGGAATAAAGAAGCGCGCCAGCACATCGTATGACGTATTACGATTTTGACCCTCAGCATCATCGATTGGCAAATCTGTCAGTCGCTGAATTTCCGAAAAACGACTAAACTAAAAAAAAACTAAAGTATGTCTGCAAAATTGCTAATGTTCTATATTAATTTGCAGGATACTCGTAATTGTAGTAAACTACGCCTTCATGTGCAGTGCTTGTGCTCGCAGGCCCCCGTGCTGTATCTTACTTTTAATTTTGACGGTAAGACAAAGTGAGACCAAAATCGACGGTAAGACAAAGTAGCAAAAACGAACGCCGTAAATGAAACATAAACTAACGCATTCTAAATCGACAATAAAACGATACTATAGCGTTTTAGTTGAATTTTTTACGTCAGGCACAAATTACCGAAAAGGTGTAAAAAGCCGAACTCTTAACGAAGACGAAAGTCACTTGTTCTCCATTTTTTCGATATTTTTTTGTTCTGGACCATACCTGGGAATCTTTTGGTTGCCAAGATACTGGTCATAGTTCCGACATTTTGTTTTCCGTTAGGGGGTGGGGAGGGGGGGGGGTTCAAACTCTATAAGGTACGCCATTTAACAATTAATCCAATTAAAATTGAATTAGAAAAAAAATTACCTAAACGTCAAAGTTACAAACAGACCAAAATATGAGAAAAAAACGGAAAATCATAGTTAAGGACCTATTACTGGCGCGTTCGTGTTCCACGCGCGCCTCATAGAGATGTCAGCAACGATGTAGGGGTCTGCAAGGGCCGATGCCTGCCAGGGCTGCGGGACTTTTCGAAAGAGATACCGTGGCCCTGGAACACAAAAGGCAAAGAAGGAACATGGATGGGTTTTAGTCAGTACAAGTCTGACACTCCCTTCCGCTCCGCCCAGAGTGGGGGTCATTTGATGATTTCCCATCCGGAAAAAAAGGGGGGTGCAGGTGCACCTTGCACCCTGCTGCCGGCGCCCATGGTCCGATATATGACTGTAATTGGCTGAGTTCATTAATACATTTGAATTTGAAATCTTAAAACTACTCGTACGTAGGTCAATATAATGTGCGAAACAAATATTTGCTGTTGTAAAATCGTTCGAATTTACGTTACGTTGACTAAGTTACTGCCTCGGTGGTCTAGTGATCGCGAGCGCGACTATTGAGTAAGAGGTCCTGGGTTCGATTCCCGGGTCGGGCAAAGCATTATTGGGTTTTTCCATCAAGAATTTCTCAGTAGCAGCCACGGAGTCTGAATCTGCCCCCTATTACATGGGAATTAAACATAACTAGCGAAATGTAGGTGTACTATTAGGTACACCTCGGGGATTACAGGCGTGATGTTATGTTATGCTTACTAAGTTAAAATCAATTACTCAACGACTATAAGATTTTAAACTATCATGGTCACTAACTTTATCTTTCTTTTTTTTTTACTTTTACTTTCTTTTTTTTTTACTTTTACTTTCTTTTTTTTTTACTTTCACTTTCTTTTCTTTTTTACTCAACGACTTGTTAATTTTCAGGTGATCGGAATGGGTGGTATGGCTGCCACGTTTTCATCGTATTATAATACGGAGATTATTCTGCAAGCAGTCCTGGCTACTGCGATAATAGTGGGTCTTTGCACTATGCTTGCTTTTACGAATGTAAGTGAGTCCTTCCTTTCTAATGCTTCTACTGACCACTGTCTACAGACGCTGATAAACCTTACCAGTATCGAACAGTCGTTGTTCATTTCACGAACATTTAAATAATAAATAATAATATAACCCTGTTCCCGATGCCGGTGGGCTACTATTTTTTATATTTTTAAATGTTTTTTTTTTATATTACTTTGTATAGAAATATTTAAAAATGTAAACAATATGTATAGAAAATAAATAAAGGAAAAAATAATAATAATAAAATAAATGCAAATGCTATTCGTTGTTGAGAGAATGTTTAGGTTTATTAAAGTTTTTCTACAAGAAAATCTCTCAACGTCGTCATTCGAAAAAAAGAATTCGATTTTTTTTTTGTTTTTAAAAAAACGTTGCCCCACGCTAGTAATTTCTCCTGTATCGTGGGTGCGCTTACAAACATTTAAACTCACATACACAAACAGCCAGACCCGGAACAACTACCTGTAGATCATACAAATATTTGTTCCGTGCGGGGATCGAACCCGCGACACGCAGCGCAGCAGCCAATTGCTCAGCCACTGCGCCAACCGTGCCGTCAATTATGAACCTTGGCAGTCTTACCATCCGCCTTTTTACCCAACTGAGGAGGGTAATGTGTTTATCAGCTTATACAAAGAGGAAGGGACACCAGCGCTAAAACAGTTACCACGTATTCAGTAACATATAATACCTCAACATAGGAACTTTTTGTTGATTATTAATAAAAAACAGCTGTTTCCTCCAAAACTGCATATATCGTCGACCGTAGGTTCAATTGGGGTAAGGGACAAAATACGATTTTTCAGGAGAGGCCGACAAAGTTTTTTTTCGGACTAATTCGATTATAACTTTTGTTGTAATTAACCTTTTTCGGATCTGATTTTACACATAATCTTATATTTTAGTGCTCTGTCTACTTGTATAACATTTATTTAAATAAATTAGCTATTTAAGAAAATAGATGTCCCTTACACCAAAGTATTTTGGTAGTAATGTCCCTTACTGACCAAATATCTTGTAGTCCCGTCCCTTACATTAAATTGACCTGCGTTGGATCGAATCTATTAAAGAAAAAATAGTGTAAAAGACTTGTTGAAAAAAATGTATGAAAGAAAATACAGTGTAAAGAGATTGTTGACAGAAAATGAAGTACACACTTTTGACGTATGGATATCTTAAATTTGGAAATCGTTATAAAAAATCATTTAAGAGACATGAAACCGTGTGTGTTTTATTGTGTGGCGCTTACATGCAATGTTTGTACATTGTAATAGCCAATTTCTATTAGTTGGAATAAAACAATTTTTATAATATCATTTAATCTATTTATTATAATCAAATAATCAAATTATAAAAAATTATAAAAAATACCTATACTTACTTTGAATTCTTATTCAAATAAAGGAGTAGCTGCAAATAATCATAACAGAGCCTATTAGACATTGTTAGTCTGATTATTAAAAAAAAAAAAAATATTATGAGCCTGATTTGTCCCACTGCAGAGCAAAGGCCTCCCTTCCCTCTTTCTATTTATCTCAGTCTTTGGCTATTTGGGCCCAATCCTTTTGACAAGAGTCCAGCTCGTCACGCCATCTCCTTCTGGGCCTACCGCGTCGCCGGATTCTGTTGTTCGAAACCCAATCAGTTGCCACTTTGGCCAAATTTTTTAAATGTGGCCTGCCCAGTTCCATTTTAATTTGGTGGCTGTGTTGCAAACGTCTGCGATTTGGGTCTTGGATCGAATACTGTTCCGTACACCGTCAGAAATTTTGGCTCCTAGTATACTTCGTTCCATGGCTCGCTGGCAGAGCCCGAGTGCGGAGTTCTGACGCTTCGTTAATGACTACGTTTGCGCTACATAGGTGAGGGTGGGAAGGATGCACGTGTCCATGAGTTTCCTTTTGAGGGAAAGTGAAAGTGATCCTTTCATGAAGTGTTTCATCGACCAATAGCTCTTCCACGATTTCGGTCGAGCGACTTCTTTATCTTGCCTCACCTGGAAGGAGACTATTTGGCCGAGGTATACATACTCGTGGACATGCTCTATCTCCACACCCCCTGTCTACTTTGCGTTTTGTGCTATTTGTCATTAACTTCGTTTTGTTCATTTTGAGTCCGACCTCGAGGCTGGCGTGGCTCAGTTTTTCGAGCATGACGCCCAACTCAGCCGCTGAAGACGGGAGAAGACAGCAGATTGGCTTAATGAATTGAAGCCATTGGATTTAGTTTTTCCAAACAAATATGATCTGAAAATGATACAGCAACAAATTAGAAAATTGCTAGTATTAGTGACTATTATATCAATAGGTATCATTAGCTGAAAATGTTTACTTTTTATTAAATTTTAGTTAATCTCGTTCTCTGACTGATAATGAAGTTTCGTCATTTCTAGAGTTGTCAATGTCACTGTCCTCAATTGTGTCATTTATGCTCTCCGAAAATTCAGAGCTTACTGTTGACTCGGACCTACAAAGCACACAAGTAAGAGTTTTAATAATTTTGGTAACTACCCTATCCCTCACCATTCAGACTTAGTTCGTATTCAGAAACGAACATTTAACTAAATACAATCATTTTGGAAAAAGAACAGGGTTTCGAGCGCACACGGAAGGGCGCGCGAGCGCTTTCACCCATTAAGTTTTAGTTATAATTTTGATACTTCATTTTCAAAAAAAAACGTCCAATCAAGTTTTTTCTAGAACCTATAAAGGCAAGGTTTTATTTATTTTTGTATTGTTTAAAAAGCGAACAGGTAGAAACTGAGAAACTTACTTTTTATTCTTCGGAGAAGGTGTCGATTTCACCTTAGCTGGTGGTCTTTCTCCTCATCCTCATCTTTTGATGTGAAATATTACTATATGAACTGTAAACAATGTTATCTATGTAAACATTTAGCGGTGCCTTTGAGTACCTAGTAATTATTGTCCATTATTAGAGAATAATTAGGTTACATTGAATAGTTTTATATCTGATTCTTTTATTACTATCATACAAGAATCGTTATCTATTAAAATAAGCGAACAAAATTAGCATTAGGCATAGGCACACCCACAGACAGCTTAAAATATGTATTGTAACAATGATTTTAGTATAACAAAATTTATATACTTACTGTGTTATCTTATTTACTATTTGTAGTAATTTCTATCTGCGACTAAGCAACCGGTTTAAATGGTTTGTTTTTCCGTTTTTACCACATTCTCTTCGTCAAAAACCGTGCAAAATCCCGACCAAACGAAAGGTGAACTCGCACTGATAGCAATTTTTTTATGCCCGCGCGCTTCTTTCGCTTTGATATCATCATCTCTTTCGCACACATAAAGTTGTTGTAAGATAAAAAAGGATAGTAATAGTGATGTTCTTGTGTTATGATTCTATTATGGGTTAAATATTCATTACTTCTCACGAGAAAATTGATGTAACGGACACCGAACTAAAATATAATTCGATTCAAATAGGTGTAACGTTGACATTGCTTAAAGTATGACAATGCAAATTGGGGTAAGGGACAACTATGTCAAAACTCGTGCAATCCATTTAAAGTATGGGTGATATTTATTTTTTGAGATAACAAAGGCATTAGTGTAAGGTCAGTTTTATTATGGTTTCTTCAAACATAAACCACGTAATGGTAATTTGTTGATTGGGAAGACCCTTACCTAATTCGAAGTAGATTGGCGGCGGTACTTACACCATTTGAAGTTGCTATATTGCATAGTTTTTCAGATACATGGTTATTATGGGGCTGTTTCGAAATTTTGACCCAAGAAATCAGTAGGGTAAGGGACATTTTTCTTAAGCTACAATTTTTTCATATACACCATTCGAAAGAGCGAAAAATTCTGAACAAAACTGTATACTCAACTCATTTTGGGTGTTTTGTCCCTTACCCCAATTGAACCTACGGTCGACGATATACGGTCAAAATGTATGGAACAGCTGTTGTTTTTTTAATAACCAATGAAAAATTTCACGGGGCTTCAGAACTAAAGACATGCCAGTAATCAAAACTCATTATGGCGACCTTATTATTTTTTCTCTCTAAATAATTAATTAATATTGGTGTATTAGTCACAAATATCATGGTAATATTATATTAAAAATTCTAATATTTCTACACCGGCCACGGTAGTATATGTGAACTAATATAACTTGTAAGATCTTTATGTACCTACCGTATACTCAGAAATAAATGATATTCGATTCTATTCTAAAAAAAAAAAAACCAGACGCCATATTGATTTTTGCGAAACATTAAAGTCGACGAACTGTGTTAAGTAAAATCTTTCACATTATTAAACTGAAAAGCTGGAAATAAAAAAAGCATTCATAAAACTAAAAAATCCGACTTGGAAGCAAAAACCAAGCGCATTTGGAAGCAGGCGGACAGAACCCATTCCATGTTTTCATAGTCGGGTTTTTTTAGTTTTTATAACTACTTTCTTATTGAAAATAAAACTGGTTCTGGGGGCAGCGATGAAACATGAGAAATAAAAAATTAAAAAAATAAAAATAATAATTTATTGTTGTAAAAATTATATTTTTTTTAGTGTTTGAATAGTAAAATATTAATTTCGAAAGTCATAATATTGATGTTCAAATTGAATCATTCCCTCTATATCGATTCACGCTATGTCGATTTGCGAAACAAATGACATCTGTTTCAAGAAGTTTACGCTTGACCTCATACCGAAATTAAAATAGCTTGCTTTAAATTTCAGTTCGACTTCACAAGTTACATGCTATACATACTTATGTTCGGACTTGTGCTTATGGTGGTCACCATGATTTTTTTTGGCTTAAGACTCTTTACTGGAAGAAGGATGACGATGTTCCATTTGATAATACTGCTTCTATCTACTTTATTACAAGCTGCGGTGAGTGTAACTTTAATTGTTTTTATTAATTTAATAAGATTAAGAATAAATTTACTAAGCCAGTGTTACAAACATTTTCTTAATCTAACTAAGGCTCTAGACAGACGGACCGCATTTCAACTGCAATCTAACCGCAAATTGCAGTTCGGATGCAGTTTGCATGCAGTTGACACGACTGCAATAGAACTGCAAACCAAACGTGCAGTCCGATTGCAGTTCAATTGCAGTCGGCGTGCAATCGTTTGAACGATTGGTTTGCATTCAAACTGCATCCGAACTGCAATTTGCGGTTAGATTGCAGTTGAAATGCGGTCCGTCTGTCATCAGCCTTAGCATTATCAGCCTATTATGTTCCCACTGCTGGGACACCAGCCTCCTCTCTGTGAGAGGGAATGGGCTATAATCCACCACGCGGGCCCAGTGCGGGTTGGTAGATGTCACATGTCTTCGAATTTTTTGGTTCTAAGACATGCCGGTTTCCTCACGATGTTTTCCTTCACGAGCAATGTGATGAAATAAATTACACAAAGTAATGCGCCTGCCTAGGTTCGAACCCACGACTTACGGTTTGTAAGTCGGAGCCGCCACCACTGGGCCATCGCTGCTCTCCAATCAGCCTTAGAGCTATGATAATTATAATCGTAACAAGTAAAATTTTAGCATAGTAATTAGTAAACAGAGCTCCCCAAACTAGGCTGTGCCGGCTGTGGCTGTGCCTGTTTATTGAGACCAGAGTTGCGTTAACTTAAAATTAAAACACATATTTGTTGCTGTGATAGTTCTGTTAAAAAGGCGTTTTGATAAGTAGGTAATTGAGGATTACCTTTTTTTAAATAATAAAAATTATATAAAATAAAAAGTATTCTAATGTTTATTAAATGTCGAGTGAATGTGTGTTGGTGTGTGTGTGCGTGTGTGTGTGTATAGATGTGTGCGTTATTTGCAGTTATTTTATCTTTGATAGTTTAATTAAGTTAAAATTTCTTCCGTCTCTTCATAGGATAGTTTGGTAAAACATTTTATTGTGGTTCACTCAGTCTGGTCTCTGGTCCCAAAAATAACTTATTATGGTGCTTTGTTTTCAGACACAAATTATATATGTGTCGTAGGGAAAATATATAGTTTTGCCATGCATGCTTTTTCCATTATAAATAGTTTTTGGTAAGGAGATCGGGCAATCTTCTATAGACTCTGGTCCAAGAAGCTTTGTTGATTCTAGAATACACAAAACACTTGTTGTGTTTGATGCTTTTCAATTACCAAAGCTCATGGAAATCGCTTAAAAAAAAAGGGTATAAATAGTACTTTTAGTAAATCGAATTCTTCATTTTTATTAAAATAGCAATACAAGGTAGTATAGGTAGTATGAAGCCCTCAACACTTCATCACTGATAAACATATGCGTAACCTTCACGACCATAATCCTTAGAGGGGCAAGCAGACAAGTTTCATCGTTTGCCGAAGTTCACAGTTGGTTGCATTAGTCATTATGAGTTGAAAACGATCTGTTTGCTAAGTCCTGGAGACAATCTTCACGACTATAATCCTTAGAGGGGTAAGCAGACATGTTTCATCGTATCCCGAAGTTGGTCGCATTAGTTATTATGAGTTGAAAACGATCTGTTTGCTAAATCCTGGAGACAAAATCTTCACGACTTTAATCCTTAAAGGAGTAAGCAGACATGTTTCATCGTATGCTGAAGTTCACAGTTGGTCGCAGTAGTTGTCATGTGATGAAAGCGACCCTTTACCAAATCCTTGACACAAAAACCTTAGAGCTGCTTGAGAGTAATCTTACAGGACAGTTGTCCGCACAACCTAAGGGGCCTTAAACAAATGATTCGACTATTAACTATATGCAATAGAGTCGAGGAAATGCACAGGATGGCACTACTTCTTCTTGATGACGTGCCTAGACCAAAGTCCATAATAAAGACATTATTATGTGCGCAATGGTACATTTACCGGTAACGCACTTACAGTAATAATCACCGACGCTCCTTTTATCTATTGAATTAGAAGATTTTGTTTTCACTAATTGTGCATTATGGCGTTTAACTTTTTTCTCCCGGCGCTGATTTGCTTATGTTCTTAACAAAGAATTACCCTCTTCTAACAAGTTTTAAAATGATATGTGTCTGAATCACTGACGCTCCTTGTATCTCTTGAATTAGAAGATTTTGTTTTCACTAATTGTGCATTATGGCGTTTAACTTTTTTCTCCCGGCGCCGATTTGCTTATGTTCTTAACAAAGAAATACCCCTTCTAACAAGCTTTAAAATGATGTGCGTCTGAATCACCGACGCTCCTTGTATCTCTTGAATTAGGAGATTTTGTTATCTGTATTATACATAATGGTCTATAACTTTTTTCTCCCGGCGGTGATTTGCTTATGTTCTTAACAAAGAATTACCCTCTTCTAACAAGCTTTAAAATGATATGTGTCTGAATCACTGACGCTCCTTGTATCTCTTGAATTAGAAGATTTTGTTTTCACTAATTGTGCATTATGGCGTTTAACTTTTTTCTCCCGGCGCCGATTTGCTTATGTTCTTAACAAAGAAATACCCTATTTTAACAAGCTATAAAATGATGTAAGTCTGAATCACCGACGCTCCTTGTATCTCTTGAATTAGAAGATTTTGTTTTCACTAATTGTGTATTATGGCGTTTAACTTTTTTCTCCCGGCGCTGATTTGCTTATATTCTTAACAAAGAATAACCCTCTTCTAACAAGCTTTAAAATGATGTGTGTCTGAATCACCGACGCTCCTTGTATCTCTTGAGTTAGAAGATTTTGTTATCTGTATTATACATAATGGTCTATAACTTTTTTCTCCCGGCGGCGATTTGCTTATGTTCTTAACAAAGAATAACCTTCTTCTAATAAGCTTTAAAATGATATGTGTCTGAATCACCGACGCTCCTTGTATCTCTTTAATTAGAAGATTTTGTTTTCACTAATTGTGCATTATGGCGTTTAACTTTTTTTCCCGGCGCCGATTTGCTTATGTTCTTAACAAAGAATAACTGTCTTCCAACAACCTTTAAAATGATGTATGTCTTAATCACCGACGGTGTTTGTAATTAATGCCATCGTTGATTAAATAGTTCATTTTAAATGATCAATAACTTTTTTCTCCATAGAGGAACTTTTTTGACGCCATAACAAAAAATGATGCTCTTAACATCAGCTTCAAGAAAATATAGGTCTAGTTCACCGACGCTACTTGGACCGCTTCGGCCCGATCTCCTTTATGCACTTTTAGTGTTTTCTGAAGACAGTTGTCTTTTAATGCAAAAAAAAGTTTATTTTTGCATCTTTAGTTACTTATCTGGTATCTCACACAAATTCTTGGTATATACAGGGTGTAAACAGACCCTTCACATAGCCTTCAACCAAGCATTCTGTACATCAAACTAAGTAACTTTACGCAAAGATTATTGCTGGGAATCGACTTTTTTTTTGGGGTGAAAATCACGTTTTAAGTAGGACTCGATGGAAAGCACTCAAAGCATTGTGCTGATGGATGGATTGAATAGTACGGGGGTCGTGGAGGTGTGTAAAGTAACAATCTTACATTAAAAACATGTATTTAAAAAAAAACTTGTGAAAAAGTTGGAACTTTGACCCCCAATATCTCCGTAACTAAAAGGTTCCCAGGTATGGTCTTGTTTTGTTCAAAACCATACCTGGGAACCTTTAACCAGTCAACCCGCGATCATGGCGCTTGCAACAGCGCCGAAATATCGGGAGCTCAAAATAATGAACAATCACGGAAGATATCCCGTAAGTGACAGTATAAGTTTAGTTGTAAACCGGGAAAGCTTAAAACAGTCTTTCGGGGATATTTACAGGTGTCATGATTTGTTTTGTTGTTGTTTGTTTTGTTTGTTTGTTGTCTTGGTGTGATACTTGTAATTTAGTAGTTCTAAGTACTAACGTTTACATTGTCTGTAATACCTCTGAAAACAGGGAACCCTGCAAGGTTTTAGTGAAGACACTATACTTATTTTCAGATACTTGTAGCGGAACTTCAAATGATACTAGGCGGCAAATCAATAGAGCTTCATGAAGATGAATGGGCCTTAGGAGCATACCTTCTCTACACATCGATAGTGAATCTGTTCGTAAAAATGTTGGCCTTATTGGGAATCTTGGGACAAGATTAAATGAAGTTTCAAGCAGCCAAATCGGCTCACCCTATGACCGAAAACCAATTTTTTTTTCAAGACTTAGTAATGTAACACCATTAACATACAAATATCAGTGAGAGTGACCGTTTTATTGTCTCAAGTTCGCTGGGAATCGTCACCTGACGTACGCTAATGTGCAGCAGAAGCTAAGGCGTGTTCGTCAACAAGGAGACAGTTACAAGACTTTTGAAGGAAGCCAATTTAACTCCAAACCTGCTTTCCAAGGACCTTTAATTTACTGCAAGCCACCGGCAAGCGCTCCTCATTTCATTTTCATTAGTAAACATTCATTTAAAAGTACTGAATAATTGTTCCTTCATTCATCATTGTTCATTTTACAAGCTAAAGTATTTAGCTTTTACACTAAATATTTTATGTTTGTATAAATAAGTAATTAAAGGTCGAGTCGATTTGATTGCTCGAGAGAGTGGAAACAAACTTGTAGCGTTGAACGTAACGTTATTGAGCCTAACTAATAGACTTGCGAAAGAATGGTTTTAAAAGGAGAACGGCTCTGAATGTTCCCCAAAATTTGATTATTTGATTGTCCTGTATGGTGCTGTTTATATAAATTGATTTTATTTTTTATGTTCTTGTATTTTATTTCGAAAAGTTTCCTAATGGTCTTTATAATCTGCCGGGGTCGCGGGACTCATAGAATTACCGTGACCCTGGAACATAAAGGGCTATTGAAGGACACCGTGGATTTTAGTCAGTACAAGTCTGACAGTCCCTCCCGCTCTGCCCTGGGTGGGAGGACTCATTTGATGATTTTACAAAGGTAAAAAAGAAAAAAATGGTCTTTATAATCGACTTATAGGGTCTCCGCACACGGACCACCCGCCACAGCCACAAACGCTGCAGAAGTGGCTTTGTAGCCGCTTCTAGATTCTCGTGTGGTAGCTGAAACGCGCGACAGCCACTTGTGGCCGGTGGTCGACACTTGCCGTCGGTGGCTGCTACTTTTATTAACCCATGCATGCAGTATCATAATGGACTCGGACGAAGAAGGTTTAATTGCGCTGCTTCTGATAAAAAAAACGTCGTCGTAAATCAACAACTGACTACGTGCGTGCATTGCCTCCGACTTGAACAGGTTGACTGAGGTAAGGGAGGGAGGGGTGGGGAATCGCGCGAGTGGCGTGTGGCGGCGTTTAGTGGCCGGTGCGGGCCACAAGAAGCAAGCAGCGACGATTTGTAGCATGTGGCGGCCATCAGAGTCAACCGTGTGCGGCGAATCCATATAAAATGTATGAAAACTACAGGAAATATGCCGGTGGCGTCGTTTTGTGGTTGTGGACGGTGGCCCGTGACCCATAAATAGGAGGATGTTATGTAGGACGTAGGTATTCGGCGCGTATCTTTTACTAAGTGTATGTACAGTCGCATGCGCATCAAGTTACCACTAGCTGTCAAATTTTCTCATACGATTTTAAAGTTAGCCATCAACATTTTATGGTTTAAAATCTCTTGACGAAGATTTTATTGGTATGTCAGAAGTACTGTGAGAGGAAAATTTTGCTGTGCTTTGTTATTTTGTATATTTTAATTTCTGTTATAATTGTCTCTTTATTATTTTTAAACATATTAAATACATTTTTAAATATGCTAATATAAAACAATATAAAAAAACATTTAAAAATATAAAAAATTGTGGTCCGCCGGTATCGGGAGCAGGGTCCAAGCTACCGGTGGTTAGGGCTCCAGAGACAGGAACCTCCTCACAATGCGAGCTTCTTTTATTTTTATAATTTTAGTTACTGTAATTGGTTGTATACACAGCCGACGTAATTAAATAAATAAATTTGGGGAAATTTGTCAATTTGTGATAACTTGATGTACTCGCGACTGTACACCAATTTCTTCGTGATCTTTTCATTTGGTAGAAGAAGTCTTTGCGGTAGTCCTATACACTGTGACTTTTTAATCGTCTTAAAAAGTGGTCCACTCAATGTACTCGACATAAAATAGCTCTAGGCGCGATTTTTTTTTTCACCTACCATAATAGGTACAAAGAAAAATAAATAATACATTACAATAAAATTATGAAACTTCCTGTTAATGATGTTTACGTGTCAAACGGGGGAACATACCTACCCAGCGCTCGACTCCAGTAGATCATCGCTCGCAACAGGGTGTGTTATCTACGTCATGCGTCATAATTCTGAATAATATTTTTATTTTTTATTTTTAAAATCTCATAAATACCATTTTTTTTATGAATGTTTAGTAGTCATTGGATACATGACGTGGGCTGCCGTTGTAAGACGACTAAAAAGTCACGGTATATAGTCTGTTTGGTCTATGTTGAGGATCTCTTAATGATGTCTAGTTATTGTGAGACCTTTAAGATTGACTAGCCTCATTGTTTCGTCCTCAGTGTTTTTGTTATGTTAAAAACTTGCTTTGCATATTCAGCCTATAATATTCCCACTGCTGGGACACAGGCCTCCTCTCTATGAGAGGGAATGGGCTATAATCCACCATACGGGGCCAGCGCGGGTTGGTAGATGTCACATGTCTTCGAATTTTTGGTTCTAGGATATGCCTGTTTCCTCACGATGTTTTCCTTCACCGTTTTGAGAGCAGTGGTGATGAAATAAATTACACAAAGTAATGTGCCTGCCTGGGTTTGAACCGACGTCTTACTGTCCGCAAGTTGAGGCCGTCAACACTCGGTCACCGCTGCTCTCAAACTTGCTTTGGTTTGCAAAAAAACCTCGTAAAAGTCATAGTTTATCACTTCCATATTTCTATAAAACCAAAACACGAATCAACTTAATGTTCTAATATCTCTTCTGAACTTACAAAACATAGTTAAACACAGGTTAACTAACCATGTTTTATGTTAGTTAAACTTATGTGTTACTAAGTACCAAGTTACTTGTCCTCAGATTTATAGCAGAGCGGATTATTCTGTAATATTCTGCTAACTATTGCTCGAGACGTGAAAGAAATAATGCTCATTATTCATCGCGAGTTATTAGTTAAACTCATGAGAAATGATCTAGCATCTGTGCTTTTGCATAATTATGAGCTTGGCTGCTTCATGCCGTTTTAAATTATAAAGAAACGGAACTAACTGGGTTATGGAGGTCAGATAGGCAATCTTCCCATATAAAAAATCTTTTTTTTTATTTCAGTTTTTTTAGTTGTGTTATGATGGTATCTCACGCAAATATTTGTCGAGTATTAATTTTCCATCGTTACTAAAAGGTATTAGCAGATCAAAACTTACTGTCACTTTCGTAATTGTTCATTACTTTGCTTCTGTGATTGTTCATTATTTTGAGCTCCCGATATTTCGGCGCTGTTACAAGGCCATGATCGCGGGTCACATGGCGCTTGCAACAGCGCCGAAATATCGGGATCTCACGGAAGATATCCCGTTAGTGACAGTATAAGTTTAGTTGTAAACCGTGAAAGCTTAAAACAGTATTAGCAGATCATCCACTTAGACATAGAAGAAAAAATATTTTATTATAGATGAGCTTCGCCCGCGTGGATGTCGAAAAATATCCAATTAATTACCTTCATCCCCCTTTTTAACCCTTCGGGGGTAGAATTATCAAAAACGCTGAGACACGTATAAATTAATTTTCAATCATCAGCCTAAACACAAAATTTGAAGATCCTAACTTCAAAATTGATGGACTTTCATATAAACTTCCATCCCCTATTTTACCCCTTTAGAGGTGGAATTCCCAAAAATCCTTTCTTAGTGGATATTTACTCAAAGAACACACCCTCCAAGTTTCATGTCTCTCGGATCAGCGGTTTGGCCTGTGTGTTGATATATCACCCAGTCAGTCAGTCAGTTTACCATTTTATATATATTATTATATAGATAACGTATTTATAAACATCCCAAGAAATGTGAATACTAGGTGGTAGCATGAAACTTACATGGGACCACCGCGCGAGCTTCCTCTACCGAATGAAAAAAGAATCACGTAAATCGGATGATCAGTAATCACGGAGCTATGAGGCAACAAATATAAAAAACAGCCGAATTGAGAACCTCCTTCTTTTTAGAAGCTGCATCTGGTTAGACTGGAAGCCGACCCCAACACAGTTAGGAAAAGGCTAGGCCGATGATGACCCTCGTGATGGACGAAACAAAAACCATATTTTATGAAAATATAAAGGATCTCAAGAATCTCTCTTGAAGTATCTATTAACTCGTAGAAGTGGACAATAATAGGAAGTTACGATTGTGATAGTGTCCCAGTTCATATACTCGTTGTGATCCACAGAGCACGGAGACATCTCCTCGATCGCTGCCGGGTACGGCATTATCAACATTTGCTATATAAACTAAGCGTGTCACCGAACTAGGAGTCAAAAAAGCACGGATGGTTCAATAAAATTGAAGCATCGGTGTGTAATTTCAAAATAACAGCATATAAAACTATATAGGTACGGTGCTTACAACAATTTTTTAATTGTCTGTCTGTTTGTTCCGGCTAATCCCCGAAACGGATGGACCGATTTTGACTGGACTTTTACTGGCTGATAGCTGATGTTACAAGGTAACTTGGACTACTTTTATTTTAGAAAAAAAAATTAGTGATCCGTGCAAAAAATTTAAAACCCACGAAATTGCTAACAAAATCCGACTCAAATAGTGAAATATTTTTTATAATCATTTCACGTGGACGATGGTCGCGGTCAACAAGCTAATAAACAAGTAAGTTTGTAATCGTGAAAACGAACCATCATCACATTAGGTCCGGTGCCCTAATGTGTTTGCGTCCTAATGGCTCGTTACAGCTCTAAACAATGTTTAAACGTCCGTCTAATGCTTACTTAAACGTTCACCTGAACATTTACAACAGCTGTCGCTTGCCGGCCATTTTAAATTAATTCAAAAATATGTATACTGTCCTTTTGAGTTGAGAAATTAAAACTGAGGTATTTTTTTTTATTAGTTATTTGTAGTAATTGGCCCGAAACTCTGAGAACCAGTCTTACTAAGGGGTATCGTACTACCCAACTATATCGTGCTAACTGGGTTGTGGAGGTCAGATAGGCAGTCACTTCATGTAAAATATTAATATTCAGCTGCATCCGGTTAAACTGGAACCGACCCCAACATAGATTTGCACTTCATGTCATTTTTACCATCTTTTGTACCACATTTACAGCAAATAAATAATTTTGACTTTGACTTTGACTTTGAAAAGGTTAGGCAGATTATGAGTTGTTTGGACGAGAGATGATCTTGATGGCATAAAAAAAGAAATACATAACACCGAAATTATAAAACAAATAACAACGCAAGCAAGCGCGACTGCTGTGCATGAGGCTTTGGGTTCGATTCCAGGTTGGGGAAAGTGTTTTTGGGATTTTCCATCAGGAATATCTCAGTAGCAGCCACGGAGTCTGAATTTGTTGTGTTCGTTTGTTGTTTGTTTTGTGTTTGTTTTGTTTTTGTGTTCTCTGATAACTTTTTAGACTTATGTATCCTTCTTATGCGTATGAAGTTTGAACCCCCCCTTTGGGAGAGGCCTATGTCCAGCAGTGGACATCTTTCGGCTGAAATGATGATGATGACGATGTATGAAGTTTCATAAAAATCGGTTCGGTTCAGTTTGTATGAAATGTCGTAAGTCGTAAACGCTCTTAATGTATCATAACAACTATTGTGTATTACCCATATTTGCAAAATAATATTCTCTTCTACGTAACCTAGATCATAGTCCATCCAACTGCTAAATATTTAACAGACAGAGTTAGTTTAGCATTTGTGATATTAGTATGAATTCCTTTAATAATGTCTCTGTGCTGTAAGGGCTCAAACACATAAACACGTTACGACGACGCAAAGTGCCACCGCACGGCAACGTGATGTGGCACGTTGCGTCACGGTGCCGTGACGTGGACTTCCTCGTCGAACAATATTAATAATCACGTCACGACAACGCAACGTGCCACGTCACGTTGCCGTGCGGTGGCACGTGGCGTCGTCGTAACGTGTTTATATGTTTGAGCCCTAACTCAAAGGAACAGAAAATCATACTCGTACACCTCGTCATCGTCTCGTCGTCTCGTCGTCGTCGTCATCTCGTCATTCTCTCTCTCACTCTCTCTCTTTTTTCTCTTTTTTTGGTCCGTCCTGTTGAATTTATAGTTTATTGTTTATTTTTGTGTAATTATGTATGATGCACTTCATGTCCCTGCGACAAATAAATATATTTTTCTTTCTTTACATGAGACCGTTCGTGTATTAATGCAGTAGAAAATCCTGCAGAGCATGAACCATTTCTTCGACTTAGTTGAAGTCCTAGCAACGACGGAGCCCCTATATTATTTTCATGAGGCAACTTTTTGGGGTTCTGCAGTAAGATGATAAAATCCATATAATTTTATTACGCTGTGTGACCGCTCGCTCGCTTAAACGTTATTGGCACAGCATTGAGTTTTACAAAATGTTCCTGTTCCAATGCTATCTCGATTACTCATATTTGTATGGCAAGACGATTCTAAAGCTCGATGGATCGCATACCTATTGTATCTGAAACTTTCATGATAAATCACTAAATATTATAAAACAAAGTACTCCACCGCGTCTGTCTGTCTATCTGTCTGTTCGTGATGAACTCAAAAACTACTTATTGGAGTTTCATGCGGTTTTTACTAATAGATAGAGTGATTCATGAGAAAGGTTTGAGTATATAACTTGTCAAGGTTTTATGTAAATTGGTTGAAATATGACGATAATCGTTGAAAGTATCGGATAAAGTCCAGCCGCCTGGGAGCTTATCCCTCTGAGATATAATAAAACAATGCATGGTCGGAAATTCCCTTTTAAAAAATCTACAAAGAAGCTCGCGATGGCCATTTCTATCTTTTAAGGATAGCTTTATATACCAACTCTATGGCCGATGACGGGACTCGCTTAACGCGATTACCCCGGAGCCGCGCCGCGCCCCGTGCTGTCGCCCAAGTTGATGACACCCTATGACAGGCAAAACATGTAGGCAAAATATGCTCCACTACCCGTCCAAAGCCGGGGCGGGTCACTAGCAAATAATAAAAAAAATATTTTTGGATTTAATTTTGTAATATGGGTCGACATTTGACCCTATGCTCAGCAATCACGCTTGCGTTCTCTTGCTCAACGAGATTGTTGCAAACATTGAAAGATTTGTTAAAGACGCAGACTACGGAACCTTGGCGCTTATTCCAGCCCACTCTTGGCAGATGTACATAAACCACTGTGACTCCGAGGGAACTTTTGTTACGTGTATTTTATTTACTTAGCTGTAGTGATATTATTTTAGAAGCTTGTCGTAAATAATTCTCGAGAAATATTCTTTTGCTTTGTAAGTTTACCGAAATTCTAAATGGAGTAGTAGCTGGAACTACCATTGGTCCACGTTGGTCCTAGATCGAAAGATTTGGAGGTAATGGGGAGAGCTTTGCCCAGCAGTGGGCTGACACAGGCTAACTGTAACAGTAGTAGCTCGATGGGCATAAGTCCGGTGTGAAAATAAAGTGATAAAGAAATAAATGGTGACATCCACCAAACCGTACGGAGTAGTTCTAAGCTAATTCCCCCGCGTAGTGAAGCCTACTCCCTCCCACAGAGAGGAGGCCTGTGTCCCAACAGTGGGAATACTAATTATGCTTATAATTAGGTACCAACGTCATCTGCCTAGCCTTTTCTCTACTATGTTGGGGTTGGCTTCCAGTCTAACCGTATGCTACCAGTATTTTGCATGAAGCGACTGCCTATCTGACCTCAACCTAGTTAGTACCAAGTAATAAGATACCCCTTGGTAAAGACTGGTTGTCAGACTTTTTGGGCCACTGACTACCTGTAACGACTATCAAAGATCTACAAATGACAGCCGGGACCAACGGCTTAACGTGCTGCACGGAGGAAACTTGGTATGTAATGTGTGGTCACCCATCCACAGACCAACCTAGGCAAGCACGGCTTAACCTAAAGATCGATCCAAGCGACTGTTATTATTTGGCCTAGAAGAGTACAGATCTACTTATTACTTCCATGGTGACCAATTACAAACAGATGTAGCGACGAACAGTGTATTTAAGAGCGTTCATCGTACGTTCATCCAAAAAGTTGGCAACGTCGCAAACAACTGTCAAATATTTAGGTGTTTTAATAAATTTGGCAATAGTACTGTATGGCAATAAGAAATATTGCTAGCTAGTGAACTAGAATAATAATAATGAATTGAAAATAAAACACTGAATTTGATACTGTAACCGTTTTAGGTGTAAAAAAAGGCATTTGGAAAGTTTCCAAAGCCTTTTTTTACTTCTAAAACTAAATATTTGGTGTTTCGATATTAATTATTGCATATCATAATCAATATTTTAGTTCACTAGTTAGCGATATTTCTTATTTCTATACAGTAATATTGCCAAATTAATCAAAACAGCGAAATATTTGACAGCTATTTGCGACGTTGCCCACTTTCTGTACAAACGCTCCTAATAACGTTATTTTTTTTTTTTTTAATGCTACTTCCTGTTACCCATCAACATTTACTCCATAACACTGAAAAGGGTAAAATAAAAAACTTTCTGCAAAAAAAACGACTTCCAAAAAAACGATAAAAAAGAGATGAAAAAAAGAAGACACAAAACAAAAAAAAACTGAACAAGTCTAAATATAACTGGCACAATGTGCACTGTCCACCCCTACCTGCCCCTTCAAGGTGTACAAGCGTAATGTTATGTTAATATCTAAAAAACTTACCCCATCTGCATCCTTCCTTATTTCACGACTTCCTCATAGCAATTGAAAGTTTTAAGTCGCGCTAAGTTGTTCGAGTAATTCTGAAGTTCGGACAAGTTTTACTTGCGTTATGTTAGTATGCAAAGTTTAAGTTTTACTTAAGTAAGTCGCACGCGCTGCTGTCGCCGCGGGTCAAGCGGGTGGGGGAGGGGGGAGTGAAGCAGAGTTATATTACTTTGAACAAGGAACGAGGCGGTTTAAGGAATGGGTGTTTTGTATGCGTTTGTGGAACAGGAGATCTGTGGGTCTAGTCACGTCACGTACCCGCGGAGTAGACATAACGTAAATTCGCAAAAGTTATGGGATTCATTTGTGGTGAATATTTCGGAGTGAAATGTAATTTAGGTACCTTATATTTTTCAAACAATTATCTTAAGGTAGCGCTCACGAATTGTTTACCATTATCAAGTATCACTGTAGAAGGTATGTAATACTTGCTCCACCAGGATCTTAGTAACAATTTCGGCTGTCGTGCGCTTTATTGGAAATAATAAACAGTACTTACTAAAGCAACAAGTCACGACTAGGATGTAGGTGTTTTGTTTTCTAGTAGTCGGTTGTGGTCCTACTAGATCTACGCTAATAATTTGGAACGGTATAGAACATTGCTTAGGCCTACCCATTTCACCTAAGGGACAAGGAGTTTGATGCTTATGTGCAATACAGATAATTTATCACATGAAGTAACCGCCTTTACGACATCAACATGCATTCCATGCCAGTAGTACCTGAGACTTACCCGCATGTAGGTTTTAAATATACCAAAATGACCAGCGGTTGGTTCAGTGAAAATGACTTGTGTTCTAGACTCAGCAGGAATCACCTCCTTCCACTCAAACTCTTTATTAAGAGGATGATTGGTTTGCATGTATCGGAATAAGCGATTATTTTTTACTAAACAATAAGAAAATGATGTAGGGGAATTTTGACCGCCGTTATATATTTAAATACCATCGATCACTAGAAGCTGCAGTGTTAGGATTAGTTGGCATGCGCGAGACAGTGCATCAGGAATGACGTCATCCACGCCACGACGGTGTTTAATTTTAAAATTGAACGCTGAGCGACGAACACCCCAACGAGCTATGCGTCCAGTAGGGTTGTTTAGGTTAAGGAACCACTTGAGAGCTCTGAGCTGAATGGTCTGTATATACGATAAACTTTTTGCCATTATCAAGGTAGCATCTCCAGTGTTCTAAGGCTACTAGTACAGCGAGAGCTTCTCTTTTAGTGATGCTGTAATTCCTCTCTGATCCAGTCAAGGTTCTACCTGTGTAGGCTCTATGTGTACTGTGTGTGTGTGTGTGTTGTGTACTGTCGTTAACTATATGTTTGCAGGGTAACCATCACACGAGGACGTGTGCAAGCAGGATGGCCGTGTCGGATCCGGTCATTAGACAGGACATAAAATGAATTGGAAAGCGCGCCAGTGTGCAGTGGTGCCATCAAGCGACCTACTTAGAAGTCACAACACAGCGTGCTTCTACAGAGTCCTCTGAGCTCGACGCGAGGGCGACTGTCAATGTCTGATCCCGGCGGAGTTGAGACGTCTTGGAACTGTATCCGATTCATTGTGCCCCGTGTTATTTATTTTGTTAAGTTTTAATCTCAAGTAATTCGTTAGTTTGCTAGAAACAGTGTATCGCACCCAGTGTGTTTTCATAGCACGAAACCCATCGTCTGCCCATATGATGTACAAGCGTAACGGAGTAAATCCTGACATATCCGACATATAAATACCTACTAGTAGATACGTAATTAGTTTATTTTTTAAAAGGCAGGTATGTCTTTTTTTCCACCGAGTAAAATACCTGGTTTAATTAATAAATAAGTGGATAGGGTGAAAAAAGTGACAGCGTCAAAAAAAGTCTCGAATTTATATTTTTTATTAAATCTACTAATCAAAAAACAACTTGTATTTTTATTGAACACTTCTTATTGCATTCACAACTAACTTAATTTTTTAAATAAAAAAATATAATATTTACAATCACAAAACTTAAAAGAAACTCAACTAAGTATATGAAATTACAATACTGTAGGCACGACAGCCCTGACGCTTGCGAACGTACCGCCCGGCTGTAGGTAATTATTTCAAGGACAGGGCCGAGTCACAATACTGTATATATTTATACTGTGACTATCGGCCGGTTCTGGGCTTAGTTTCACTCGGTTTAATTTCCGTTTGCGCAAACGATTCAAACTTTATATATGCCTTGTCAATGAATTCGAATCTAACATACAAAGTAGATTTTAGAACCTTTCTACGAGTATAATAAAAGTGATCAGCGTTAAGGTAAGTCTGTCTGTATAAAGAATCTGTGTCTTTATATTCTTTATTATGAAGTGAGGCGTTTCCTTTTAGGGGCGGGACTTCTAGGACTGGAAAGTATTTGAATAAATCTATGGCTGTTTCCCCTCTATAGTCAAACATCTCTGTATTTTCCTTAAATGGAAAATATTCTTCTCTGAACGAAATTATAACATCTGATCTCTTCTTGCAAATATCCTGTGAAGAAATGTAGATATTAATAAAATCAGAAGTGTAATTTTTTTATTCGCTAACATCTTACCAAGTTACCCATACATTTTGAGCGTCAGTTTTGTGTTTACTTTACAAATTGTTACAAAATTAATTAGTAACATATTTGAAACATTTTAATTTTTTTTGTCAACCTGAACTGTATAACTAAGAGCTTGAAAACTGTTTTTTTAGCTGTTTCCTAACTGTAACTGGCAACACTTGGGAGAGGCCTATGCCCAGCAGTGGACGTCTTTTGGCTGAAATGATGATGATGATGATGAACTGTATCTCCTGGGCAAAAGCCTCTCCCCATTCCTTCGATGTTGCGCCCCTTGTCGCCAATTAACGAGAAAGCCATCCAAGGTGTTTCGCCTTCTTCTGTCCGGTTTAGTCTAGCTGTCTCAGGGATCCAGGAATGCTGGAAGGGAGTTTTGCAATATGCGGGCCCACAGCTTTGCCGACTATCCGACAGACAAGGCCTGCTCAGTCCCATTTTAGTTTTGCAGCTTTACGAGCTACGTCATCAATTTTTATATATTACTAGCTGTTGCCCGCGACCTTCGTCCGCGTGAATTAGCGGTGTGTTACGACCAATTCTCATACCTATCAAATATTTTTTTTTTTAAATCTGTCGAGCCGTTTCGGAGGAGTGCGACCACAAAAACAGTGACACGAGATTTTTATAAATAAGATTATTGGTTGTAAGTACGTAAATGCAAACGGAAGACGTCGCTGAATGGCACTACCGAATCTCGCCGCTAGATAGTATTAAATGATGCTTCATAATACCACGCCTGTCATCCCCAAAGGCTTATAAAGAAGTGTAGTACATCTACATTTTGCCAGTTATGTTTAAGTCCCCAGTGACAGGGGGCGAGCCTATTGCGATCTACCGGGGACAAATCCAGACTACGGTGCTGCTACTGAGAAATTCCTGATGGAAAAACCCCATGACACTTTGCCCGAGCTGGGAATCGAACCCAGGACCTTAAGCTTGTTGAGGCATAGATCCTTCAATGAGTGGAATCAATAGCTCTGCAATAAATAAACTACCTTTAGATACTTACAGTGACGCGGACACAGACCAATTTATCTTCTTTGTTCATGTCGTACAGTTCTAACTGAAAGCAAACGTGTTTTATTGTATTCTTATTTCCTTACTAATTTTATAAATGCGTGAGTCAACCGATCATGAAACCTTGTCACCTGACAAGGTTTCATGATCGGTTGACGGTTAACCATTTCATCTCGAAAAAACTAGCTTTCCCGAGGAAAACAACAATAACGTTCTTATGATAATAGATGGCGCCACGTGTCTTTCGAATCATGATTGAATTATATTATTAAGCAGAGTACAGCCCCAATTGATTGCATATTGTAAATTAACGCGATCGAAGCTGCGGACAACAGTAATTGTATCATACATATATCGGTTGACAGGGGAGAATGGAAGAAACAACGTGTTGAAATAGTGAGAAATATAAACGTTGATGGATGGTTTATGTGAGGAATAAAAGAAAAATAAGTAAATGATAGCGTGACGACTGAAAGGCGAGAGTGCAAGAAAACAACGTGGAGCACTGGCATCAAGGGTAGTAAGATAATGATGAATCGTAAAAGTGTTTCATAAATAGTCACAAAGATGACGTGTGTGTAGGGCTTAAGAAAGATCGAGAGGGTGTAAACAGACCCTTCACATAGCCGTCAACCAAGCATTCTGTACATCACACTAAGTAACTTTACGCAAAATTATTGCTGGGAATAGACTTTATTTTTTGGGGTGAAAAATCGCGTTTTACGGTAGGACTCGATGGATAGCACTCAAAGCATTGTGCTGATGGATGGATTGAATAGTACGGGGATCGTGGAGGTGTGTAAAGTAAAAATCTTATATTAAAACCATGTATTTAAAAAAACTTGTGAAAAAGTTGGCACTTTGACCCCCAATATCTCCGTAACTTTGCTGGGACTCCCACCGCTCCATCTGTTTATACAGCAGGAAGCGACGATGACGGCAGTTCGCCTTAAAACACTTCAACTCTGGGGTAAAAAGGAGACACAGCACCTGCGGTACTGGAGGGATTCTATAATGAGTTCCCCCTGGCAAAAGCAACAAACGATCGAATACCCAAACAGTTCGTTATGATAAAAAATATAAAATCCAACTGCATGAGGACCACCGCTAGAACAAAAAAATTATCGCAAAGACGGGGAGAACAAGTGCCTTTCGGATATGTTAAGGGTCTATTTACACCCTTTATATGCGAAGATTAATTCCATCGACAGAATTATCATCATCCGTTGGCTTTGAGTCTAACTGGATGCAGCTGAATACCAGTATTTTACATGGAGCGACTACCTATCTGACCTCCACAACCCATTTAGTACTGGGTAATACGATACCCCTTGATAAAACTTGTCAGACTTTCGGGCCACTGACTACCTGTAACGACTGCCAAAAATCTACAACTGACAGCTTTTGCCGTGCTGTAATTAAATATGCATGCTGTATAATAATTGTGATCTCCATAAAAGTTAAGATGACCGACGCACCTTATATGTCACCGATCCCTTCTTTTGCAGCGCTCTCACCTCGAAGTACTCTTTATATATTGGATCATAGGGCTTTTGGCAGGCGTTGGTGAATTTCTCCCATTTTTCGTCCGCTGAAATATAACATCACATCTGTATCTATACATATAAAATTCAAAGTCCTGACTGACTGACTGACTGACTGACTGACTTATATATCAACGCACAGCCCAAACCACTGGTCCTAGAGACATGAAATTTGGAGGGTGTATTCTTTGTAAAGAGTAGGTATCCACTAAGAAAGGGTTTTTCGAAATTCTACCCCTAAGAGGGTGAAATGGGGTGTTGAATTTTCTATGAAACTTTTTACTCTCCGAATCGATTGACTTGAAAATGTGTCTACATATACTTCAATTAAAATGATGAGATACGTGTATCACAGTTTTTCCAAAATCATCCCCCAATTTAAAATTCAATGTCCTGACTGGCTGACTGATACGTCAACGCACAGCCCAAACCACTGGTCCTAGAGACATGAAATTTGGACAGTGTACTCTTTGTGAAGAGTAAGTATCAATTAAGAAAGGGTTTTTTGAAATTCCACCCCTGATAGGGTGGAATGGGGTTTTGAATTTTATGTGAAACTCTTTATTCTCGGAGTCGATTGACTTGAAAATATGTCTACATATACTTCAGTTAAAATGATGAGACACGTGTATCACAGTTTTTCCAAAATCATCCCCCAATTTAAAATTCCATGTCCTGACTGGCTGACTGAAATACCAACGCACAGCCCAAACCGCGGGTCCCAAAGATATAAAAATTGGAGGGTGTATTCTCTGTATTCTCTGTGAAGAGAAAGTTTCAGTTTTTCGAAATTCCTACCCCATTTTTTTTTTTTTTTTCTGATTGGGAATCATCAAACGACCCCCCCACTCTGGGCGGAGCAGAAGGGAGTGTCAGACTTGTACTGACTAAAACCCATCCATGTTCCTTCTTTGCCCTTGGTGTTCCAGGGCCACGGTATCTCTTTCGAACAGTCCCGCAGCCCTGGCAGGCATCGGCCCTTGCAGACCCCTACATCGTTGCTGAATCTCTTTGAGGCGCGCGTGGAACACGAACGCGCCGTCGACACGGCCTGTCGTCATAAGACGGCCGGATGGCGAGCTAGCCCATAGCTCGCCGTCCACAGGCCCGCGCCTACGGTGGCCGGGAGCCACCACGTGACCCCCGACGCCCAGGGCGTCTTCCGCGGCGGCTGGGACGTGAGGTTCTTTCCCTCTCACGTCCTGCCACCTCCTTCAATAGCATGACTGCTTCGCAGAAGAAGGTGACGGCTTCCCATTCCCTCTCGCTCCAGACCATGGCTTCAACCAGGGCCGGACGCGAGAGATCGCCGCTACGAGGATACGACGGTGCTCCGCCCAAGCGGGGCAGACCTCCATGGTGTGCTCCACCGTGTCCTCCAGACGATCCTCGCAATGGAAACACCCGGGCGTTTCCTCCCGCCCAATTCCTACCCCTTAGAGAGTGAAATGGGGTGTTGAATTTTCTGTGAAACTTTTTACTCTCGGGGTCGATTGACTTGAAAATTTGTGTACATACTCTTTAGATAAAATCCAGTTAATCCGATGTCCAATCTCAAACCAAGGTATCAATATTTCACGTATCTAATTTAATTGATATAACTTTAAACTAATAATTGCAAGTTATAAGCAAGTACATGTAAATCTATGTATGTATTATAGATAGATACATAGATTACTTATTATCCCAGAAGTAAGATCCCGTGGGCAATTCCCTAACTCCACGCGGGCGAAGCCGCGGGCATAAGCTAGTTCCATATATCGAGGGTATAGTGTTACTACCCGATACTTACTTACTTAGCCTCCCAACACAGATTGGTTATAATGGAGGTAAAAGTCAGTGTCCCTGTCATAGCCAGGTAGTAGATAGGACCATTGAAATGAAGGATATTGAAGGAAACTCCGTGAATGAATGTTAAAAAGAGATGGTCGATTTTGTGAGGAGAGTAACAAAAGATGAGTTTGGAGAATTGAAAGGGAAAGGTTTGATGGATATGGATGGGCTTTATTCTTCAATAAGTGGTTGTGTGAAGAATGGTGCAGTAGTTCTCTAGTGCCCATCTTCAAGAATAAAGGTGATGTGCAGAACTGCAACAACTATCATAAATCTCATTTTGTCACATTGTATGAAAGTAATATAGAAAAGATTTCGACAGGAGTGTGAGAGTACCCAAAATCAGTTTGGGTTTATGCCAGGTCGAGGAACAATGGACACCACTTTCGCAATCCGTCAATTTTGTGAGAAGTATGTACAGACGTGCACACAAGAACTTGCAAATGGTGTCCACTGATCTATAGAAAGCGTATGATATCTTGTACCTCCTAAAGACATGTGCGCTCAAATCCGTGATAGGCCCAAGTTGGTTTTTGTAATTTACAAAAATATTTATTATTACAATGTATTGTTCTAGTGAATAAATAAGTTTAAGTTAAATCTTAGATCGAACCCGATACACGCAGCGCACCAGCCATATGCTCAGCCCCTGTGCCAACTGCGCCGTCATATATAGCTGTGGCTTCCTCGGGTATTGCAGCAACTTTGTTTAAGAGGGTGGCCGGACTGCACATTCAGTTTTCAAAATGCCGCTAAATCTTGCAAGCGAAGATACCCCAAACATGCAACATCACTAAAAACAGCGGCCGGGGTGTCTTTTTGCAGCAGTTAATAGTATGGAATCAGTACACAATGTCGCACAAGCATGCATTAGAGGCGTTGAACCACAGCTTGCAGAACATTCGCGGCAAACAGGTGCCGATGGGCGGCGTCACCGTTTTGCTCGCAGGCGACTTTAGACAGACACTGCCAGTTATTGAGAAGGGCACACCGGTGGATGAAATAAACGCACGTCTCATGGCGTCACCAGTGTTCGTTTTCGATCCAGGACGATCGAAAAGCTCCATCTTAGGTGTAACAACCGTTGAAGTTTTCAACTCTCTGGAGCTAACGGGCGTGCCGTCCCATCAGCTGGAGCTAAAAGTTGGCGTTCCAGTTCTGCCAAAGCGAAACCTTGATGCACCCAGAGTCACGATTGTGCAACGACACCAGGCTTCGTATCACACAGCTGGGCAGTAACATTATAATAGCCACCATTATTAAAGGAGCTGCTAAAAGAGAAAGCGTTGACAGAAGAAACTCGTCACTTTTACTTGCCAATTAACGCTAATCGGCGAGTAACTAATCAACATATTACGACTTGGAGATGGTGAAAGAGGCCCTGGGATACAAAAAAAATGCATCCCCACTTTACGTATAGGGGAGGTTCACAAAACTGAGTACTTACCAGTCCTGATAATTAAAGATCTACCATCTACGGTCGGCTTGACGATGTGAAATTTCAGGGTCTCGGTATTGAACGGGTAACGCTCGTACTGAGTCTTAGCAGTCTTAAACTGACGACGAGTATCTTGCGCTCTGAAATAATACACAAGACTCAAACTCAAAGCACATATTTCAAACAGATAAATTATAGGCACTTTCGAATAGTCAAAAACAAAAGAAATGAAGCTACAGTCCAGCCACAGGCATAATAACTATGCAGTACTGTAGTTGTCCATTCCAGTGTCGTTCTGTTTGGAAGTGAATGGGCTACAAACTTCATGGACACTCCTTTATAAAGTCAAAATATGTGTTACTAAGTCCTGGGTACATTCTCATTGCTTCTATATGTGAAAAAAATAAAACAAAATACAAAGACTAAGCTCAACTGACGGCTCTCATTCAAGGACTAAACAGTTATCTCAACAAACAAATGCCCATTATAGTTGAGAAAATGGCTAGGTAGATGATGACTAGAAAACGTACACATGATCTACAGTTTGAAAAACATTAACATTGATTTAATGGTAGCTGGGCGCTGATATACCTAAAGCAGATCGCTTACTCAAACAATGTGTGTATGGGAACATTTGGGACACCCTTGTTCCAGCTCCTTGTTGTATCTCCCTCCCAGTCATCATCGTCATTTCCCGCTGGCCTGGTGACGGAGTGGATCCAGGACAAGTACCGGGACAGGTCCATGAAGCGAGCCGGCATTGCGCAGCCGGGACCATAGACGGCCAAGCCAATCTGATGATAAATAGATAACCCTTTATTGTGTACACCATACAAATTACTGGTATCATTACAAAGTAGTCGTTATACATTGGGTGCCACAATAGTTGGTGTCATCGCTAACAGCGACCTGTCCAAGGTACCCTTTGGATGGATTTAAACAAAGCAGAACATCACGCATGTGAGACTAATGAGAAGCCACATTATCCCCGAGTGGAATAGGCTACATGTCATGTAAAACGTTACTGTGCTATAATAACGCGAACGAAGCCGCTGGCAAGGCATAGTTGCTAAATAAATACCACCACACTTTTTTTTTTTCGGATGGGAAATCATCAAATGAACCCCCCCCCCCCCCCGCTCCACTCTGGGTGAAGCAGAAGGGAGTGTCAGACTTATACTAACTAAAACCCATCCATGTTCCTTTTTTGCCCTTTGTGTTCCAGGGCCATGGTATCTCTTTCGAACAGTCCCGCAGCCCTGGCAGGCATCGGCCCTTGCAGACCCCTATATCGTTGCTGACATCTCTTTGAGGCGTGCGTGGAACACGAACGCAAACGCACCGTCGACACGGCTTGTCATCATAAGACGGCCGGACGGCGACCTAGCCCATATCTCGCCGTCCGGGCCATCACGTGACCCCGACGCCCAGGGCGTCTCCCGCGGCGGCTGGGACGTGAGGTTCTTTCCCTCTCACGTCCCGCCACCTCCTTCACTAGCATGACTGCTTCGCAGAAGGAGGTGACGGCTTCCCATTCCCTCTCGCTCCGGACCATGGCTTGAACCAGGGCCGGACGCATCGCCGCCGCCAATCACCGCTTCGAGGACACGACGGTGCTCCGCCCAAGCGGGGCAGACCTCCACGGTGTGCTCCACCGTGTCCTCCAGACGATCCTCGCAATGGAAACACCTGGGCGTTTCCTCCCGCCCGATCCGGTGCAGGAACCTCCCGAATATATACCACCACGCTTAATTCTCCATTTAGGAAGAAGGCGAGCCTAATGGCCATGAACCGGGTGTCTCTGTGCTGCTACTGAGTTGTTATATATGAACACAGGATAAGAGGACATAATTATTTCTTGGTGTCGGAGGGTAGTACTCGCAACTGGTGAGGGTGTTTGACTAGATGGATGAACGTAGATGAGCTGAAAGGTGTACGTAAGGATAGATGACGTTCTGTAATTTCTGCCTACCCCTGTGGCAAAAAGGCGTCAATGTGTGTCTACAAACCAGGTTGAAAACTCCAGTAGCGTTGGAGACAAGCGCCATTCCGTTCTCCCAGTAGCACGCTGTCGCAATATTCGGCGCGTATCCGCACGTATATGCGGAGGGCAGGAGCTCTTCGGCTGGCACCTGGAAGCAAACATTGAAACATCATCATTTTCTTGCCCTCTTCGCAAGTTATTTGGGGTCGAGGCTGCATGTCTTCTATGTCATTCTATTTGTCGTCATGTCATGAGCCACCCGCTTTCTAGCCACATTTATTTATTTTATTTAACACTTCAAGCACAAAAGTACAGAGGCGGACTTAATGGTATAGGCATTTTCTACCAGTCAACCTTTGGGTGATGCAGAGACAAACAGTGGTAGGTGTATATCATGGTCCATATCATGTTTCACACATTGCATCCATCGTTTCTTTGGTCTTCGTCTACTCCTATCATCCACATTCATACTCAAAACTTAGTTTACGATATTTTCTTCATTCATCTCCAGTACATCCCCTCAACAATCAAACTTTGTAACTTCAGAACAAAAACGAATAAACAATTTAGAACTCTTACATAATTAGTATGGAAGAAGACATGCATCACACTAAAAAAGTAAAAAATAAAACTAAATAACAGGCGGGACGCATCTCATTTTTAACCCCCGACGCAAAAAGAGGGGTGTTATAAGTTTGACCGCAATGTGTGTGAGTGTGTCTGTCTCTGGCACCGTAGCTCTTAAACGAGTGAACCGAATTGGATGCAGTTTTTTTTATTTGAAAGCTATTTTTTTGGCAATGGTTCTTGGATACGTTTTATTAAAATCGGTGCAGCCATTTACTAGATATGGAGGATAAAAGTGGTATGAATAATCGAATATTTTCAAATATACCCAAGTTACCCAACTAACTTACTATGAAAGCGAATGATGTGTATATTACAATTAGACTTGTATTATCAAAATCAGTTCAGCCATTTTAGACATGTGGGTGAGTGGTGATGAATAATCGAATATTTTCAAAAATACCCAAGTGGGGTATCAAATGAAAATATGATGATGTGTATATTAACAATTAGACATGTTTTATCAAACCCGGCTCACCATTTCATTGACCTTTCAAATGTTTGTTCGCTTTTCTTTGCTACGATGGGGGTTTTTTAAATTTTAAATTTTCATAATTTTATATTCAAAATTCCTAAATTTTTTCAGAAATTTTCTCCTCTTACTTTATAAATTAGAGGGGGGGTAACACATTTTACCACTTTGGAAGTGTCAATCTTTCAAACGATTGAGTCTGAGCAAAACATGGTTTTAAGAACCTCAATGTATTTTTAAATACCTATCTATTGACACCCCGCACTTACAGGTTTGATGAAACTGTTTTTTTTTTAGTTTCAGTTCCATGTAAGCGGAGCCCCTTTAATCTTTTTTTTAGTTTTGTATAAAAATCGTAAAGCAGTTCACAGAATACATCTACCTACCAAGTTTCAACTGTGTAGTCTTAATTGTTTCGGAATAAAGTGACTGTGACATACGGACGGACAGACACATGTCGAATCTATAAGAGTTCCGTTTTTTGTCATTCGGCTACGGAACCCTAAAAACACTAAAAGTGGAAAATAACTCTACTTTTGGAAGTCGGTCACTTGTTTGTTTAATTGACTTGTTTGCCAGTTTGGCTTGTCTCTCAGAAGCAACATCAAAACACAATGAACTTACTCCTGCCGTGTTATTGTCGTTATATAAGTCTTCGCATGATTTTTTATCCAAATATTGTATTTTGTAAAGAATTTTCTCCAATTTATGGTTTTCTGCAAAGCAAAAATATTGTGGTTATAAAAGGTCGACATTATATCTTAACGATCTAATCCCTGGAACTACCAGTGAGATTCGGTAACCGAATTCTTGAGGAAGCTAATAAGCAATTTAACATAGCACTACGACCCTTGGGAGCCGAGCAAAAAGAAAAGCGGTGGATAGTGGAATAATTCGTGAAGAACTACAGACATGTTACACCCACATTAAAATTTCGCCAGTTCTGTTTTAAGTCCTATGTAATACGGGGCCTGGAACCCATTGGCATCAACCGGGCACAATTCCAAACTCCGTGCCTGCTACTGAGAAATCCTTGATGAAAAAACTCCATAACACTTTGCCCGACCTGGCAATCGAACTCAGGACCTCAAGCTCAGCAGTAGCGCTTGCGACCACTACACCAACGAGGCAGTTGTGGAAGTACTATAGTAGGTAAACCTCTACCTAACCCTTCGAGGATCACAGGTGTGATGTTATGTTATATATTAGGTCACGCACATTGTTATTAAGAACTTACCGTCCGTAATACCAGCGAGGTAGATAAATCTAGAAGTACGGGATTTTTGGGCGGTGGGCAGGCAGATGGGAGTCAACTGGACTGGAAGTAAACACACACAATTACAGTACTAGAAATAGAGACCAATTAGTTCAGCCAGGCTTCAGACTCGCTAAAGTAGACTCATCTTTCATGGGGTACTGTTTGAGATGCTATAACAAAATTCCACAAAGTATTCTTGAACTGAATGAAACGAAATTTAAAACTTGCATTAAACGCACACTGTGTAGGCAAGCATATTACAAGTTGGACGATTATATCGTTGATAAAAATGCTTGGCTCAATGCCGGTCCTGCTCCACAAGGACAGGGACGCATAAATGAATAGCATTACATATCCCAATCACCTGCGCTCTTGATGATTTATTTACTGCATCAGTGAGCGGGGTACACGTGGCTGAGTTTTTGGGCTAAGCATATTTAAACTTTTTGCCATCGAAACGCTAAGAAGAAGAAGCATTAAATAGTATGTTGGAGCTGCTGAAGATTGTACAACTATCTTTGCTTTGTATAAATTCAATCTCTTTAGTATTATATAGCCGCATAGCCCATATTGTGTGAGTACTATGTAATAGAAAGCTGTCATTCGCGGGAAACCTACGTCTTTTCTTGACTTGAATGTGCCCTGGCGGTTAGGAGTGTGTCATGCTCACTCAAATGTCTCGCTGATGGTGGCGCGTGTGTCGGATCATTTAGTTCCCTTCAAAATGGTTGAGTTGAATGGTGCTGATACATGCGTCATGTTCGTGAACGGGCGCTGTCAGTTGTGACTGGTCATCTCTTGGTTGCCACGGCTTATTTGAATTGTTTTTTTTTTCTTTTTTGAATTGTTTACTATGGACACTTTTAACGTACACATCTTGCTACATCGTTCTCACATAATGTACCATCTCAACATGAATGATGTAACCAAGAGTTTGTAAAAGTATACTGATTTAAAAGAGTGTCCATGGAGTTTCTTGCCCGTTCTTCTCCATAGAGATCTACGTTAGGGAATGGGCAACTACAGTACTTTCACAGTTTTTATGCCTTGTGACTGGGACTGTAGCTATTGTTGTCTTTGTTTCGACAATTCAAAAGTGCCTGTAACGGGCCTATTTGAAATAAATGCTTTGATTTTGATTTTGACACATCTGCGTTAAAAGATTCTTTCTGATGACGAGCAATACGGGCTGGATTGAGATGGGGCAGTCAGGGCAGGTACCCTAACCGTAGACATCGTCGCCCCCCATCGTACTGGACCCGAGAAGGCGGCGTGTAGTGTTCCACGCGCGCCTCTCTTCTCTCGCGACGGACGTAACCGGGAGACCTCACTCCCCGGGATGAGGCCCGCAGGGTAAGCGGGCCGGCACTGGGGCAGCGGAAGTCGCATTAGACCCCGCTGGCCCCCGACGCAAGTGTGCGAGCGATACAGTTTTGAAATTTTGTACATAGATTCTTTACATAAAAATACTAGACACGTGTTTCAGGTTTCGCATATACTAAAACTAAAGTTGTATACAACATTGATAACCTCTTCCTGATTACATTTTAAAACGAACCTATTTTGTTTAGAGCTTACACGTGACAGGACAAACAGGACAAACTTACAATTTTACTGTCCGTGTGGAAAGTATTGAGTGGTTAAGTCAATTCCAGCAACTTTTAAAGTTAGTTGATAGTCATTCCGAAGGTTAATTTTATTGGATATTAATCATAAACCATATTTATTTCTGTAAATTGGTTTACAAAACTCTTTTACAAGTCACCATGTTTTCTTTTAAAACTAGATGGGGCCAGTGTTTCGTACCTGACTACTCTGAGAAGAAACATCCGAAACAAACTCAGAGGTCACCGTCTCTTTTAAAGTTGCTCAAGTCATATGAGGACCATGTAGATTAATGTCTGAGATGGTCTTTTGAAGAAATAACCACACAGACATTAATTATATATATTACATATATAATTATATATAATTATATTGCCCGCCGCACCGCGCCCCCAGCCAGCGAGTCCCGTCGACCGGTGTGAGACTCGCGCTTGAATTTATTTTCGCGTGCGTAATTTATTTGCGATAACTCCTAAGATGGAGTGTAAAAGATTATAATAATGATCATGACATGCTTAAGGTAACTAACGTATTTCAGTTACTGTATTCGTCTAAGTAGCTTTCCAATGACCGCATTGTACGTGAGCATTCTTTTACAAGATAGAATGAGTATGATAAGCTATCCATAAAAGATAGATATATGCCATCGCGGCGTTTTTTGTAGATAGATAAAAGAGGAATATCCCGCCGTGCATTATTTTGTTATATCTCAAAGGGATTAGGCAGCGTTTTCTCCCAGGCCGCTTGACTCTTTCCGACACTTCCAACAATTATGGTCAACCCAGTTTTTGAATTTATCGCGAACAGACAGACAGATACGCGGCGGAGGACTTTGTTTTATAATATGTAGTAATATTCAAATGGCTTCGACCCAGGCACTCTCGGTGAGATCGTCAGGTACAACAAGGCATTGCTGGGTTTTCTTAGGAAGCATCGTGGACCGAATGATCTAGGTCCAGGCCTGTATGCAGGAGGCAGCACCACCCCGCATCCGACCCTGTACATATACCTATACTCGACATGTGTTTCGTGGAGGGGTCCACGGGTCATTCTCAGGAGATATAACTCGAATAACATGGATTTCTGCGAAGTAACGCCTCATTCCATAACTCATAAATAAAGACTTTAACTTCATACACAGAAAACTCACAATTTTTGACTTTTGGAAGGTTCAGCTCGATAATGACGATGCTGTGGAGAGTGGAGTGCGGGTACTCAGGATGTGTGACGTAGGAGGACACCTTGAAGAACCGTGGAGTGTTCCGAGCACGGATGAACATGGCGCGGGTGTTGTTCCTGTAGAGGGAAAGAACAATTCGTTTCTGCTGTTGTTGTTGCAAAAGACGGTGAAATAATAACGAGTGCAGGGGTCGGTCTACCAAGTTAAGCAGTACTTTTTGAGGTTGGTGCGTAAATGGGATCTTTACTGATCGAGTTCCCTCTGTGCCTCGGAAAGTATGTTAAGCTGATGGTCCCGGCTGTATTTGTAGATCTTCGAAAACCGTTACGGGTAGTCAGAAGCTCAAAAGTCTGACGACCAGTAATAAAAGAGGGTATCGTTTAGGGTTGTCGCTCCGTATCTTAAACTGGTATTCAGCTTCATCCGGTTAGACTGGACGCCGACCCCAACGTAGTTGGAAAAATACTCGGCAGATGATGGCATAGGAGCGTTATGCTTCCACATTTATTATGCGAACCGGCAGTCTATGGAATTCACTACCAGCTTCTCTGTTTCCCGATCATAATAATCTAGATCTCATCATAGTTCGAGTGAATCGGCTTCTTCTAGGCAAGCGTGCTCCACCCTAGGCCACATCATCGCTTACACCAGGCGAGTGGCGGCCAAACGTAAACCTATTTAGTTAAAAAAAACTATTATAGAAGTCTTGTGTGGAAAAAGATGCGGCTCAATACTACAAACAAATTTGGAAAAGGGCAAGAGTATGACGATGGAAGGAGCATCGGACAAAATTTTCTTCGTACCTATCCAATGACATATGCGTGGTTGTTATTGGTTCTATGACAAGACATACATTTTTGCCGATTCTCCTTCAAACACATCGATTTACGTAATCGTATTACTACAGAGAGTCACTTCGACTAAAACTTGATGAGCATAGTACGGAGTTCCAGTATAATAAGAGGTCAGCGTGTACTGTATTTTCACCACTGATGTGCACCCTATTGCACAAGCTTATTAAGTTCAATTTGCTCGTATATCGTTCCTTAGTTGTCAATAAAGGTGAGAATAGTAATATTGACAGTTAGTCAGTTCAGCTAGTAGTGGTGCTACCTAGTTTCTGGGTTCTTTGGTTATAGGCAGTCACTCTATGTACAATACTGGTATTTAGCTACATCTGATTAGACTGGAAGCCGACCCCAACATAGTTCGAAACAACAAGCACGTGATGATTACTGTCAATTTGACCATGGGTACTCACTTGGGCAGTTGGGCTTTTCCATCAGGAATTTTCCCCGGAGTCGGTGTTGGTGCCCGGTTGATAGAAGTAGACTATTTAATGGGACTACATAATTACTGGGTGTAGTACAGGGACACCTCTGCCGAACCTCTTTGGGACACACAGGGGTAATGTTATGTGTACTCACTTGAAGATATCTTCTGGTATCTTGACGACGTCGTCGGCGTTAGCGAGCGCGTATTTGTCCTTGATGAGAACAATCCCAGTCATGGCACTACGACTATCACCAAATTCACCTGCAAATGTATTGAAAATCAAGACTTCTACAATAACTCCTTTTACAACAATTTCAAACAGCTACGTTTCTGAGGGTAAACGTACATTGGGCCCATGATCTGATATGATTGATCAAGTGGAAGTTGAAAACTGTTCGTTCAAGCGGCAAATCGCCAATCTTCAAGTCTGTAATAGCCTAAGGCAACGGGAAGATCAAAGTTGCGGATCTTTCTTCGTGATCACATCAAATATACAAAGTTCTGAACAAGAATTACCAATAAATATGGTGGTAGCGGAAGAAGTGGATACGGTCAGGACTCATATACCGTAGACCGGATGGTATACCATCCGGAGTAAGCATGTGTTAGAGTGGAAACTCAGAACTGATAGCGTATAAATAGGAACATAGGCGGGCCACCAGCCAGACCCAACTGGTCATAGAGGCAGGCAAGAGTTGCATGAGGGAGGCCTAAGACCAGGCAAAGGAGGAAACATAGGGTTGAGGAAGAAGATGTCAACGTTTGGTTGGGTGAAAACAAGATGCTCGTACTAACGAATATGCACTATGAGTAACCCGATGTATTTGAAGTAAGCAGTCTGTCCGAGGTTCCCCTCCTGAACACGGGGCTTGTGCGCCCGGTCGCAGTTCTCCGCCGTAGAAGGGACTAGAAACAAAAGACAAACAAAACGATAATCCAATTTCGACCAAGAATTTCACAAATGTTCACCTACAGCGTCCTGCTGACAATTTCATTCAGGCGCCAAAAAACCTTCATTTGTTTTCTTTCTTAGATTCTTCTTTCAGGATAGCAACCAGCCCGTGGTGGTTATGTCTGATGAGCTGCGGCCACACGGTCCCAGCCCGGACCTTCTGGTCAAAAAAACTTCCCTTTTCCCAGCACACGTCTATTTGTTGGTATCGCTATGCGAATTAAATTATTATCATGACCTTTTCAATGACATTTATATTACAGCTTGTGTCCAGTGGCGTATACTGGGCACAGTGGGCACGGAACGCATAAAAAAGTCAATTCTCTTCTTCTTTTATTTTGTTAGCCATGATTATAAATTCTGATTATCATTAACATAGGTATAACAATATTAACATAATAGAAACTAACTTCATTTTTTTTGTGTTAAAACAAGCTTTTATAACATGAAAAAGAATAAAATTAGGTTAATCTATCAACATTGAACGCGTGTACATAGTTTCGTGTCCGTGCTATTAACCGTTGAGATCTCTCGGGAGGAGTCGACCCTGGCTGCAGGATCAAGTCATGTCTGTATTGTCACCAGAACTAAAAGGTGTACCTATGCAGAATTTCAGCTCAATCAGATACCAACAAGTGCTTCAACAATGGTTAGCAAATTGCGAAGCGGACAACATGGATACTGTAAGCTACAGCACAGAAATAAAGGGCTGTAAAACCAAACACAGTATTTTAACTTAAACATGTTTATTTCCTCTTCCACAATACTTAAGAGGGCCCTTCCCAGTCCGTCTATCGTCATCGCGAGCATGGTCTAAAAGCTTGTTCTTCCATCCAGAGCCACAGCGGCGATGTTTTTTCAACTCCCCCGTCTCAGAGGGCCCCGACCCCGCACGAATTGTCTCTCGCGCACCTCATACCGCCTAATGCGACAACATTGAACGAAAAATAGTGTTCGAAAATTTCATTAACTTGTTCCAGGAGATACGTGTTTTTGAATAAGGCTTACAAGTTTGTGAAATTAATCATTTAAAATCTCCATTACATTTGAAAGGTTTCTATCACAATGTTTTCTTTACTTTTACAATTTATGAGTACAATATGAACGGCCAAAGTTTAGGTAAATATGTGCAAAATAGCAGATTTTTAGAGGCTTATACTGAATTTGTTTCTCCAAATTTTTACTTTTTGCTTTGATAGAAACCTAGATATAGTGCACAAGATACCTATCAGTAAAAAAAAATCAAAGATATGTTACCACGGCATAATCACGTAAGAGCGTTTGTATGAAAAGTATGACGGGTTGGCCGCTCTTAAAAGAAACACTTCAATATCACCAAAATAATAAGTCCTGTACTTACTTGCTAGCTTTAAGATGTAAAATTACACCACTTTACTACGCTGTTACTGTAGACGTGTACTGTTCACTGCTCGGCGTCTCGAACAAGAAGGCGGCGCTCGTATTGAAAAATGACCGCGAAAGACATGATGAACGAACGAATAATCGATTGAGTGAGCAACGAGCATGGAATAAGTAAATCCATTTCTACGAGCTGCAAGCTAACATGATGAACGAATAATGGGTGACCTACGAGCGTGGACTTGGTAAGTCCATGCCTACGAGTTTCAAGCTAATAATACATACGAACAGTGCAAGCTAAATAAAAGCTTGTAAAAATACAAAATAACTCACCAAAGAGAAGAATCAATTTAAGGAACGGTATTAATAAAAGCATCTGCATTATCTCAGAAACCTAACTTGTTATTCTGATAATTATTATGAATGAATAAACGAAACTTAACACAGGACCACCTATTTATGCCGACTGGACACAAACACAACCGTGTTTTTATAAGGGATTCATTTCGAAGTCATGCAAAGTACTGTTGTGACAATCAACATAAGACGCAAACAAATATGAAGTAGTTAATAAACAGAGAGTTCACTCGAAAAATTTAAACCATTAACCGGAAGCAACAACGTCGTTTTTTTTTTCAAACGACCATCTAAAAGCTATCAATTCCGCACGCAAAATACGCGTTTTAACGTGGAGTTGCGGACACCAGCCCGTTATACAATACAATAAAGAATGCTGGCATTATTATTTAGAAACATGTTATTAATCATTTCATTATCTTCTTTTTATTTTTCATTTGAAGAAAAAAACAACCTAAGCTAAATGTTAGTCGAGTCTCTCCCGTTTAAAAAAATCTTTTTTTCTTTTTGCTGCAAGAACGTGTGGGCATTGCGTAATGAGCACTCCATGTACTACTTAGTGTGTGTTTACTGTGACTACTTAGTCATAGTAAACATCTGTATCATAATATCAGTTTGAAAACATTAATTTGGATGTGACATCAAAAGGTATTCTTCCGTGCTATCGATTCACCTTTGTTATAATTTTATAATTAGGTTTTTTCCACCAGAAAATTCTCAGTAGCAGCCATGAAGTCTCGTGAAGATTTGAGGCCGGTTGATGGCACTAGGCTCGCCCCCAATACAGGGTGTAAACGGACCCTTGACGAAGCTGTCAACTAAGCATTATGTACATCAAACTAAGTAACTTTACGTAAAAAATTTTGCTGAGAAACAAATTTATTTTTGGGTGAAAAATTACGTTTTACGGTATAACTCAATGTAACGCACTCAAAACGTGCTGATAGATGGATTGAATAGTAGGGGGTCGTGGAGGTATTTAAAGTAAAGATCTTACATTAAAAACATGTATTTAAAAAAACTTGTGAAAAAGTTGGAACTTTGACCCCCAATATCTCCGTAACTTTGCTGGGACTCCCACCGCTCCAACTGTTTATACAGCAGGAAGCGACGATGACGGCAGTTCGCCTTAAAACACTTCAACTCTGGGGTAAGAAGGAGACACAGCACACTGCTGTACTGGAGGGATTCTATAATGAGTTCCCCCTGGCAAAAGCAACAAACGATCGAATACCCAAACAGTTCGTATTCGATAAAAAATATAAAATCCAACTCCACGAGGACCACCGCTGCGAGGGATTGAGCCCTGCAGAACTTCGGATCTTCACGGATGTATCTAAAACAGGTACTGGCACTGGAGCTGGAGTCTTCTCGGAGGATCTCAACATCCATATAGCCACACCACTGGGGTCCCACAACACGGTATTTCAGGCAGAATGCATGGGCATTTCCCTGGCGGCATCAGCCATCTTAGCCAGGGGGGCTGTGGACCACACTATCCGCATACTCTCAGACAGCATGGCTGTACTGCTAGCATTAAACAACCACATAGTCAACTCTGGGTTAATACACAAGTGTCATCAACGCCTGAACCAGGTTGGTAATCTCAACAATATAACCATCCAATGGATCATGATACAGCGATTCCCGAGGCAATGATGCAGCGGACGAACTCGCTAGAAGGGGATCGAGCATGGCAGCAGTGGCACCCGAACCCATCGTGCCCCTCCCTTTCGGGTATCTACGCACACTGGTAAGGAAACGAACCAGCGAACATCACCACAAGCTCTGGCTGGACCACGGCGAGTGCAGGCAGGCCAAGGAAGCACTTCCTACTATCGATGGCCGCCTCACCAAACGAGCGCTTCGGCTGACCAAACTACAGTTGCGCACACTCATAGCCGCCATCACTGGACACGGCTCTTTTAATAAACACCTTTTTGTCATAGGAGTCACAGACAGCCCCCTGTGCCGACCCTGCATAGAGGAAGACGAAACAACAGCCCACGTGCTTCTACATTGCCCAGTGGTGGCAACATACAGGGCAAAGTACTTCGGTACCCCAGGTACTCTCCGCGAGATTGTCAGCAACATTAAGGCGCTGCTGGCCTTTCTCGGGGAGTTAGGGTGGATCGAATAAATTTCCCACCCGCACGCAAAATACGCGCTTTGACGTGGAGTTGCGGACACCAGCCCGTTATACAATACAATCTCCGTAACTGAAAACCGGAACCTTCTGGTTCCCAGATATGGTCTAGAACAAAAAAATATCGCAATGAAGGGGAGGACAAGTGCCTTTCGGCTGCATTAAGGGTCTTGTTACTCCCTTTATTACATGGCGCCTGTGACAACACAACTGGGGAAATGTGGGGGTACTATTAGGTACACCACTGCCTAACGCTTCAAGGATAACAGGCATGATTTTATTTTCTTTTATCTATTGATCAAAATGGGCCTTTGATTACGTGCGTACATCATGAATGTTGCCAGACGTCCTGCATTTTAGGCATAGTTTAAAAAGTCCCGGCAGGACTGAGTCTGTCCCGTATTTTAACCGTGCTCCATTTTTAGGGTTCCATAGTCAACAAGGAACCCTTATAGTTAGCCGCAGCTTAGCTCAAAGACTCTTAGTACCATAAAGCTGTAATTTGTCGTCGGTTATAAATGCGGATTAAAAACGGTGGCGGTTGGGGAACCAACTCCCTGGCTTCTACTGGCTCCCAGGCTCCTTCTGGCTCCCTGGCTCCTTCTGGCTCCCGGGCTCATCATGGCTCCCTGGCTCCTTCTGGCTCCCGGGCTCATCATGGCTCCCAGGCTCCTTCTGGCTCCCTGGCTCCTTCTGGCTCCCGGGCTCATCATGGCTCCCTGGCTCCTTCTGGCTCCCGGGCTCATCATGACTCTCAGGCTCCTTCTGGCTCCCGGGCTCATCATAACTCCCAGGCTCCTTCTGGCTCCCGGGCTCATCCTGGCTCCCAGGGTTCTTCTGGCTCCCTGGCTCCTTCTGGCTCCCGGGCTCATCATGACTCTCAGGCTCCTTCTGGCTCCCGGGCTCATCATAACTCCCAGGCTCCTTCTGGCTCCCGGGCTCATCCTGGCTCCCAGGGTTCTTCTGGCTCCCTGGCTCCTTCTGGCTCCCGGGCTCATCATGACTCCCAGGGTTCTTCTGGCTCCCTGGCTCCTTCAGCCTCCCGGGCTCATCATGACTCCCAGGGTTCTTCTGGCTCCCTGGCTTCTTCTGGCTCCCTGGCTCCTTCTGGCTCCCGGGCTCATCATGACTCCCAGGCTCCTTCTGGCTCCCGGGCTCATCATGACTCCCAGGCTCCTTCTGGCTCCCGGGCTCATCATGACTCCCAGGGTTCTTCTGGCTCCCGGGCTCATCATGACTCCCAGGGTTCTTCTGGCTCCCGGGCTCATCATGACTCCCAGGCTCCTTCTGGCTCCCGGGCTCATCATGGCTCCCTGGCTCCTTCTAGCTCCCGGGCTCATCATGGCTCCCAGGCTCCTTCTGGCTCCCTGGCTTTTTCTGGCTCCCGGGCTCATCATGGCTCCCTGGCTCCTTCTGGCTCCCGGGCTCATCATGACTCTCAGGCTCCTTCTGGCTCCCGGGCTCATCATAACTCCCAGGCTCCTTCTGGCTCCCGGGCTCATCCTGGCTCCCAGGGTTCTTCTGGCTCCCTGGCTCCTTCTGGCTCCCGGGCTCATCATGACTCCCAGGGTTCTTCTGGCTCCCTGGCTCCTTCTGGCTCCCGGGCTCATCATGACTCCCAGGGTTCTTCTGGCTCCCTGGCTCCTTCTGGCTCCCGGGCTCATCATGACTCCCAGGGTTCTTCTGGCTCCCTGGCTTCTTCTGGCTCCCGGGCTCATCATGACTCCCAGGCTCCTTCTGGCTCCCGGGCTCATCATGACTCCCAGGCTCCTTCTGGCTCCCGGGCTCATCATGGCTCCCTGGCTCCTTCTGGCTCCCGGGCTCATCATGGCTCCCTGGCTTCTTCTGGCTCCCGGGCTCATCATGACTCCCTGGCTCCTTCTGGCTCCCGGGCTCATCATGACTCCCAGGCTCCTTCTGGCTCCCGGGCTCATCATGAATCCCTGGCTCCTTCTGGCTCCCGGGCTCATCATGAATCCCAGGCTCCTTCTGGCTCCCGGGCTCATCATGAATCCCTGGCTCCTTCTGGCTCCCGGGCTCATCCTGGCTCCCAGGGTTCTTCTGGCTCCCTGGTTTAGATCTTGTTTTTTGCACTGGTAAATATTTGGTGTATCTCTTCGGGTGTTTTAACTTGCTCTGTCCCTTTTTTGAAGTTAATTTCTTCTTTTTAAATTATGTAATAGCATCTGAACGGCTTTCAGAATCTACCTGAGAAGAAAACAAATAAAACCTTATTTTTTTCCGGTTGATAGAATTTTACTTGGACTACAGCAAATTATACTAAATTGTATACATACAAATAAGTTATGTTGTATCATGCCTCTCAGATATTTTATTTATCATCATCATTCTCTTGCCCTTATCCCAATTAATTTGGGGTCGGCGCAGCATGTCTTCTTCTTTCATATTACTCGTCATCTCATCAGACACCTCCTTTCTTCCCATATCATTTTTTACACAGTCCATCCATCGTTTCTTTGGTCCTCCTCTACTCATGTACCCATCCACATTCATACTCAAAACTCCTCACGACATTTTCCTCATTCCTCTGCATCACATGTCCATACCACGACAACCGATCACACTGCACAGATCAGACAGGATGCCAGTACGCTTCGCTTGAGGGGGAGTACTGTAGCTGCTAGCTGCAAGACATCAACACATGCGCCCGCCGGCACAGCGAAAGCTTCGCTGGCGAATCTGTGGCGCTGTGAGCTATTTATATGAGTGGCACAGCGCGCGACTGCTGAGTTTGGTTGATGTTTCCTATCCGACTACTCTGAGAAGAAACAAACTCAGAGTCTTTTAAAGTCTAGACATAATCTTGGTCACGTCATTATTGAGTGAGAAGCATGCAGATATTATTAGTTAACCACACATTTGTCAGTAAGCGAGTACCTCAAATTAGAACTGAAGGAGCCCGGTACTAAATACAAAATATCTTCACCTTCAACAGTACTGTCGCTAGCATCATATCACCCGAGGCTGTCGTCGGGCGATACGACGCAAGCGACACGCGGAGGTTTCACTCGTCTCCGTCGCGGAAGGGCTCAAACGCAAAAACACGTTACGACGACGCAACGTGCCACCGCACAGCAACATGACGTTGCACGTTGCGTCACGGTGCCGTGACGTGGAAATCGACGTCGAGCAACGTAAATTGTCACGTTACGACAACGCAACGTGCCACGTTGAACGACGTCGTATTGACGGTGGCGCATTTGTAGAATTGCCGCAATATATTCGAGAAATGAACCACACTAGACGTGTTCTCCTCCTGCTAATATTAAGAAGACGGATAAAGAAGAAACAGATACAAAGAAAATCCATCCATATCTTTCAACCATATTTTACGTCACGACGACGTGCTGTGCAACGTGGCACGTTGCGTTATCGTAACGTGATTATTTACGTTGCTCGACGTGGATTTCCACGTCACGGCACCGTGACGCAACGTGCAACGTCACGTTGCCGTGCGGTGGCACGTTGCGTCGTCGTAACGTGTTTTTGTGTTTGAGCCCTTTATTCACGGCATGCTCTAAACAACATCTTTTTTTCGTTTCTTCTACAACCGCTGTCGCAACGCGTGCTGCTCGAGCCAACGGATTAGGAAAGACTCACGTGAAGAGCTAATGTACTGGAATAAACTCGTCGTCGTCTTTCCGCCTGAAGCTGGGGTCGTCATAGACCTCGTCCGGACTGGTAACGGAGTTGATCCAGTAGAAGTACTGGAACAGGTCTATGAAGCGAGCGGGTGCCGCGCAGCCGGGGCCTTGGACGCCGAAGCCGATCTGTGGTGACATGGTCAAGCAAACCACTACAAAAATATGTCTGTAACCCCAGAAGGCGACAGGAATATTTGGTGCCTCTGTATATAATGCATTACGCCATTACAATAAAGGAACAAGTTGCGAACCTGTTTACAGGTTAAGTAAGGTAAAGTAAGCAAGCCACGCTCAAATCCAGGCTGCTCTGATAAATTCTTCGACGTGTACTGCGTATAGCAGCTTTTGTGTTCTAAAATTTAATTTTTTCGCCGGTAGAAACAAAAATTGGTTACATTGGTATCGTAGTATTAATTTTTATTCAAATAAATAGTTTTATAATCAAGGGTATTTATGTAGCAGAAAAAAAATTAAGACTACAAACAACTTATGGAGACAGAAGGCAGTTGCAAGAGGTCCTCAAGAGTTTACAGCATCTATATCGTATTCGGGCTCATTTCATGCACCGATTTCCTTCAGTTGAAGACGTTGACGGCCTACCAGAGCGAGGCAAATGTTCCCTCACATCTCGACCACTTTTGAACGCTTTGTACCACTTATAAGTTACAGCCTATATTTGGTGCGCCGCTCTAGTGCAACCCTAGCAAGGCTCGAGAGGGGCGCGCGTGCAGCGCGCGCGCTGGCCATACGCGTGACCTTGAGCCTCAGTTGTGAATTTGCTTGAATTTGTGAGGTGCATCGCGGCCGGCACGCGCGCACCTCCTGCGCCGCTCGAGTACGGCGCGTAGAAAGCGCGCGAGGGGCACGCGGACGGCGCAGGGGCGGCGTACCAATGCACGCGCGCAGTTCGCAAACGGCTCGCGAGCTACACATTCGCGGCACATTCGCCAGATGTGGACGCACCCTAATGTTTTATTTATTTTGTTTGTACCAATTATGGTAGGTATAAAAATAAAATCGTGCCTAGAGCTATTTTATGTCGGGTACATTATGTGGACCACCTTTGTAAGACGCTAAAAGTCACGATGTATAGACACTCCGCACGTATAGGTTTGATGAATTTTTTTTTTAGTTTCAGTTCCATGTATGGGGAGCTCCCCCTTAATCTTTTATTTTTTTATTTTTGTATATAAATCGTAAAGCGGTTTACAGAATACATCTACCTACCAAGTTTCAACTGTGTAGTCCTAATAGTTTCGGAATAAAGTGGCTGTGACATACGGACGGACACACAGACAGACATGACGAATGTATAAGGGTTCCGTTTTTAGCCATTCGTCTACAGAACCCTAATAATAGAGCTTATTTTGCTACATCAACGCAGGCCTAAGGCGGTTAGAAGTCGCATACCTATTATCACATTGGAATGGAACGCAGGACTCCATTTAAAAAATTTGAACTGGTTGCAATTCGCGGTATAGGATACAGGGCACATACCAGGTGGAAGTACCCAGTCGCGTTGGACACGAGCGCCATCCCATTGTCCCAGACACACTGAGTCACATTGCTCGGCGCGTACCCACACAAGTATGCTGAGGGGGTTCGTTTCTGATACGACAACTGGAAACAGAAGCATCGTACTCTATTACGTCATCGGAGTAAAAGAGAAAAGTCAAGTATTTGAGCTCGTAAAGATATATGGAAGAGGAAGAACGCCGCACTGAACAAATGAATCGGGAAAAGGCAGGAGAATGATGATGAAAAAGAAAATAACGGAAGTAGAATTATATATTAGACTAGCTTTTGACCGCCGCTTCGCCCGCGTGGATGTCGAAAAATATCCGATTACTTACCTTCATCCCCCTTTTTAACCTTTCAGGGGTAGAATTATCAAAAACGCCGAGACACGTATAAATTAATTTTCAATCGACTGCCTAAACACAAAATTTGAAGATCCTAACTTCAAAACTGACGGACTTTCATATAAACTTTCATCCCCTTTTTTAACCCCTTTAGGGGTAGAATTCCCAAAAATCCTTTCTCAGTGGATACTTACTCTTCACAAAGAACATACCCTTCAAGTTTCATGTCTCTAGGACCATCGGTTTGGGCTGTGCGTTGATATATCACCCAGTCAGTCAGTCAGTTTACCATTTTATATATACAGGGTGTAAACAGACCCTTCACTTATCCGTCAACCGAGCATTCTGTACATCAAACTAAGTAACTTTACGCAAAAATTATTGCTGGGAATCGACTTTTTTTTTGGGGTGAAAAATCACGTTTTAAGGTAGGACTCGATGGAAAGCACTCAAAGCATTGTGCTGATGGATGGATTGAATAGTACGGGGGTCGTGGAGGTGTGTAAAGTAAAAATCTTACATTAAAAACATGTATTTACAAAAAAAACTTGTGAAAAAGTTGGAACTTTAACCCCCAATATCTCCGTAACTAGAAGGTTCCCAGGTATGGTCGAGAACAAAAAAATGATCGCAAAGACGGGGAGAACAAGTACCTTTCTTTTATGTTAAGGGTCAATTTACACCCTTTATAGATTAAAGATTAATGGACACGAATGTTTAGTTCCAAATTTGTAGAAGAGAAAAAGAGGGAAGGAGATACACAGATCAACTGAAGGAAAAGAAAAAGAGTCATTAAAAAATCTGCATGAAGAAGTGGCTCAAAATGATGCGTGCCCAAAATTCCTAGCTCAGTAGTGGCTAACAACTGGTAAAATGTTTCTTAAGAGCGCTTGTACAGAAAGTTGGCAACGTCGCAAATAGCTGTCAAATATTTTGCTGTTTTTATCAAATTCAGTGTTTTAATTGCAATACATTATTAATATTCTAGTTCACTAGTTAGCCATATTTCTTATTTTCATACAGTAATATTGCCAAATTAATCAAAACAGCGAAATGTTTGACAGCTATTTGCGACGTTGCCGCGTTGCCCAGTTTCTGTACAAGTGCTCTTAACGAAAAATAGTGGTTTCTCCAAGGAAAAGAAACGCATCAGATAAAGAACACACCTACAATACAAGTTTTGTGGTATAAGGAAGAGGCTGTCAGTTTCTCTTCTTCAGTTGTCGTCAAGCCGGGCTGTTGCATATTATGCTAATTTCTCAGTAAACTTTTTTTTTTTTATAAAACTTTGCCTCGCATTAGGAAATCCTCCTGTATCGTGGGTGCGTTTACAAACATTTAAACTCACATAAACAAACAGCCAGACCCGGAACAACTACCTGTAGGCCATACAAATATTTGTTCCGTGCGGAAATCGAACCCGCGACAATGTCGGCTCTCTCATTTGACTCGGTGCTAACAGTAATACCATTGGTGCTCAAGTACCAAGTTTATTTTTCTTTAAAAAAATCTGCTTACCCCTGCTCTGTTATAAAATTCTTTGCATATATTTTTATCCAAATATTGTATGTTGTAAATGACTTTCTCCATTACTTGATTTTCTGCAAAAAATAATTAGAGACTTTCTGAAAACCAACAAAATAGAACCGAGATCATATTCTATTATTCCATGCACTAAATATTCAAGCAGCATTTTGAGCCCGCTTTGAGCACTCTAATTTGTTCAAAGTAAAATTGTCGGCCCACCTCGACACTCATTGAAGAGCACCGCGATAGGATTTTGATATTGAACCGACGTTTGACCGACGGCTCACCGACGAAATGCTCCGCAGACGTGTCAGTATCACCGCGGATGCGGTGCACCGACAGCGCGGCGCACAAATGCAACTACGAGCTTTTTAACCGCAACAATTTTAGTATACGCTATTGGTGCTGGAATTACCGCGCCTGCTGGCACCAGACTTAATAATAAGAGACTAATAAGATAATTATAGACTTAGAGAAATTAAGAAGGAAATAATAAGGGCCGAGTACACAAGCCACAAGTACATCAAGCTGCCTGATACTGTCATAATTTCCCAATAAACCTTGAGCCTAATGCATCATCATCTGCCTAGCCTTTTCCCAACTATGTTAGGGTCGGCTTCCACTCTAACCGGATGCAGCTGAATACCAGTATTTTACATGGAGCGACTGCCTATCTGACCTCCACAACCCTGTTAGTACTAGGTAATACGATACCCCGTGGTAAGACTGGTTGTCAGACTTTTTGGGCCACTGACTACCTATAACGACTGTCAAAGATCTACAAATGACGGCCGGGACCAACGGCTTAACGTGCTTTCCGAGGCACGGATGAAACTCGGTATGTGGGTGGTTACCCATCCACAGACCAACCTAGGCAAGTACGGCTTAACCTAAAGATCGACCCGAGCGGCTGTTATTATTTAGCCACGAGCTCCTCCTTGAATCTAATGCATTGGCGATAAAGTTGAAAATCTGTTAAAGAAATTAGACAGAACGTAGTAGATTGATGTCCTTGCGTCTGAACAACTTGATTAAGATTGACTATCCAATGGATGTCTGAATAACACACAAAACACACAAACAACAAAAAAACACGAAAAAAACGTGTATATCAACACTATATAATATAATATAATATAATGTAATATAATATAATATAATATAATATAATATAATATAATATAATATAATATAATATAATATAATATAATATAATATAATATAATATAATATAATATAATATAATATAATATAATATAATATAATATAATATAATATAATATAATATAATATAATATAATATAATATAATATAATATAATATAATATAATATAATATAATATAATATAATATAATATAATATAATATAATATAATATAATATAATATAATATAATATAATATAATATAATATAATATAATATAATATAATATTATATAATATAATATAATATAATATAATATAATATAATATAATATAATATAATAATATTATAAAGAGGTAAAATTTGTTTGTATGTAGGGGGTAATCTCCGGAAGTAATGAACCAATTTTAAAAATTGTTTCACTGGTAGAAAGCTACATTAAAAATGGGTGCGATAGGCTATAAATTATATTTATATCATGCATATTAGCCGAGCTATCACAGTTTCTGCGGACGAAGTCGCGGTCGATGTGCTAGTGTGATAAAGCACTATGCTATGAATAACTCACCATCCGTAAACCCAGCGAGGTAGAGATACCTAGAAGTGTTGTATTTGTCGCCACTCGGGAGGCAAATCGGATTCAACGGAACTGTAAGTGACATTATAATCTATTATTTTAGTTTGACATCCTGTCTGATATTTTGTTTCAAATAAAAGAAACTGTATCCAAATCGGTTCGCTAATTTAAGAGCTACGGTGCCAGAGACAGACACACACACACATTGCGGTCAAACTTATAACACCCCTCTTTTTGCGTCGGGGGTTAAAAATACTCATATTCAGTTGCATCTGTTTAGACTGGAAGCTGACCCAACATAAATATATATGTAGTTGGAAAAAGGCTGTGCAGATGACGCCTTCCATGTCTTCAAGCTAGTGGTTTTAGCTTTTACCTACAGATATTTTACCTCTGACTTTGCACCACTGTCAAAATTACAATAATCTTTATTTATTTCGCAATAAGGTTAATGTTGGTTCGCTGCAGTAAGAGATACCCATCAAAAACATAAATGTGAAATGAGAGCCAAGTTCAATATTATTAAATTGTTGTTGACTTCAACGACAAACAAAGTGAGTTCTAAATGGGTGCCAAGTTCAATAGTCAGTCCTGAAATTTATTTATAACAACATAAAATACTTTATAACAACTTACAATGTCATTTCTTCTTATAACTTAGGATAATACATTGAAGCCTAAGGTCTGACTTGGCTAGTTCTCATATACATGAAATACTTTTTGAGTTATCAGGGGCTCAAAGGTGGCTCCAAATGGTTCGTGTAATATTACACACGATGCTGGTCGCCACTTCTGTTAGCTTGAACTTGGCTTCACACGCTACCGCGTGTCTAGACTATAACTATGAAAGGACTGAAAATTGACATTTAGTAACTTGTACCTGCTTCTAGATAGAAATAGCATACTTTATTGTATGCCAACATTTTAACAAAATTCTTTTACTTACTATGGTTAATTGTATGAAGTAATATGAGGTTCAACAAAAAGTAAAACCGACTTCAAAAACACAGAAAAGTGAAAAATAACTTTAGCTTCAGAACTCGGTGACTTTTGTTTGTTTGATTCAGTTTTTTTGTCACCGACTTCTGAAGGTAAAGTTATTTTTCACTTTTCTGTGTTTTTGAAGTCGGTTTTACTTTTTGCAAAAAAGATTTCTTATTTTCCATTTTTAGTGTAAATGTATAGCAAATATTTGTATAGGATATTACAATTCTATAGAAATACTTGCTATACATTTATTTTACATTGTTAACAATACATTTTATGGTAATGGCTTATCCCCAATAAAATGGAAGTTAATATACCTAACTGTCGCAAACTGGGTGTACCTTACGCATCTGCGTACCCCATCAGAGCATACAGCCGTTACGTTATGTTATGATATTGTCTCCGCAGTCACTATGTTATGGACTTCATTGACTTTAACTAAGACTGCAACCAAACCAAATTTGAATGACTCACAGTCGTTCACTTCGTCGATGTTGAACTCGATGAGTGCGATGCTGTTCAGGGTGGAGGATTCATACTCAGGGTGAGTAACGTAAGAGGCCGGCTTGACGAACCACGGGGTGTCCTGAGCCGCGAGGAACATCGCCTTGCTATCTGACCTGTTGTAAATGACAGAGGTAGCATTGTATTAAGAAGAGGACATACGTTTCGACGTGGAATCGGCTAAAGGCGGTCAGAAAGATCTTTAGGTCAACGCAATAAAAACTGACGAAAACGTCATTTGACGTGGCTTGCAACGCGCGCAACTAAATGCGACAAAATAATATGTAATACGTGATAGCTTAAACTAATTCCGCGTCGATAAGTGTAGTAATTCCCTGGTTGAAGTCAACTAGGTCACACTAGGTCTAAGTCGGTCTAGTTCACTATAGAAAAATGATTTGCCATGATTCGCCTGATCAGACCATAGGAAACTGTTAAAGTTTCGTAACAATCATGTGTGACGAAATTGTTCCTTTTAAAAAGTTCAAAAAAAAAGGCTTAGAAGGAGAAAGCGCAGCAGCAGTGGGACACTCATTCTCATTCTCTCATCAAAACGTGTGTTAATGTATGTACGATGATGGCGGTGCATAAGGTCAGCTGGAGAAGGTGATACTCACTCGAAGACACCTTGCGGTATCCTGACAATATCGTCTGCGTTAGCGAGCGCGTATCCTATTTTGATGAGAACGATCCCAGTCATGGCCATTTGAATCTTATCCTCGTCATCTGTGTATGGAATTAAAAATACGGGAGTGATATGAAGATTCGAATGACGTTATTGCGAAGCACGCTATTTCGAAAAAAATTAAGAGTAGTACGCCAGTTCGAAAACACGTTAAGTCGAAAACCGCTATATCGAATGACGTTGTCGCGAACACGCCGATTCGAAAAACTGTTTGAATGGAACGCTAGTACAAAAGTCTTGGCATTGAAATCCACTGTTGCGAATAGCATATTCCAATCTGAATTTGTCTGGGGATCGAATTCACGACCCCGAGGAAGGCTTTATCGTACTAGCGTTCCATTCAAAGAGTTTTTCGAATCAACGTGTTCGCGACAACGTCATTCGATATAACGGTTTTCGACTTAATGTGTTTTCGAACTGGCGTACCACTCTTAATTATTTTCGAAATAGCGTGCGTCGCAATAACGTCATTCGAATCTTCATATCACTCCCTAAAAATACAATTACTATTTCCAAATAGACTAATGGGGGCAGGGGTAAGACTAAAGACACAATAAGGGTAAGACCAGCCCTGCCAGGGCTGCGGGACTGTTCGAAAGAGATACCGTGGCCCTGGAACAAAAAGGGAAAAAAAAAAAATTAGTATGGATATATGAAGATGTCGAAAAGTCTGACAACTAAGGGGTATCGTACTACCCAATACTAATTGGGTTGGTAACTGGGTTGTCGAGGTCAGATAGGCAGTCTCTCCATGTAAAGTAATGATATTCAGCTGCATCCGATTTGACTGGAAGCCGACCCCAACATAGTTGAGAAAAAGCTAGGCAGATGATGAGATAAATGAGAATGTGGTTACTAACGCAGATGCACGGTAAGTACTCCGAGCCAGTTGAAGTCGCCACTCTGTCCGATGTTGCCTTCCCGCACCCGCGCCGTGGTCGCGCCATCGCAGCGTTCCGTTGACGAACAGCCTAGAAACAAAGTCACTGTAGAAAACGCTATCGCGACACGATCACAGTATAAATGTATGCAGTATTGTGACTCGGCGCTGTCCTTGAAATAATTACCTACAGCCGGGCGGTACGTTCGCAAGCGCTAGGGCTGCCGCGCCTACAGTATTTTAATTTCTTCTACTTAGTTGAGTTTCTTTTTAATTTTGTGATTGTAAATATAATATTTTTATTTAAGAAATGAAGTTAGTTGTGAATGAAATAAGAAGTGTTCAATAAAAAATAAAAGTGTGTCTTTTGATTAGTGGATTTAATAAAAATTATAAATTCGATACTTTTTTTAACGCGAGCGAGGGTACCTAAATCACTTTTGTGTCCGTTTTTCACCCTATCAACTTATTTATTAATTAATCAAGGTATTTTACTTGGTGGAAAAAGCGACCAACCTACCTCATCATCATCATCATTTCAGCCAAAAGACGTCCACTGCTGGAAATAGGCCTCCCCCAAGTGTCGTCACATTGACCGATCCCGTGCGACTCGCATCCAGCGGATCCCTGCAACCTTTACAAGGTCATCGGTCCATCTAGTGGGAGGCCTTCCAACGCAGCGTCTTCCGGTTCGCGGTCGCCACTCCAGAACTTTTCTTCTTTTTCTTTTTCTTGTATGAAGATACACTACTGTAGATATTATTAGCGTGACACGACGTTCATTTGCCGCTTGTTACACTCTGTGTTCGATTTCAGACGATGAAAACGTGTGGTCAACCTGAGCGGACTGGACACCGGACTTGTGCGAATTTACTGAAAAATATCTGTCCAAGTCCGGTGTCCGCAATCCGGCCCGCTCGGATTGACCACTCAAACTTTTAATTCATCTTGCGTCTATGTAGCGTTTGTTTCCTTTGCGTGCTGGGTATCGTCGCGGTGACTTGTGTTAGGCTCTAAGCTTATTAGCTTTCTTATCTATTTATTTATTTGTTTTCTCCGCGGACGCTGTCGCAACACGTGTGTGGTTCATGGCGAAGCTTACAGATGCTAATTTTAATAGTATTATTTTTAGTAGAGATGGGCCGACTATGAATTTGGCCGACTAGCTGGTTTCAAAAAGGCCGACTAGTCGGCCACGCCGTATATTGCTTTCTGTGTAATTGGCATCGGTTGTCTATGGTCTTTCATGTGAATGACTTGTATTGAGTACATCTTAAAACGCCATCGCTGGCACCCGCCGTGCGGTCATAGCAATTCTAGATTAAATTTATTTTTCAATTATAAGTTGAAATCATAGTTTGTGTTTTACAAACCACAAACGAAAATAAACACACAAAGGAAAATTTACGATTTCCAGATTATATAACAAACTGTAAGGCTGTTTATAAAGTAAAAATATTAACAAATAAGGTTATAATTTCAATTCAATTGCACTCCAGCCGACTTTTTTTGCCTAATATTAGTCGACTATGCGTCCACTAAAATATGGCCGGATAGTCGGCTTTCCCGACTAGTCGGCAACCAGTCGGTACAACTCTAATTAATTGGTTTAAGTATAAAGGTACTCCCTCACCGCGAGCATTCGCCTGTAATGTAACAGTTCACATTCACTTGTTTCCATACAAAATCGAATCTTGGACTGTTACATTACAGGCGAATGCTCGCGGTGAGGGAGCACCATAATATTTCCACTGCTTCAGGCTTCCTGTCTCTGAGAATAAGTGGACCGGAGGAGTGGTGCGGGTTGATAAATAATATTGATAACATAATAGCTCAGATTTTTTATATATATACAGGGTGGTTAAAAAATTATGGATCAAACGAAACAGGGCCATAGTTGCGGTTATTTGCAGTAAATAATATCTCTGTGGCAGAGCCCTAACTTGATTTCCTTAAAAGTTATGACTATTTGAGTGTTTTTTTAAGAAAATACCAAAATTTGTAATAAACAGGCAATTAGGGTAAAATGGGTACCTATTTTAAACAGTAAATGGTATTTAGTTGCTTCTAGGAAATCTATAATCACTGAAAAGTGCTTTTATGACAGTAAGTACCATTACGAGTATTGTCACTTTTTTCAATATCTTTTAAGTGTCCCGAAAAATGATTTGTTACTTTAGATCATTACTGAAAAAAAAAATTACAGACGGCAGCGCATCAACCGACCTGTCCTAACGAAACTGTCAAATTTTCCCAATTAACCTTGAACCTAATGCTATAACGATAAAGTTGAAAATCTATTAAAGAAATTTGACAGATTGTAGTAGCTTGATGTGCTGCTGTACTATGAAAAAATTACTCTGATAACCCCAACTATCGCTCTGTTTCGTTTGAGCCACGATTTTTTACCCACCCTGTATATAATTATCTACAAAGTTTTACAACCGCATTATAAAAATATAAACAAAACTCACCAAAAAGCAAAATCAACAAATTCGCGAAAAGAAGTCTTTGTCGTTCCATTGCTTGAGAAGTAATCGTTCCAGCAAAATTTAACTTTCATACATAAAACGATGCCTGATTACTGATATAAACCGACCATGTAATTGCTACAAGCCACTCAATTCTAATGGGAAATTTTTAATCGGGTGAATAAAAATTTAATCGGCGACCAATATACTGAATGGGCGACTATTGTCCCAAGTAAGTAACTTTATATTTATCCGGCCAATGCGGCAAGGAGAATATAGGAAGCAAGAGCGAGCGAAGGCTGAGAGAGACTTGTGGCACCCCGAGTCGGACAGGTTAGGTTCGAAGGGGATGGCGGGGTCTAGTGAGCGAGCGAAGTGAGACCCCGGAATCCCCTTCGTGTTAGGTTACTTAAAACCCTGCAAACAGATCTACAATCTAGTGGTTAATAACCTTGTTTTGGGTTTTTTTCAGTCCTTGAATTATCACACTGATCGTATTGAACAACTAGGAACTCAAATTTGTATTTTAAAGTCGCTGTTTTAAACATTTCGCCCACTGTTTGTCGCTCACTTAGTATATCAGTAGCCCATTTTCTATATTTTTGACACCTTTAATTTGAATTCATTTTCGTTCGTTTAAATACTGCCCATTTCTAATTAATGGCTAATTACAGTAATTACGAGCTACGACTAGCAAAATGTCATTATTGGTATTTCTTTTATGTTTGGGTTACTTGATCATGAATCACTACATAGTATAAAACAAAAGTCGCTTCCCGCTGTCTGTCTGTCCCTATGTACGCTTAGATCTTTAAAACTACGCAACGGATTTTGATGCGGTTTTTTTAATAGATAGAGTGATTCAAGAAGAAGGTTTATATGTATATATTGCACCCGTGCGAAGCCGGGGCGGGTCGCTAGTAAATAATAACAAAAAGTTAAAATGTATACATACATACCCAACAACGAGGCGGCCTTCACGATATCAGTACGGATTAATAGCTATATTTACCCTCCTTTGTTTGTTATGACAATCTTAAAGACACATATTCAGCCATATTCGTCTCCAGAATGATGAATATGTTGAGCCCTCAACAAAATTACGTGAGGTTGTCTCCAAACTTAATAAAACAAACTTGAGGCTAAAGATTAATTTATCCGCCGTCCTAAACTACGAACAATACCTGTGATAACAAGGTAAGTTAAGTACCGCGAAATTCCTGCCAAGATGGCGTCGCAAACAAATCTTGTTGACAAACTATGAATCGCTTTATTAAACGGCTTAAACAAGCGCTCGAATTAACAGTTGGAAAGAGCCCCCAGGATCAACCGAAGGTTTACAACCTCTGATTTTAGGAATAGTGAGGAGTGTGCAAAGACGTCTTTTGAAAAAGACTTAAAATCTGAAGGATTTTAGCGACCAATGACCTCTACAATGCAAACACGTTGTCACAGTAGCTTACAAACAGTCAAGGTCAAAAAGGGAATACACCCTCAACGACCGCTCGGGTCGTTGTTCAGGTTAAGCCGCACTTGCCTAGGTTGGTCCGCGGATGGGTTACCGCCCATTAGATACCGAGTTTCCTCCGTGCCTCTGAAAGCACGTTAAACCGTTGGTCTCGGCTGTCAGTTGTAGATCTTTTGACAGTCGTAATAGGTAGTCCGTAGGTAGCACGAAAGTCTGACAACCAGTCTTACCAAAGAGTATTGTATACCTAGTGCTAACTGGGTTGTGGAGGTCAGATAAGCTGTCGCTCCATGTAAAATACTGGTATTGTGTTGAATCCAGTAAGACTAGAAGCCGACCCCAACATAATTGGGAAAAGGCTAGGCCGATGACGACCCCAGTGATGGACGAAAAGATTTATTCACAAAAACCATATTTTTATGAAAATATAAAGGATCTCTCAAGAATCTCTCTTGAAGGATCTATTAACTCGTAGAAGTGGACAATAATAAGAAGTTATGATTATAGTGTCCCAGTTGTTATACTCGTTGTGATCCACAGAGCACGGAGACATCTCCTCGATCGCTGCCGGGGACGGCATTATCAACATTTGCTATATAAACCAAGCGTGTCACCGAACTAGGAGACAAAACAGCACGGTTGGCGCAGTGGCTGAGGGATCGACTGCTGCACAGGTGTCGCGGGTAAGATTCCCGCACGATACAAATATTCGTATAGCGTTCAGGCAGTTGTATGTGAGTTTAGTTGTTTGTAAATGCACCCCGATACAGGAGAAATTACCAGTGAGTGAAAACAGTTTTAAGGCGTTCTGTGAATTGTGAGCTTAACGCACTTTGAGCGCATTATATTAGTACTTTCGTCTCTAGATATTGAATCTCAGTGATTCCATGCTCTGTGTTGCTGACGAAAGCACCACAAGGCCGTCAAACCACTGCAACTCCTGAAAGCCAGAATCATCTGTGGCGACCACCAGAAAAGCGCCGGGACAATGAAGCTTGATGAAGTCCCAGAGAAACAATTTAACTGTCGTGGATCCCACAGCGTAATTAATCAGAAAATAGCGGCGGAGGAGTAGGAAAAACGTAATTTTCACTTCCCTCCATATAAGCAGGAGACAGAACGAAACAAGGCCAAAGGGATGTTTACAATTGGGGTAAGCCCAGTTCCCTAACACCACGGATAAATTTTACCATTAATATGAATGGGCAATTAGTTAAGCCTAAGTTGTAATATTTCATTCCAATAATAGGTATGCCAAAAACTCTTGAACGCACCGGTTGTTCTAGTTTCTACAAGGCCCGTATGATAAATAACTCTGGATGTACATAACCTGTACACTATCCAGCATAACGTTACGTTCATTCTGCCAAAGACTACACTCCCATAAAATATGATGAGCAGACAAAAGCGACAGATGACATCCCTCGACGTTTCCTCTTGCTTTAAAGTTTGAGATTATAATTATTTACCACAAAACACGGGGGGAATTGGACGTGCTCCCAATAAATTATTCTGTCTAATTATCACAATAATAACCCTCTGGGAGGGCCTTCATAATAAGCCACATTTAAACTTTGTTTTTGGAGAGAACCCTTCCCTTCCCTTCAAAAATTAAGCCCCTGTGTTAAAATATGCAACGATTTAATTTTTGAATTTCTTTTCTTTTGACGATTATTGAGGCAAATAGGGTTCAACGTTTTGATCTGCTAATTTCAAGCCACATTGCTTCTGTCTGCGATTAGTTAATATTCAGCAAAGGAGATGTTTTAGACTGCGTTACCACCAGAGATGAGTGAGGATGCGTAGCGAGGGATGTGTGTGAAACGAACTAATAATGGTATTTAACATAGTTAATAAGATAGTTGAATTTAGGACCACGCTAACGCATTAGGATTTTCCTATAATATTAGTAGTGTTTGTGATAAATAAATAAATAAATAAATAATTAAATAAATAAATAATAAATAAATAAATAACAAATAAATAAATAAATAATATGGCTTCTTTTTCACAGCTTGAGCTTATTCTACCTATGTGATTGGTTGGGTCCACACACATCCCTCGCTACGCATCCTCGCTAATTTCTGGCGCAAACGCAGCCTTAGAGTTCAAGAACAGAGTTTTTAAAACTATTTGTGATGCGTTTCTGGTTTTTATTTATTGCATGCAAATCTTTTAGAAAAAAAGAAGTCTATCTAACAATGCGGTAGTGGAGTATTCCAATTGATTTTCACTCTTTTTGTTGGTTTAAATAAAATTTAATAATTAGTGTTTGAGATGGTCTATTCGGTATTTGACTTTCGCTCTTTGCGGTTAAGATCCTTTTTCGTGAAACTGCAACTGTAACTTTTGTTTTTCATTCATCAGCATCTTCCTGCTCTTGTCCCATGTTACTTGGGGTCGGCGCAACATGTTTTTTTATGTCATTCTCCACTGTCAACCGTCACGCATTTACACGTTTTTATTTCATATCCTTCCTCACACAATCGATTCATCGTTTCCTTGGTCTTCCTCTCCCTCTCCATCCATCAACATTTATATTCATCACTCTATTGTCACAAGCGATTCGTCCCTCCTCATCACATGTCCATACCAAGACAGTCGATTCTCTTTCAAGTTTTCTGTTACTGGCGCAACTCTTAAACTTCCTCTAATATACTCATTCCTTACTTTATCCATTTTTGTCACACCACACATTCACCTCAACATTCTCATCTCCGCTAAATGCAATCTATTTTTAACCGACTTCCAAAAGGAGCAGGTTATCAAGTCGACTGATTTTTTTTTTTTTTTTTTTATCAATCTTCTTCACAGCCCAGCAACTTTTGTTTTTCATTATGACACCATAAAAAAATACTTTTGCTGTTGAGTGTAGATTGATCTATTAATGAGCGTTAAAAATATTGTTATTAAATTGTTTTATGCTAGGGAAACCTTTGTGCGCGAGTCCGACTCGCACTTCGCTGGTTTGTGGCTGGCTCTACTCGCTTATCGCTGACGGTGGGACGGGTGCCTTACAGTGAGTTTGCGGTTCCTACACCTGGGGAATAAGTCAGTAAAACTAGTTGCGGTACTGGTGTTAATAATGTTTATGAAGTTAAGTTGAATTTATTTGATAGGAATCAGCTGGTGGCTTTGTATAATTACGATGGTTTATATTTTTATCGTATTAATCGAACTAACTGGGTTGTGGAGGTCAGATAGGCAGTCGCTCCATATAAAATAATCTCAAAAATCTGAGACAAGCTGCCTTCTGTCAACTTGATTGATTACTTATTATAATTTGAATAATCCTGGGTCCTGGGTTCGATTCCTGGGTCGGGCAATGTTATTGGGTTTATTCATCAGGAATTTCTCAGAAGCAGTCACGGAATCTGGATTTGTGCCCGGTTGCTGGCAATAGGTTCGCCCCCTATTGCATGGGACTTAAACATAACTGGCGAAATGTGGGTGTACTATTAGGTCGACCTCTGCCTAAGCCTGCGAAGATTACAGACGATGTTGTGTTATGTTATGTTATCTGAATAATCAAAATTATTTTAGTGTCTTTAAAATTTATAACGTAATTTCACCCTTATGTACAACTAATATTATCAAGTATAAAATAGGCTGTTTGTGTATGTGAATTTAAATGTATGTAAACGCACCCACGATACAGGAGAAATTCCTAGTGTGAGGCAAAGGTTCATAAAAAAAAAAAAAAAAAAATATATATAAAGCGAGGCACATAACTTCATTACCCTAATCACATCAAATCTTTCCCCAATCTTCGCAATCGGCGTAAAATTATTTATTGGACGCATTTCGCGAGCAACTTCGTCGAACTTATTCTTTGCCTCGATAACTTTGTTCAAGGTAAAATATATTTCTTGTAGTTCTTTCATTTACAGGTACCGAAACAATATTGAAAGTTAAATTACTTGACTTGTTTGTACGTAATCCGAATAGTAGAAAAACACAAGCAGGTGGCCAGTTTTTGCTCCTGTGCTCCATAAATCCCAAAAAAAATTGACCTTATTACTTGTTGTAAATATAAATACATTTTTATACAACATTAGTTTTAGTATATGCGAAACCTGAAACACGTGTCTAGTATTTTTATGTAAAGAATCTATGTACAAAATTTCAAAACTGTATCATGAAAAATCACAAAGCTATAAGCTTGTTCTGTTACCTGGTTGTGCACACAAAAGCGTGTTCGCCATAGAGCGCACCCGCGCGCGCACCCCCTGCGTCGTCTTGAGCTCATTGATAATAATTATTTGCCAGTAGGTACCTAAATGATTGCGATAGGTACTTAATATCGCTCGGTGTCATAAAATGGTTTAAAAGTGATTGGAATCGGTTCAGTCACTTATTCTGAACAAACTATATATAAAGGGTGGGAAAGGCACTTGTTCTCCCCGTCTTTGCGATATTTTTTTTGTTCTAGACCATTATATACCTATTCAATCTATTCATCAGCACAATGCTTTGAGAGCTTTCCATCGAGTCCTACCTTAAAACATTTTTTTTCACCCCAAAAACAGAAGTCGATTCCCAGCAATAATTTTTGCGTAAAGTTACTTAGTTTGATGTACAGAATGCTTGGTTGACGGCTATATATAGGGTCTTTTTACACCCTGTATTCAGGTTTCGCATATACTAAAAATAATGTTGTAAAAAGAGCGGAAAGGATATCGACGCTCAAACGAATACCACGTGTTTCGTACATCATTCCAAAACGCATAGGAATGTTTCATTGTTGATTTAAAAAGAGAAACAGCTGTTCTATACATTTTGACCGTTTAGGTATTGCACTTTGTAGAAAACATGTGTTTTATGAAAAATTCCTACCTGGGGGGTTCGGAATGGTGTACCGAACACGTGGTGTTCGTTTGTGCGTCGATGTCATTCAAAATCAATCAATATCAAAATCAAAGCATTTATTTCAAATAGGCCAGTTACAGGCACTTTTGAATTGTCGAAACAAAGACAAAAATAGCTACAGTCCCACTCACAAGGCATAAAAACTGTGAAAGTACTGTAGTTGCCCATTCCCTAACGTAGATCTCTATGGAGAAGAACGGGCAAGAAACTCCATGGACACTCTTTTAAATCAGAATACTTTTACAAACTCTTGGTTACATTATTCATGTTGAGATGGTACATTATGTGAGAACGATGTAGCAAGATGTGTACGTTAAAAGTGTCCATCCTGTATACATATTCAACTTTAGAGACTCCATGCACACGCATATTTTCCCCCGTATCTCTATAAAAACTTTCTGGTTAGACATCAAACAAAATTGACACAGAGACTTTAGTGTACATTGCAGTAGCGAAGGGTCAGTTTTTGTAAGAGGTAAGCCGGAGTACGTAATTTTTAATGTATCATTAATGTATATTATTTGTCTATAGAATACTGACTATGCCATTTTTTCATTTTCAAAGGGAATCCGGTAGGAATCGAGTTATATGGAATCTTCGCCACTGGTACATTGTAAGCTACACCAACAGATGCAGTTCTATTCTAAGCCATAAGATAAACAAACTATGCACTTGTTTGCATGCTTCTCCCAGGATTCAGAAACAACAAACAACATCGCAGCATCCTACTGCTCCAGGTAAAGAATAACTTTGGAAAACATACGAAAACTGTGTGCTTACAACAACAGACTCTTCGCATAAGTACGATTTACACCAGACGAGGCACCTTGGCGTCCATTTTGCAATGTATTTTGTAATAACCAACGCACTATGGGCATTTGAGTGGCGACCGCGAACCGGAAGACGCTGCGTTGGAAGGCCTCCCACTAGGTGGACCGATGACCTTGTAAAGGTTGCAGGGATCCGCTGGATGCGAGACGCACGGGACCGGTCAATGTGGCGACGCTTGGGGGAGGCCTATGTCCAGCAGTGGACGTCTTTCGGCTGAAATGATGATGATGATGATGATGGGCCTTTGATGCCTGATAATTAAAGATTTTTATTTTATTACTAGCGACCCGCCCCGGCTTCGCACGTGTGCATATAAACCTTCCTCTTGAATCACTCTATCTATTGATAAAAACCGCATTAAAACCAATACTTAGTTTTAAAGATCTAAGCATACATAGGGACAGACAGCAAGAAGCGACTTTGCTTTATACTATGCAGTGATAGCGATGATAGGAAATTAATGATACTTCATAAATGCTTCAACATTAACGCGTTTCACAGCTTGGAATCCGCTCAGCTCCACGAGGATGCCGCGGTAGCCGATGATTTTACTTCAAGACATTGTAAAATACGTTCCGGACCAGACTTACAAGCGCCGGCTGCCGGCCGGTGTAAATCGTACTTTAGGCCCTGTTCACAGTCGCGAGCGATGCGACTTCTGGCGCGACTTGCATGGCGACACTGTCGCATCGCTCGCGACACAAACAGTTATTTTACTGTTGCAGTTATTTTATTGATAGCCTAGACTCCTAGAGGTTAAGGCCTCGCCTTTCATGCACGAGGTTGTGGGTTGAAATCCGGGCGAGTACCAATGTGACTTTTTCAATTCATATGTACTTTCTAAGTTTATTTTGGACATCACAGACATCTATGAAGGAAAACATCGCGAGGTGACTTGGGCTTATAACTAATATAAGTCTGAAAATCGATCAATGCTCGTGCCTTCTCTGTATGAGAAGAGGCCTTTGCCCGGCAGTGGTATAGTAAACAGGCTGGTATTATTATATTACTTAAGAGAACTTTACATAGTTTGCTCCACTACCACCTATGGAGTTCCCGGCAATTACTGATAAAAAATGGCCCGTGTAAGCACAGCCTTACTCCTGTTTGTAGCAGACAAAACCCTTCGCCTTAATTAGGGACTAAAGGGCCATTGTAACGCAATAACGTTGCCATAACATGATAACCCTTTAGCGCGTAGTTTGATTACGTTTTGTTCTTGTAGACGTACTGTGAGGATTCATTTGTGTAATGGTTGTATAGCTTTTGTTTTTCGTTCATATTTACGCTATTTGCCCGACTACGGCGAAGCTAAAAGGAAGGGTTATGATTTCAGATGTCTATGTTTGTATGTTTGTTTTTACGTATGTTCCTTTGTAACGCCTAAAGTATTCATCCGCTTTTGATGAATAAGGTGTCAATCGATTCGTTATTATGGTCCGGGTAACATAGGCTACATTTTAACCACGAAGTTTTAAGGTACTTTTTACTAATACAATTTGTATTTTATCATATGTATGTTAATCTATGGGCCAAAGTTGCCTGGAAATAAATGAATGTTGTTGTTGTTTAACCGACTTCAACAATAGGAGGTGTCGATTTTACCTTATAAACCCCGAATTTAATTAGAGCGAGAATTTTCAGTAGTCGAGTTTTTAGTGGTTGTATACCACACAAATTCTTGTTTCTGAAGATTATTTCTCAGTAGTAGGCCAGATTTTGGGCTCGGTTGAGGGTAATGGCAAAAGGCTATGCTTCCACGTGCGGCAATGTTCCTGATGGTCTTTGCAATCCAATGTCACTTTGTTCGCCGTGGGAATTGAACCTAGGCGATCATGCTTAGTAGTCGCGCTTACGACCACTAAACCAATGAGACAGTGAAAATAAAAAACTCAAACCCCGTTATCAATGAAAAAACGGAACTCATACACTGTTTTAAGCTTTCACGGTTTACAACTAAACTTATACTGTCACTTACGGGATATCTTCCGTGATTGTTCCTTATTTTGAGCTCCCGATATTACGGAACTCATGTCTAACGATAAACTTCACAAGAAATCACTTTTTCTTACGAGAACGATTTGTATTTGATGCTGGGGCAATGCAAATCCATTCACGATCAAAATCAAAATCAAAATCAAAATCAAAATATTTTATTTCACATAGGCCTAGATGGGCACTTATAAAACGTCGACAAAAAGGTGCACGGTTCGGGTTGGTCGTTTCCTATGGAGAAGAACCGGCAAGAAACTCCATGGTTACTCTTTTCAAATCATTTGGTGTTACAGTATTATGGATACAGCATTTGTACTTAAGTATGGGGGGACAGCGTAGGCCCGACAATAAGTCGTTGCTTACTACACAAAAAATGTAGAACAAAATAAAAAGTTAACAAAAGTTAACAAGCAGCTGGGAATCTACAAAGCCTACAATGTCCACACATTCACAAACAATCGATAAAAAGAATCTATACAAAGGTAAGAAAATATTGTAAAATACTAAATTAAACAAGTGACACAAATACTGTTATCAGTGCTGTAACTATTTTGAGGAAAAGATATAATGATTTGAAAATTACTGTAAAATCTGATTCAAAAGAAGAGAAAAAAAATTGAGAATAGTTAGAGACATCCACATATTTGTGCCGTTTATGAGCTACCAGGGAGGCCGCAAGCGCAGAAGGAACTAAGGCCAAACTTCTTTATCTTCAACGTAGTCCTTGATTTTGTAGTATGCTTTTTTAATAAGGACACGTTTGATGTGGTTTTTGAACTTTCCATCGGTCAGTTCTATAACTGACTTTGGCAACTTGTTATAAAAGCGTATGCTGTTTATAAGAAAAGACTTGCTAGTTTTTGTTAATCTAAATTTAGGTATTACAATTTCGTGTTTACCGCGTGTATTTATCTTATGAAAGTCGCTTCTAATTTTGAAAAGCCCTCGATTTTTGCGGACATATAAAATACATTCTAAAATATAAAGTGAAGGCAGGGTTAGTATATCAATCTCTTTAAATTTTTCTCTGAGGGACTCGCGAGGACTCATTTTATAGATCGCGCGGACTGCCCTCTTTTGTAAAATGAAAATCGAGTCAACGTCTGCTGCTGATCCCCACAGCAGAATGCCATAGGACATAATACTGTGGAAATAAGCATAGTATACTAGCCTAGCTGTAGCCACATCAGTTAACTGCCTTATTTTTCTTACTGCATATGCAGCTGAGCTTAATCTACCCGAAAGAGTTCTAATGTGCGCGCCCCACTGCAATTTTGAATCGATAGTAATCCCTAAGAATACAGTTTCCGCTATAATATCAAGTTTTTTGCCGTCAAGATTTAAATCCAGATCCCGTTGCGGCACATTCGGTAAAGAGAACTTCAGACATTTTGTTTTGTTCGCATTAAGTAAAAGATTGTTAGCTGCGAACCATTTCGAGAGAACGGTTAGACTTTCGTTGGCATGTAAGACATTCGTATCTTTTCTATCTATTTTAAAAATTAGCGAAGTGTCATCAGCAAATAGAATTATATCCGATAATTTGGCCATCATATAAGGGAGATCATTAATGTAAACAAGAAATAGGAAAGGACCGAGAATTGAACCTTGGGGCACGCCCATTTTGACTAGAGACCCGGAGGACGTCGCCCCATTTACATTTACTTTTTGCTGCCTATTAGATAAATAGGAAAGAAGAAGGTCAGCAGCTTTTCCACGAATTCCGTAGTGGTGTAATTTACAGATTAGTGTGTTGTGGTCGACGCAGTCAAACGCTTTTGAGAGATCACAGAAAATGCCAATGGCATCCTGGGACTTCTCCCAAGATTCCAAAATATGACTGATGAGTTTTACTCCCGCGTCCGTTGTCGACCTTCCCTTCGTGAAACCAAACTGTTGTCTATGCAGAATCCCATTTGAGTTGAAGTGAGACAACATCTGGTCCAGCATGATTTTTTCATAGATTTTACTCAATGCTGGAAGCACAGATATAGGTCTATAATTTGAGGGATCACTCTTTGAACCCGATTTGAAAATTGGTACTACTTTACTATGTTTCATTAGATCAGGAAACTTGCCGCTGTCCAAACATTGATTGAATATGCCTGTTAGGACAGAAGCGATTGAGTCAATAATGTCTCCAAGAACCTTGACGGATATCCCCCATAAGTCTTCAGTATTTTTTATGTTGAGACTTTTGAATGCCTTTTTAATTGTAGCAATACATATTGGTTTAAATTTGAAGTTTGGTATGTACTGAGTAAAGTTTTCTTTAAGAAGAGCTTCAGCTAATTTAGAAGAAGAGGGGAGAGATTTAGTAACCTCTAACGGAATGTTGGTAAAGAAAGTTTCTAGAGTCTCAGCGACTTTTAGCTTATCAGAAATGGTCTGATTATCTATTTTCAAAGACAATTGATTCTGATCTCGTTGTTGTGCCTTTCCAGTTTCTCTGTTAATTACCTGCCACACAGTTTTTATTTTATTATTAGAAATACCAATTTTGTTAATTATTATTTGTGATTTTGCTTGAGCGCAGACACTTTTGAATATTTTTGAATAGTTTCTAACGTAAGTATGAAAAACTTGATCTGAAGTCAGAGATTTTTCGTGATATAAATTATATAAAGTATCTCTGCTTTTTCTTATTCCCGCAGTGGCCCATTCACTAAATTTCGATTTAGAATTGACTTTAACTGTTTTTAAAGGACACGTTTTATTGAATTCTTGACAAACTGTAGAAAATAATGTGCCGTAGTTTATATTGGGGTCTTTTGAATCAAAATTAGCGTTAGAAAGGCTGCTAAGAACATTATTATTAAAAGATTTTAATTTATATTTAGTAAGAGGTCTTAATTGAATAGTTTTACCTAAGTATAGGTTTTTGTCTAACTCAAAAGATACAAGTTGACCAGTATGGTCTGACCTAACGCCACTAATTAAAAACGAATCTTTTACGTTACAATTAGTAAATACATTATCTATGCATGATGCTGAAGTTGCTGTTATTCTAGTCGCATCATTAAATAAATGTTTTAAATTGAATGATTTAAACAATGAGATGAGTTTACATTTTTCGGGTGAATTGACTAACAGATCAATATTTAAGTCACCACATACAAAAACTAATTTATTATCTCTAAAAAGTCTACTTAATATTTCTTCCATTGTGATTAAGAACAATGACAAGTTTGATGCTGGTGGTCTATAGACACATAAGAAAGTATGCCCTTCAACCTCTGCACATGCTACCTCACATAAGCGATCAACAGAGTAAGCAGTGATATCCTTCCTTTCTTTATATCTGAGACAGCTATTACAAAGTATCAGGGTACCACCACCCACTGTGGATCTGTTGAACGCGCTGGCAACTGAAAAATCCAATTTAGAACAAAAAAAATCCTCTACGAATATAAAATACTGAGAACGCGCTTGAACATAAAAGTAATAAATATATTTCGTGTCTATCCTTGGGCGCAGGAATTTGATTTCCTATATCAGCTCTTATACATAAACGATTTGAATACGAAATGAAAAACGTGACGGCGATATTGAGAACTATGGTGTTCTTTATGTGAAGTCGTTGTTATATGGAGGTTCATATATATATTCCACCATGTGTGAAACTAGATAATGTTTCTACAAGTTGTGATCTTGACAGGATTTCCGAACATCAAAAATAGAAACTACTAGTACGGTTTTTAAACTCTAAAAGGTACGTCATTTAACAATTAATCCAATATACACGGCTCGTATTGTTAGGAGGTTCCTTTCTCGGGAGCCCTGACCACCGGTTAGCTTGGACCCTGTTCCCGATACCGGTGGGCTACAATTTTTTTTATATTTTTATATTGTTTTTATTTTAAGAAATATTTAAAAATGTATAAGATTTGTATGAAAATAAACAAAGGAAATCCAATATAAATGGAATTAGTAAAAAAAATAGTTATAAGACAAAGTTACAAATAGAACAAAATGTTAGAAAAAAATGTTTTTTTTTTTTATTTTCTTTTTTTTTTGGTAATAATCGGAATAACAGTCCATACTTCCTCCTCCCACTCCTCACCCTTTGTCACCTTAAAAAAATAAACAAAGACCCTATCCATCTCTTTTTAATTTCATTAAACACCGTTATCCTATCTTCCCCTAATCCATAACGATTGCCCCTCACTAATCGTTTCGCCCCGATAAATCGTGCACTCGATAATCGACTGAACCGAGACCCCAACACTATCCATTACAACAGATTGCGTGCCCCATAAAACAATATGAGTGTCGTAGGTATAAAAGTGGTGATTTACTCGTTTCGTGTAATAGTTTTCTGCGATAGTGAGCGTGTGGACACCAAAAAGTTAGGCGCAGAAGGTCAGTTCCAAACGTTGGGTGACAACAGTGGCGTGCCCGTAATCAAATTGAGGCAAAGCCCAAATCAACTGACGATATTTGGAGCGGGGGGGGGGGGGGGGAGTTTCGCTCTTTGTTCTGAGTTCTGACATTGGTTTTTAATAACGCCGGTTTTATTTTCCTATTATTTAATTTAAATATGCCTAAATATAAAATTACAAATAGTGATCATTAACTTTTCGTATTTTATATCCCTTAACAAAATAAGTAAATGATATAAGAGCCATCTATTGACTTAAATGTAACAACTGAACTCTTCGAGTCAATTCGTAAGATTTCCCTCGCTTTTGCTACAGATGGCGCACACATAATCAATTGGTTTCTAACTACAAATTATTAATGAAAATGTTTGTAATTACTCACAATGTAAACAGCCATAACTCTTCATTCTTCACTTCTTTACCACGGACAGATGACAAACAACAAAGCACACAGTAGGCATGGTATTGCTAGATAGATTTAAAGATACATATCAGCAATGACATACCTCCAGTGGCTTTGATAAAAGCCGTTTGTTGTCAATTCGTTTGAGTTTGGTGCATGCTTTTATTGTAACACTTCAATGTATAATAAAATTACTTTAATTACTTTCTGTATTCTAAATCAAAAGCTCTATCTTTCTGTAAAAATGATTTTATTACATCAGCATAAAATGTTGGTGAACGTTTTAATTCTACCAACAGCTGTTTTTCTATGGCAATTGTCGATAATTCGGAAAGCCGCTCTTGTCCTTGTGTATTTCTTAAATATGTGTGAATACGTTTTAAAGATGAAAAAGCGCGTTCCGCGGAACAACTTGTCGCGGGAATTGTCACAATTAAATGTGCTAACTTTAAAAGTTCCTGAAAAGCATCCTGAAGGGAATTCTCACGTAGGAAATCAATTAAATTGAATATATGGAGTTCCTTTAGTTCAGGTGATGAATACAAACTTATCAACTGAATCTTTAAAGTGTCCCTATCAAAATAGTTTGCATAAATGCTTAATAAAGAGTCTAATGCCGCTGTCGGAAAAGCTCGATTATAATTATCAAACTGTTTGTTATTAAGCAATTGGAAAAACTGTAATTTAAACATTTCTGAATATCTATCTTTAATTTCGGAAGATATGTTATCAATTATTTGGACAAAGAGTCGTTTATACTCTGTACGAACGCAGGTGACATTACGTCTTAAACGAGGAGCAGAATTATTTATCAATGCATCTTCATAAATTTTACTGAATTGGGCAAGGAATTCATTGTGCAACCATGAGTCAAACACTTTTATTTGGTTAACACAAAAACCGACGTCGACTTGTGATTTTTGAATTATGTTGTACAAGCCATCGGTCTTTTCAAATATCTTGTGAAAAAGGGAAAGAAAAAAAATAAAATTGAATGATGTTAGTGAACTATAAAAGTTTTCCGCTGCTAAAATACTATCACCATCCCATTCCTGCTGCGTGTTGTCAGCCATTTCAGTAAACAGTTTAATAAGGTTTTGTTTTTGTTCTGTAACCGTGTTTACAATACGTGATGAATATGACCAACGAGTCGCAGAAAGGTGAGGTAATCGTTTACTACAATGGGTGTCGTAAAATGCAGCACGTTTCGTACTGTTACTGAAAAAACTAATCATTGCCTGAAGGGCAGAAAAAAACGAACTGACTTCACTAATCCTACCACATGATTTGGAAAGTACCAAGTTTAAAATATGAGCATTACACCAAACGTAAATAGCTTGCGGACAAACGTCCTTGACTTTCTGTTGTACGCCATTTCTTATACCAGACATTACGCTTGCACCGTCGTAACTTTGTGCTACTAATTTTCCGATGCACTCGTATTCATTGAGAAAATCTAAAATAATTTTAGATAAAGTTTCTGAGGTACGGTTTTCAGATACATTAACGTATCGCATAAAACGATCATGAATGTCGTTGCCATAATGATACCTAAGAATTACGCATAGTTGCTCTCTGTTGCTTATATCTGGAGTTTCATCAACAATAATAGAAACAAATTTTGTCGTATTAATCTCGAGTTTAATGCGAGATTTAATAACTTCGGATATGGAATGAATAATATCATTTTGAATTTTATTTGATAAGTAACTGGGCCCCGGCTTATTGCCTTCTTGTTGATTTGTATGTTTTTCTAAGACAAGGTCGTACTTAGAAAGCAAAGAAACAAGCTCTAAGAAATTGCCTCGGTTTAATGAGGTTTTAGACTCATCGTGACCTCGAAAAGGTAATTCCTGTTGTGCCAAATGACACACAACATCAACCAACCTTTGAAAAACGGCGCGATTATGATCGACACGCATATTGTGTTTAGAAATTTCGTCACCTAACTGACGAGATAAAGATGTTTCAATTCGTGTTTTACCAAAACTACAGAATGAAATAACAGCATTCAAGTGCTTTTGAGAATTCTGATGTCTTTTCATGGCACCAGAGAAGTTATTTAAATCATCGTAACCTGAGGCACTCCAAGCATTCTTATCATTAGAGAAAAATATGCAAGGCCAACAGAAAAAATTGTTTAAATGAGAGCAGCCGACCAGCCATTGAATACTGTACGCTGATCGACTAAAATGCCTATTATGGTTTTTAGTTTTATGAGAAATAATCAAATCAGGAGTAGGTTTTGGTGAAGTAACCAGATTGTATTTTTCTGTAAAACTCAAAGTATTTACCTTGCCCAGTACCGATTTCACACACTTTAATCCATCACAAGGAACAATTGCATGCGTTTCCGAATTCATTTTAGTGTATAAAAACTATAAGTAATCACTACTAAACAACGTTAATTACAGCAAAAACTAATCACAACACTTTAAATCACAAGAAATTGAAAAAATAAAATCACAAAAAAGTAATGCACCAGTAATCTCTCAATACAAATCTGAACTGATTTTAAATCGTCGTGTTTACTTCTAGCAAAATCTGCGCGATGTACCTATTCTGCGCGAACTATATGCGCATCACCGGCATCACACAAACACATTCACTAAAGTTACACTGACTTACACGCACACATTCAAAAAAAAGCCTAGCTTTAAATTCGATACATATTTCGAATAATTCCAAATTGTACCTACGGAAAAAAGGAACATTTGCAACGAGCGTAAGAGAGAGGTCAGAAGCCGAATGAAAGCCAGTGAGTGTGACAGAGACAGCGCTAGCACTGGGTCACTACCGACTATTTGGCAACGTCGCGTGAATTTAAAATAATTTCTGTGGATTAATATAGTTGTGTGTAAAGCTGACAACCTCGCATCGCATTACGCTGCTTTTGCCGCGTTGTAGAATCAGCTGATGTTATTATGATGACGGTGTAGCGTAGGTAATTTGTTTAAGGCACGCGAGCAGTAGCGAAGGGTCAATTTTTGTAAGAGGTAAGCCGGAGTAGATATCTTTAATGTGATTTTATTATTTGTCCTTTTGTTTTTGTTTTTTTTTGTTGTTTGTTTTCAAAGGGAAGCCGGTAGGAATCGAGTTGTATGGCACCTTCGCCACTACAATGCAGGTCTTTGGGGGTTGTTTAACAGTACCGCCACTGCTCCCGAGAGAGGATTTTTTTTTAATTTTTTTTTTTTTTTTTTTTTTTAATTTTTTTTTTTTAATTTTTTTTTTTTTATTTTTTTTTTTTTTGTTTATAGTTAGGCAAGCCAGGCTTTTCGGCTTGTATGAGAGGTCCGCCACTGGGTGACAATTGACAGAAATCGTGCACACGACAAGCCATGTCACCATGAACCGTCAGCGGCACCCGTTCTGAAGTCGTGAGTGCCGCGTGTTAGCTTATAATAGTAGAGGGTCAATTTTTCAATCGAAAAATACTCGGAAGAGTCGAGCCTGATTTTGATAAAAACTTAAATCGCAGCATTAGATTTTTGAAAAACCAATATTCCTAGCCCGGAAACGAAACCATTTGTATTATTACACCATTCGATAGCGTCGAACAAACTGGCCCACCTCGGAATAGTTTTTGTTACTTTATTATTCACTTATCATCCAAATGAAAGCCAGCTGCCTCACCCACGCCGATCACAAAAATAATCCCATTAAATTTCGAAGCGATAAAAAAATCCATTTTTAAAAAGTTTTTTTACACCCAGAGAATACTGTAACTTGGGATTCCTACACTTTTGAAGCAGCAGATACTCTGATCTCAACTGTGCTATGGTAAACTATTATTTGAAATGATTTTTAGCAGGCATCGAAATACTTGGTCAGCAGTAGCGAAGAGTCAATTTTTGTAAGAGGTTAGCCGGAGTACATATCTTTAATGTACATATTTATATTATTTGTCTATAGAATACTGACTGTGCCATTTTTCAAAGGGAAGCTGGTAGGAATGGAGTTGTTTGGAATCTTCGCCACTGTTGATCAGAGTAACAATTTCTCGATTTGAGCAAGTAGGTCGTGGCAGAGGCGTAGGTTGTGTCTATGTGAGCATTTTCAATAATTGTATAGCCTCGGCCTTCTGTATCTGATTTTGTGTTATAGTGTTTTGAACCTTGGTCTCGATTCGGGAGCGGATCAATTTTATGATGTAGACGTTGTAGGCTCTAGTTTATGTCATGTGTTGGTTACGTTTGTGAAGCTAGGAAGTCAGGGGTTGTCATATGTATGTAATTACTAGCTGTTACCCGCGACCTTCGTCCGCTTGAAATTTTATAGCCTACTACCTTCCTCGATAAATGAGCTAGCCAACACTAAAATAATTTTTCAAATCGAACCAGCAGTTCCTGAGATTAGCGCGTTCAACCAAACAAACAAACTCTTCAGCTTTATAATGTTAGTATAGATTAGTATAGATTTTCGATCTTATTGGTGAGGTTCTTCAGGAAGGTCAGACTTAAAACTCGCCACTGGCGTGCGAGTATGATCCAGTCCTGATGCATAAACTTGGACGGAGTAAAAGTAAGTCGCCGCTGATGCTGCAGATGGACTGAGGGAACAGTAGAAACCTGAAGTGCCATCAGGGCGGCCATGTTAGCCGTAGGGCCAACGAGGGTAAACACACGCCTACCCTCGTTGGCCCTACATATTTACGGTCTTCTCTCATGAACACTCATGAGCGAATACTGTAAATCGGGAACGCTGGTGAAATCGCTCAGGCCGTTTCTATCGGCCTTGGCCGCTTTCCACCTGTATCTTAGTTCAGACAACTCGTTTCCATGGGAACATGGTTCAGTCTATTGTTGTCTCGTTTGTCAAAGTATTATATTATTTTTCAATATTAGCCCGGATTTTTTATTTGCACACGGTTCAAGACAATAGACTCGCCCCTGTTACACGGGATATACTGACAAAATGCCCGGCTGTTATTTGTAGATCTTTGACAATCGTTACAGGAAGTCAGGTGGCCCGAAACTCTGACAACCTGCCTTACCAAGGGGTATCGTATTGTGGTGGCTCCCGGCCACCGTAGGCGCGGGCCTGTGGACGGCGAGCTATGGGCTAGCTAGCCGTCCGGCCGTCTTTTGACGACAGGCCGTGTCGACGGCGCGTTCGTGTTCCACGCGCGCCTCAAAGAGATGTCAGCAACGATGTAGGGCCGATGCCTGCCAGGGTTGCGGGACTGTTCGAAAGAGATACCGTGGCCCTGAAACACAAAGGGCAAAAAAAAGGGGTATCGTATTACTCAGTACTAACTAGGTTGTGGAGGCCAGATAGGCAGCCGCTCCATGTAAAATACTGGTATTCAGCTGCATCCGGTTAGACTGGAAGCTGACCCCAACATAGTTGGGAAAAGACTGGGCAGACGATGATACTGACAAAATGTACTATAGATACTTCATGTGTAGACATCAGTACAGACAGACAGACAGACACAAGACACCACCACCAGACACCAGACATTGCACCAGTTTCCTTGAACGGGTAGCCGTTCAGGGAAACTGGTGCAAAGTCTTGTTATGTTTGCTCCTTTTCTATGGCCATACCTCGTTGACTGATGACCGATACTTACTAAGATGTGCTGGTTTACGACTTCAATCTTCGGTAGGCATTGAGTAATCGCTCATGTAACTGGATCTATCCTCATCAAGCTAAAATACTACCTATGTTCTTAGGCGTAGAGTTGATTTTTACGCAGAGATGCTTTTAATTCCTTGATTGAATCCAATCGTTAATATGATGGACGCTCGTAAACGGTTCATAACGTGTCGGAAAACTGTATTGTTTTATGTTACTAGTTTTTGGTGATTTCTCATTAACTTGCAGAAAAATGCTCAATGTAAAATACTGTTATTAGTGGCTGCATACGGAGAGGCTGAAAGCCGACCCTAAAATAGTTGGAAAAACGCCGTATCTATACTATACAACGTGTAACATAATAAACGCAAGACCTCCCGTATGGTCTCTCGCACCATGAAACTAAACATCTTTTGTTCTACGAGTTCTTGAAATTCGCAAAAAAAAAAATACTTTCTATAGGAACGGACGCAATCAGCTGACCCATGTATGGTAAAACTAAAAAAAAAGTTATGAATTTCCAAAAGTCATAGAACAAAAGTTGTTCAATTTCATGGTCTGAGACACCACACGAGAGGTCTTGCATTTATTCTGTTACACGTACACCATGTATATATAGCTGAAGAGTTTGTTTGTTTAGTTGAACGCGCTAATCTCAGGAACTACTGGTTCGATTTGAAAAATTATTTTAGTGTTGGATAGCCCATTTATCGAGGAAGGTATAATTAATAATAATAAGAAGGCTATAATTTTACGCGGGACGAAGGTCACGGGCAACAGCTAGTCATGTATAAATCAAGTCTCATCTATACTAATATTATAAAGAGGAAAGATTTGTATGTTTGTAACGAATTAACTCAAAAACTACTGGACCGATTTTAAAAATTCTTTCACTATTAGAATGCTACATTATCCCTGAGTAACATAGGCACCCGTGCGAAGCCGGGACAGGCGGCTAGTCAGTTATAAGAATAGAAGGTAAGAATTCTTTAAACGGATAACAAGACTGCCCATTGGCTGCGACCCGACCTCGATAATGTGGTGCGCAAAAACTTGTGAGCTAGACAAGTCGATTTTAATAGGATTGATGTAAGATTTTCAGTAACTTCTTTCTTCTTTATGGTTGTTGCCTAGCGTCCGTGGTGTCAGAGTTTTATGCCACCCATGGGCCTCTAACTTGGGTTTACATGCCGTCGAGAAATATCTCTCAGGTATGCTGGTTTCCTCACGATGTTTTCCTTCACCGAAGCAAGTGATAATAATACAATACAGACATGAATCCGAAAAATCAGAGGTGCGTGTCTTTAACGAACTTGAGGCCTATGACTTCATAGTCCAACGGTCGCACTACTAGGCTAACACTGCTTACAAATCACTCAACTCTTTTGTCAGTAACTAATGTCAAATCAGACCTTGCAGGCTTCTCAATAATTGTGCAGATGTAATAGATCTTAGTTGCACATCAGTACAAAAAATCAAGCGCTAAGGCCACAAAAAAATAATCAAAATAAATAAACACAACACCTAATCATGTTACTCTCAACCTATATTTTTAATTTTTGAACAGTGTAGATACTAAGTATGTATACATATTTATAACTGTACAACTACCGTAATTAGTTTTAATTTGTTCATGCATGCTGTGTCTATCGCACACACTACACACACTACACTACTACACTTGGTGTGCTTTTTTTAGCTTGTATTATTAGAGTAAAAAGTGTAACAATTGTAGATAGGCCAATAAATAAATCAATCAATTAGAGTTGTGACTTTAAACTACTTATCCTTTTGTCTGTCCCTCATAATTATCGCTAATAGATAGTCACCTAGCCTAGGCCTTCTGTTCTTGAAACCGGTTCAGTTAATAGGGTCGCTCTAAATCAGTAGAAGCATTAACTTCTCAATATGAAATATTATGGCAATGATTTTCATAAGTCACCGCATCGTAATGCCATTCAAACTTCATGAACTATGATCGTGATCTGTCGTTCGTCGTTAAGTTGAACATTAAATTCGTCATTGTTATAGTTGAATACTTAAATTTTGAGGGCCCTCTCAGACCGTCTTCGTGTTAGGATGATAAGTCATTCGATTTATAGTACGACCACTTTAAGTGTGCACTTCAAGGTGGCGTTGTTTGTCAAGAAAATTTACATCAGTATGTCAAACTCGGTACATTTATTTTAGTACTGTATTTTCCCACCTGCACAAATATTGAAAAACCAACCTCATAATATGGTGTTATTCGCTGATGACACTTCCCTTATTTTTAAGATAAATAGACGGGCCCAAAATCTAGATGACGTGAATAATGCCCTACTTCAGGTCCATAACTGGTTCACAGCAAACAATTTAGTGTTAAATGGAAAAAAAACGAAATGCATAAGATTTGCTTTACCAAATGTTAAAAGTAGCGATTGTGATATAGTATTGAATAAAGAGAAGCTTGAATTTGTAGATAAAACAGTTTTCCTGGGGATTACGCTTGATTCAAGGCTACAATGGGGTTCTCATTTAACATCTCTTGCGGGGCGGCTAAGTTCAGCAGCATATGCTATTAGAAAAATCCGTCAATATACTGATGTAGATACCGCTAGACTGGTCTATTTTAGTTACTTTCATAGTATACTGTCTTATGGCATTTTACTATGGGGACGGGCTGCAGACATTGAGTCTATATTTATTCTGCAAAAAAGAGCCATCAGAGCCATATATAATCTTCGTAGGCGTGATTCTCTAAGGGAACTGTTTAAGGAAATTAACATCATGACGGTACATTCTCAATACATCTATGAAAACATAATGTATGTAAGAAAAAATCTACATCTTTTTAATAAAAGAGGTGACAGACACAATTACAGTACTAGAAATAGAGACCAATTAGTTCAGCCAGGCTTCAGACTCGCTAAAGTAGACTCATCTTTCATGGGGTACTGTTTGAGATGCTATAACAAAATTCCACAAAGTATTCTTGAACTGAATGAAACGAAATTTAAAACATGCATTAAACGCACACTGTGTAGGCAAGCATATTACAAGTTGGACGATTATATCGTTGATAAAAATGCTTGGCTCAATGCCGGTCCTGCTCCACAAGGACAGGGACGCATAAATGAATAGCATTACATATCCCAATCACCTGCGCTCTTGATGATTTATTTACTGCATCAGTGAGCGGGGTACACGTGGCTGAGTTTTAGCTAAGCATATTTAAACTTTTTGCCATCGAAACGCTAAGAAGAAGAAGCATTAAACAGTATGTTAGAGCTGCTGAAGATTGTACAACTATCTTTGCTTTGTATAAATTCAATCTCTTTAGTATTATATAGCCGCATAGCCCATATTGTGTGAGTACTATGTAATAGAAAGCTGTCATTCGCGGGAAACCTACGTCTTTTCTTGACTTGAATGTGCCCTGGCGGTTAGGAGTGTGTCATGCTCACTCAAATGTCTCGCTGATGGTGGCGCGTGTGTCGGATCATTTAGTTCCCTTCAAAATGGTTGAGTTGAATGGTGCTGATACATGCGTCATGTTCGTGAACGGGCGCTGTCAGTTGTGACTGGTCATCTCTTGGTTGCCACGGCTTATTTGAATTTACTATGAACTCTTTTAACGTACACATCTTGCTACATCGTTCTCACACACCATCTCAACATGAATGATGTAACCAAGAGTTTGTAAAAGTATACTGATTTAAAAGAGTGTCCATGGAGTTTCTTGCCCGTTCTTCTCCATAGAGATCTACGTTAGGGAATGGGCAACTACAGTACTTTCACAGTTTTTATGCCTTGTGACTGGGACTGTAGCTATAATTGTCTTTGTTTCGACAATTCAAAAGTGCCTGTAACTGGCCTATTTGAAATAAATGCTTTGATTTTGATTTTGATTTTAAGTCAGTAGAAGTGTATATCGGTGTTTAACGGCTTTGATACTTCTTTAAAGTGCACTTCCTTCAGCGACTGTTAAATTATTATTATTTCTTTATTTCAATCAACTTTGGATCATACAATTAAACTAAATTAAAATCAAAATTAAAAACAAAATCAAAATGAAATTAAAAACAAAATCAAAATAAAATTAAAGACAAAATTAAATTAAAAACAAAATCAAAATAAAATTAAAAACTTTTTGAGATTTTCCATCAGGAATTTCTCAGTAGCAGCCACGGAGTCTGGTTTTGCGCCCGGTTGATGACAATAGGCTCGTCCCCTATTACATGGCATAACTGGCGAACTGTGGTTGTACTATTAGATGCACCACAATATTATGCTGTTTCATTTTTTTTTTACATATCTATAGCATTTATTTCATAACCTGCCTGCCTGTGCCTTTAGGAAATAGCTGTTTTCTGAGACAAGGGGTTGCTACACCGCTAACTTGTTTACGAGATTTCCAAAAAAAACTTGATAAAAACTTATTTTACTCCGACATGGAATTTTATGAGAGTGAAAGGCGACAAACATAAGGTATTTACAAGACAGATGTGAGTGGCAACGCCAGGAGGTTTGCTAGAAACAGTGTATCGCACCCAGTGTGTTTTCATAGCACGAAACCCATCGTCTGCCCACATGATGTACGAGCCTAACGGAATAAATCCTGACATATCCGACATACATATAAACCTTCCTCTTGAATCACTCTTTCTATTGCTAAAAACTGCATTAAAATCCTTTGCGTAGTTTAAAAGATCTAAGCTTATAGAAAGCGGGAGCGACTTTGTTTTATACTATGTAAAGATGTAAGGTAGGGTCATAACTTCGATTAAAAAGGCCTGACAAAATAACTGTTCGATTTAGGGATCGATATAAACTCAATTATTTTGAGAGATTGGATTGTAACAAAATAATTGGCTTGCTCTTAATTATATTCAAATCGAATCATCTATAAAATGCGATGAGGTACCTACACCTTTATCGAACCCTCTAGAAATTGCAGCAATTACTTCAATCATTTAAACTTTTGTACTGATTCAGTCATTCCAATCTACGTTATTGTCAGCCTCCGATTCCTCATTGCATTCCATTTACATTACATTCACCTATGGGATAGTACAAGAACACAAAACATCGTGCGAGTGAAGTGTTACTAACATAGTTTTAAGTTGCTTATACTAACAAAAATGTTATGAGTATGTATATTTAGGTTAAGGTATTTATCTATGAGTCTTTGTTATCTGAAATAAATGGATTACCACAGAAAAAAACTATTTTCCAGGACACTTTCTGGATCAACACCGATTCAAGCAAAACAGACTCGTTTATTGTAATCAGCTCAATAATTTAGGTTATATGACGAAAAAAAGCATGCCTAGATAACCTTGACTAACATACATAGCCAGTGAGATTCATAACCTTTATATTTGCGGTAGTCTGTTTAAATACTCCACTATCATCCCAAACCTCTCCAGAACATTAACCACCTGGAAAAACAAACAAGAGCGAGCCTCGTCCAGCCCCCGTTAATTAACTCCCCAGATATCGTTTCGCCGAATCCCAAACGACAGCGCTCATTTGTGACTCAGTTCCGCCATTTTGACGACTTTCGGGACAGTTCGGAACTTCTCGGGGCACTTTGGCAGTTAACTCAGCTGACCTAAGGATGTTTGATGCTTCCTCCAAATGTTCGGAAGCTTGACTTTATAGCTTTTGAACTTCGAATTAGGGGGCTCAATTCTGCACCTATTTAAATGCAATAAAATCTCGAGGATTCGCCCTTAATTTTATTGGATCAAGTGTCAGTTCAAGACGAGGAAATAAACGTACAATGAAAAAGTTAGGTGTCCCTTGAGTGACTTGAAATACTAATTTATCACCGTCCCAGAGGAAATGAGATCTTTTCAAATGAGTCTTAAACCTTATTTGCAACAGGCACCAAAACGGTTAAGCAAAAAAAAAAATTGGAGAAATAATCTTATTACGGCCAAGACGATGTCAGCAATGTGTGGCTAAATAATAACAGCCGCTCTGCTCGATCTTTAGGTTAAGCTGTGCTTGCCTAGGTTGGTCTCTGGATGGGTGACCACCCGCTACATACCGAGTTTCCTCCGTGCCTCGGAAAGCACTTTAAGCCGTTGGTCCCGGGTCATATCGAGATCTTTGACAGTCGTTTAGGTAGTCAGTGGCCCAAAAAGTCTGACAACCAGTCTTACCAACGGGTATCGTATTACCCGGTATTAACTGGGTTGTGGAGGTCAGATATGCAGTCGATCCATGTAAAATACTGGTATTCAGCTGCATCCGGTTAGACTGGAAGCCGACCCCAACATAGTTGGGAAAAGGCTAGGCAGATGATGATGATGGCTAAGACAGTGTCATCATTTACTACGTTGATTGGATTAATCACGTATGGCTAAACAACTAAGTCAACCGCGTCCTTTATGGCGCTGACAACTTGTCAAACAAACTTGTCAAGTACATATCCGCAATCTCAAGCAAGTTGTATATGAAGTACGGTATACCAGCAGGAGGAACATTGGTGCAAGTAATAGGAAATATGCAAGAAATAAAAATCATTTATTGTTTCTTAAAAATTAAAAAATATATATATAAATTATTATTAATTATTAATTAATTGGCCCATAAAAACATTGTGGTACACTTGTTTAATTTTCTAATACAACACTTAGGTTACTATTTAATATTTTATGTAGCGTGTTTTTGGTGAAACGGAACGCAAACTCAAGACGCATCGTCCCTGGATACGCCGGTAGTGACGTCAAAGTCTTTGAGAGTAGGAGAGTAGACTCGGAAGTACAACATCACGTTTTCCCCCGGGGTCTCCATACAGACATTGTAATCGTGGTTTGGACATTGTCTGAATTAGTTTCGTAGTGCATTGGATTGTGTGATAGCCTTTAATCCTTCGAGAGTTGTTGCTTTGATTGCTTATTATTTACACCTGAATACAATCGAGTAACGGGTGTTAAGAGACGCTTAACAAAGCCGAAAGACGAAAGGCTTTCCGAAATTTTCGTTTTTTTTCTGTACTAAGATCTTTCTGTTTACGGAGGTATTACAGGTCAAACTTACAATTGTTTTTGCTAATTGTGTTTAGGTCCTATGTACAAAGGGCGAGCCTATTGTCACCAACTTCTTTACACAGGTGAAGCTAATAAAAGCGTGTTAAAAACACGCAAACTTCAATGTTTCCTATACTATTAAATAAGGAATATTTTGTAGTCACTTTCTCAAAAACGGCTCTAACAATTTCTATGAAAATTGCAAAATAGGCGTTTACGGGGCGAAAAATCGATCTACCTAGGTCTCATATCGGTGAAAATTCGTTTTCTCTATTTACGAGCAGAAAGGGTATCATCGACCCGTCCCAAATACAATGTCAGTGTGGAGCCCCTCTGCAGAATATGCCCCACCTCCTTTCTTGCCCATCCTGCTCTGCCACCTGCATCTTCCAGGATTTAAAAGAAGCTAACGATAGAGCTGTGCAGGTGGCAATATACTGGCCGGGTATTATTTGAGTCTATCGACACGCAAAGACGAAGAACCTGAGCAGAGCTCGGTCGCCCAGGTACAGAATGTGTCCTAAAAAAGTAATTCATCAGATTATTCTCCACACTTCAGTATTCATCTTTCGTAGAATCAGCATACACAACATTAGTTTTAGTATATGCGAAACCTGAAACACGTGTACAGTATTTTTTATGTACTTAAAGAATCTATGTACAAAATTTCAAAGCTGTATCATGAAAAATTACAATGTACCTGGTTGTCCGCACAAAAACGTGGTCACCACGCGGCGCAACCGCGCGCGCGCCTCCAGCGTCGTCTTGAGCTCATTGATAATAATAATTTGGCAGTAGGTATCTAAATGATTGCGATAGGTACTTAGTGTCACTCGGTGTCCAACTTTGTAGCCTTTTTTAAATATTTTTGGGACATAATATAACATGATTTAAAAATTATTGGAATCGTTTCAGTTACTTATTCTGAACAAACTATAGTCAGGTTTTGCATGTACTAAAAATAATGTTGTATACAGAAGTTAAATTCATTTTGTTTTACGAGTTTACCATTTAGTTTTTATGAGTTCTTGCCGAAGTTTTTGAACTCTATAAGCGATGCTTTACTCTTGGATTTGGACGAATCCTTAGATCATAAATACCAGTTGTTTGTTGATGTTATTGCTGTAGGAGCTTTAAAATAAGTAGTATTTGTGAGAAAAGCGTTTATTATAATATTAGGAATTTGTGATTTATGAAATAACTAGCCGTGCCCCGCGGTTTCACCCGCCGCTTCTGACTTGTTTTCTTTTTGCGTAGCGTGATGTTAAATAGCCTATAGACTTCCTCGATAAAAGAGCTATCGAACACTAAAATAATTTTTCAATTCGAACCAGTACTTCCTGAGATTAGCGCGTTCAACCAAACAAACAAACTCTTCAGCTTTATAATATTAGTATAGATATGACATAATTTACTGCCTCGTTGGTCGAGTGGTCGCAAGCGCGACTGCTGAGCACGAGGTCTTTGGGTTCGATTTCGGGATCGGGCAAAGTGTTATTGGGTTATTCCATCACGGATTTTTCAGTAGTAGCCTGTCTGGATCTGTGGCCGGTTGGTCGCAATAGGCTCGCCCCCTATTACATGGGATTTAAAATATCACTGGCGAAATGTGGGCCACCTACAATAAAACAAAACACACAAACAATCAAACAAATAAAACACACATACACACACAATAAAACAAAAAAAAAACACACATAAAATAAAGAAATATCTGTGATTTGTCAAGTAATAAAACTATGTGAAACAGGAGCGGGTCGCCGGCTGAACATAATTTTGTTATTATTCTGTCTTGATTGACTTTGTGACGAAGCGTCTTGTGTCGAGCAATTTGTTACCTTCGCGTGAGCATTGTCGCGTCGCCGTTACTCGTGGCATGCCCCAAGCAATTTCTCTCATTAATCGCGTCGCTTGAGCGCTCAGCTTGAAGCTCTGGCCAAGTAGTAAGTCTTCTAGATGAAATACAACTTATTCTAAACGCCTGCGACATATTTTTGTTTAACCTAATAATGTTTCTAGACAATTTATACGGCGTCGTACATCACAATTGGTGTTCTTTGAGATGTTATTAAAAGAGTTTCGGCCTACGATATGGCCAGGGCTAGAAGTAATGCCAGTTATATTATACGCCATTACGCTCAGCAGAATTTATGATAAGCGTTTAATAACTTTAGTTTTATTGCCTTTTAGTAGTTATTGCTGTGCTGTCCTCGAAATATTACATTTCTCTAGAGTTGTAGACGATTAAGAAATGTGATTTTGTTTTATTGCGAGTATTATCTATTTATATACATATAATAATAGAAAGGGAGATAAAAAAATCTTTGCACAAAACATGACGCATATAAAAAATAAGGTGCACAGAATAATGGGTGTAAATAGACCCTTAACATAACCGAAAGGCACTTGTTTTCCCCGTCTTTGCGATATTTTTTTTGTTCTAGACCATACCGTTCTAGTTACGGAGATATAGGGGGTCAAAGTTCCAACTTTTTCACAAGTTTTTTTTTAAATACATGTTTTAATGTTAGATTTTTACTTTACACACCTCCACGACCCCCGTACTATTGAATCCATTCAACAGCACAATGCTTTGAGTGCTTTCCATCGAGTCCTACCTTAAAACGTGATTTTTCACCCCAAAAAAAAAAGTCGATTCCCAGCAATAATTTTTGCGTAAAGTTACTTAGTTTGATGTACAGAATGCTTGGTTGACGGATAAGTGAAGGGTCTGTTTACACCCTGTATGAAGAACAAAAGATGTTTAGTTTCATGGTGCGAGAGACCACACGGGAGGTCTTGCGTTTATTATGTTACACCTTGTATACGTCACATTGAGGCAAAACGGGCATCACTCAGCAGCTCATCATCTGTCCAACCATTTCCCAACTATGTTTAGGTCAGGTTCCAGTCCAGCCGGCATACTATTCAATCCATCCATCAGCATAATGTTTTGAGTGCGTTACATTTAGTCCAACCGTATATCGGGATTTTTCTCCCCTAAATAAAAAGTCGATATTTCCAAGCAATAATTTTTGCGTCAAGTTACTTATTTTGTTGTAGAGAATGCTTGGTTGGCGGCTTCGTGAAGGGTCTGTTTACACCTTGTATATACTACAACAATGTATACTTAAAAAAACCGGCCAAGTGCGAGTCGTACTCACACGCACACGACAAATCAATTTTCGTTGAAAGTTTCAAACGTAACTTTGAGAAAAAATGGTTTTAGGAATCTCTATGTCATTTTTAAGACCTCTATAGACACCCCGCATGTATAAGGTTTGAAGATTTTGTTTTTGTTTCAGTTTCTTATATAAAAATAAAACCTACACACAAACGTCAGCCAATCCTGGCATAACATACTCTGCTACCTTTAGCAACCCAAAAGAAAACGCGCACCTCTACTGAAAGTTACAATTTATATTTAAAAAAAAACACTCACTACGATACAAGCATGCACTCTCATTTAAAAAGGCACATAACACTACAATCTAGTGCCACTAACATAAGTGAGATAGCGTGTTTGCGTGCCAAGCCGCGGTTAGATCAGGTGCAGCACGTAAACTTTGCGTAATCGCGCCGTGATCGCTGCGAGATCGCAGCGCAATCGCTGCGTGATCGCGACCGTATCACGCTCTCTTACCAAGTTAACCGACTCGATTTAATTTATCTCTCGATCTTAATTTATTGGTGCCTTTAATTGAATTCTTTATCTTTTTGAGGAGACTATTGGCTGTTCGCCTTCAAGAAGGAGAATTGATTAGTTTTTTTGGTGGAAAGATCGATAATTCTGTTATGGGACCATTTAGCAGTAAGACGAAGTTACACTGTAAGCTGATTAATCAGCTTAACTAGCATACTATACCGGTTTTCTTTTTTTTTCGGATGGGGTATCATCTAATGACTGCCCCCACTCTGGGCGGAGCAGAAGGGAGTGTCAGACTTGTACTGACTAAAACCCATCCATTTTCTTTCTTTGCCCTTTGTGTTCCAAGGCCATGGTATCTCTTTCGAACAGTCCCGCAGCCCTGGCAGGCATCGGCCCTTGCAGACCCCTACATCGTTGCTGACATCTCTTTGAGGCGCGCGTCGTCGACACGGCCTGTCGTCATAAGACGGCCGGACGGCGAGCTAGCCCATAGCTCGCCGCCCACAGGCCCGATACTAGACCGCTGAACTGGTCATGTACCTACTACATAACATCAAGCCTGTAATCCCCGAAGGGTTAGGCAGAGCTGTCCCTAATAGTACACTAATAGTTCGTTAGTTATGTTTAAGTCCCTTGTAATACAGGGAGAACATATTACCACAAATCAAGCTAAATGACTGCTATTGAGAAATTCCAGTCGGAAAAACCCAATGACACTTTGCCCGACCTGGGAATCGAAACCAAGACCTCAAGCTCAGCATTCGCGCTTACGACTCCCTGCTCCTAGTTTCTTAGTAGGAGCCAGGGAGTCTGGCTTTAGGCCTGGTTGATGTCAAAAGGCTCGCCCCATATTACATGGGACTCAAACATAACTGGCGAAATGTGGGTGTAGTATTAGGTACACCTCTGCCTAATCCTTCGGGGATTACAAGGCGTGATGTTATGTTATGTTCATGATTCGTTTGGCATTTCTGACTATTAGAATCTCCATAATGACATACGTTCAGTATAAATATATCAAAGATTTTCGCTTACTCCTTCACTTAAAAAAATATGAGGTTATTACTTGCGAAAACTATTTCTTTTCCTGCCATAAGTTCCTATAATAATTCAAAGCTGGCACGCGCTGGGTCAATTTTTCTTTTAGCCCCGCGTCAGACGAGAAACATGGCTCGGAGTATATCAAATAGATGTGTTATATAAAGTACCTAAGATAGGTATCATTATGTAATTTCTTCTAGTACATACATACATAAATTCACGCCTTTTTCCAATGGGGTAGTCAGAAACTAGAAACTATAGAAAGAAAGAAAGAAGAAAGAATATACATTTATTTGGCAAATGCCACAAGTGCACACAATATAAAACAAAAATAATTACAAGCAAAAAAAAAACTTAAAACTAAACAAAAAATATAACACTGTGTGCCTCTACACCAAATAGGACTAGTTCAGCATAATGCCGGGCAACTAGTACCTGACGCTGGTTTTCAACTGGACCTGGATTAGAGAGGTCACGGATGCCACCTATAGGACGCCACCTGATTCGATCCTTGCATATCCTTCTGCTTCATAAACATTCATCATTCTGGTCATACACGTACGCCGGTAGCGAGTACCACGCAACTTAACTTTTCGATTAAAATCACCAATAAAGACACTGTATTCCCATCCGCCTTCTCCCGGCGTTTCAATGTGATTTTAAGCAGTGATAGCCTAGTAGTGTGACCGTTGGACTGCCAAGTCATAGGTCTCGAGTTTGAACCCAAGACATGCACCTCTGATTTTTCGGATTCATGTGCGTATTGTATAATTATCACTTGCTCCGGTGAAGGAAAACATCGTAACGAAACCAGCATGCCTGAGAGATATTTTTCGACGGCATGTAAAGCCAAGTCAGAGGCCCATGGGCGGCTTAAAAACTCTGACATCAGGTTAGGCACTAACACGATAAAGGAAAATAAAATGGTTTCAAATTGGGTATAGTATTAGATCCGGAACCTGTGTACTAAAGCGATCAGTGCGGTGGTCCGAATATGTGATCATCGCGTTCATTGTTTGTAAAACCGGAAGACAGATAAAAACTCGTCACCCGCCATCGTCGTCGGATTCGTCGTCGCATGTCCAGGATGCCCATTTTTACCAACACTAAGCATCAACTAAAAATAATGGCTAAATAAAAGTGCTACATTGGATTTTCAACGGTCAGTTCAGAGCTGAAAGGCGAAATTCAAACGGTTCATCAATATTAAGGTATTCATGAGCATAAGACATTAGTCTTGCTTCTATAACACGACAACATTAAAGTATGTTGATGTTGTTCCTCCAATATTTCGGTTCCCCGCGGGCGGTGCTCGCTGACGAATATTAATTTCCCGAAATGTTTGTTTTGACGTTACCTACTTTTTTCTTTATGTTTCATAATGTTTGATGGGAATATTAAGTAGGCTTTCTTTATAAAGTGAACGAGGATTATGTTTGCCAATAAATCGATGTGAGGGGCAGACAAAGATCGAGTGACTTATGTTTCTATTTTAAGAGCGAATTTAGAAATATTTGATTGCGTCGTGGTCTTTTTATCGCTACCGCAAGAGCTACTGTTAAGAATGAAGTCCTGGATTGGATTTTCATGTAGGGTAAGCTGCTCGGAGTCTGGATTTGTTCCCAGTTCACAGCAATAGGCTCACTCCCTCCCTATTACATGGACATTTAAACATAACTAGCGAAATTAGGGCAATTATAAGTATCTACATCTATACCTAACTCTTCGGGGAACAACAGATGTGATTTTATGATTATGTTAAAAATATTTTTCATGTCATGAGGGAAATAAAGAAAAGAAAGAAGAAAGGAAAAATATTTATTTGTCGCAGGGACATGACGTGCATCATACAAAATTACAAAAAATAAATAAAACAATAAACTATAAATTCAACAGGACGGAACAAAAATAGAAAAAAGTTAACAGCTTGCACGTCGTGACTGCGACAAGCAGGTTACCACTCAGCATGATGCTGTGCTATGGGGGGCCCACAGCACAGCGCTGGTTTTGAGTGGTCACCCGTGAAAAAACGTACGGAAGCCAAGACAGCATAAATATTTTTTACATCAATATAAAAATAAAATAAACAGTACTTGGAAAAACACACAAACATCACAACATTAAACATGGTAAATATCCCGTTTCTAGTATAAATATTAACCAGTACTTGGGTTATAATATAAAACAACTACCTCTAGGAAATATAATAAACAAAAAGAAAAAAAAAAAGAAACAAAAAAGGAAAGAAATGAAATGAAAGAAATGTCGAAAGGAAAGTTTTAAGTATGAATGTGGTTGACTATTAGAGTCATCGACAAATAAAAAGATTGATGGAATGTGTGAAAGATGATATAGCTCGAAAGGAAGTAACTCATGAGATAACGACTACTAAAACAGTATGGAAGAATAAGACAAGCTGCGGTAACCCCAAATAAATTGGGATAAGGGCAGGTGAATGATGATGACGTGTATGTACACAGGCCATGACAGCCATGACAGCCATGACTGACGAATTTATAATCTGAGACGTACTGTCCTTTCTAGATGTTGACAACAGCATCACCTAATGGATCTTACTTTCGTCTAAAGCTAAGAATCAAAAGAATCAATATAGGAATCGAAGAATCATCCAGCCCCCGTAGCATGACCACCATAGACAAGGATTTCTTTGACGGAAGAATCGACAAAATGACAGATTGTGTCGACACAATGACAGATTTCTTTGCACTATCTGTCATTTTGTCGATTCTTCTGTCAAAGAAATCCATGTCTACGGTGGTCATGCTACGGGGTGTGGTGACCTTATACGTGCAAAAATCAAATAAAGAAAGAAGAAAAGAGGAAGAGTAGAAGTTTATTAGAAGAATCACGAACACATGCATACCGGAATTTTAAATACAAAGACTATGAAGAAATTAAGATTCTAAGTAGGGATGTTCGGTTGTCTTCGGAATTACTCATCCGATTATAAAAATTCTTTCAGAGATATAAAGCTACAAGGGCCATAAGATATAATTCGACGCGGACGAAGGCACGGGCAGATAATAAGGCACACGAAACACGAAAAAACACGAAACACACACACACACACACACGCGAAAACACTTCTTCTCCCAACTTGCGCCATAACATCCAGTTTTCAACACATGTGCATTGTGCATATATTGGCAATTTAAATTTCGAAACCGCGTTAGCGTCGTGGCGACAGGTCGAGAGGTGTATAACTGGCTTTATGTCTCAGAAACTAGTTAGACTTAGACCGACCACTTAGCCCACAGACTGAGGTCGTCCCACTGACCTTGTTTAGGCGGTGACGACCAGATGTTAGTGACACTTGGAGCTTATAGTTGTATATGAATAATTTAACGCGTAGTCATAGTTGAAATTAACACTACAATTTTATTTTTTCAATACAATTTTCACGGACAATACCACAAAAATTTAACAACAGCGCTCTTCTGGCAATGTTTTTCAAGCGCCAAAAATCTTTGCAGGACTCTATAGCATGCATACAAGTTGTAAACGGAACGTTCACGAAGCCGTCAACCAAGCATTCTGTACATCAAACTAAGTAACTCTACGCAAAAAGTATTACTCGGAACTGATTTTTTTTTTTGGTGTGAAAAATCACTTTTTACGGTAGGACTTAATGCAACGCACCTAACGCACTATGCTGATGGATGCATTGAATAGTACGGGGGTCACTTTGACCCCCTAGTAGAGGGGGTCAAAGTTCTAACTTTTTCAGATTTTTTTTATATGCAATCTTTTTTAACTTAAAATAGTGACTAGAATGTTCGCAGGTCTAGAACAAAAAAAAATATCGCAATGACGGGGAGAACAAGTGCCTTTCGGCTTCATTAAGGGTAGTTTCACACCCATAAGTAGTTGGCGTTTCTTTAACCTTTTCACCGCCACGGACTTCAATAGAAGTTCTAGATTTCCGTGCCACCAGCGCCACGACTTCATCAGAAACTCTTAATTTTTAACTACCTATCAAACATAAAAGTACTGTATTTATAGCGTGTAAATCTCATTCATCGATATGACGATACCCTCATCAGTACTGTTTACTGTATACTTCGTTATACAATTATAGCTTGGCGCTGGCGAGGCATCGCGTTCTGTGTACGTTGGCGGTGAAAAAGTTAATAATCATCATTAAATATCGATACCTATCACACCCGCACAATTTCATCTTTACTTTTCCTCAACCTACATTCCTGGTGACCAATTAAAGCAACGTAGTTTCACCATGCTCCCTGCAGTTGCAGCCGGGTTCAAAGCTCAGCTCTTCATCACAGGATATTCGCGCCACCTTGCCTGTGTGTGTACCGCTGCTTAATCAATTTGGATCAAAGCATGAGCTGTAGCGATTTAATACATCCTTTGTCACTTTTATTTTCATGAAGTCTGCCGCATACATATCACGTTATTTCTACTTAATATACAGGGTGTAACAGAAAAGGTGTATTCATATGAAAGGATATGCTACCATCAAACTGAACAACTTCCTCCATGGGTTCAATATCGTAAATGCGAAAAAATTAACAGCTGTCCCATACGGGTTGAGTAGGTATAGGTATTCAAACACTGTTTTAAGTTTTCACGGTTTCGGTTTTTTTCGGTTGTTTAGTATAAGTTTGGTATAGGTATTGAAATTTAGTATGGCACAGCGGAATTTTTTTTTCGCATTTACGATATCATCCCATGGAGGAAGTTGTTCAGTTCGATGGTCTGCAGCATATCCTTTCATATGACTATACCGTTTCTGTTACACCCTGTATAAAAATCGGGTGGCGCCGCTGTGTGAAGCAGAGGCGGTCGCTAGTTATTCTATAAAATGTAGTTTTGAGTATGACATACAGCTTAGTTTAGTTTATTCTTTTTGTGATGGTATTGTAACTACAAAAAGTACTACAGCAACATAGTAGAATAAGTACTAAAGTGCCATCTAGGACATAAATGAAGAACTAACAGAAAATTCCTAAATCACGCAGCTAAAGATATCCGCGACATAAGACTATACAGGGTGTAAACAGACCCTTCACATATCCGTCAACCAAGCATTCTGTACATCACACTAAGTAACTTAACGCAAAAATTATTGCTGGGAATCGACTTTTTTTGGGGTTATAAATCACGTTTTAAGGTAGGGCTCGATGGAAAGCACTCAAAGCATTGTGCTCATGGATGGATTGAATAGTACGGGGGTAGTGGAGATGTGTAAACTAAAAATCTTACATTAAAAACATGTATATAAAAAAAATACTTGTGAAAAACCTGGAACTTTGACCCCCAATATCTCCGTAACTAGAAGGTTCCCAGGTATGGTCTAAAACAAAAAAATGATCGCAAAGACGGGGTGATCAAGTGCCTTTAATTTGTGTTAAGGGTCTATTTACATCCTTTATAGGAAAACCCGTCAACAACTGTCGGCAGTCGCCCACCAGATAGGAGACCCGTCAGGTTAGAGGATCCTCCCTTTTCCATGAACTTTACACCCTTTTCAACATACCCCCAAGCAAAACAGGCGCGGCTTGCTTATGGCGCCTGACGAAAAGTTAACAAAAACACTCCACTGAACGTTTATTTAAACGGAGCAATCTAATTGTCCGCTAAATGCCATTAGCTTAGGTACCCATTAAGAAAAGTATTGTGCAACTTTCATATCTATACTAATATTATAAAGCTGAAGAGTTTGTTTGTTTGGTTGAACGCGCTAATCTCAGGAACTTCTGGTTCGATTTAAAAAATTCGTTTAGTGTTGGATAGCCCATTTATCGAGGAAGGTTATAGGCTAATAATAATTTCACGCGGACGAAGGTCGCGGGCAACAGCTAGTCTATAATAATATTATCTATACTAAGATTATAAAGAGGTAAAATTGGTTTGTATGTAGGGGTTAATCTCCGGAAGTAATGAACCAATTTTAAAAATTGATTCACTGGTAGAAAGCTACATTATTCGTGAGTGCTATAAATAAATTATAAAGATATCATGCATATTAGCCGAGCTATCACAATTTTCGCGGACGAAGGTCGCGGGCAACAGCTAGTTAAATACAAAAAAAACTTTGTCGGACGACGTTATATTATTTTCTGTCACATTGGTCTGTTTATAGGTTGTTATTTTTCCAGTTTTTGTTCATTTTTGTTTCACGTCCTTTGAAAGATGCTGGTTGACAGGCAAAAATTAATAAATTAATAATGAAGCGTCTCATACGTATCGGTTTTAGATCGCGAGGTTACTGTATCACCTAACTGTTTTCCCTCCTTATCAAAACGTCCTAAATGCAAACCCATATTAAAATAATACGATAGGTACTTTAACAAAACGTCCTATTAGCAAACCGTCCTATGAGTAAAATGTCCTATTATACGGGGTGGAAGGGACGCCGACCCACAAAAGGTAACCACGTATTCAGGACATCATTCCTGAACTCCCACATAGAAATATCGCTAATTAAAACAAAAAATCTGCAGTTCCATACATTTAGACGTGTGGGTATTGCAGTTTTGTAGGAAACAGCAGATTTTTTTATTTTATGAAAAATTTATATTCATTCGTATCCGTCTGTGCGTCGGTATCCCTTCTACCCTGCATAGCAGAACGTCCTATTTGCAAGTAAACTCAAACTCTTTATTGCATCCATGTGTACCTAATACGGCAACATTTATAGATTGGACAAAACAAGCATCCAGTGAATAGGTATACTGGATTGCAAGTTTGTTAAACAAATATAACTATTTTCGATAATATTACTAGTATTAGGTTATGTAGTTATTTTAATTAATCATTAATTATAATAATTAGTAATATCATGAGGTTATTAAATTATTTTATTTATGTGTATTAATTATAATATTTAATTAATTTATATTTTCAATTATATTTATATTTTATTAATTTGTTTTGTTATGTGTAAGTGTTATGTATGTGTGCTTTTTGTGTAAGTATTATTTCAATGACTATAAGTAATTATCTGTCCATCATATTTACCAAATATTTTATTTTAAGTATTCTGCGACCGAGTAAAAGCATTTTTGTGTTAGATATTCTTTTAATTTTCTGTTAAATTTATTAAATTTGGGTTCTTCTTTTGTTTGTTCCGGTAAGTTGTTGAAGATTTTTACTGCCATGTAGTATGAGCTAAGTACCCTATTACGTAAAACTCATAATCGGTTCATCGCCATGGTATCCTCATTGACCTCTAACCGCTTGTGTTCTAAGCCGCTTCGTTAAGACGCAGTATAAAATCTAATCCAGGGGAACACGTCTTGAGGCAATCTGACTTGAGAGGAACTTAATTCCGTACTAATTTCTAGTCAGTTTTGCTGGGAATTGAATCGAAATGCCTACGTGAGTGGCTGCCGTACGATGATCACATCGATGCTGTGCGCCTCTTGCTTACTAAGTAAGCAAAGCGGATCTTATAGTCACTACAATAGAATATGAAATTGTTCAGATTACATAATGTCGTATCGAAATAGAATGCTGATTGGTAAAGAAATGATTAAACATTTCATAACGCCTGTAATTCCCGAAGGGATAGGCAGATTTGTACCTAATAGTGCACCCATATTTCGCCAGTTATGTTTACGTCCCATGTAATGCTTATTATCATCAACTGGTCACAAATCCACACTTTGTGGTTGCTGCTTAGAAATTCCAGATGCAAAAAACCAATACCACTTTGCCCGACCCGGGCATCGAACCCAGGATCTCATGCTCAGCAGTCGTTGTAGCCATCACTAGACCAAAGAGGTAGTCCAAGTGCCAGCATATTGCTATCCCAGTGCAGGGAATAGGTTTCTTCTCATACAAAGAAGGCATGAGCATCGATCACAACGTTTACCTCAGATGTTATATATTGAACCCGACACAGAAATTTTTCATCGGTTATTTAAAAAAAAATCAGCTGTTCCATATATTTTCATCGTGTAGGCACTTTTGTAGAAAACAGCAGTTTTTTTAGAATGGTTTACTGAATACGTGGTAACCATTTTCGCGACGGCGTTTCGACCCCGTATGTACTTTGAGTGTGTAATTAAAAATTTTCGGAGCTTAAAGTTTAAGTTTTGCAGAATCTTTATTTCGTCATTGACCTAAATCTTATTTTCCAGTTAACACCTCGAACTTTCTACACTGTTTACCCCAGAAAGTTAAAAAGCGTAACGATATTACAGACAGGCGGCTTGCGGTACCCTTCGCCGTCCTATTTAGATAGCGTCGATCAAACGTTCCTTCCTTAGAAGATTTACGAACACTCTTAAGCTGCAAATGTATTTATTATGTTTATAAGATGTAGCGGATTTTATCAGACAAGAATGACTCAAAATCGAAGTAATTTGAGTCATTTTCGAACTTTTCATTTCGCTCATAGAAACCCTCCATCTGCCTAGCCTTTTCCCATCTATGTTAGGGTCGGCTTTCAGTCTAACCGGATGCAGCTGAATACCAGTACTTTACACGGAGCGACTGCCTATCTGACCTCCACAACCCGCTGTAAAAATATTATAAGTAAACCCGTCGCACGCGCTTGCACCTTTTAGCCCTGTCTATACTATTTTTACCCGACTACGGCGAAGCCAAAAGGAAGGGTTATGATTTTAGCAGTCTATATATGTTTGTATTTACCCATGTTCCTCTGTAGCGTCTAAACTATTCATCCGATTTTGATGAACAAGGTGTTAATCGATTTGTTATTATAGCCCGGGTAACATAGGCTACATTTTAACCGACTTCAACAATAGGATGAGTCGATTTTACCTTGTATCTAAATCCCGAATTTAATTAGAGCTTCAGTAGTCGGGGTTTTAAGTTGTAGTTTACCATACAAATTCTTGTTCAATACAGATACGTGAGCATGCAAACGCAGTCGCACGCACGTTTGCTTTAGCGGACGCCTTTAGCGTGGCTTTGAGCCTCATAATGAGGCCCAATATGAGCAATTTTTTGAGAAATTATTGTATAATATAATAGTCATAAAGTACACGAAACAGTTCTCGAATTGATTAAATAATATATGGCACAAACGGAAATCCCATCTTACTGGGGTGGGATATCCCACATAATCCCAACGAAAACATTCCTCTTCGGCGACACTTTAATATCCGCGTCCCAATAAATACCGCTTGGTTGGTAGTAGCGCGACTTAGCAAAGATTACCAGACGATTGATTAATGTACTTACACTTTATATCATCTAGCAATGTTAGGGAAATTAAATATTTTGTTACTTTGTTTACGACAAAAGCAGTTAATCTGTACAGTTTTAAACTTTCACGGTTTACAACTAAACTTATACTGTCACTTACGGGATATCTTCCGTGATTGTTCATTATTTTGAGCTCCCGATATTTTGACACTGTTGCAAGCGCCATGATCGCTAGTTGTTTCGATCGGGAGCTCAAAATAATGAACAATCACGGAAGATATCCCGTAAGTGACAGTATAATTTTAGTTAATCTGTAGTCTATTGAAGCCTGTGTTACCAGTAGATGTTATTTCCATTTGAACGAATAACATATAATAATAGTAGAACTCAGACCCGTATTCTTCTCAGCAAACCCTTTCATTTGATACCCATATCATGGGCATGCATTAAAAATAACTAGTTCACCATCTTTGAAAGTCTTTGGATTTAGAATGACGTCACTCATCTAACCATGCATTGTTATCCCAACAAAACATGTTTGCAAAATTTCAGCTCAATCGGAAATCGGGAAGTGGGTCAAATATAACTTCAAATTTTTTTTCCATAGTTACAGATGAAGCTAATAAAAGCATGTTAAAATACAAACTATTGGGTTTTCCATAAAGACGTCCAGGACATACTTCATCATCAACATCGTCATCATTTCAGCCGAAAGACGTCTACTGCTGGACATAGGCCTCCACTAAGTGTCGCCACATTGACGGAACCGGAAGACGTTGCGTTGTAAGGCCTCCCAGTAGGTGGACCGATGACTTTGTGAAGGTTGCAGGGGTCCGCTGGAGTCGCACGGGACCGGTCAATGTGGACATACTTCAGACCAAAACAAATTTAACCTTTTCACCGCCACGGACTTTAATAGAAGTTCCAGATTTCCGTGCCACCAGCGCAGCAGTGCCACGACTTCATCAGAAACTCTTAATTTTTAACTACCTATCAAACATAAAAGTACTGTATTTAAAGCGCGTAAATCTCATTCATCGATATGACGATACCCTCATCACTACTGTTTACTGTATACTTCGTTATACAATTATAGCTTGGCGCTGGCGAGGCATCGCGTTCTGTGTACGTTGGCGGTGAAAATGTTAAAGGCAGAGACTATTCGTATGAGCAGACTTACACACATTCACACATTGCCAGTGAGATTCATAACCCATCCTCTGCCGCAGTTGGGTAATGGATAGCACGCAATTGCATTCAATTTCCACTCGCTGTTTCGTATGAAATACGAACGTAAGTATTTAGATACTTACAAGACTCTAGTGAGGTGCAAGCTGCATGCATTTTATTTATTTCGGTTCAGCGCCGCGCCTCGCTGTTCAGACACTCATTTGAGATAGCGCCATTCACACGTCTGCTGCGTTTACCGGTGAGCATGTGGGGCCATTACACTGAAATCAGACTTCACTCCGTATTTCGGAAAACACGTTAAGCCGTTGGTCGCGGCTGTCATTTGGAAATCTTTGACACTCGTCACAGGTAACTCAAAAGCTGTAAAATCTAACAACCAGTCTTACCAAAGGGTATCGTGTGAGTCTCAACTAGATTAATATGAAAAGGTGAAATGCCTGACGCATACCGAGCGTCCGAGGAGACGGCTTGGTTGTGTGGTGCTTACACCCACTAAAAAACAGCGCCGTGAGCCTACTGTCGCCTGGAGGATGAGCCGCGAGAACTGCTACGCATGACGTTCGCGACCCATCCGCCGCAACCCGTCTCCGGGCACCAAACTCCTTTGGCGATGTCCGGGTTCACCTGACACATCGCCACCACTCATGAGAGCCGTGCAATGCGACGACGATAGACTCCCCGGTCCATCACCCGCTGGCACCTTCTAGGGGCATCAGGTCGACATGGCGCCTCCTCCGCCGCCCTGTCCGCTTGTGACCAAACGGGTCAGCGAGGGACGCTCCTTCTGCGAGCTGACGTCCTCGCAGAAGGATCCTACTGCCTCCTCTGTTCCCCTTGCTGTCGACCATGAGGTTTGCCCCGATTGCTGCTGCGAGAGCACGGCGCTGCACGACCCAAGCAGGACCATGCTCGAGAGGATGAAGGGCCGGGTCCTCGCTGCAGCCGCATTGGTAGTGAGACTGGTGCCCAACACAACTCGCTTACCTCCACGCCACACACCACAAACAAATACAACACCGTGAGGAAAAGGTTAGGTAAAGAAAAAACAATCATGTTTCGCCAACACTTATATTACGAACCAGATAGTGCCGGTGAGTCTATAGAATAAGTAAAGTAGGGAAAAAAACAGCATAATTGCTAGAACTATACAGAGCCACATCACGATCATCATGTGGTATTCCATTATTAGGAACACGTCCATTGATTTGATGTTTAAATCTAGAAACATTTTGTGATGATTTATTTACAAACGTCAATACATGCAACTCGTTGAGTATTTGACGTAAAATTGACGTGTAATACGTGTTTGTGTGTTGTTCAGCATGCTCCTTTTCACGCTTCAGCAAACAGTAAAACACGTATACCAAACCTCTTCAGTGCGTAGCTTAGTGGCATTGACAGAACAGTCTATCTATATCTGTGGACAGAACGCTGATGATAAAGATTTTTAAATTGTCTTTGGTTTGGTTTGGCAATAGGTTCGCTCCTCATTCCAGAATTAACTCGCGAAATGTGTGTGGTACTGCCCTGCCTTACCTTTAAGGGATTAGAGGCGTGATGTTATGTTATAACCGTCACAACCCCTTCCGGAACCAAATTACTGGCCTGCACGGAAGAAAATGCTCCACAAGCGGAAGTGTATTACAGGAAAATATTAATTTAAAATAAATTCCACTTTTATGGGGTTACCGAAACACACCGCTTCCCACACTAGACCCAACCAATTTGCAAGGAAGACATTACACATTTTTCGTTTTCGACTTCCCTTGGTAATGCCATCTACCTTTGTAATGAAACCACCTGAAAAAGGTCGCCACCCACTATTCGGTAATACACTTCAGTACTAAGGCTTAACTGAAAAAGAAGGTCTAACGGCACTGAGGTCCGTTTGCGCAAAACGTGTCTATTATAACTACGAAACCCGACCTTCGGGGAATCATGAGTCCCCTTTTAATTTGAAAGAGAAATCGAAAGCTGTATGTGTCGGCGGCCTTCGATTCACCAAAATACTTTTACCACCAACTCGAAATTTGGCAACATTTATCGTGAAGCAATAAGAGTCATTTTTGGCAGTATATTGGTTCAAGGGATCGTTGGATAAGTTTGTTTGTGGTCACTCAATGGGAATACGTGACATAATTCGCGTTTTGCATGGAAATTTCGTTCGAGACTTGTGTGTTATCTAGATTTTTTCGTGTATGCTATTTTAACACTAAAAGATAAACATATTAGCTCTATGTATAGGAAAAATCTTCAAAACGGTCAGCAGCATAGCACATACTATACCTAACGAATTTATACCATAAATGAAATGGAATAAAATGAAATTTTTATATGGTCGAGTTTATTTTAAGAGTAGCTCAAACAATTCACTAAAACTAGCATGCAGAAAGAATCCTATCCTATCCTAACTAATATGGGCTGCGGGACTGTTCGAAAGAGATACCGCGGCCCTGGTACACAAAGGGCAAAGAAAGAACATGGATGGATTTTAGTCAGTAGAAGTCTGACACTACCTTCCATTCCGCCCAGAGCGCGGGGGGGCGGGGGGTCATTTGATGACTTCCCATCCGAAAAAAAAAATCCTAACTAATATTATAAATGTGAAAGTAAGTGTGTCTGTTACCTTTTCACGCCTAAACCAATGAACGGATCTTCTTAAAATTTTGCAAATAAATTGTCAGGTGTACAGAAATGGACATAGGGTACCTTTCAGCCGGAAAAAAAGTACTGTTCCCGAGGAAAACCACAAAAACGTTCTTAAGGTAATAGATGGCGCCACGTGTCTTTCGATTCATGATCGAATTTTATTATTACAAGCAGAGTACAACCCGAATTGATTGTCAAGTCTAAGTTAACGCGAGCGAAGCCGCGGGCAAACGCTAGTTACTAAAATGTAACTAATAGCATAATAACAACCTATTTCTTAAACCACCTTCTTTTTCAGCACAGCAATTTTATGAAAAACATCAATACCATAAATTGCTCTCGCCGGGCTGAATGATTGATAGAGGGTCGGCCGGCTCCACTCAATGGGCCAGAAGAGCCCTTAATGGCTAATCACCTGGTCTTACCCAACACTTGTGACTCCTCCGCTAAATTACCTTAATTCGTCAAATTATTTATATCGAGGAGACGTTTTTATTTATTTATTTTAGTACATGGAGGACTTACAGCTAATAAAAATAAACAAAAAAGGAAACCATAGTCACCAGAAAGCCAGTTACAAATCCTCACGTATAGACCATGCCATCAACCGACCACATATCCAGGCTCCAGTCAGCCACTGACATAATAAATCTTAATAACTCGTTGCACGACTTAAGGACCCAGCCCCCGTAGCATGACCACCGTAGACAAGGATTTCTTTGACGGAAGAATCGGCAAAATGACCGATTGTGTCGACACAATGACAGATTTCTTTGCACTATCTGTCATTTTGTCTATTCTTCCGTCAAATAAATCCTTGTCAAAGGTGGTCATGCTACGAGCGCTGATAATAACACCTTATTCGCTTTCCAAGTTTTTCGTATTTGTCCAAAGACTTTCAACAAGATTGTCAAAATCGTTTTCGTAGCTCACAGTAGCGAAGTGTCAATTTTTGTAAGAGGTAAGCCGGAGTACATATCTTTAATGTGATTATATTATTTGTCTGTAGAATACTGACTGTGCTATTTTTTAAAGGGAAGCCGGTAGGAATCGAGTTCTATGGAACCTTCGCCACTGGTAGCTCATGACCTTCTAATACATTTTTGACATTGTCACCATCTCGTTGTGACACAATGTTACTTTGTTTATGCCCTCTGGGACCGAAACTGCGACTCAAAGCTGAGCAATCGCTCTCTAATACACCAGACACAATTTAACACAAAGTTATGCAACAAATGCTCGTTGGTCTACTGGCCGCAATCGCGACTGCTGAGCACGAGGTTCCGGGTTCGATTTCTAGTTCGGGCAAAAGTGTTATTAGGTTTATCCATCAGGATTTTTTCAGTAGTAGCCACGGAGTCTGGACATGTAACCGGTTGATGGCAATAGGCTCACCCCCTGTTACATGGGACTTACACATACTCGTACGTAGCTGAATGTGGGTGTACTATAAGGTACACCTCTGCCTTATCCTTCGGGAATTACAGGCGTGATTTTAAAGAAAGAAAGAAATAAAATACATTTATTTGGCACATGCCACAAGCGCACACAATATAAAACAAAAATAATACAAAAAAAAAAAAACAGAAAAACAACAACAAGAACAACAACAGCAACAAGATCCGCTACCTGACATGGAGAGGAGGCCTGTGTCCAAGCTATGGCAACACTATGGGCTGATTATAGCAAGTAACAGTACAAAAAATCACTACAACGCAGCTTTGAGACTCAATAACACGAATAAATTAAATCCTCCATTGCATTGCAAGCACGCACGAGGCAACACAACGAATGCTAATGAATATAAATTCCACTTAATTATGTTGCATCTTGCAGCTGTAATTAACTTCTATTCGACTCCTACCTTCAGCTTGTACCATCATGACCACTAATATGTACAAACTTAGAAAAATTTAAAAGTGATTTTCTCTTGAATTATTAATTGAAACTTTGAGATGTGCTGATGGTTGCATTGTATAGTACGGGGGTCGTGGAGGTATTTAAAGTAAAGTTATAACCTTAAAAACTAGTACTTACCTTAAAAACTGAAACTTTGACTTTTGACCATTATCTTCGTAACTAGAAGGTTCCCAGGTATGGTCCAGAACAAAAAAATGATCGCAATTATCAGGGACAACAAAGTGCCTTTCGGCTTCGTTAGTAACACGTTCATTGCCAAGCCAAAATGCTGAACTTACCTAGATGGCCAAAATAAAAAAAGGAAGCCATTCAACGAATTTTTTTCAGATCACAATACGACGTTGCGTGATGTGGCAATGATTCTACCTTTTAAGTGATTGAATAGTCTTTTGGTACGCTGCACGCCGTAGATGACAAACCATCTGCTACGCAATAGCTGTAGCGTAGCGTAATGTTTGCTACGCCGTAGCTTTCATAACCTTTGCTACGCCGTAGCTGGTGAAGCAAAATCCTCATTCATCGTAGTCGGTTTAACGGTTACTACGCCTACCAGAAATCAAAATCAAAATATTTTATTTCACATAGGCCTCGATGGACACATAAAACGTCGACAAAAAGGTGCACGGTTCGGATTGGTCGTTTCCTATGGAGAAGAACCGGCAAGAAACGCCATGGATACTCTTTTCAAATCATTTGGTATTACATTATTATCATGGATACAGCTTTTGTACTTAAGTATGGAGGAACAGCCTATTCATCATTCTCCTGCCCTTATCCCAATTTTTTTCTGGTCGGCGCAGCAAGTCTTCTTCTTCCTTACTTCTCTAATACTCGTCACCTCAGCAGTCACCTCATTTCTAGCAATATTATCCTTCTCACCGTTCGTCCATCGCTTTTTTGGTCTTCCTGTACTCTTATAGCCATCCACACTCATCCCCAAGATTTTCCTCACTGCATTTTCCTCATTTCTCCGCATCACATGTCCATACCACGAGAACCGATTACCACACAACTTTTCAGTCACCGGTGCCAATATCAACTACGCCGTAATTAGCGTATTGTTTACTACGCGGTGGCTGCTAAAGCAATAACTATGACAATTGTCAATCATATTACTACCGAATTGAATTGTAGACAATTACCTACATTATATGATGTTGTGTTTGTATATTTAAACAATATTTTTTATGCTAACAATTTGTTGTATGTTAAAAATACTTTATTATGTTAATTATTATTATTATAGCATTTATTTCGGGCTGTGCCCATAGTGTTAGTAACAATGGTCTTATATACTACTAGTGTTAGTAGACATATATGTTTTATGTAGTGTGGAGTTTCATCCAATGTCGCAGCATTGGAGACTCCCATCTGCGAATAAACTCAAGAAAATTAAAATTCCTTTGTAGTATTTACCAGCAAAATGTTGTTTTGTGATGAATTAATTAAACTTAGAAATATCCTACTTTCTACAGTTCAAATATTAATAAACACAAACATGAAATTAGGTTGAATTTCATGTTTGTGTTTATTAATATTTGCAGGCTATTTTTATGGCGAAATATGTCATTGCACTACATGTTATTTTTACCAATTTTTTGAATTTTTAATTGGCTTAGTCGAATAATGCCCAATTATAAAAAAGCCTAGCATTCCACAAATAAAAATGGCCAATTCGTAAAAGGACTAATTCTTAAAATGGCCAATTCGCAAAAGGACTAATTCTTAAAGTGGCCAGTTCGTAAAAGGACTAATTCTTAAAATGGCCAATTCGCAAAAGGACTAATTCTTAAAGTGGCCAGTTCGTAAAAGGACTAATTCTTAAAATGACCAATTCGCAAAAGGACTAATTCTTAAAATGGCCAATTCGCAAGAGGACTAATAAAAATAATCTTAATTTTGACTTTGACTGATACGACGTATTAAAACAAAACACCTAGTAAGACGTCACACTTCACAAAACAAAGACCGCCAAACTTCTCAAGTCTTGTTACCATAACAACGTAATACAAAAAAAACTTATTTATCTCAGAGCGTAGAACTAAAGAAACAATTCATGCTTCTTTTACTCGGCCGGTGGGAGTGAAGTTTCCCATTGTTGCCACCTCAGCTTTATAAAGTTCTCGCAAAGCATTCAGAGGTTTACTTACTACGAGTGGTTTGTTACTAACGCAGGGATGGTGAACCTTTGGCATGTGAAAGAATATTCTGGGCATGATGTTGTTGATCATTACAAATAACAAAACAATGAACCCTTCATGAAGCCGTCAACCATTCTGTACATCAAAGTAAGTAACTTTACGCAAAAAATATTGCTGAGAAACGATTTTTTTTTTTGGGGTGAAAAATCACGTTTTACGGTAGGACTCAATGTAACGCTCTCAAAACATTGTGCTGATGGATCGATTGAATAGTACGGGGATCGTGGAGGTGTTTAAAGTAAAAATCATACATTAAAAAAAAAACAAAAAAGTTGGACTTAAACTCGTTTCCATCCATATGTGCATATCTATGTATCATGTCACACATGTTTAAACAAATGAATGCATCTTTATCTTTATCTTTATCTTGGAACTTTGACCCCCAATATATCCGTAACTAGAAGGTTCCCAAGTATGGTCTAGAATAAAAATGATCGCACTGACTGGGAGAACAAGTGCCTCTCTCTCGGCTTCGTTAAGGGTGTTGTTACAACCTTGTAGTGACACAGTACCTGTCACACAGTCAGAACCAGAACCAGTTACCACATACCACGAAGCCAGTTACCACATACCACCGAACCAGTTACCTTACCACGTTTTTGACAGCCTGCAGGAAACAGGGAAGCAATCGTCTTGAAAAAGACAGTTTTAAAGCACTGGATAAGGAAACACGATGTGGCACGAGCGTCATCACAACACCGTGCCACATACGTTCGCTTCGAAAGAAGCGGTTTGTAAGCGCAAGCAGAGCAAGCACAAGCACCCTCCGTATCTTCACTGCACGCTTCGGGACCTCACAGATGGACACGTGGACTCTTGACGTGGAAGACACACGCGTCCCGCGGATCGGTAGTCTTCAACTGCACTCGACGACGGCATCCGGTGAAAAGGGTCGCGCTCGGCGCGCGACTCCTATTTATGCCTTCACGGCGAATAGTGCCGTGTGCAAAACAGCGCCCCGCGCCCCGCGCGCGGCTCGCCCAACGGCGCGTCGCTATTGGTCAAAAGGAATTTCACAGTAACGTGCTAAGCCTAAGTGTACCATGAATAATGTATATAGAATAGGGTGTTTTTCGAAAATAAAGGAATCTGAATTACCAGTCTCACGGATATTATTTACGAGTACCTATCGACCACTTACACTGTGCTTAACGCTTAAATTGGTGACTCCGTGAAACCGAACACGTTCCTGAAGCAGAAGCCCGAGTTCCTGCAACATCGGCCTCCTTCATCGAGATCCAGTAGAATCCCAGAAGAACCATTACCATGAAGAACGACGACTTTAGCGATGCTCAGGGCATCACAACAGAGAAGAGCGACGTGGCAGCAATCTCACTTCCGGCACGACTACCACCATTTTGGCGCCAAAACCCGCGCCTGTGGTTTGCGCAATTTGAAGCCGCCGTTGCTGCCAGCAAGATAGGTGAGGAGCAGAAATTTAATCTCGTCGTCCCACTACTCGGCAACAGCGACCTAGAACAAATCGGAGACATCATCTTACACCCACCGACCACCGGCAAGTACAGCACGCTCAAAGACAGACTCATCTCAACGTACCAAGAGTCAGACCACCGGCAGTTACAGAAGCTACTCAGCGGCCTCGAACTCGGCGACAACAAGCCAAGCCAGCTACTGCGTAAAATGCGAGACCTCAGTGGAAAGCTACTATCGGACGAAGCGCTGAAAGTTATGTGGCTTAACCAACTGCCCGCACAAGTTCGCGCCGTGCTCTCCGTCAACACCGAGTCATCGCTCGAAGTGTTAGCCGCAATGGCAGACAAAATGATGGAGCATTTTGAACCCGCTACAGTCGCCGCAGTCTCCACAACAAACCCTTCGACAGCAAGTCCAGCAGGCAATGAAGCACAGCTAAACGCAATAACAACCCTACAAATCAATATGCTTACGAAACAAATAGAGAAATTGTCACTCGAAGTCGCCGAACTCCGCAACCACCAACATTCATCGTATCGCCGTTCCCGCCAAAACTCCGCACATCGTAGCCGCTCACGCTCACACTCAAGACAGCGTCCTGATAACGCCCGCAAGCCCGGCGATCCCGACTGGATGTGCCGTTTCCACTATCGGTTCGGCAACAGGGCACGGAAATGTGAACCACCGTGTTCTTTAGCAGAAAAGCGGGAAAACTAGAAAGAACATCGACAGTGGCGGGCGTCGATGTCAACCAACCCAGCCGCCGCTTATGCGTGATCGACATAAATAACAGAGAAAAGTTTCTTGTCGACACGGGGGCCGACATATCAGTATTAGCCGCTCGAAACCAGAAATATTCAAGACCAGCGGAGAATGCAGGCTACAAACTTTACGCGGCAAACGGAACAGAGATTCGTACCTACGGAGAGCGCACACTCGAGCTCAACCTAGGCCTACGAAGAAGTTTTAAGTGGACTTTCGTCGTCGCCAATGTGAAGACTTCGTTACTGGGTGCCGACTTCTTAGTGCATCATAAACTGTTAGTTGACATGCACCAAAGAAAACTCATCGATCGTGTAACCGAGCTCAGTGTGAACGCCTTGAAAGTTAACAGCAAAGAAGAAGCGATCTACATTGTCAACCGCGACCACACTCATCACGACCTGCTAAAGAGATATCCAGATGTACTTCGACCAATGACACTAAAAACTCCAGCCAAGCATGACGTCACGCATCACATCGAGACAACTGGGCCGCCGATCTACTCACGGCCGCGCCCTCTACCGCCCGACAAATATAAGGCAGCAAAACTCGAATTCGAGCGCATGATCGAGATGGGAATATGCAAACCGTCAAACAGCCCGTGGGCGAGTCCACTTCACATCGTGAAGAAGAAGGACGGATCACTTCGAGTATGCGGCGATTACAGAAGACTTAACGCCGTCACCGTTCCCGACCGATACCCTATTCCACGAATTCAAGATTTTACATACCAACTCCACGGAAAGAAAATATTCTCAAAACTCGATTTGAAAATGGCATACTTCTGGATACCAATTTCAAAGGAAGATGCTCAAAAAACAGCAATAATAACACCGTTTGGGCTTTTCGAATTCACTTGCATGACGTTCGGCTTAAGAAACTCCGGCCAAACCTTTCAACGTTTCATGCACGAGGTTCTACGCGGACTAGATGACAACGTATTCTGTTTCGTCGACGATCTACTCGTACACTCGAGAAATAAGGAAGAACACCGCCGCCACTTGGAACAAGTACTCGAACGCCTAAATACCTACGGCGTCAGTCTAAACATCGACAAGTGCGAGTTTGAAAAGGAAAGCATCGAGTTCCTCGGATACGGAGTGTCATCACAGGGAATTAAACCCACTCAAGAACGAATACAAGCCATAGCCAACTATCCGAAACCACAAACAGTGCAAGAGCTGAGAAGATTCTTAGGAATGATAAACTTCTACCGTAGTTGTTTACCTCATCAAGCCGAGTACCAACACGAGTTAAATAAATACCTTCACAACAGTAAGAAGAACGACAAAACAACGATACAATGGTCTCAAGTAGCAGAACAAGCCTTTGAGAAATGCCGACAAAGCATACTCGAGGCAACGACACTGACTCACCCGATACCAAACGCGCCGCTTTGTTTATTTACCGACGCATCGAATACTAGCATCGGCGCCGTTCTACAACAAAAGGTGAACAATGTATGGAGACCACTGGCATTCTATTCGAAAAGTATGAGTGAGACGCAGCGACGCTACAGCGTGTACGATCGCGAACTATTAGCGATGTACACCGCAGTACAACACCTACGACGACTAATAGAGGGCAGCGACTTAATAATATTCACCGATCATAAACCTCTAACTTACGCGCTGACAAGAACACCGAGTAGTAGCGATACACCACGAAGAGAACGCCAGCTACACTACATTAGTCAGTTCTGTGCGAAGATACAATACATTCACGGTGAAAAGAACGAAGCCGCGGACGCCTTATCACGCATCGAAGAAATCAACTTATCACATTCCACGATTGACTACAACCAACTCGCGCAAGACCAAGAAAATGACGAAGAACTGAAGAGCTGCATGTCCAACCCAAGACTGAAGTTTGCGCCTATCACATTGCCCGGAGGTCAACGACCCATCATATGCGAAACATCAACCGGCAACGTTCGTCCATACCTACCAGCGACTTATCGTATAGTAGCATTCAAAGCGCAACACGAACTGAGTCACCCTGGTGTGCGAACAACAAGAAGAATAATGACTACAAAGTATTTTTGGCCAAGTATGAACAGAGAAGTGGGTATATGGGCAAAATCATGCATCGGTTGTCAGCGCGGGAAAGTCCAACGACACGTTATCAGCCCGCTCGGCGAGTTTACAAAATCAGCGCGTTTCGAACACGTTCACGTTGACATTGTGGGACCACTGGCGCCATCTAACGACTACAGATATTTAGTAACAATGATCGACCGCTGCACTAAATGGCCGGAGGCGATACCTATTCGTGACGTCACCGCCGACACTGTTGCTAAGGCGATTTACGAAGGATGGTTATCGCGATTTGGCTGTCCGTTACGAATAACGACGGATCAAGGAAGGCAATTCGAATCATCGTTATTCAATGCACTGATGAAGAAATTCGGCATCACCAGGATACGAACTACTGCATACCACCCGCAAGCAAATGGTCAAGTTGAACGATGGCATCGGACCTTGAAAGCCGCGCTCATGGCAAGAGGCGCCGGCACACACTGGAGCGAGGAATTACCGACCGTGCTGCTTGGACTACGCACAGCGCTTCGTGAAGACACACAAGTCAGCCCGGCCCTGATGACCTACGGATCGACACTCAGAATACCGTCAGATTTCTTCGTGCCTACACAGCCGAAAAATGAAGACGCAGAATTCGTACGCCGGCTGACCGAAACAATGGCATCACTCGCACCAAGCAGGAAGTCACGTGTCAAAAACAGGAGCACGTTTGTACACAAGGACCTAACGACATGTACTCATGTTTTCGTGCGAAACGATACCGTGCGAAGTCCATTGACTCCTCCTTACGACGGCCCGTTCAAGGTGATACAACGCGATGGCAAACATTTCACCATACAGATGCCACTTCGAACTACAGTTGTCTCAATAGACAGACTTAAGCCAGCGCACCTACTCAACGAAGAAGAGTTTACCACTTCTACAACAACATGCGCGCAACAACAAGCATCGCGCACAAACAGCTCAACGACTACGACCGCCGAACCGCGGTCATCGTGCCCCAGCGCACCGCGCGACACATACGTCACTCGATCCGGCCGCGCGGTAAAACACAACGTACGCTTCGCTTAGGGGGGAGTAATGTAGTGACACAGTACCTGTCACACAGTCAGAACCAGAACCAGTTACCACATACCACGAAGCCAGTTACCACATACCACCGAACCAGTTACCTTACCACGTTTTTGACAGCCTGCAGGAAACAGGGAAGCAATCGTCTTGAAAAAGACAGTTTTAAAGCACTGGATAAGGAAACACGATGTGGCACGAGCGTCATCACAACACCGTGCCACATACGTTCGCTTCGAAAGAAGCGGTTTGTAAGCGCAAGCAGAGCAAGCACAAGCACCCTCCGTATCTTCACTGCACGCTTCGGGACCTCACAGATGGACACGTGGACTCTTGACGTGGAAGACACACGCGTCCCGCGGATCGGTAGTCTTCAACTGCACTCGACGACGGCGTCCGGTGAAAAGGGTCGCGCTCGGCGCGCGACTCCTATTTATGCCTTCACGGCGAATAGTGCCGTGTGCAAAACAGCGCCCCGCGCCCCGCGCGCGGCTCGCCCAACGGCGCGTCGCTATTGGTCAAAAGGAATTTCACAGTAACGTGCTAAGCCTAAGTGTACCATGAATAATGTATATAGAATAGGGTGTTTTTCGAAAATAAAGGAATCTGAATTACCAGTCTCACGGATATTATTTACGAGTACCTATCGACCACTTACACTGTGCTTAACGCTTAAAACCTTTATATTCGATTACAGATTAAAGGCCTCTTGTATACCCTTCTCTATGAAAGAGGCCTTCGCTCTGCTGTTGAAAAAAAATAGGCTGGTATTATGATTTCATGTGAGTGTGAACTACCCATAATTTTGGATTTAAATGTAATGGTTAGTTGTTTGTTACCTTAACTTGTATCAGACATAACTGACACGTATTTGGCAATTTGATCCCCCCCCCTCCCACCCCCCTCTGGGCGGAGTGGAAGGGAGTGTCAGACTTGTACTGACTAAAACCCATCCATGTTCCTTCTTTGCCCTTTGTGTTCCAGGGCCGCGGTATCTCTTTCGAGCAGTCCCGCAGCAGATTAGCTATCCCTGTAGTAAAGTTTTTGCCGTCCACTGAGGGTCCTAAGATTTCGGTGCGAAGACTCCTTACTAAAGTCTGCTAAAAATACTTGAAATGTAGTGCTTACTTTATTTTTTTGGTGGCGAAGCTTTAAAAAGTGTTAATTTAATTATGTTGTTAAGATTGTTGGTGTACAATTATTTTGTTGTCGAAAACTGTTTTTTTTAGAGGAACTTTTCATTTATTTGATTTAACTAAAACTCTTTTGGTTTTGGGATTTTGGAAATCGATAATGTTTTTTTCTGAAAGCTAAAACAACATTAACATCACGCCTGTAATCCCCGAAGGGTTAGGCAGAGGTGTACCTAATAGCACATCCCCATTTCGCCAGTTATGTTTTTAATATGATAGCACGGAAAGACCTCTTGATTTCACATCCAAATAAATCAATGTTTTCAAACTGATATTATGATGCAGATGTTTACTATGAATATAATATCAACAACAAACAAATTTATACACACTAAGTAGTACATGGAGTGCTCATTAGGCAATACACCAATTAACCACAAGTTCTTACAGCAAAAAGAAAAGCAACACTTTTTGAAATGGGAGAGACTCGACCAACATTTAGCTTAGAATGTTAATTTCTTCAAATGAAAAATAAAAAGAAGATAATGAAATTATGTATATATATAACATGTTTCTAAGTAATAGTGCCAGGCAGCAATCTTTATTGTATTGTATAACGGACTGATGTCAGCAACTCCACATCAAAACATGTATTTTTCGTGGGGAATTCTTTATTTGATAGCTTTTAGATGGTTGTTTGAAAAAAAAACAACGTTGTTGCTTCCAGCAGATAGTTTAAATTTTTCGAGTGAACTCTCTGTTTATTAACTACTCCATTTCTGTTTGCATCTTAAATTGATTGACACAACAGTAGTTTGAATGTCTTCGAAATGAATCCCTTATAAAAACACGCTTGTGTTTGTGTCCAGTCGGTACAAATAGGTGGTCCTGTGTTAAATTTCGTTTATTCATTCATAATAATTATCAGAACAACAAGTTAGGATTCTGCGATAACGCAGATGCTTTTATTAATACCGTTCTTTAAATTGATTCTTCTCTTTGGTGAGTTATGTTGTATTTTTACAAGCTTTTATTTAACTTGCACTGTTCGTATTGCAGAGTTACCTCTGCATTTTAGCCTTTTTGGTAAAACCTCAACGCCAAATATCTTTTCTTTTAAATTGTCAACTCTTTATTCAAAATTAAATATTTTTGACTCATTGTTGGATCGCATTTTTTTTTCAATTGGTGCATTGATTTTGATTCGAATATACTTTCTTTCGATACATTACACTGAAATTTACATTTTAATTATAAAAAGTTCAAGATTATCAGTTTAATGTCTAATAGTCCATAATTTATATATTTGTGTAATATTTTTCCTGGTATGAAACCAGTGAGTTAACGTCGGATTTTTTTTGACCTTTTCCGTTTACCCTATTCATTTTGAAGAGATTTGCTTCGGAGAACTTTTCTTCCAACGGTACAGCGATTCAACCCGTCGGGACTCCGAGAACGGAGTTGATCTGCTCAGCGGAATATACACTTTGGAAACTCGACGTGATATTTTGCTCTTATTAATCTTTCTTTCTTTCTAAAATTGAAGTGGCGTGATTTTTTTATACAATTGTCCTAGACGAGAAACTCAAGAAATAATCTAAATGTTATCTTTATTTAAATTTCATATTAGTAGCTAAATTTTTATGTAAATATAATCTTTCCGTACCGTACCGTTCTGTTATAAAAGATTTTTTATCTTCCAGAAGCTTATCAAAATAAATAGTATTACTTTTTTTTCTTTTAAAAAACCAATTTAATCTGTGCATTGATTTTTGTTTGCAAGTTTCTTTTTTTAAATATTCCATATTCTATTTCTCTATTTTGTTAAATGTTTGATCAAAAAGTGAAGTTGAAGCCTTTTTTATTTTTCTAACTCCACAGTATGCATTATTAGCTTGCAACTCGTAGGCATGGACTAAGGGCCTGCCGTCCATAGAGGCAATTAGGCCTAGCCTAGCCTACCATCAACGCCAAATGCATTTATTTTAATTATGTAATAAAATAATACAAAACATTAAAAAGAAGTTAAAACTCCTGTTAGAACACTTATAGCAACTTGTCGCGAACGGTAACGTAACTCAAACTCACAAGTAAGTTCGTATTGTAAATTCTGTTAGGCTCGGTCACGTGCAGCCTAAAACTCATTCAAAAATTTACGCACACTGTTGCATATTATTGTGTGTATGAACGCCATGAATGGCACACATGTATAGATTATGGGCGTGAACTCCGTTCACTGTAGACGATCACCACGTGCTATGATTGGCTAATCGCGAAATAGATTTATGAATGACTAGTTTTTGCCCGCGGCTTCGCCCGCGTGAATGTCGAAAAATATCCGACGGAAACGTACTACCGGGATTAAAAAGTAACCTATAGGTTAATCCAGGTTATAAACGATCTGTGTGCCAAATATTATCCAAATCCGTTCAGCCATGTTTGTGCAAACCGGAACATAAATCCAAACAAACTGATCAAAATTCTAAAAACTATATTTTCGGCATTAGACTCGAATATTCAATGTAAGGTTTGATTTCGGAGTTTAAATTCTTTTTTTCTAGATAATTATGAATTATTATCACAATAACAATATTGAGCTTTGTTCATGGCTAATTGTCCTGCACTACGTGTGATATTTGAGAAATCCTACCTACTGTAAAGGACCGGTATCTACCTAAATACCTTCCTTCACATTATTTCTTAATGTACAATATTTTTCACTAATTCGGAAGCGGGCAATAAAACGACCAGGCCAGTTGGAGAGCTTACACGTGAGCAAGCCACATAAAACTGGCCGTGGGAGAAACAGTCTTGTCGCAAATCAACTCCAGCAAATTTTAGCGTTTGTCCCTGTGACTTACCTTGATTGGGATCTGCAATCTTTTAAATTCAAACGGAAGGCCATTTGGTATCAATGGTATACGCAGCACGAAGTCTGTTTCTCCTCTGGCAGATCCAGTTAGTATTTTGGCCTCATTATCATTGCGGCGGAGAGCAGTTACTTGGAGTCTAGTTCCATTGCACAATTTTGGAGGCCGTATATTTCGAAGCAACATGACAGGAGCACCTACACGCAACATAAGTCTGTGACACGGAAGACCTAGACCGGATTAAGAGAGTTTAAAAATTCTACAGAATAATTAACCGACTCGTCCATATCGACCATGGTATCAAAAAAAATATAAATCATTTCTTCTCCTTCACATGTATTTATCAACATTTCGTTGATTGCAGCGGCTTGGTCGTTTTTGGACCCGTCTACGTGAGTTTCGAAGTCCTATTTGACTCTTTTGAGGGATGATTTTCAAAAACTGTGATACACGTGTCTCATAACAACAAAAGGAATCTAAAAATAAATTATCAAAGACTAAAAGTCGCGCTGATAAGCACGGTTTGTTAATATCAATTAAGTATTATCTGTCAATAAGGTCGAACGCTCTGAACGTCTATTCGCATCAACAGGCAAAAATTCTATGAAGCTCGCGCTCGGACGCCTCGCCTTTTTATACCTTCGGCCGCGAGACGCGTCGAGTAGCACGATTCAGTATTCACGTGCGATGGCTTATTATTAGCGTATTTCATGTATAACTTTGGTGTTTCTATACCGATTTCTATGATTCTTTTTTATGGAATAGTTAATAATGTTAACTTTTTAATTAGGGATGACTGAGAGTGTTATAAACGTAAGAGTAGACAAATATAATCAGAAAGCTTCGAACTGCTAAGCTATCGGGAGTTACACGTGATATTGTGAGTCAACCATAAAAGATAGACATATGCTGTCGAGGGATATTTTTTATATAATTTTAAGGAGAACATTTCCTTCATACATGATTTCTGTGTAGCTTTAACTATTAAGGTTGCACACGCGACGGAAGCTTAAAAAATGGAGTAACTTCTCCCGTTTTGCCAACATTTCCCTTCACTGCTCTGCTCCTATTGATTGTGCGTGATGAAAAGTATACTATAACCAGCTCAGGAGTATGAAAAATAATTGTACCAAGTTTCGTTAAAATCCGTCGAGTAGTTTTTGTTTCTATAACGGTTATACAGACAGACAGACAGACAGACAGACAGACAGACAGACAGACAGACAGACAGACAAAAATTTTACTGATTGCATTTTTGGCATCAGTATCGATCCCTAATCACCCCCTGATAGTAATTTTGGAAATATATTTCATGTACAGAATTGACCTCTCTACAGTTTTATTATAAGTATATAAGATATATATAAGATAAAGCCCATCCATATCCATCAAACCTTTCCCTTTCAATTCTCCAAACTCATCTTTTGTTACTCTCCTCACAAAATCGACCATCTCTTTTTAACATTCATTCACAGAGTTTCCTTCAATATCCTTCATTTCAATGGTCCTATCTACTACCTGGCTATTGAACGTATTTGAACATTCTTCTTTTTCAATCAAACGCCATCTGGTTTAATGTGGGGGCCGTTCTTTGTTTTCCCTAGACGTGACACTGACTTTTACCTCCATTATAACCAATTTGTATTGAGAGGCTAAGTAAGTAAGTATCGGGCAGTAACACTATACCCTCGATATATGGAATACAGATGTGATGTTATATTTCAGTGGATGAAAAATGGGAGAAATTCACCAACGCCTGCCAAAAGCCCTATGATCCAATATATAAAGCCTACTTCGAGGTGAGAGCGCTGGACAACAAGAAGCGATCGGTGACATATAAGGTTCGTCGGTCATCTTAACTTTTATGGAGATCATAATTAATTAATAATAATAATAATAACGTTTATTTAAAGAAACTTAGACATACGTTACAAGATAGTTTAACAAGAAAATTTAGGTCAATATAAGTGGTGTAGTCATCTGTAGTCGAACTAGGCAGAGCCTGTATTTCGACCATCAGCGCCAAACCCCTCGAGTATTATACATATATGTTTGCCAGTAACAATTCATTTGTATCTTGTACAATATCATTTTCACAATTAATATAATATTTTCTTAACAAGTGAATCAGAGAAAAAAAAAATAAAAAAAAAGGAAATATACAAAAAAAGAAACTAAAAATCTAAAAGAAAAAGAATTTGTGTAGTGTTTGCATGCAGCAGTGCTATTCTGTAAACGGTGACTCACTTCGAAAGTCATCTCGCAAATCATCTCGAAAGTCACACTCACTTCACTTCTCATCTCGCCTGTACAAGTTTTGGTATTCTCATGTCACGATCAAGGCCAAGTGAAGTGAAGTGACTTTCGAGAACTCAGGTGACATTGCTCTATGGTAGTAGGGCGGTGGCACTGAATTGTGCCTTGTTATGATTTATATCGACTCACATAATTTAGCCGAATTAACGCTCTATAATAATAATTTATAGTTTATTTCAGCCATAAATGTAATGTAAATGCATTATTTTGTACGTTTTAATATTTAGAAGTTTTATTTGAGATAGAGAATGAAAAACTAGACTGAACGCAGTGTCGCCTTTGCCTCATGGAGATATGGGAGCCCGCGTATAAAAAAAGCATTCACTTCACTCAATTATTTTTTTGTTGACAAACAAGCTTTGTTATTTTTTATTTCCTCGAAATTTCGCTGTGAAGTGTTTAACAAAATGAAGTAAGTACGATTTCTGTGGTAATAAGTTACTGCCGGTATCGTTATATTCATATTTAATTGTTAATTCTCTACTTCAGTGCTGAGCGTACTTCCCATCCATCTGCGGCTCAAGTGGAGACGCTAATCGTCTTCTTAGAAAGGAAGCCTAGCTTGGCAAAAGGATTTGCCAAAAATCAAAGCGCCAAGCAGGCGTCTAATAAGGAGTGGGATAATATCACTGTAAAGTTAAACAGTATGGGTGGAGGTACGATAAAGACGGCAAAAAAATGAATAGAGGTGAGTTGGTCGTTTCATTCTAAACAAAGTATACTTAATTATTTCACTGTGCGAATGTTATTTGTGCGTCTGCCCATCATGCACTGTGAAATAATCATTATTTCTGTATTTCCCATTGTAGTATTGGTCTGACAAAAAAGTGCAGTAAAAAAGAAAGCCGCTACACGCACGCGCCGCTTTTAGAAGCACCACAGGCTTGGGAATGGTGGAAGGTGGCATTCCAGAGCTTTCAAATATAGAAGAACGCATACTACTGTTAATGGGTGGTGAAGGTTTTGCTACTGGCGACACATACTTACAAATAGAACCATTTAATGTATGTTATTCATTCATTCTGCTACTAACTCACTAACAACTTATGGACTCTACTGAGTTTGAAGTTTTTAAAGATCATCATCATCATCATCAGCCTATAGCAGTCCACTGCTGGACATAGGCCTCCTCAATCGCACGCCATTCAACTCGATTTTCAGCGACTCTCATCCAGTTGCTACCAGCCACCCTGCGAAGATCGTCACTCCACCGAGCCTGAGGGCGTCCCACCTTACGTTTGCCGATTCGCGGTCTCCACTCAAGAACACGTCTACCCCAACGGTCATCGGTTCTGCGGCTAATATGACCGGCCCATTGCCACTTCAGCTTACTTATTCTGTGAGCTATGTCGACAACTCTGGTTTTCTGTCGGATCACATCGTTTCGGATGCGATCCCTCAGAGAGACTCCAAGCATAGCCCTTTCCATAGCTCGCTGAGCGACTTTAAATTTATGGACCAGTCGTACTGTGAGTGTCCACGTTTCGGCTCCGTAAGTCATAACAGGCAGGACGCACTGGTTGAAGACCTTAGTCTTTAGGCTCTGTGGAATACGCGACGAGAAGACCCGGCGAAGCTTCCCAAATGCTGCCCAGCCCAGCTGGATTCTTCTGTTAGCCTCCCTCTCAAAGTTGTTCTTACCAAACTGCAGAGTTTGCCCGAGGTAAACATATTCTCGAACAACCTCGAGAGGACCGCCATTGACAACAACAGGTCCTGGGGTGACGTGTTCGTTGAACATAACCTGGGTTCTGTCCAAGTTCACCCTGAGACCAATGCGTATTGAAGAATCAACTAGGCCATCCAGCATCTGCTGCAAGTCGTGCAGCGATTCAGCCAGTATGACGATGTCATCTGCAAATCTCAAGTGTGAGATGTACTCGCCGTTGATGTTTATGCCACGTCCTTCCCATTTTAGCGTCTTGAACACATCCTCCAGTGCGTTGGTGAACAATTTCGGGGAAATAACGTCTCCTTGCCTCACCCCCCGACGCAATGGGATATGCTCCGTTTGCTGGTTTTGACTTTGGACGGTCATTGTGGCGTTCTCATAAAGACTTCTCAACACTTGGATGTATCGCCAGTCGACTTGGCATCGCTGCAGAGACTCCAGAACCGACCAGGTCTCGACAGAATCAAAAGCTTTCTCATAGTCCACAAATGCAAGACACAGCGGGCGATTATACTCTTCGGACTTCTGTATGATCTGCCGCACTGTGTGGATGTGGTCTATGGTGCTGTATCCTCCTCGAAACCCGGCCTGTTCCGGTGGCTGGAAGTCATCGAGTCTTCGCGCTAGACGATTCGTGATGACTCTTGAGAACAGCTTATACACGTGGCTAAGGAGCGAAATGGGTCTGTAATTCTTTAATAGGGTCTTGTTTCCCTTTTTAAAGAAAAGAACGACCACGCTCCTTCTCCACGCTTCTGGAGTTCTCCCAGAGAACAGGACGGAGTTGAAGAGCTCCCGAAGCTCTCTTAAAACAGGACTTCCTCCCGCTTTCAGGAGCTCAGTCGTTATCCCATCCTCGCCAGGGGCTTTTCCATTCTTAAGCTGTCTAAGAGCCGCCTCGATTTCGTCTTGGCTGACTTCTGGCAGGTCTTCTGTGAAGTGGCGGGTTAAGGTGGCTCTGGAATCCTCATTTTCGGGATCAGGTCGAGATGCATGCGATGCATACAACTGGCCGTAGAAGTTTTCGACTTCCGAAAGAATCTCGGGCTTCGAAACGACGATATCCCCACTAGATTTGGTCAACTTCGTCAGGTGGCTCCTCCCAAGTGATTGGACGAACACTTTCGACCCCCGATTTTGCTCAATCGCTTTTTCTATTGAGCGTGTGCTGGAGCATCGAAGGTCGCGTCGCACCAATTTCCTAATTTTATTATTGAGTGCCTGTAGTCCTGACGAAGTGATGGGTGGGTTTTCACGTCGTTCCGTCATAAGCTCCAGAGTCTCCTCCGAAAGTTTGGACTTCTTGCCCGTATGCCGCATTTTACAAAAACGCGTCCCTTCCTCCCTGAGGATTTCCACAATTTGGTCGAGCGCCTGGTCAACGTCATTTGTGGTTTCCACGGCCACGAATCGGTTCTCCAGATCTGACTGGAATGCTTCAGACCCTAGCATGGTTTGGAGCATATTTGGACGGAGCTTAGACTTCATCAAGCGGGTTCGCTCCAGCTTAAAATTAATATTCAGAGTGCCACGGACAAGTCTGTGATCGCTACCGGTGTTGAACCTGTTGATCACCGAGACATCTCTGAATATATGCTTTTTATCCGCTATGATGAAGTCTATCTCATTTTTCGTCATAGTGTCGGGGCTTCGCCACGTCCACTTCCTTTGGGGCTGTTTCTTAAAGAAAGAATTCATCATGAAAAGCCCCTCCTTCTCAAGGAAATTGACAAGCATTTGCCCCCTATGATTTCTGCTGCCAAACCCGTAGGATCCTACTACCGATTCACTGCCATTTTGTACTCCCACTTTAGCGTTAAAATCCCCCATAACAACGCTGTAATGGGCCTTAGTAGTAGAGTGCAAGGCCTTGGAAATGTCCTCAAACATTTCCTCCATCACGTCGTCCGAGTGTGCCGAAGTCGGTGCGTAGACCTGAACAACCTTGAGGCTATACCTCTCGGTTAGCTTTAATATGAGGTACGCTACCCTGTTCGAGACACTAGACACTTCTACCACGTTGTCACAAAGGGATTTATGTACCAGGAACCCGACTCCGCCTTGGGATAGCTGGTCTCCCTCTCGAAAGTACATCATGTGGCCCGACTCAAGGGTTATTGTGTCCTCCCCCTCTCTTCGGACTTCACTCAACCCAAGAATGTGCCACCTTACCCTTTCGAGTTCTTCCTCCAGCTGCACTAGATGTTCGTCGAGCCGTAACGTGCGTCCGTTGTACGTCGCCAAGGTCAGTTGGGTTTGGCGGCCATTCGTAACCCGAGGATTCTTAGCACCCCCTACCTTGCCGTTACCGTGACCGCCGCCAAAATCAGGAATAGCAAGGCCGCCGGGAACTGGGGGCCGTGGTTGATTCTGGCTTGCCATTTAAGGGTATTGCCCATAATCGCCACGCTGGGCATGCGGGTTGGCGATCGCAGATCGCAACTCCTCGCACTAGTGACGCTGCTGCCCGGCACTAGTCTGCGCTATTTAGTTGCGAACTTTCGAAATGGTTATACCGCCATTTATCGGTCGTCAGAGCCTCGTTTGTTGTTTAGCAGGATGCACCACGAGCAGGTGAGGTTGACTTGGGGCACTGAGATGGTAGGTGCGCCCCCTTACATCCCCTTACATCCCCTTTTAAAGATATATACACCTAATATAAAAAATTGATTTTACAGGAACCTTCACAGGAAAATGAAAGTCCCTCTATCTTGGCACCAGTGGCACAGGCTAGTGGCATTTATACAAACATGCCAGTGAGTGATTTGTATATTAGTAATATAAAAATATACTTCTTCATTTCACTGTCAAGATCTGATGTTCATTCAATGAAAATGTCTTTGAGCTTACTTCATCATGCTGCTTCACTGTGGCTAGGCAAAGGCCATTTTCAAACCAGCTAGAGCCCACTAACTTTCGTTACTTACTGTCATTTTATAACAACAGCTGAGATCAATATATGTACGTACACTCCCACGCACAAAGGAGGTTCAGGAGAAGATTAACTGCAACAACATCTGACTCTTATTTTTTTTTATTACTAAGTTTTGACATGAAAAATGTATTGTTTCAGGTTATTGATGACTATGTATTGGAGGTACCAGGCACATCAGTAACCGTTGAACAAGTTATTGTATGAAATATTCTATATATTCTTTATTTAACATAATAATGTTATATAAGTTCATCCTAACTGTTTCACTTTTTTTCTGTAAGAAAACCACAAATATATAGATTATAGATAATTGTTCTTTTTGTTTTGCATTTATATCACATACATATTTAAAAAACACTTACTTTCACTCAAGAAATAGTAACTTTTCATTTGACAGATGAATTCGTGTGTGAGATGCGAGATGACTTTCGATATGGTGAGCGAATTGTGTTTGAGAATACGAAATACTATGGACAAACGTCAAAATACTCACTCGTTGTAATTCCTCTCACTTCCGTCATCACTTGCTGGCGCTAGTGTCGAATTCACTCAATTTGAGAATACGAAATGTTTATGTCCCAAGATTTCACCGCGGATTCAGAAGTGATTTCGCAAACGAAGCTTTCAGAATAGCTCTGCAGGGCCTCTTATTTGTGTGAGATGGGTGTGTACGTGTGTGATGTGTAAGAGGATGTGTGTGGCGTTGTCTAGTGTTCTGTTGTGTGTTGTGTTGTGTTGTGTTGTGGTGTGGTGTGTGTTGTGGTGTGGTGTGTGTTATGGTGTGGTGTGTGTTGTGTTGTGGTGTGTGTGAACGTGCGTGCGGTTGATGTATGTTGTGAGAGATGTATGTTATATTGTAACGTAATGGTTTTTGTTTTTTAGGATGCTGTGTGCAGAAGATTTTCAGTCTGTTCATAGGTAAGACTTTTCAGGTATTCGGTAAGTTTCTTCTTGCATTGTGTTTTTGTTAACGGGTATATATCAAGGATTCTGTTAAGCCTATTGTAAATTAATGGACCAGTGGAGTGGGCAAAGCGTTGACTAAATTTGGTTTTCGACAGCCGAGTTCTTTCGCATACTATGTCTTTTCTTCGTTTTTGGAGGAGTAATGGATTGTAGTGTTGTTTGCTGTGCTGTAGGAGGACAACGCTTTGTATGTACAATTGTCTCACTGTCATGACCTCCCATTTTTCGTATAATATTGTAGTTGGGAATCGGATAGGCTTGAACATCGCAACTTTCAATATTGCACGTTGGGCGACTTCGACAGACTTCAAAGTTGTTTTTGATGTCCCTCCCCAAGACGATAGACAGTATGATATAAGCGATTGACATAGAGCATGGTATATCTGCTTCAGCAACTTAAAATCAGCAATGTGCCTCAGATTTTTAAAAATATATATGAGCTTTCGTATTCTTCCACATAGTAGCCTAATATGTTCCTTAAAATTGAGATTGCTGTCTATGTTAACTCCTAACGTTCTAGTGAAGGACACTTGCAGGTTGTTCCGTAGTGACACACGTGTGAAATGATGTTTCGCATTATGCCATCTCCAGTTACATTTCTTATGCTAAAGCAGATATACTTGGTCTTGTCCACATTTAATGTAAGAACATTACTCTGAAGCCAGTTTCCCACGATATTAGAGCCCCGCTGCGCAGCATCGAAGGCCTCTTCCCATGTATCGGCAGCAAAAGAAAGGGCAGTATCGTCCGCAAAAGAAATGATTTCACTATGGGTAAGTTCAAGACTCGTGAGATCGTTAATATACACAAGAAACAGGCTGGGTCCCAGTATGCTACCTTGTGGTACCCCGTGTGTAATCTGAAGGTGAGAACTTTTACAATTTCCTACACGAACACACTGAGACCGGCCAGTCAGGTAACTAGTAAAAAGTTGCAACTGTGTACCTCTAATTCCCAGTCTTTCGAGTTTGTCCAGCAAGAGGGGAACAGAAATGGTATCAAATGCCTTTGCGAGATCTAGAATTATACAGCATGTATATTTAATTACAGCACGGCAAAAGCTGTCAATTGTAGATTTTTGGCAGACGTTACAGGTAGTCAGGGGCCCGAAAGTCTGACAAGTTTTATCAAGGGGTATCGTATTACCCAGTACTAACTGGGTTGTGGAGGTCAGATAGGTAGTCGCTCCATATAAAATACTGGTATTCAGCTGCATCTGGTTAGACTCAAAGCCAACGGATGATGATAATTATGTCGATGGAATTAATCTTCGCATATAAAGGGTGTAAATAGACCCTTAACATATCCGAAAGGCACTTGTACTAGCGGTGGTCCTCATGCAGTTGGATTTTATATTTTTATCATAACGAACTGTTTGGGTATTCGATCGTTTGTTGCTTTTGCCAGGGGGAACTCATTATAGAATGCCTCCAGTACCGCAGGTGCTGTGTCTCCTTCTTACCCCAGAGTTTAAGTGTTTTAAGGCGAACTGCCGTCATCGTCGCTTCCTGCTGTATAGACAGATGGAGCGGTGGGAGTTCCAGCAAAGTTACGGAGATATTAGGGGTCAGAGTTCCAACTTTATTCACAAGTTTTTTAAATACATGTTTTTAATGTAAGATTTTTACTTTACACACCTCCACGACCCCCGCACTATTCAATCCATCTATCTGCACAATGTTTTGAGTGCGTTACATTGAGTTATACCAAAAAAAAAAATCGTTACCCAGCAAAATTGTTTGCGTAAAATTACTTAAGTTATACCCAAAAAAAAATTCGTTACCCAGCAAAATTATTTGCGTAAAATTACTTAGTTTGATGTACATAATGCTTAGTTGACAGCTTCGTGAAGGGTCCGTTTACATCTTGTATTGGGGGCGAGCCTAGTGCCGTCAACATGGCTCAAATCTTCACGAGACTTAATGGCTGCTACTGAGAATTTCTTGGTGGAAAAAACCCAATTATAAAATTATAACAATGGTGAACCGATAGCACGGAAATACCTCTTGATTTCACATCCAAATCAATGTTTTCAAACTGATATTATGATGCAGATGTTTACTATGAACATAATATCAACAATAAACAAATTTATACACACTAAGTAGTACATGGAGTGCTCATTAGGCAATACACCAATTAACCACACGTTCTTACAGCAAAAAGAAAAGCAACATTTTTTGAAATGGGAGACTCGACTAACATTTAACTTAGAATGTTTATTTCTTCAAACGAAAAATAAAAAGAAGATGAAATTATGTATATATATAACATGTTTCTAAGTAATAATGCCAGGCAGCATTCTCTATTGTATTGTATAACGGACTGGTGTCAGCAACTCCACATCAAAACGTGTATTTTGCGTGGGGAATTCTTTATTTGATAGCTTTTAGATGGTTGTTTGAAAAAAAAACAACGTTGTTGCTTCCAGTAGATAGTTTAAATTTTTCGAGTGAACTCTCTGTTTATTAACTACTTCATATCTGTTTGCATATTAAGTTGATTGTCACAACAGTAGTTTGCATGTCTTCAAAATGAATCACTTATAAAACAAGCTTGTGTTTGTGTCCAGTCGGTATAAATAGGTGGTCCTGTGTTAAGTTTCGTTTAGTCACACATAATTATCAGAATAACAAGTTAGGTTTCTGAGATAATGCAGATGCTTTTATTAATACCGTTCCTTAAATTGATTCTTCTCTTTGGTGAGTTATGTTGTATTTTTTACAAGCTTTTATTTAATTTGCACTGTTCGTATGTAGGTATGTATTGTTAGCTTGCAAATAGTAGGCATGGACTTACTAAGTCCACGCTGTTCATGGACTTATTAAGTCCATGCTCGTAGGTCACTCACACTTAGATGAGACTTAGATGGTCACTCATTATTCGTTCATCATGTTAGCTTGCAGCTCGTGGGCATGGACTTACTTATCCCATGCTCGTTGGTCACTCAATCGATTATTCGGTCGTTCATCATGTCTTTCGCGGTCATTTTTCAATACGAGCCGGCCTTCTTGTTCGAGACGCCGAGCAGTGAACAGTACACGTCTACAGTAACAGCGTAGTAAAGTAGTGTAATTTTACATCTTAAAGCTAACAAGTAAGTACAGGACTTATTATTTTGGTGATATTGAAGTATTTCTTTTAAGTATTGTGGAAGAGTAAATAAATATTATGTTTAAGTTAAAATACTGTGTTTGGTTTTCCAGTCCTTTATTTCTGTGCTGTAGCTTACAGTATATAAGTCGTCCGCTTCGCAATTTGCTAACCATTGTTGAAGCACTTGTTGGTATCTGATTGAGCTGAAATTCTGCATAGGTACACCTTTTAGTTCTGGTGACAATACAGACATGACTTGATCCTGCAGCCAGGGTCGACTCCTCCCGAGAGATCTCAACGGTTAATAGCACGGACACGAAACTATGTACACGCGTTCAATGTTGATAGATAAACCTAATTTTATTCTTTTTCATGATGTTATAAAAGCTTGTTTTAACACAAAAAAACTTAAATTAGTTTCTATTATGTTAATATTGTTATACCTATGTTAATGATTATCAGAATTTTTAATCATGGCCAACAAAATAAAAGAAGAAGAGAATTGACTTTTATATGCGTTCCGTGCCCACTGTGCCCAGTATACGCCACTGGACACAAGCTGTAATATAAATGTCATTGAAAAGGTCATGATAATAATTTCATTCGCATAGCAATACCAACAGTTAGACATGTGCTGGGAAAAGGGATTTTTTTTTGACCAGAAGGTCCGGGCTGGGACCGTGTGGCCGCAGCTCATCAGACATAACCACCACGGGCTGGTTGCTATCCTATCCAGTTAATGTAAGAAAGAAAACAAATGAAGGTTTTTTGGCGCCTGAATGAAATTGTCAGCAGGACGCTGTAGGTGAACATTTGTGAAATTCTTGGTCGAAATTGGATTATCGTTTTGGTTGTCTTTTGTTTCTAGTCCCTTCTACGGCGGAGAACTGCGACCGGGCGCACAAGCCCCGTGTTCAGGAGGGGAACCTCGGACAGACTGCTCACTTCAAATACATCGGATTACTCATAGTGCATATTCGTTAGTACGAGCTTCTTGTTTTCACCCAACCAAGCGTTGACATCTTCTTCCTCAACCCTATGTTTCCTCCTTTGCCTGGTCTTAGGCCTCCCTCATGCAACTCTTGCCTGCCTCTATGACCAGTTGGGTCTGGCTGGTGGCCCGCCTATGTTCCTACTTATACGCTATCAGTTCTGAGTTTCCACTCTAACACATGCTTACTCCGGATGGTTTATCATCCGGTCTGCGGTATATGAATCCTGACCATATCCACTTCTTCCGCTACCACCATATTTGTTGGTAATTCTTGTTCAGAACTTTGTATATTTGATGTGATCACGAAGAAAGATCCGCAACTTTGCTCTTTCCGTTGCCCTAGGCTATTACAGACTTGAAGATTGGCGATTTGCCGCTTGAACGAACAGTTTTCAACTTCCACTTGATCAATCATATCAGATCATGGGCCCAAAGTACGTTTACCCTCAGAAACGTAGCTGTTTGAAATTGTTGTAAAAGGAGTTATTGTAGAAGTCTTCATTTCCAATACATTTGCAGGTGAATTTGGTGATAGTCGTAGTGCCATGACTGGGATTGTTCTCATCAAGGACAAATACGCGCTCGCTAACGCCGACGACGTCGTCAAGATACCAGAAGATATCTTCAAGTGAGTACACATAACATTACCCCTGTGTGTCCCAAAGAGGCTCGGCAGAGGTGTCCCTGTACTACACCCAGTAATTATGTAGTCCCATTAAATAGTCTACTTCTATCAACCGGGCACCAACACCGACTCCGGGGAAAATTCCTGATGGAAAAGCCCAACTGCCCAAGTGAGCACCTATGGTCAAATTGACAGTAATCATCACGTGCTTGTTGTTTCGAACTATGTTGGGGTCGGCTTCCAGTCTAATCAGATGCAGCTAAATACCAGTATTGTACATAGAGTGACTGCCTATATCTAACCAAAGAACCCAGAAACTAGGTGGCACCACGACTAGCTGAACTGACTAATTGTCAATATTACTATTCTCACCTTTATTGACAACTAAGGAACGACATACTAGCAAATTGAACTTAATAAGCTTGTGCAATAGGGTGCACATCAGTGGTGAAAATACAGTACACGCTGACCTCTTATTATACTGGAACTCCGTACTATGCTCATCAAATCAAAAAAACTAATTGTTCTTTCTCTCTACAGGAATAACACCCGCGCCATGTTCATCCGTGCTTGGAAGACTCCACGGTTCTTCAAGGTGTCCTCCTACGTCACACATCCTGAGTACCCGCAGACCACTCTCCACAGCATCGTCATTATCGAGCTGAACCTTCCAAAAGTCAAAAATTGTGAGTTTTCTGTGTATGAAGTTAAAGTCTTTATTCCAATGCTTTCCACACGGACAATAAAATTATAAGTATGTCCTGTTTGCCCTGTCACGTGTAAGCTCTAAAAAAAATAGGTTCGTTTTTACATGTAATCAGGGAGAAGTTATCAATGTTGTATACAACTTTAGTTTTAGTATATGCGAAACCTGAAACACGTGTCTAGTATTTTTATGTAAAGAATCTATGTACAAAATTTCAAAACTGTATCATGAAAAATCACAAAGTCATAGCCTGTTCAGTTACGGTTGTCCGCACAAAAACGTGGTAACCACGCGGCGCTGCCGCGCGCGCGTCTCCAGCGTCGTCTTGAGCTCATTGATAATAATAATTTGGCAACAGGTACCTAAATGATTGCGATAGGTACTTAGTGTCGCTCGGTGTCCAACTTGTAACTTTTTAAAATATTTTTGGGACTAAATATAACGTGGTTTAAAAATTAGTGGAATCGATTCAGTTACTTATTCTGAGCAAACTATATTCAGGTTTCGCATATACTAAAAATAATGTTGTATTAAGAAATATTTTATTTTTACATTAAAATACTTCAAGTAGTCTGGATATTATAATTATTACATTCAAATCTAATCCACATATTCGACGCATCAAGCTGATGCGACGATACGACCCTACGACAGACAAAACATGTAGGCATAATATACTCTACTACCCGTGCAAAGCCGGGGCGGGTCGCTAGTTACACAAATAATATAAAACTGTCGAATTTACTTCTTCACACGTTTACTTCCTTTATTTATTTTTATACAAATTAATAACATTTTTAAATATTCCTTAAAAAACAATATAAAAAACATTTAAAAATATAAAAAATTGTAGCCCACCGGTATCGGGAACAGGGTCCAAGCTACCGGCGGTCAGGGCTCCAGAGAGAGAAACCTCCGAACAATACGAGCCGTGTCCAGAAGTACCGCTTTCTGAATCAAGCCCTTGATCCAGCTGCCTAACGAGAGCCTCCTCAGATATTGGTCGAGGCTCTTGGCAATTAAGCCATGGGCTGATACAACTATCGGTACAATGATCGCTGAGTCCACATCCCACATGTCGACAACCTCGTGAGCCAAGTCAAGATACTTGATTTGCTTATCTTTCTCGGCTTTTACGAGGTTCTCATCATGCGGGACCGTTATATCAACAATCATTGCGCGCCGCTCTGATCGATCCACCACCACTATATCAGGCTTATTGGCTACAATAGTCCTGTCAGTGATGATGGATCGATCCCAGTACAATGTGATACTGCCATTTTCGAGAACTGGGTCGGGCACATACTTATAGTACGGCACTTCCGATTCCACAAGGTTGTATTTTAGAGCAAGTTGCTGATGGATAATCCTGGCTACAAGGTTGTGTCTATGCAAGTACTCTCCGTTAGCCAGACGAGAACACCCGGAGATAATGTATTGTGACGGATTGATTCGCCTGGACGGTGGCATGCCCGACATATGTCAACCGTACCATCCTTCACAATAAATCTTCGGTAGTTATTCGTCATCATAACTTCATCCATAATTGCACGTTTACTGATTATTATGAATATTATATTATTGAGATATTTCTCGACTGCATGTAAAGTCAAGAGGTTAGGCGCTAACCACACGAAAAAGAAAGAAATAGGATTTTTCGAATCAAACAATAGAGGAAGGTATTTTGGGGTAAGGGCAGGTATCTTAACCGTACATACATCCCATAAACGCATTTGTTCCTTAAAAGAAACAACCTCCTTTTTCTCCTTAGAAGAAATAATTTTTAAGAAAATAATCCATTTCCTTGCTGACGGGACAATTATATTTCCAAAATAAACGAATGAAGATCGCTCAAACAGTTATGAACACTCTCTTATGACCATGTTCCTGTAGCTACAATGGTTAAGGTACCTTTTCTTCACGATCTGGAAATATTCAATGGTTGTCCTCCGCCTTGGGGAGAGCGGAAGGGTTTGTCGGTCTCGTACTGAGTAAAACCAGAGCGGTGTTCCCTCGCACACTTGCGTCGGGGGCCAGCGGGTTCTAATGCGACTTCCGCTGCCCCGGACCAGCGCCCGCTTACCCTGCGGGCCTCATCCCGAGGAGTGTGGTCTCCCGGTTACGTCCGTCGCGAGAGAAGAGAGGCGCGCGTGGAACACTACACGCCGCCTTCTCGGGTCCAGTACGATGGGGGGCGACGGATGTCTACGGTTGGGGTACCTGCCCTGACTGCCCCATCTCAAACCAGCCCGTATTGCTCGTCATCAGAAAGAATCTTTTAACGCAGATGTGTTTACTTCCAGTCCAGTTGACTCCCATCTGCCTGCCCACCGCCCAAAAATCCCGTACTTCTAGATTTATCTACCTCGCTGGTATTACGGACGGTAAGTTCTTAATAATAATGTGCATGACCTAATATTACATAACATAACATCGCGCCTGTGATCCTCGAAGGGTTAGGTAGAGGTTTACCTACTATAGTACTTCCACAACTGCCTCGTTGGTGTAGTGGTCTAATCAGATGCAGCTACTAGCAGCGCTACTTTTGAGCTTGAGGTCCTGAGTTCGATTGCCAGGTCGGGCAAAGTTTTATGGAGTTTTTTCATCAAAGATTTCTCAGTAGCAGCCACGGAGTTTGGAATTGTGCCCGGTTGATGCCAATGGGTTCCAGGCCCCGTATTACATAGGACTTAAAACAGAACTGGCGAAATTTTAATGTGGGTGTAACATGTCTGTAGTTCTTCACGAATTATTCCACTATCCACAGCTTTTCTTTTTGCTCGGCTCCCAAGGGTCGTAGTGCTATGTTAAATTGCCTATTAACTTCCTCAAGAATTCGGTTATCGAATCTCACTGGTAGTTCCAGGGATTGGAGCGTTAAGATTTAATGTCGACCTTTTATAACCACAATATTTTTGCTTTGCAGAAAACCATAAATTGGAGAAAATTCTTTACAAAATACAATATCTGGATAAAAAATCATGCGAAGAATTATATAACGACAATAACACGGCAGGAGTAAGTTCATTGTGTTTTGATGTTGCTTCTGAGAGACAAGCCAAACCGGCAAACAAGTCAATTAAACAAACAAGTGACCGACTTCCAAAAGTAAAGTTATTTTCCACTTTTAGTGTTTTTAGGGTTCCGTAGCCGAAAGACAAAAAACGGAACTCTTATAGATTCGACATGTGTCTGTCCGTCCGTATGTCACAGTCACTTTATTCCGAAACAATTAAGACTACACAGTTGAAACTAGGTAGGTAGATGTATTCTGTGAACTGCTTTACGATTTTTATACAAAACTTAAAAAAAAGATTAAAGGGGCTCCGCTTACATGGAACTGGAACTAAAAAAAACAGTTTCATCAAACCTATACGTGCGGGGTGTCAATAGATAGGTATTTAAAAATACATTGAGGTTCTTAAAACCATTTTTTGCTCAGACTCAATCGTTTGAAAGATTGACACTTCCAACGTGGTAAAATGTGTAACCCCCCCTCTAATTTATAAAGTAACAGGAGAAAATTTCTGAAAAAATTTAGAAATTTTGAATATAAAATTATGAAAATTTTAAATTTTAAAAACCCCCATCGTAACAAAGAAAAGCGAACAAACATTTGAAAGGTCAATGAAATGGTGAGCCGGGTTTGATAAAACATGTCTAATTGTAATATACACATCATCATATTTTCATTTGATACCCCACTTGGGTATATTTGAAAATATTCGATTATTCATCACCACTTTCATCCTCCATATCTAGTAAATGGCTGCACCGATTTTGATAAAACGTATCTAAAAACCATTGCCAAGAAAATAGCTTTCAAATAAAAAAAACTGCATCCAAATCGGTTCACTCGTTTAAGAGCTACGGTGCCAGAGACAGACACACTCACACACATTGCGGTCAAACTTATAACACCCCTCTTTTTGCGTCGGGGGTTAAAAATGAGATGCGTCCCGCCTGTTATTTAGTTTTTTTTTTACTTCATTAGTGTGATGGATGTCTTCTTCCATACTAATTATGTAAGAGTTCTAAATTGTTTATTCGTTTTTGTTCTGAAGTTACAAAGTTTGATTGTTGAGGGGATGTACTGGAGATGAATGAAGAAAATATCGTAAACTAAGTTTTGAGTATGAATGTGGATGATAGGAGTAGAGGAAGACCAAAGAAACGATAAATGCAATGTGTGAAACATGATATGGACCATGATATACACCTACAACTGTTTGTCTCTGCATCACCCAAAGGTTGACTGGTAGAAAATGCCTATACCATTAAGTCCGCCTCTGTACTTTTGTGCTTGAAGTGTTAAATAAAATAAATAAATGTGGCTAGAAAGCGGGTGGCTCATGACATGACGACAAATAGAATGACATAGAAGACATGCTGCCTCGACCCCAAATAACTTGCGAAGAGGGCAAGAAAATTATGATGTTTCAATGTTTGCTTCCAGGTGCCAGCCGAAGAGCTCCTGCCCTCCGCATATACGTGCGGATACGCGCCGAATATTGCGACAGCGTGCTACTGGGAGAACGGAATGGCGCTTGTCTCCAACGCTACTGGAGTTTTCAACCTGGTTTGTAGACACACATTGACGCCTTTTTGCCACAGGGGTAGGCAGAAATTACAGAACGTCATCTATCCTTACGTACACCTTGCACCTCATCTACGTTCATCCATCTAGTCAAACACCCTCACCAGTTGCGAGTACTACCCTCCGACACCAAGAAATAATTATGTCCTCTTATCCTGTGTTCATATATAACAACTCAGTAACAGTACAGAGACACCCGGTTCATGGCCATTAGGCTCGCCTTCTTCCTAAATGGAGAATTAAGCGTGGTGGTATATATTCGGGAAGTTCCTGCACCGGATCGGGCGGGAGGAAACGCTCAGGTGTTTCCATTGCGAGGATCGTCTGGAGGACACGGTGGAGCACACCGTGGAGGTCTGCCCCGCTTGGGCGGAGCACCGTTGTGTCCTCGTAGCGGCGATCTCTCGCGTCCGGCCCTGGTTCAAGCCATGGTCCGGAGCGAGAGGGAATGGGAAGCCGTCACCTCCTTCTGTGAAGCAGTCATGCTAGTGAAGGAGGTGGCGGGACGTGAGAGGGAAAGAACCTCACGTCCCAGCCGCAGCGGGAGACGCCTTGGGCGTCGGGGGTCACGTGGTGGCTCCCGGCCACCGTAGGCGAGGGCCTGTGGACGGCGAGCTATGGGCTAGGTCGCCGTCCGGCCGTCTTATGACGACAGGCCGTGTCGACGGCGCGTTCGTGTTCCACGCGCGCCTCAAAGAGATGTCAGCAACGATGTAGGGGTCTGCAAGGGCCGATGCCTGCCAGGGCTGCGGGACTGATCGAAAGAGATACCGTGGCCCTGGAACACAAAGGGCAAAGAAGGAACATGGATGGGTTTTAGTTAGTATAAGTCTGACACTCTCTTCCGCTTCACCCAGAGTGGGGATGAAGTGATGATGAGTCATTTGATGATTTCCCATCCGAAGAAAAAAAAAAGCGTGGTGGTATTTATTTAGCAACTATGCCTTGCCAGCGGCTTCGTTCGCGTTATTATAGCACAGTAACGTTTTACATGACATGTAGCCTATTCCACTCGGGGATAATGTGGCTTCTCATTAGTCTCACATGCGTGATGTTCTGCTTTGTTTAAATCCATCCAAAGGGTACCTTGGACAGGTCGCTGTTAGCGATGAGACCAAGTATTGTGGCACGCAATGTTTAACGACTACTTTGTAATGATACCAGTAATTTGTATGGTGTACACAATAAAGGGTTATCTATTTATCATCAGATTGGTTTGGCCGTCTATGGTCCCGGCTGCGCAATGCCCGCTCGCTTCATGGACCTGTCCCGGTACTTGTCCTGGATCCACTCCGTCACCAGGCCAGCGGGAAATGACGATGATGAATGGGAGGGAGACGCAACAAGGAGCTGGAACAAGGGTGTCCCAAATGTTCCCATACACACATTGTTTGAGTAAGCGATCTGCTTTAGTTATATCAGCGCCCAGCTACCGTTAAATCAATGTTAATGTTTTTCAAACTGTAGATCATGTGTACGTTTTCTAGTCATCATCTACCTAGCCATTTTCTCAACTATAATGGGCATTTGTTTGTTGAGAAAAGTTGAGATAACTGTTTAGTCCTTGAATGAGAGCCGTCAGTTGAGCTTAGTCTTTATATTTTGTTTTATTTTTTTCACATATAGAAGCAATGAGAATGTACCCAGGACTTTGTGACACATACGTTGACTTGATAAAGGAGTGTCCATGAAGTTTGTAGCCCATTCACTTCCAAACAGAACGGCACTGGAATGGACAACTACAGTACTGCATTATGCCTGTGGCTGGACTGTAGCTTCATTTCTTTTGTTTTTGACTATTCGAAAGTGCCTATAATTTATCTGTTTGAAATATGTGCTTTGAGTTTGAGTCTTGTGTATTATTTCAGAGCGCAAGATACTCGTCGTCAGTTTAAGACTGCTAAGACTCAGTACGAGCGTTACCCGTTCAATACCGAGACCCTGAAATTTCACATCGTCAGACCGACCTTAGATAATAGATCTATAATTATCACGACTGGTAAGTACTCAGTTTTGTGAACCTCCCCTATACGTAAAGTGGGGATGCATTTTTTTGTATCCCAGGGCCTCTTTCACCATCTCCAAATCGTAAAGTTGGACACAAACTTATTTATTCACTAGAACAATACATTGTTATAATAAATATTCTTGAAGATAAGCAAATCAAGTATCTTGACTTGGCTCACGAGGTTGTCGACATGTGGGATGTGGACTCAGCGATCATTGTGCCGATAGTTGTATCAACCCATGGCTTAATTGCCAAGAGCCTCGACCAATACCTGAGGAGGCTCTCGTTAGGCAGCTGGATCAAGGGCTTGATTCAGAGAGCGGTACTTCTAGACACGGCTCGTATTGTAAGGAGGTTCCTCTCTCTGGAGCCCTGACCGCCGGAAGCTTGGACCCTGTTCCCGATACCGGTGGGCTACAATTTTTTATATTTTTAAATGTTTTTTATATTGTTTTTTCTAAGGAATATTTAAAAATGTAAACAATTTGTAAAAATATAAATAAAGGAATTAATATTCTTGCAAATTACAAAAATCAACTTGGGCCTATCACGGATTTGAACGCACATGTCTTTTGGAGGGGTAACCACTTAGTGGAACAGTGTGTACAAGATATCATACGCTTTCTATAGATCAGTGGACACCATTTGCAAGTTCTTGTGTGCACGTCTGTACATACTTCTCACAAAATTGGCGGATTGCGAAAGTGGGGTCCATTGTTCCTCGACCTGGCATAAACCCAAACTGATTTTGGGTACTCTCACACTCCTCTCGAAATCTTTTCTATATTACTTTCATACAATGTGACAATATGAGATTTGTCCCTGGATAGTTGTTGCAGTTCTGCACATCACCTTTATTCTTGAAGATGGGCACTAGAGAACTACTGCACCATTCTTCACACAACCACTTATTGAAGAATAAAGCCCATCCATATCCATCAAACCTTTCCCTTTCAATTCTCCAAACTCATCTTTTGTTACTCTCCTCACAAAATCGACCATCTCTTTTACATTCATTCACGGAGTTTCCTTCAATATCCTTCATTTCAATGGTCCTATCTACTACCTGGCTATTGAACATATTTGCACATTCTTCTTTTTCAATCAAACGCCATCTGGTTTAATGTGGGGGCCGTTCTTTGTTTTCCCTAGACGGGACACTGACTTTTACCTCCATTATAACCAATCTGTGTTGGGAGGCTAAGTAAGTAAGTATCGGGTAGTAACACTATACCCTCGATATATGGAATACAGATGTGATGTTATATTTCAGTGGATGAAAAATGGGAAAAATTCACCAACGCCTGCCAAAAGCCCGAAAATCCAACATATAAAGAGTACTTCGAGGTGAGAGCGCTGGACAACAAGAAGGGATCGGTGACATATAAGGTGCGTCGGTCATCTTAACTTTTATGGAGACCATAATTAATAATACAGCATGTATATTTAATTACAGCACGGCAAAAGCTGTCAATTGTAGATTTTTGGCAGTCGTTACAGGTAGTCAGTGGCCCGAAAGTCTGACAAGTTTTATCAAGGGGTATCGTATTACCCAGTACTAACTGGGTTGTGGAGGTCAGATAGGTAGTCGCTCCATGTAAAATACTGGTATTCAGCTGCATCCAGTTAGACTCAAAGCCGTCGGATGATGATAATTATGTCGATGGAATTAATCTTTACATATAAAGGGTGTAAATAGACCCTTAACATATCCGAAAGGCACTTGTTCTCCCCGTCTTTGCGATCATTTTTTTGTTCTAGCAGTGGTCCTCATGCATTTGGATTTTATATTTTTTATCATAACGAACTGTTTGGGTATTCGATCGTTTGTTGCTTTTGCCAGGGGAAACTCATAATAGAATGCCTCCAGTACCGCAGGTGCTGTGTCTCCTTCTTACCCCGGAGTTTAAATGTTTTAAGGCGAACTGCCGTCATCGTCGCTTCCTGCTGTATAAACAGATGGAGCGGTGGGAGTCCCAGCAAAGTTACAGAGATATTGGGGGTCAAAGTGCCAACTTTTTCACAAGTTTTTTTAAATACATGGTTTTAATGTAAGATTTTTACTTTACACACCTCCACGATCCCCGTACTATGCAATCCATCCATCAGCACAATGCTTTGAGTGCTATCCATCGAGTCCTACCGTAAAACGTGATTTTTCACCCCAAAAAATAAAGTCTATTCCCAGCAATACTTAAGTTACTTAGTGTGATGTACAGAATGCTTGGTTGACGGCTATGTGAAGGGTCTGTTTACACCCTCTCGATCTTTCTTAAGCCCTACACACACGTCATCTTTGTGACTATTTATGAAACACTTTTACGATTCATCATTATCTTACTACCCTTGATGCCAGTGCTCCACGTTGTTTCTCCCCTATCAGTCGTCACGCTATCATTTACTTATTTTTCTTTTATTCCTCACATAAACCATCCATCAACGTTTATATTTCTCACTATTTCAACACGTTGTTTCTTCCATTCTCCCCTGTCAACCGATATATGTATGATACAATTACTGTTGTCCGCAGCTTCGATCGCGTTAATTTATAATATGCAATCAATTGGGGTTGTACTCTGCTTAATAATATAATTCAATCATGATTCGAAAGACACGTGGCGCCATCTATTATCATAAGAACGGGAACGGTAGTTCTTTCGAGATGAAATGGGTACCCTATGTCCGTTTCTGTACAAGAGTACAGAAGCGGACATCGGGTACCTTTGTCAGGTGACAAGGTTTCATGATCGGTTGACTCACGCATTTATAAAATTAGTGAGGAAGTAAGAATACAATAAAACACGTTTGCTTTCAGTTAGAACTGTACGACATGTACAAAGAAGATAAATTGGCCTGTGTCCGCTTCAATGTAAGTACCTAAAGGTAGTTTATTTATTGCCGAGCTATTGATTTCACGCATTGAAGGATCTATGCCTCAACAAGCTTGAGGTCCTGGGTTCGATTCCCAGCTCGGGCAAAGTGTCATGGGGTTTTTCCATTAGGAATTTCTCAGTAGCAGCACCGTAGTCTGAATTTGTCCCCGGTTGATCGCAACCCACCCTTTCACAGGGGACTTAAACATAACTGGCAAAATGTAGATGTACTACACTTCTTTCTAAGCCTTTGGGGATGACAGGCGTGGTATTATGAAGCATCATTTAATACTATCTAGCGGCGAGAGTCGGTAGTGCCATTCAGCGACGTCTCCCGTTTGCATTTACGTACTTACAACCAATAATCTTATTTATAAAAATCTCGTGTCACTGTTTTTGTGGTCGCACTCCTCCGAAACGGCTTGACCGATTTTTATAAAAAAAAATGTATATTTGGTAGGTATGAGAATTGGTCGTAACACACCGCTAATTCACGCGGACGAAGGTCGCGGGCAACAGCTAGTAATATATAAAAAAATGCAAAGCTGTGGGCCCGCATATTGCAAAACTCCCTTCCAGCACTCCTGGATCCCTGAGACAGCTAGACTAAACCGGACAGAAGAAGGCGAAACACCTTGGATGGCTTTCTCGTTAATTGGCGACAAGGGGCGCAACATCGAAGGAAATGGGAGAGGCTTTTGCCCAGGAGATACAGTTCATCATCATCATCATCATTTCAGCCAAAAGACGTCCACTGCTGGGCATAGGCCTCTCCCAAGTGTTGCCAGTTACAGTTAGGAAACAGCTAAAAAAACAGTTTTCAAGCTCTTTTTTATACAGTTCAAGTTGACAAAAAAAATTAAAATGTTTCAAATATGCTACTAATTAATTTTATTACAATTTGTAAGTAAACACAAAATTTATGGGTAACTTGGTAAGATGTTAGCGAATAAAAAAAAATACACTTCTGATTTTATTAATATCTACATTTCTTCACAGGATATTTGCAAGCAGAGATCAGATTTTGTAATGTCGTTCAGAGAAGAATATTTTCCGTTTAAAGAAGATACAGAGATGTTTGACTATAGAGGGGAAACAGCCATAGATTTATTCAAATACTTTCCAGTCCTAGAAGTCCCGCCCCTAAAAGGAAACGCCTCACTTCATAATAAAGAATATGTAAACACAGATACTTTATTCAGACCGAGTGCCATTAACGCTGATCATTTTTATTATACTTATAGAACGGTTAACAAAACTAGTTTGTATGTTAGATTCGAATTCTATGAGAAGGCATATATAAAGTTTGAATTGTTTTCGGACTCGGGAGTTGACCCGAACGCTACTGACTCCAGAACCGGCCGATAGTCACAGTATAAATATATACAGTATTGTGACTCGGCCCTGTCCTTGAAAGAATTACCTACAGCCGGGCGGTACGTCCGCAAGCGTCAGGGCTGTCGTGCCTACAGTATTGTAATTTCATATACTTAGTTGAGTTTCTTGTAAGTTTTGTGATTGTAAATATTATATTTTTTCATTAAAAAAAAATGAAGTTAGTTGTGAATGAAATAAGAAGTGTCAATAAAAATACAAGTTGTGTCTTTTGATTAGTAGATTTAATAAAAAATATAAATTCGAGATTTTTTTTGACGCTGTCACTTTTTTCACCCTATCCACTTATTTATTAATTAATCCAGGTATTTTACTCGGTGGAAAAAGCGAAACACTACCTTTTAAAAAATAAACTAATTACGTATCTACTAGTAGGTATTTATATATCGGATATGTCAGGATTTACTCCGTTAGGCTTGTACATCATGTGGGCAGACGATGGGTTTCGTGCTATGAAAACACACTGGGTGCGATACACTGTTTCTAGCAAACTAACGAATTACTTGAGATTAAAACTTAACAAAATAACAAGGGGCACAATGAATCGTATATTGTTCCAAGACATCTCAACTCCGCCGGGATCAGACATTGACTGTCTCTGTCGCCCTCGCGTCGAGCTCAGAGGGCTCTGTAGAAGCACGCTGTGTTGTGACTTCTAAGTAGGTCGCGTGATGTCACCACTGCACACTGGCGCGCTTTCCAATTCATTTTATGTCCGTACTAATGACCGGATCCGACACGGCCATCCTGCTTGCACACGTCCTCGTGTGATGGTTACCCTGCAAACATATAGTCTACGACAGTACACAACACACACACACACACACACACAGTACACATAGAGCCTACACAGGTAGAACCTTGACTGGATCAGAGAAGAATTACAGCATCACTGAAAGAGAAGCTCTCGCTGTACTAGTAGTCTTAGAACACTGGAGATGCTACCTTGATAATGGCAAAAAGTTTATCGTATATACAGACCATTCAGCTCAGAGCTCTCAAGTGGTTCCTTAACCTAAACAACCCTACTGGACGCATAGCTCGTTGGGGTGTTCGTCTCTCAGCGTTCAATTTTGAAATTAAACACCGTCGTGGCGTGGATGACGTCATTCCTGATGCACTGTCTCGCGCATGCCAACTAATCCTAACACTGCAGCTTCTAGTGATCGATGGTATTTAAATATATAACGGCGGTCAAAATTCCCCTACATCATTTCCTAATTGTTTAGTAAAAAATAATCGCTTATTCCGATACATGCAAACCAATCATCCTCTTAATAAAGAGTTTGAGTGGAAGGAGGTGATTCCTGCTGAGTCTAGAACACAAATCATTTTCACTGAACCAACCGCTGGTCATTTTGGTATATTCAAAACCTACATGCGGGTAAGTCTCAGGTAATACTGGCATGGAATGCATGCTGGTGTCGTAAAGTCGGTTACTTCATGTGATAAATTATCTGTATTGCACATAAGCATCAAACTCCTTGTCCCTTAGGTGAAATGGGTAGGCCTAAGCAATGTTCTAGACCGTTCCAAATTATTAGCGTAGATCTAGTAGGACCACAACCGACTACTAGAAAACAAAACACCTACATCCTAGTCGTGACTTGTTGCTTTAGTAAGTACTGTTTATTATTTCCAATAAAGCGCGCGACAGCCGAAATTGTTACTAAGATCCTGGTGGAGCAAGTATTACATACCTTCTACAGTGATACTTGATAATGGTAAACAATTCGTGAGCGCTACCTTAAGACAAATGTTTGAAAATATAAGCTACCTAAATTACATTTCACTCCGAAATATTCACATGTTAATACAGTCGAGCGTTATAACAAAACAATAATGACCGCTGTCTCAACGTTTAAGCCCGTCACAGACGTAGCTATAAAATATATGTAATGAAATGACATTTCATTAATTCGAATTTGCCGCGCCTCGCGTCTTTATAAGTTGTCTGTGGAATTGAATGGCGGATGATGGTCAAAATATTCGGTGTGATTTATTGTTTTAAGAAAACGTGTGGAGAGACAAAATAAAAGGATATAATTGAGGAGGCGATATTAGTGAACTTTAAATGTCGTTTTATAAGAATATTACTTTGTATTTTCAGAGAAACAATTTGTGGTTTATTTTGTTTATTTTATTACAAAGTAATATTCTTATAAAACGACATTTTCGTTAACTAAAAGAAGATGAATCGGCTGCTATTTGAGTTTACGATAATAGCCGCAAAGGATGGCAAATCTAATGTATTAGCCATAACCTCAATATCTACAGAAGAAGGAAAATGTTATGTTTTACCTGATGAATTGAAGCCGGTGAGTCATCATACATATATTGTTGAATTGGACACTTTCTCAAAAATAAAAAATAGCTTAAAGAAAAGGCACCAAAGTAGAAAAATATGGATAAAACTGGATAAAGATCTAAAGAAAACATATATAGATGAGGAAGGGAATATGCAATTTTTAGATCAATATTTAGAAGAAATAAACACGGAACAACCAGGAGACAAAGACGACAGTTTGAAAAATATCCTGGAGAAATTAATAGAATCTACAACAAAGAAAGAAAATCAACATAACCTAAAACATATTTCAGAGAAATTTATTATTGAAAAATTCACAACCAAGAATCCTAATGCAATGCAATGGATAGAGAATTTTGAAAAAGAGTGTGAGCGCTTTAATATAACAAAAGATGAAACAAAAATAGACATACTGAGGTTATTTTTAGAAAAATCTTGCTTGGATTGGTATAGTTCAATGATGATAAAACTAACAGTAAATTCTGAATGGAATGAATGGAAAGACAAATTCCTAGAAACTTTTAAAAACCGAGGATGGGACATAGTCACAACTGCTTTCTCATTCAAATATAAAGACGGATTGTTAATCGATTATGCTATAAAAAAAGAACGGCTTATACTAGATACAAACAAATCGATAGATCCCAAAACAATGATAGATCTCATCGCAACAGGTTTACCTGGATTTATCTTGAATAAGCTAAACAGAGACGAACTCAAGAATACTACTGATTTGTTCAACGAGATAAGAAAATATGAAGGTATGATGCACAAGAAAAACTCAACTATAATAAAAAATGGTACATTTTCTTATATGAAAAAAAATAATGAGAAGAAGCCATGTACGACCTGTGAATCGTTGGACAAAGGAATTAGATACCATCCGGAGGAGTCATGTTGGTTCAAGAAAAATAAAAATGAATCTGAAAAGGTGTTTAAGGCCAAAAACGTAAATAATAACTCCATTATTGAAATAGAGATGAACACTGATAAAAAAAAACGAGTAAGTACACCATTAATCAAAATCAAGCTATTAATAGAAAATAAATTAGAAGTGAGTGGCATTTATGACTCAGGCTCACAGATCTCTTTAATAAATTCAAGACTGATAAAAGTAAAAGAAAAAAAAGACAATGTGAATATAGCATATATGAAAACGGTTAATGGTGTGAAAAAGACAGATGGCTTGACAACAATAAAAATAAAAATCTTTGATATACAGGGTGTTTGGTAGATGGGTGCAAAGCCTGAAGGGGGTGATATCTTAGACCATTTAGAACTTATTAAGCTAAACTTGTCTTAGACAAAGTCTGTTCCTTGTATTTTTTTTTTAAACTCTAAGGTTTTAACAATAATACCCATTTTTTTTCAATGAATTGTTAATAGTGTCCAGTAAAAGCTGTTATGTTATTATTTTCTATTTATTTTTTATTTATGTAATGTGTCATTACTCAAACAAAATAATTCCTAAGCATCTGTATCATCAGAGAAACATTCTACGCCATATTCAAGTTTAAGAAACTTTTAAAAATCAAGATAATGTTTTGTTTACGGCATAATAAAAAAATTAAAAAAATTGCCTCAGTTGTTCAAACCTTTTTAGAAACATGCTTGGTTATTGCCCTTTCTTTTGAGGTATTATTTACACAGATGTCTCATCAACTCTTGGAATTAGGATGTACAAAGCAAATTGAGTATGAAAATGGTTATTTTTGAAAAGATCAATGAAACAACATTTTTGTTAAAATTATTTATTGTTCATGTTCAAAATGTTGACCGCGGTTTCTTATACAAGCGCGTGCCCGTCTTCTTACTTCTGTAGTTGTGATTTTTAATTTCATCTCCTGCTTCATGACTTGAAAAGCCGTTTGGATTCTTTCTATTAATTCTTCTTTAGTTGAGATTTCAACGTGCGTGTAGACGAGCTCCTTGGCCCGTCCCCAAATGAAAAAATCCATAGGAGTTAAATCGGGTGATCGAGGTGGCCAAGGGATGGACCCGTCTCTGCCAATCCAGCTCTCTGGGAAACAATTATTTAAATGTTCTCTCACGTTTAGGGTCCAGTGTGCTGGACAACCATCTTGTTGAAAAATCATTGGTCTTCTCATTGCCAATATTGGTATTTCGGTCTCGTCCAGAAGCTCTGGGAGATAATTTTGGAGGAATTCCAGGTAATTTTCTCCATTTAAATTATCTGGTAGGAAGTGGGGACCAATCAACGTTCGACCGATTATTCCAGCCCACACGTTAACTGAAAATTTCCTTTGGAACGACACTTGCTTCTTCCAGTGTGGATTGTTCTCCTTGTCGGTCCATCGATGAAGATTGTGAAAATTGGTAATTCCTTCTTTTGAAAATTTTGACTCATCGGTCCACAAGATGGATTTTAAAAACCATGCATCTTCAATGTCACTATTTAACAAAAAGCGACAGAACTGAATCCTTCGTGGGGGATCTTCATTTTCCAAACCTTGTACACCCGTGCCGTGGAAGGGATATTTGTTTTCTCGGTGCATCGTATTCCACACCTTCCATACCGAAATGTTGAGGTTTCGAGCTACTACTCTGACGCTCGTAGTAGGATCTGCATCAAAAGCTGCAATAATGTCTTCCTCGATACTTGGGTGATGTCTTCCCGGGTTGAATCCAGATGCCACGTGATGGATTCCAACTTCAGAAAGCCGACGAAATGTGTTGTAAAACACTCTGATATTAGGTAATCTGCGATTCGGATATCTCTCTTGGTACATCCGTCGCGCCAAAGATCCATTACCGTCAGCTCTGCCATACATGAAGACGATATCCGCATATTCTTCATTCGAAAAAGTAGCCATAGTCGATTGATCACACAAATAAAAGTCCAAAATCAGTGAAGGATCTCACAGTTAGGGCTAGGCTCGACACCTTAAACACCTCCAAAATCAACACGTGAAGGAGCGCACAACCTCATGCGGTGAAATGTGTAATACGTCTTGTCACAAGGGTAGTCATTACTTGACTAACTGAGGGACCGAAGATGTGACGAGTCCACCCGACTACTCGGGTAGCTGATATTTCTATTGAATAATAACAATTCACTAGACGCTACCCGAGAGTCGACAAAAGGGCCAGTTTGTTATCGTCGCACGGCGGCTTTTGTGATGCGAGTTCCCAGAATTTAATTGGTGTGTGTGCACCATAATTCTAAGAATGAATCAGTTATCAGTTCTAACAAAAAATAATAGTGCATTAGCAAAAATGTTGCATTATTTTGGTATGTTTAAAAATTTAATATTCGACCTCACTTTGCTTTGTACATCCTAATTCCAAGAGTTGATGAGACAGCTCTGTAAATAATACCTCAAAAGAAAGGGAAATAACCAAGCATGTTTCTAAAAAGGTTTGAACAACTGAGGCAATTTTTTTAATTTTTTTATTATGCCGTAAACAAAACATTATCTTGATTTTTAAAAGTTTCTTAAACTTGAATATGGCTTAGAATGTTTCTCTGATGATACAGATGTTTAGGAATTATTTTGTTTGAGTAATGACACATTACATAAATTAAAAATAAATAGAAAATAATAACATAACAGCTTTTACTGGACACTATTAACAATTCATTGAAAAAAAGTGGGTATTATTGTTAAAAACCTAGAGTTTAAAAAAAAAAATACAAGGAACAGACTTTGTCTAAGACTAGTTTAGCTTAATAAGTTCTAAATAGTCTAAGATATCACCCCCTTCAGGCTTTGCACCCATCTACCAAACACCCTGTAGAAGAAGAGGTGGATGTATATATAGTAGAAAATGAAAATTTTGATGATTTTATAATCGGATTAGATATGATAAAGAAATTCAAATTAACCCAAAATGAGGACTTGCAGATAGAACAAAAGAAAACAATAAATAAAATAAACAGGATGTCTAAAGATAACAGAAATGAAGATAAGAATATAAAACCATATGCAATAAATTTCAATGAACACATAGAAACAGAGGAACTATTGAAAATAGTCAATTTGATACAAATAAAAGATATAGTTGAAGATCAAGAAAAAAATGATACGATAAAAGAAAAGAAACAAGATCTAATATACAAAAATAGAATCTATTGTAAAAAAAAAAAGAAACATGAAAAGATTATCCTCTCAGAAGAATTTGGTAAAAAACTTATAAAAAAGGTGCATGAAGATTTATGCCATATTGGGATCAGACAATTGCAGAAAAAAATTAGTCCAATATATACAGCTAAAAACCTAACAAAGAATATCATAAAGATTTGTAAAACATGTGAAATATGTATAAAAAATAAAGCAAGAAGCCAAGGAAAATTTGGATTGATGTCACAATTGGGACCAGCGACAAAACCATTTGAGATAATGTCAATGGATACTATTGGTGGCTTTGGAGGATCTAGGTCAACAAAAAAATACCTACACCTTTTAGTAGACCACTACACTAGATATGCATATATTGCGACTTCAAAAACACAGAATTCAAGTGACTTTATAAATCTAACAAAGAATGTACTAGAAACAGATGACATTGGAATAATTCTGACAGATCAATATCCAGGTATCAATTCAAGAGAATTTAAACAACATCTGAAAGAGAATAATATTAAATTAATTTTTACAGCTGTGAATACACCATTCTCGAACGGCTTGAACGAAAGATTAAATCAAACAATAGTTAATAAAATAAGATGCAAAATAAATGAGAAAAATAATAAGAGAGCATGGACGACAGTGGCAAGAGAATGCATACAGAAATATAATGAAACAGAACACTCCGTTACAGGATTTGCACCAAAATATTTACTGGATGGTACAAATGTCAGCTTACTACCAAATGAATTAAAATCAATAGAAAGGGAAGACAAGTGGATTGCTGATAAAAGATTGGCATTAGAGAATACAATAAAATCCCACAAGTACAACAAGAGAATATTTGATAGAAATAGAAAAATGCAAGAGTTTAATATAGGAGACAGTGTATATGTAGAAAATGGAAATAGACTGAATAGAAAAAAGTTAGACGAATTAAGAATAGGCCCTTTCAAGATAGTAGAGAAAATATCGAACTCCATTTATAGGATCGACACCGGAACCAGAAAAACAGAATCAACTTTATTCCACATAACAAAATTGCAACCGGTCATAATAGATGCTGAAGAAGATGAAGTAGAAGAAAACGAATATGAAGATAACTAATAGGTATAGCGTATAGATATATTATTTAGAATTTTCCCTCTTAGGGGGGGGAGATGTAATGAAATGACATTTCATTAATTCGAATTTGCCGCGCCTCGCGTCGTGTGCGTTCGCGCAGCGGAATGTTGTTGAATTTAAAGATTTTAATTATGCAGATAATTAGTGTATGACGTCCTATAATTGTGTATGGTAAAAAAAAATTTGTGTATGCAGCCATTGTGGAGAAATTCACCAAAAACTGATTCCGCTGGGCGAACGTTGTCCTGGCGGAACTTTTTTTAATCCATAGACTTTAGAAGAAAAGAGATGTGTCCAAAAATTAGTGTGTATTTGTGTGTAATTGTTTATGTATGAATGAAATCAGTGCATGCATAAACTTCGGAGAAATTCAAGTTTCCGCTACGCGAACGTTTGGCCATTAGCTAGTTTTCATATAAAGCGCTTACATAGAGAGCTGTAGATTTTTACATACGTTGTTTTGAATTTGTTTATATTTGTTTAAAAAACAGATTTAGAAAAAGTCGTAGGGTTTAAAAGATAAAAATATAAACGTAAAATACACTTATTAGGTCTTAGTTCTTAAAGTATGCACTTTGGGGTCTAGATTTTCACGTTTACACAAACCTTGTAAGTGTCTGCAACATGTTGCCAAGTATCAATGATGTTCCGTTAGTAATTAAAAAGTTATAGGACAATTTACCATGAATAGATCACTGTTTACAAAGCAGTCGAATATCACGACGTTCTAAAGGAATTGCATGGTAAAATGTATGCCAATAATTTGTTTAATCATTCAACTATTCACATGCAAAATTTCATGTCATTAAATTCAGTAATTAAAGAAAGACAATTATAAAACTGACGAAGCATCGAAAACCTACATAATCCGACCAAGTTCGGATAGCTATAAAAAAGCGGCCGTGCAATATATTTAGGTAACATCCCAAAATTTACATTATAATACCGGTATTGAATTGGTACAGGTGATAACACAATTGTTGTTTCGATATAATTTATAGGTCATTTATTTTTCTACACCTACTTTTTTAATGTATTTGACTATGACAGAAAGTAGGTACTAATTACGTAGGTACTTTATTTAAGTATGCGCTTGAGACTTGAGATATAATCTAGATATATTATTTAAGACAAATAATATTCATACAGCTAATTTCTATTGAAGATTTCACGGATCAGGATTCTAACTATAGACCCCTTAGGGAAATGAAATAATTACCACATGTAAGTACTACTGTTTAGGTAAATATTTATCATATTGTAGCTTATTACACTATTAAACCAATGGACTAGGCATGCACGAGCGTTCCACTTTGCAACTTTAGTGGATCAAACAATCTAATAACTTAAAATACGTAGATAGTGGTGTTATTATTTAAAATATTTTTCATTCAAGAAATGCAATTGTTTTATTTTTTCCTAACGCTTGTGTACGCAACTGTACCATATTAATAAATACTAATCTTCCAAGTTAAGAACGTTTCTTAGATATATGGCACGGCCGCTTTTTTATAGCTATCCGAACTTGGTCGGATTATGTAGGTTTAACATGCTTCGTCAGTATTATAATTGTCTTTCTTTAATTACTGAATTTAATGACATGAAATTTTGCATGTGAATAGTTGAATGATTAAACAAATTATTGGCATACATTTTACCATGCAATTCCTTTAGAACGTCGTGATATTCGACTGCTTTGTAAACAGTGATCTATTCATGGTAAATTGTCCTATAACTTTTTAATTACTAACGGAACATCATTGATACTTGGCAACATGTTGCAGACACTTACAAGGTTTGTGTAAACGTGAAAATCTAGACCCCAAAGTGCATACTTTAAGAACTAAGACCTAATAAGTGTATTTTACGTTTATATTTTTATCTTTTAAACCCTACGACTTTTTCTAAATCTGTTTTTTAAACAAATATAAACAAATTCAAAACAACGTATGTAAAAATCTACAGCTCTCTATGTAAGCGCTTTATATGAAAACTAGCTAATGGCCAAACGTTCGCGTAGCGGAAACTTGAATTTCTCCGAAGTTTATGCATGCACTGATTTCATTCATACATAAACAATTACACACAAATACACACTAATTTTTGGACACATCTCTTTTCTTCTAAAGTCTATGGATTAAAAAAAGTTCCGCCAGGACAACGTTCGCCTAGCGGAATCAGTTTTTGGTGAATTTCTCCACAATGGCTGCATACACAAATTTTTTTTTACCATACACAATTATAGGACGTCATACACTAATTATCTGCATAATTAAAATCTTTAAATTCAACAACATTCCGCTGCGCGAACGCACACCCTCGCGTCTTTATAAGTTGTCTGTGGAATTGAATGGCGGATGATGGTCAAAATATTCGGTGTGATTTATTGTTTTAAGAAAACGTGTGGAGAGACAAAATAAAAGGATATAATTGAGGAGGCGATATTAGTGAACTTTAAATGTCGTTTTATAAGAATATTACTTTGTATTTTCAGAGAAACAATTTGTGGTTTATTTTGAAAATCCTCAATAATATTCTTATATATATTAATACGAATCATAGCAAGGCATATTACGACATATTTTCTATCTAAATTTTCTACAAAATATTTTTCTATGACGTCACCAAAATATGTCGACAAATATATCTCGGTATATTTTGACAAAGGATGACCGCAGACCGAGTGAGGGCAAAATATATATTGTAGTATAGCTCCCGTGTGTGGTAGCTTGCTATACTACAATATATAATTATCTCGATATATTATAGCTACGTCTGTGACGGGCTTTATGACTACCGACCAACGTGTTTGGGATCAGTTGGTACCTAAAATACAATTCGCCGTGAATAGTTCTGTCTGTGGTTCTCTTAACGAGGTAACGGGTTTTACTCTTCGTTTCTAGTGTACGGGCGTGATCTAATTACTTGTGGATCACACTACGTTGCTTATGGAAAACGACGAAGATCTTGTTTTTCAACCTCGCGATTTCTACGCTGAGAACTTGGGTGTGTTGTCTAATATATTTAATAAGGTTCAAGCACTATTACTGCAGGCTCATGGTAGGTTTCGTCAATATTATAATTTACGCAGAAGACCTGCCGAATTTAATAATAACATATGAATATTGGTGACGTTGTTTGGAGAAGGACTTTTTATCAGAGTGCTATGGGCAAATCTTTTATATAAAAATCTCGTGTTACGGTGTTAGTTAGATCTAGGGTATGTTCAATGAAATAAAAGTAAGAGACCTAAGGACGTGCAAATGACCTTATTGCAAGGATAAACGCCGAGGCTATCGAATTACTAAATCATTTTTCCAGAATAATATGCAAAAAGTGCCTAAACAAAATAAGAAAATACGACATATTACACAACATTTACTATGTTTCTCACATTTTCTACTCTAGTTCAAAATTAACTCCTGAATCTTCCATGTCTGATCATACAGCACAACTACTACAATGTCCTGTCAAAAAACTTGTGTACTTCCATACGAGTACATATGGTAATGGCCTTTTTTGTCAAGTACTGTGGCAGCTGCCACAACTTACTGATTTGGTTCAGAAGACCTAGACATAGTGACATACTATCAGAGATAACGATGATATAAAAAATAGTTATGACAATATTTATTAACCTTTTGGAAACTCAAACGCGGTGAAGACAAATATAAGGTACTGATGACGGAAAAACATTGTTAAACATAAATCTAACCACCTTTTTGCCCAGCCTGGCTATTAAATGAACCAAAGCAACGCAACGCATATTCGCTGCTAGCCCGAAAGGCAACTATTTTCAGCGTGTGAATAAAATTTCACGTTCCCACGTGCACGCTGGGGTCTAGTTGCTTTTACACTGTCCAATCACGAGATGGTGCAATTTTAAAATGGAATCCATTACCGTTGTGCGTTATCTTCTCATAAATACTTGACTACCCTCGCATTTGAATGTAAGTATGCTATTTTTACCCGACTGCACAGAAGGGTAATGTTTTTGCAATTACTTGCAAGAATATTCTGGTCAGTATTGCATACAAAGATTCAAGAAAAGAACATAGTCAATCTTTTATACCCTTGTTTTAAAAAAACCTTATAATAATGGAAGCAAGAGAACAACTTACAAAATCATAAAGTTTTATTCGATTTTTTCCCCCATTTTTTGTCGAATTATGATGGAGTTTTACATATTGTCGTTTGCGCACTTTACAAGCACACTCTGAAAGATTTCATACCTTTTAATTAATTATTGTCGTAAGATCACTGTCATAACGCTTTTTTATGAAGCGTACTTTAATGGAGAATATTGCGTACCCCACATCCTCTCTCAGAAATTCATGAAATGAATCTTTGTGTCGGAAACTCGGTCTTTTTTGCTCGCAATCTAAATTGGAATGTTTTGAATAGCTGAAATCCGGCCACAGGTGCGTTCAAAGGGATTCTTTAATAAACCATTTCCGATAAAATGTAATACGTATGTAAAGGTACCTACCTATATTTTGGATTAATAAAGGTTATTTTAAAATACTGACGGGGGGAATTAACAGGATTGGGTACTTATGTGTAATTGGAATGACTGTGTGAATGATTCAGGGTTTGGTTTGATTCCAAGTGATTTGCGGCCAAATTCTGTTATTCAGCTGAATCTTAGAATGGAAGCCAACCCCAACTTAGTTGGAAAAAGGCTAGGCAGATGATGATGATGAGGCAGTAGTGTTCTAGTGGGTTATTGGATCAAACCCAGGCAGTCCCTTTACTTTGGGTAATTAATAGATGTTGATGTTGTTGTTGATGTTGATGTTGTTGTTGTTGTTGTTGATGTTGTGTTTGTGTTTTTTGGATTTTTTTTTTACTTTGGGTTTTGGGTTTTATTTAGGTAGACATTTTTGCTTGTACACTGAGTGAATTCACAAGGATAACATTATAATATGTAATTAGTTATAGATAATAAGTATAAGCTTGTTAGTGTGTTTGCTTTAAGTTGCTTCACTATTGCATTGGGTTGTGCCTGTAAAAATAGTTGTAAGTAAGGATTAAATAAATAAATAATTTAATCACCACTGCTTTCAAAATAGTGAAGGAAATCTTTGTGAGGAAACCGGTATGCCCTAGAACCATAAAAAATGAAAACATTATGGCCGATTGTGCTTGTTGTGTGCATGTTGATGGACGGAGAGGGAGAGGAAGATCAAGGAAACATGGGTGAAATTATGTGATGAATGATATGAAAGAAATGGGAGTAAATGATTGCGTGACAGTTGACAGGGGAATATGGGCGAAAAAATTAATTGCTCCGACCCCAAGAGACATGGGACAACGACAGGAAGATGATGATGATTGGCTGATAATGCTTATAGTCGTAATATCTAAATAAGTTGGTGATATTAGCTACTAATGCAAATAAATAAATATAACGTAATGGCAACATAAGTGCCTACATAGGTACATAGACATACAAACTGATAAGAATTCTACACTTACGATTCAAAAGCTAAAATTTAAAATTAAAAAAAACCCCATCGCAACAACGAAAAGTGAAAAAACATTTGAAAAGTCAATAAAATGGCTGAGCCGGTTTTGATAAAACATGTCTGATAATATTACACACATCATGCCTTTTCATTTGATACCACACTTGGGTATATTTGAAAATATTCGATTATTCATCACCACTTCCATCCCCCATATCTAGTAAATGGCTGCACCGATTTTGATAAAACGTATCTAAGAACCATCGCCAAGAAACTAGCTTACAAATAAAATAACTGCATCCAAATCGGTTAAGAGTTTAAGAGCTACGGTGCCAGAGACAGACACACACACACACATTGCGGTCAAACTTACAACACCCCTCTTTTTGCGTCGTGGGTTAATAAAAGAACGCATGGAGGTGCAAAAAACAATAGCAACCACTACTTAAACACGACCTCAACGAATAATTCGGTAACCTTTTAAGTGTAGAGTTCACTGGGTTATTTTTTGAGGTCTATATGTGTGAATATAAGCAAAACAGTCTATAAAAATGGGTTGTATAAAATATTTTCACACAAATGGAATATTTTATATCAAACCGAACTCATTAAAATTGGAATACAAACGCTCGGTTCTGAGCTACACTGTGTTTCTATCTTTATGCAAAACTATATTTACAAGAAAGTCACTTTACATAAGTATTAAAAGCCATAATTCCTCGGGAATGTTTCTCTCATCACTACATAGTATAAAACAAAGTCGCTTCCCTCTGTCTGTCCCTATGTATGCTTAGATCTTTAAAACTACGCAACGGATTTTGATGCGGTTTTTTTTAATAGATAGAGTGATTCAAGAGGAAGGTTTATATGTATATATTGCACCCGTGCGAAGCCGGGGCGGGTCGCTAGTTAAAAATAAAAGATAGTTCTGAAATATTGTATGTTTTACTTATCCCCCAGATTTAGAAGTCCGGCCTTGTCATAATGTTCGGACTTTCGTGAAGCGGTAATTTACAAAAAATTATATAGCTGGAGAAAGATTGGCTAGAAAGAAGGTGACTGCTGAGATTACGAGTAGTTAATAGAGAAGTATGGACGAAGACATGCTGGGCCGGCCCCACGTAAATTGGGATAAGGGCAAGAGAATGATAATGATGATGAGATAGAGATAGAGACAGGGTGTAAACAGACCCTTCACATATCCGTCAACCAAGCATTCTGTACCTCAAACTAAGTAACTTTACGCAAAAATTATTCCTGGGAATCGACTTTTTTTTTGGGGTTATAAATCACGTTTTACGATAGGAATCGATGGACAGCACTCAAAGCATTGTGCTGATGGATGGATTGAATAGTACGGGGGTGGTGAAGGTGTGTAAAGTAAAAAATCTTACATTAAAACATGTATTTAAAAAAAAACTTGGGAAACAGTTGGAACTTTGACCCCCAATATTTCCGTAACTAGAAGGTTCCCAGGTATGGTCTAGAACAAAAAAATGATCGCAAAGACGGGGAGAACAAGTGCCTTTCTTTTATGTTAAGGGTCTATTTACACCCTTTATAATATCCAGACTTTTATAGAAATGTCAAGATTTTTCAAATTACAAAACGGTAACCCTAGTTTTACAACGAGTCTTCTAAGAAGGTCCCCGAGGTCAAATGGCCCTTCCGGAGTGTTAAACGACGCCGCAAAAGATGTTTATTCGCTTACATTCGCACCCTTTTCACCTCCTACAGGTCATTAGGCGTTGTCGCAAAAACACATTAACCGGGAAATTTAAGTGTTTTTCAACCCCACTAATTACTTATTTGGCCCTAACGGCCTTCCCTGATTAGGTTGTATAAATCGTTTTCAAGTGAAGGGTTATTTTTTAGGCGAGCATTTATTTCTCGATTTCTTTTTAACCCCCGACTTTAAATGAGGTAATTTTAGTAAGCCGTTGTGTGCCTGTCTATCACACAGAAACAGATAAAAAAAAAAAAAAATTTTTTTTCTTTCTTTATTTATAACGCAAGTGCACCTACTTCGCGTGCCCGACTTAAGCATTTTATGCTTAACGTGGCGACCGTCGCAGCAAGCTAATTTTAAAGAAATTAGCTAAACAACAATGTTACAAATCAAGAACTTAATTCTAGACGTTTAAGGACAAAAAATGGAGTCTATTTGTGAGTCTGTTTGTATAGTAACAAAATAGTGCTTATGACGTAAAGATCGTGATATTTGCGATATCTAGGTATATCTATATCTGTGGTCCATTTGAATTTTATGGATTAGGAAGAGAAAAATGATTATGGTTGACAGACGAAGAAAAGTTTTTGATCAGAAATATGCATGCGAGTATAACCAGATGAATGAATGTGGACGAAGCATTAGATAGGTAGGTATCTAAGGATCTAAGCAGGTGGCGTTTTGTAGTTTCTCTCTAGACTCTATGCCCCCATGAGACAAAGGCGAGAGATTATGGAGGTGTATTCCAAAATATTCAGCCTCATGCTCAGCAGTCGCGCTTGCGAATCCTGAGCACGGTCTAGGGTTCGATTCCCGTGTCGGGTCCATCAGGAATTTCTCAGTAGCAGCCACGGAGTCTACATTTGGGTCCGGTTGATGGCCATAGGCTCGCCTCCTATTACATGGGACTGATACATATCTGGCGAAATGTGGGTGTACTGTATTAGGTACACCTCTGCCTAACTCTTCGGGATTTACAGATGATGTTATGTAAAAACATAACATCATATATCATCAACATCATAAAGGATGTAAATAGACCCTTAACACATCCGAAAGGTACTTGTTCTCCCCGTCTTTGCGATCATTTTTTTGTTTTTGTGTTGGGGGTCAAAGTTCTAACTTTTTCACAAGTTTTTTTTAAATACGTGTTTTTGATGGAAGTTTTTAACTTTACACACCTCCACGACCCCCGTACTATTCAATCTATCCATCAGCACAATGCTTTGAGTGCTTTCCATCGAGTCCTACCGCAAAACGTGATTTTTCACCCCAAAAAAAAAGTCAATTACCAGCAATAATTTTTGCGTGAAGTTACTTAGTTTGATGTACAGAATGCTTGGTTGACGGATATGTGAAGGGTCTGTTTACACCCTGTATATCATGGGTGTTATATTCGACTCAGAAAAGCTCCTTAAGACTTGGTCGTATATTAGCGGGCCTCCGGGGCCACCCCCATATTTCTAGTTGTAGTTCCAATCTCCAATAACAATAATCTCATCATGTGTCGTATTGGGATTTGAGATGTGGGTAAGATTCGTAATTAGGAACCTCCCTAAGTAGCTCTTCCTTCCCTTAGGGGATTGCGATCCGGATTACCTATTGCATCCCGGTTTTAGCATAACAATAGATAAGTATTATGTAAATTAGACTAATCGCAAATATGCGAGTACTGTACCTAGTCAGAAGGTACCTAAGTTTTAGAGGTAAATCATAAATCATATTTATTTCTGTAAATTGGTTTACAAAACTCTTTTACAAGTCACCATGTTTTTTTTTAAAAACTAGATGGGGCCGGTGTTTCGTACCTGACTACTCTGAGAAGAAACATCCGAAACAAACTCAGAGGTCACCGTCTCTTTTAAAGTCCAGACATTGCTCAAGTCATAAAATATGAGGACCATGTAGATTAATGCCTGAGATGGTCTTTTGAAGAAATAACCACACAGATTTGAGTGGATCTGTCCAGACAGTGCAAGCATTTGCCAGTGATCGTGTAGCTCGACTCATAATCCAAGGAGCTCAACGACACGACGAACAATACAAAGAAAGGACATTTGAGTAGGCCGCATAAAGTACTCAAACTGCCAGACAATCGTGAAACTAATTAAACTAAAAATAAAATAATAATAATAGTATCACCCACATCATCATCTGCCTAGACTTTCTTTGGGGTCAGCTCCCAGTCTAACCGGATGCAGCTATAGGCAGTCGCTCCATGTAAAATACTGGTAATTTTACATGGAGCGACTGCCTATCTGACCTCCACATTCCACAACCCAATTAGTACTGGGTAATACGAAACCTTTGGTAAGACTTGTTGTCAGACTTTCGGGCTACTGACTATATGTAACGACTGTCAAAGTTCTACAAATGACAGCCGGGACCAACGGCTTAACGTGCTTTCTGAGGCACAGAGGAAACTCGGTATGCAGGTATTGGGTGGTCACCCATCCACAACCAATATAATAGAATACTTAGTCTTTTCTATTCTATTCTACTGATCAAAGATCTTATTCTTGCTCTAGCTCTTTATTTTTGCTCTAAGTTTAATTGAACCAGGCACAGCACTCATTTACTGGAGAGCCATACAAAATGTAGGCACCGGTAACTATTCGGTTGTTTTTGTACTTCGCTACACTCGCGGCATACATTTTTCACTGTCTGAGCTGCCTGTTACACCCAGAAGTAACAGATAGACAACAAGAATTTGTGTGGTATACGACGAATAAAATGTAGCCTGTTACCCAGGCCACAATTACGAATCGATTGACACCTTATTCATCAAAATCGGATGAATCGTTAATATACGTAAAAGAGGAATATATACGTAAATACAAACATACCTACATACAACATTAGTTTTAGTAAATGCGAAACCTGAAACACGTGTCTAGTGTTTTTATGTAAAGATTCTATGTACAAAATTTCAAAACTGTATCATGAAAAATCACAAAGTTATAAGCTTGTTCTGTTACCTGGTTGTCCGCTCAAAAACGTGGTCACCACGCATTGCGCCCGCGTACGCGCCTCCAGTGTCGCCTTGAGCTCATTGATAATAATAATTTGGCAGTAGGTACCTAAATGATTGCGATAGGTACTTAATGTCGCTCGGTATCCAACTTGTAACTTTTTTTTAATATTTTTGGGACAAAATATAACATGGGTTAACAATTATTGGAATCGATTCAGTTACTTATTCTGAACAAACTATATTCAGGTTTCGCATATACTAAAAATAATGTTGTATACAGACTGCTAAAATCAAAACCCTTTTGGCTTCGCCGTAGTCGAGTAAAAAACCATGTGAGCATTACCGAAACGTTCAAATGCATAAAGCTTTAGTAAGTAGCTAATTAAAAACAAAAATGTCGTGAGGAAAGTTTTGAGTATGAATGTGGATGGGTATATAAGTAGAGGAAGACCAAAGAAACGATGGATGGATTGTGTAAAGATTGATATGGCAAGAAAGGAGATGACGAGTAATAGAGAAGTATGGAAGAAGGAGACATGCTGCGGCGACCCCAAATTAATTGGGTTAAGGGCAGGCCCCTTAACCAGGTAAAAAGGTACTTCTTCTTTCTCCTGACAAAGAAGAAGTACCTTTTTGACTGATTAATGTAGGTATGAACGGATAAATTTCTGTAGGAAGTCTTGAGGAATCATCATTAAACTTACATATAAGTGGGAGCGTCATGGGCTGTTTGCTATTTATCAATATTTTGTCAATTTTCCAAAGGTATGGAAATTGGTTGTAGGTACAAAAGTTACTCGGCGGTGACATGACATGAGGATGAGGTTTTAGAAAACGTTTGGCTGTTCTATCAGTAATAACTATTGTGTGACAGTTTCTGTCTAAAACTCGGCGTGCCATACACCAGGGTATTGTACCATTACACTTTGGTGTCACTGCGTCCACCGCTTTCAATCGTCAATGGAAATGGATGCAACGATTCGACGTCGCCCCGCTACGTTTCGCTCTTTATTTATTTAAACTACAAAAGCTCCCATGCAATCGTTTGTGCCTAACGACAGCACTATTGACTAGTACTTGCGCTAAAAGCTCGCTCCTTTCAGCTTTATGCTATACGAAGCTCTGATGGAACACAAGTTTTACCAAGCAATGTTTGTTCAATGGATTCGTTGATTTGGACTTAAGCGTTTGTCGTAATTATCATCATCATATTCTTCATTATCATTACATTGATACAGACAAGTAGATTGTACAATGTACAAGGCTCACCCATTTTATTGTTACATCTTATTTTATGTACCTGCAATCTACGCAAATATTTTTTTCTTGCCTTTACTTTACTTTATTGGGCACTAGCGACCCGCCCCGGTTTCGCACGGGTGCAGTATATACATAAAAACCTTTTTCTTGAATCACTCTATTTATTAAAAAAAACCGCATCAAAATCCGTTGCGTAGTTTTTAAGATCTAAGCATACATAGGGATAGACAGCGGGAAGCGACTTTGTTTTATACTATGTAGTAATGCATTCATTTTCATCTGAATTCTGTATATTTATTATTACTGACGTTTTTCGAGTTCTTGTCCCACAGCGTCAGTATATTTTCCTTCAGAGCTTCATTCATTTCTAATGTTCTTTTTAAAGTGTTTATTGCTCTATACTGGTTGAAGACATTAAGCATTCATATAACTGGACAAACGTACATGATCTTGACGATGAATCTGAAATAAAATAAAATCTGAGGAAAACGAAACGACCGAATTACTGTCCAGCAACAAACGTGCCTCCGTAAAAATACGGATCCATCCTTCAACACCCAACCAAACAGCCCGAAACCATATAGACCTGCAAAACAAAAGGAAACAGGTCAAAAAGGTCTAGTTTGAAGCTCCTAAAAGCGGAACAATTGGAGGTAGTTGCGAAACAGTAGTCAAACAACTAAAAGTAGCGAAGGGTAACAAGCAAACAGCGCAGAGCTGCCTTTAGACAGTTGCACTTCTAACTACATAACTCCATCTTTGTAAACTGAGGAGAAGTGAATTAGCCTTAGGTGCAGAACTCACGTCTTGGATGGAATTGGGATATTTTCACAAAGGAACTAGGTACGTACGTATGACATCCGCGGAGTAATTATTTCGAGGCTCCGGGATACGCGATTGAGGATACGATATCTTAATTATGTGGGGTTTGCGTTTCAAAATTATTATGGTAGGCGGGATGTATTCGTGCGTATATGAATAATGGCGTTTGAAATTAATTCAAGCGCAAATCGGTAGCGCGAATTACATTAATGAAGGACAAGTTTATTACGAGGATGTAAGGATGGTAGCAGGTGGCGTCATGTAATTTCTGCCTCTCTTATGGAAAAAGGCGTGTTTATTTATGTAAGTTTAATCGTAGGCTTATTTTAACAGCGCTGTGTCTACCATGCTAGTATCCATATATGAAAGACATGAAGACATTAGACCCCAGACACTGGCTTCGTTTTCCAACTATAAGTGCCCCCTACCCGTTACACAGAAACCGACCAAACTGGGGGAGAAAACAATCCAGACACGTTTTCGAATTGAAAGGTTGTTACTTTAGAGTTCTTGTTCACGGTATCGAATGATGCGACTTGCGACGCGATTCGCATCAAGCGACACGCGCAAGCGTTTTCTTCGCGTGCACAAAGTCGTGTTGCGTGTCAGTGCCTTGGTGGCAATTCTCCAAACATGTTTTTTTTTCTATTTGTTTTTTCAGCCGATCGCGGGCGTGCAGACCAGCTTGAGCGTGAAGCTCGCGGTCAAGAGCCCCTGACAATTTTTTTTTAACTGGACTTTTTCCTCGGCAACTAAAACCATCGCTTTCAGAGGATTAACGTCTGCACTCGTAATGGATCTTTGGCGAGAGCTTTAGATACGACGATAATATGACACGTTTAGACGTTTTACGATTTATGTTTCCTTTTTTAACACGCTTTTATTAGCTTCACCGAAAGCGGGTCAGCTTCTAATATTTTTCACATAATTGTGAGTAATTATGTGAAAAATATTAGAAGCTAAATTTGACCCGCTAGCTTCTAATATTTTTCACATAATTGTAAGTAATTATGTGTAAAATATTAGAAGCTAAATTTGACTCGCTTTCCGGTTTCCGGTTGAACTGATTTTTTGCATACATGTTTAGTTTGTAGTGTGTCAGTGCAGGGATAGCAAGTGCAAGTGACGTCACTCTAAATCCAATATATATTTAACACCGATACGAATCACAATTGCCAACAATGGCAGATTTCAAATCTATCCGCTGTTTCCCAGGCCCCAAAAACAACTTGTGCTTAATCCTAATACCGTAGTATTTAACTTGTTAGTGCTATGTTGTTAAGTGCGTGGGAGTTTCCTTATTTTAAACTTCGTTGTTGTTCCTTTAGCTCATGAACGTTACGGTAAACGTGCTCATTGTACACCGAGATTATATGATGGTACCTAGTGACTTTTTGTATTTTTTGAATGCAACTTTGGTTATTTAAGATAATTCTTTGGTCATCATCTACCTAGCCTTTTCCCAACAATGTTGGGGTCGAACACTGTTTTAAGCTTTCACGGTTTACAACTAAACTAATACTATCACTTACTGGGATATCTTCCGTGATTGTTCACTATTTTAAGCTCCCGATATAAAATAAAAACAAAACAACACAAACAAACAAATAAACACAAAAATACAAACAAAAAAGAAACAAATAATGAACAATCACGGAAGATATCCCGTAAGTGACAGTATTAGTTTAATGTTGGGCTCGGTTTCCAGTCTAACCGGATGCAGCAGAGTAGCTGCCTACCGGTATTTTACATGGAGCGACTTTATCTGACCTCTACAACCCAGTTTGTACTGGGTAATACCCCTTTAGTATTAGAACCTATTTCTTGCGCGTTCTGGAAATAAATGCATGAATGGAAGGTTGAAACGGTCGCCTTTACGTCATGGACTTTAATGTTCTTAAGTATGTAGGTAGGTACATCAACGGTATCCCACCCACACATTTCTTGAACATCTTCTGCTGCTCCTTGCAAAGGGCAACTTTAATCTTATAAATGAAATTCTCGTGTCACAATGTTAGTTACCATACTCCTCGAAAACAGCTTGACCGATTTTTATTAAATTTTATATGCATATTCAGTAGGTCTGAGAATCGGCTACTATCTATTTTTCATACCGCTTGGGTAGGTAGGTAGGTAGGGTAGGTAGGTTGGGTAGGTTAAAAATGGTTTATTGCAACGGACGCCGGGTGCAGCTAGTAGATATGGTTATAAAATAAATGAGCTGCATTTAGGAACTAAGCTGGAATAGAAAACTAGATAACCTTTGCTAGACTACAATAAATATTAAATTTTAAGTTAAAAAACCCCCATCGCAACAAAGAAAGGCGAACAAACATTTGAAAAGTCAATAAAATGGCTGAGCCGGTTTTGATCAAACATGTCTAATTTTAAAATACATTTGAAAATATTCGATTTTTCATACCCACTTTCATCCCCCATAACTAGTAAATGGCAACACCGATTTTGATAAAACTTATCTAAGAACCATCGCCAAGAAACTAGCTTTCAAATAAAAAAACTGCATCCAAATCGGTTCACGCGTTTAAGAGCTACGGTGCCAGAGACAGACACACACACATTGCGGTCAAACTTATAACATCCCTCTTTTTGCGTCGGGGGTTAAAAATAGGCAGTCTCTTCATGTACAGTAGGTACCTACTGATATTCAGCTGCATCCAAGCCGACCATAGTTGGGAAAAGGCTAAGCAGATGATGACGATGACATGCAAGTAACAAAATTAATACAAAATCATGAACGTTCTATCTGAGGGTTTAACCAGTGAAAATGGGTTTCAAAGCGGTCCATACTTGTGCAACGACTTTCAATCAATCAATGAGATGATAAAAGATTATGGTCGCAATACTTTCAATAAACTAGGTGGTAGGTGCATTCTTTGCCGTATTGAACGGGCCGAAGGAAGGGATTTTTTGCAGTCTCTTCAGCCCAGATAACTCACCCCATTATTTTGAAAAATCGCAATAATTCTAAATTTTAACTTGTAGTTCAGGTTTTTTCAAAAATCTAGGATGAGAACATCATCCATCATCACCAACATCATTATCATCACCATCATTCATCATCTGGGATGATCTGTGTTGATGATGTGATCTGGGATCTATGATGAGGGCTGAAGAGACAGCAAATGAAACCTCCTTACGGCCCGTTAAATTTGGCAAACGATGCACCTTGTAGTTTCGTTTTTGTATCTTCGATATCGTGCAATACTAATATTATAAAATGTAAAACTCGTTTGTAAGTTTGTGTAGGAGGGTAATCTCCGGAACGCATTATCCAATTAAAGAAATTCTTTCACTGGTAGAAAGCTACATTAATCATGGGTGCTAAAGGCTATAAACTATATTTATATCATGCGCATTAACCGAGCTATCACAATTTTTTTCGGACGAAGTCGCGGGCCTTGTGCTAGTCGCTGATAGAATTTCATTTTGTCTAGCCTTCCGGACGGATATAATATCTAAAACCAACGTTTTAGTAACACCACAACACAATGAGCAATCACGTCTATTTCAAAAGTGAACACACCCTTTCCAGTTACCCGGCGGCAGTAAATTACAAAGCCGAAACTCTGTCCCTTAGGCAAGCTATCCCAAAGTGTGGATCTCGTCTATCAAGTTATGCTCAAACTTGCTAACTAACGGTCTCGATTCGATCGCGCTACCATTCAACTTGCCGCCTAGTTATTCTGTCTGTAGAATATCTTGCAGTAGTTCTGGTGTACAATTCAATGTATTTGCATTTAAGTGTTGTTTATGCTTAACTTTTGGGTGCTTTTTTGCTATAGGACTTTTATACAACGTGTAACAGAATAAACGCAAGAACTCTCGTGTGGTGTCTCAAACCATGAAACTGAACAACTTTTGTTCTATAACTTTTGGAAATTCATAACTTTTTTTTAGTTTTACCATACATGTGGCTCAGCTGATTGCGTCAGTTCCTATAGAAAGTATTTTTTTTTGCGAATTTCAAGAACTCGTAGAACAAAAGATGTTTAGTTTCATGGTGCGAGAGACCACACGGGAGGTCTTGCGTTTATTATATTACACCTTGTATAGAATTACATTTGTTTCTAGAAGTTTCGGACTGCTAATTAATAAAAGACTGTCGCCCTGTTTAGGTACCTTTGACTTGATTTCAATCCAGGGGAAATACAATACAGACATAAAGTCACGCCATTTTCCCAATGATGTAGGCAGAAACCACAGAACGCCACCTGCTACTATCCATACATACTTCTTTTGCCTCGTCCACGTTCATACATCTGGTCATACACGCACGCCGGTTGCGAGTACTGCGCACCTGACCTTTCTGAAATACTCTGCAGAGAATATTTTCAAAAAAAACGTCGAACGAGGTTGAGGGTCAAAACTGATAATAACATAACATCACGCCTGTAATCCCAGAAGGGTTAGGCAGACGAGTACTTAATAGTAAACCCAGATTTTGGCAGTTATGTTTACGTCCCATGTAATAGGGGGCGAGCCCATTGCCATCAGTCGGGCACAAACCCAGACTCCGAGGCTACTAACCTAACCCAACAACATTTTGACCGACTTGGAATCGAACCCAACGAGGCAGTCGAAAACTGATAAAAAGTATCCTTATTTCTGTGGGATAATATAAACGTAGCAAGTCTGTTTCCTCCGTACGTTCTTTAGCGACCTTCTTTTCTTCCTCTTTCTTAAAACACTGCAGACTATCAATCAAGTAGCACTAGTATGAACAAATGTCACCTTCCTTTAACATGATTTCAAAATCGATAAAAGAAAACCCAACCTTTTGCGAATCGAGCGATATTCTGAGCTCCCGATATAGCGCAGCTCACCCGGTATAGTGTAGCTCGCGTAGCAAAACACTAAGAAAATTCAAATTATTTATGTACAATATAATAAGATAAGATCTAATTCGAATGTCAGGTCATCTTTTTTTGAAAGAGGGTAGACAGATTTTTCTGTACCTAACAATTTATTTATCATCCACCCACATTCTCCAGTCATTCCGCGATCATGGCTTTTGCAACAGCGCAAAATATCGGGAGCTCAGAATAATTGATAATCACGGAAAATATCTCGGAAGTGACAGACGACAGTGTAAGTTAGGACATCAAGACCCCAAAAAAATACTAAACGAAAAGATTATACAAAATAGAAGATCTTGTTGGCCTTCTGCCAATTCCCTAGTGGATGCAAGGAGTAGGTAAACATGTTAGTATCCAATACAACACAAACTGGCCCACACTTAGATTGGCCAAGTTACCGGTAAAACAATTTTAGCGCTATCGGTCGTGCTGAAACTTCGATGCAGTTCCGATACAAATATTAATTTATATTGCTCTTTACCTCGTAGTTTTGAAGTCAATAGAATAGGGGAGATTGTTAGTCCTTGATGTTGTGGCAGCAAATAGAACTAGTAACAATATAACGCCTCGCCTTTCCCGAAGGGTTGGGCAGAGAGACGTAACACACCATGTCATTATGGTGTACGTTACCCTAGCAGGAAAGTGTCACCTAGAGTGATATGAGTGGAACGTATAATTAGTGTATAATCTGCTGTGAATGTGCACCACATAAAAAATTGGTGCGCTTAGTCGCTTTGGAAAAAAACGGAAAAAACGATTCCTGCTAGGGTAACGTTCTTCCAGCAGGAAAATTCTAAACGGATGATCGGAGAGAGAAATATTTTGCATGGCCAGAGAGCTTGTGTAAAAAAGTGCACCGAAAATGGAGGTTGTGCGTCTTCAGGTTTTCGAGATATTGCATTTCCTCCTACGGTAACGTTTTGCAGAATCGTGTACCTCTAAAACCATTGCATGTGCGCCTGTAGAACAAACATACACGAGTAGCTGTTAATTTGTGTATATTTGTGACAGAATTAGATTTAAGAAAATATTTATAATTTTCAAGTAATCGCGGTTTTTTGAAATCCCGAAAAAATATCGCAGCGCCTAAGTGAGAAAACGTATAAGGTCGCTGAAAACTTTATTCGGACCTTGTTGACGCTTATAATAACCATAAAAAGTTTCAAAAGTGTACATGCATGCGTTATTGAATAATATTGCAAAAAGACAAAACGACGGTGTCATAACTTTGACGGCAAAATACAAGAAACCGGCTCAACCCAAGATGTGTAGATGTAAACCAAAAATTTGTGTCCGATATACCTACTTACTTTTTTAAAGGTCTTGAAATCTTGGCCCATACAAGACCTTACAGTTCGCGGCCGTTAATATATTATGGTTGTCTCTGTGTGACAGTTACTTCCTTTGCCATAATTAACGGCCACGAACTGCGGAGTTATTGCGTAACACACTCCAATTCTCAATGCCACAAATTTTGTCAATTCAACAAAATTCATTGCGTTATTGCGGTAGAGCAGATAATTTTTTCAAACATGAAGCAACATATTACGAATTTCTTCAAAATGCTTAAGAAAAGGAAAAGCACCTTTCAAGTTCCAGTATATCTGACCCATCCAGACGGACCTAAAATAAAATAGAAACTCGCTGCTCTCGTGGTTGACAGTAAATAGTGTTCTTTCTAGTAGTATATTAATTAATTTATTCGCCGATTTTTGACTCCCAAGGCAACAAACTAGAACTCTTAAGACCTTTTTTTAACTTACTTCATTGTGGGAAACAGATGGAGTTATAGCCATATCCCAAATAACTCTGTCTCTTTCCGTTTCCTTTCTCTCTCTCACGAAAACATAAAGGTTCATTCTGAATGTTGGGAAACGTCGCAAATAGCTGTCAAATATATCGCTGTGATGATGAATTACTTTAAATATTACTAATGAAAATGGTTTATCGCTCTGTCATCATCATTCTCCTGCCCTTATCCCAATTCATTTGGGGTCGGCGCAGCATGTCTTCTTCCAATACTTCTCTTTTACTCGGCATCTCATCAGACACTTCATTTCATGCCATATATGATCCTTCACACAGTTCATGCATCGTTTCTTTGGTCTTCCTCTTCTCTTATACCCATCCACATTCATACTCAAAACTTTCCTTACGACGTTTTCCTCATTCCTCCGCATCACATGCCCATACCGATTAACACACAACTTTTCAGTCACTGGCGCTACTTTCAGACTTCCTCTTATCTAATTTTATCACTTCCGTTGCACCACACACCTTAGCCTTGTTCCCGTGACCTGCCGCCATTTCATTCATGCAGTATTAATTTTGTGCTTAACACTATGGTCTATTTCGCCGTCGCTTTGCACGAGTGAAAAAATGGAATATCTCTCTGTGCTCCACTAAAATATTGATTATAATTGCAATACTGAATATAGTTACACTGAATGTTTAGGCTTAGGTGCAAAAAAGCACTTGACAAATGCTTTTTCTACATCTTAAACTATTACAACACCATATCCAGTATTATTACTGCAATACTTAGGCAATATTTTAGTGCAACACAGATCAATATTTCATTATGTAGTATTGGGAATATTTGACCGTCATTTGCGACGTTGCCAACTTTTAGAACGTACCCTCATACAAGTAAGTATAAAATACTACTGCTTTGAGTGAGAGAGTGGTAACCCTGCAGATTATAACCAAATAATAGTAACGAAATGAATAACGTAAGCAGATGAAGGTTATCACCGTAATTTTTTGGAATAAACCCCGAAATCGATGAATTTGAATTTCCTATTCTAACAAGTTTTACCACGACAGGGTAGTGTAGGTATACTAATAAGCTGCATTCCAACTGCAGTATAAATGTGGGCCATATGCAGTTGATGTAAAGAAGCATTTTTGAACTTTTTCATGCACACAGGCTATGAGTTACTTTCTATGTACGTATCTCGGTGAAAACGCTTCCTTAGATAAAATTGCCACCTGACACATTTCTGAGTTAATACAGAAGCCGGTTGTGAATGTTGAGATGGATGTGTGGAGTGAAAAGAGTGGGTGAAGTAAGGAATGAGTATATTAGAGGAAGTTTGGTATGGACATGTGATGAGGAGGGATGAAACGCATGCGACTAAAAGAGTGATGGATGGATATGAATGTTGATGGAAGGAGGAGAGGAAGCCCAGAGAAATGATTAAATGTTGCCATGACGTCTGACAGGGGAGAATGAAAGAAAAAAATGTTTTGCGCCGACTCCAAGTAGAATGTAACAAGGGCAGAGACATGATGATAGAAGCCTGTTGTGTCGCTGCGGACTGTCATTACGTGCCGGCGACCCTGCTGTCGGTTTGCGGTAGCGGGTCGCCTTCGGAAGAACACCTGAACGCTCAAGTTTCGCGTTAGCCCTGTCGTTTTCTACCAAAGCGGAGATAAGCGAAGGGGAGAAGAGATGTGCAGGATTCCACCAATAGCAGGACAGTCGAGACACGCGATGTGATGACAACCAATGAGAGCGGTCGATATCCGCAAGTCTCCTCTCCGCTCGTCTCCAGTTTGGTGGAAACCGGTCTTATAGAAATCCAAACTTAACACCTTGCAGGTAATACCGCCAAAAGAGAAAACTGAGCATCGCAGTTACTTGCTAGGTGTGCGACGGTCCTTAAATGCCATCTTATCGGACAAACGGTCGAACTAAAGCGCAGGCCACACCGCCAGCTGGCGGTGTGGCCTGCGCTTTAATGCGATGGTGTTAAAAAAATATGAAAACAAACAAATATGGTATTTACCCCGGTCTCTGAAGGTCAATGATTGCTTGTCATTAAACAATGAACCATGAATCAACGCTTATTATTATGTTATCAAACACCATATTAGTTGTCGTGATTGCTTATGAATGATGCGTCTGAATGAAGCCAAAAAGTGCCAATGTCAGCGTGTGTCGCTCAGGTGGAACTGTGTACGCAGGGTGACTATCGTGGAGGGTGACAATCGTGGACGGTGACAATCGTGGAGGGTGACAATCATGGAGGGTGACAATCGTTAAGGGTGATGATCAAGGAGGGTAGCGGGGCCCGCCTTAAACCGGTTGCAGACCAAGAGCTAAACTGAGTTAGTCTAGCTTATTTCACACAAGTGAGGGAAATTGTTCGCATATACACATATCCGAGTTAAGCTAATATAGCTTAGCTCTGGGTTTGCAACCGGTTTTATCACTGGTGTAAGGAAAATCGTGACACAATCTACAGAGATATATATACTTAATGGAAAACTTGGTAAAAGTTTATGTTTCGATGTTTCTTATACCGGGCATTGTTGCCATGAGATAAATCTGCAAGTGCACCAGCCGGAGGTAACGTGGAAGGCAACTGTGGAACTAATGGTGGTGGCGTAGCTAGTTCCAAACATCGTCATATTTCAAAATAGCTTGACTTCATTGGTGAGATTGGGACCTAGTTATGGACACGCCATCTACAATGAGATGTGACCGACCGACTATGGTTTTAGTCACTAGAACTCTTACATCCGCCCACCTTTGCAGAGGACATAGAGGATTGGTAGTGCGAGTTTAAAGAAGGTTCTAGAATTGGAACTTAGTTTTATGCATTCAAACACACGCTCGGCGCCCTATGGAGCAGGTTCTTTAAAGGAAAAGATCCGAAATAAAATTATCCGGAAAAAACAATTACCGATATAGTTTGCAGAGAAAGTCGATTGAAGAGGTTGTGGGCCAGCCACATTTATTGAAGTATAACCGACGGAGCAAACTAGTGAAGTGAAGAACGCATATCAGCAAGTCATCATCTGCCTGCTTTTTCCCAACTATGTTGGGGTCTGCTTCCAGTCTAACCGGATGCAGCTGAATACCAGTATTTTACATGGAGCGACTGCCTGTCTGACCTCCACAACCCAATTAAGACTGTTTAATATCCTTACCGACTGTCAGAGTATCGGGTCACTGACTGCCTGTAACGAATGTCAAAGATCTACAAACAACAACCGGGACCAACGGTTTATGTTGGAAGAAACTGGGTATGTGATGGGTGGTCACCCATCCACGGACCAACCTAGGCAAGCGCGGTTTAACTCGAAGATCAAACCGAGCGGCTGTTATTATTTAGCCACGAGCTCCACCGCATATCAGCAAGTGAAGACCGCATATCGGCAAGCAAAGGGTCATGCCCCAGCTAGATGGACCAACGAACCTTTATTTCTCTATATTTAAGGGGCTTGTTCAATTTGAAGATGATCGACGACCTTAAAAAGGTGGACAGACTGAAAGCGGCACGCGGAGGTCAACGTGTTGTGGCACAGCTTGGGAAATTATACAGGGTTAGTTTCCAAAGGCCAGCCAAATTCTCAGATCTGATGCAGTACCTACATCATTCTGAGCCCCCCCACGTAGAAATTTTATAGGTTATTTGAAAAAAAACAGCTGTTCCATACATTTTGCCCGTGTAGATATTGCACTTTTGTAGGAAACAGCAGATTTTTTTTTAATAACCGATGAAAAATTTCTACGTGGTCTCAGAATGATGTACTGCATCAGATCTGAGAATTTGGCTGGTCTTTGGAAACTAACCCTGTATATGAACAGGTGTGAACTATGATGGGCGAAATTGATTGAAAACAAAAATAGGTAAAATCAGGCATGACTTTTGACAACACTTGAATGGGCTTTCAGGAACCAAGGGTAAAAGTAATTACAGAAGATATTGTGAAATGAGAGTATGTAGTCAGCGTCAAATGTGTCAGGGCCAACGAGACTTAAAATGATCAAAACAATAATGAAAATTGAACTTTACCTGGACTGAATAATATCCTTGTCAAAATGAGTTACTGAGTTCATTCTGAAACACCTTTTTAATTGAGAGGAAGTTTAATTTCCTCAGGTTTTCTGAGCATTTTAATGTGTATATTCGTCCCGATATATTTGAAGCCGACTGTTCATTTGGTTATGATTATGCGTTTGCCATTTTGGACTGTTCAAACAGCAGTTTCGCCGTCTGCGTGAATGATCCATCGATTTTGCAGTTGGAATGCAGTTCTTCAATATACACTCTATTAAGAATATTCATCTTCTTCCGAAGAATTCTCTTGAAATCTAATCATTCTGAATATTTTTTGTGTTGCAGGTAGGGTAATCTAAATACTACAACACGAATTTAAAATCGTATGTCACACAAAGAGTTTATTAAATAATTTTGATATGTTTTGTAATACCAAAACATAAGCTGAGTTAGATGTTTTTAGCTGTAACTTCGCGTCTCTGGGCGCAGAGCCCAGAGACAAAATAACATACAACCTTATTATTAAGCTTTATTAATAAGCAAAAAAGAGAATAGCTATTCATTTTAAACATCTAACTATATTACTGTCAACCTACTTTTATTTATTACGAGACAAAAGCGAGTTTCTATTTTATTGTTATAATTATATTATTTAAAAAAAAACAACTTGGCTGTTATTTTTAAGTTTGACAATAAACTTTTTTGAACATTTTATTAGGATAGATGTGCTAACAAAAAAGTTTGTTTTTTAACGATTTTTCATATCTACCGTTACTAATACTGTTGGCACATCTTCGCTGCAATGTTTCTTTCCAAATTCGAGACGGTTAAACAGTCAAGTTGCTCACTACACATAATAGGATGATTACAGACTAGAAGGAAAAGATTATACATCTGTGTGAAACGTTCTCTGTATGTTATATCACACATAATTATATCAGACGTCACTATTGTGACTCTGTGGATCTTTTTACATACATCAATGCATAAAAAATATATATAAAATATTGCAAATATCTAGCCGCCGAGACAAAGTTACTGCGTTTGGTAAAGAACGAACGCAGTGACTTTGTTCAGAGGACAGTTGTTTTAATACGCATACAGTATACGTGCTTAGTGACCTGGCGCAGTACGCGGCCAAAACTACGACTGGTCGCACGACTGGCAGTAAACATGAACAATACTGGTCGGACAACCGGTCTTGCGGCCGAATGTCCTTCTTGGTCGGAGCGTTAACGGGCGCTCGTACTACCAAGTGTGGTCGTGTCCACATAATGCACGAGGTCCTTTAGAATTTTAGAATTTAATTCGTTTTCGGTCAAAGTTATTGTTATCACTACATAGCAGCATTTTTTTAAATCTAGTTATATTTGATAATCTCCGTCTAATTGATAACCCCGATTTCTGAAAGCCAGATCTCTGATTGGTTAATATAAATAACAAGACAACACAACTTTTTCAGCAGCTTTCAAAATACGGAGTAACAATTTTACATGACATAATTGTTAAATGATGTTTATTTTGCAAATAGGTTTTTACAAACACATTAAAGAATATACGTGGCCGATGTTTCGTACCTGACTACTCGTACATAACATCACGCCTGTAATCCCCGATGGGTTAGGCAGAGGTGTACCTAATAACGAAATAGTGGGCGAGCCTATTACAATAGCAATTTTATTTTAATAATAGCATTTATTTAACTCCTGCCCTTAGTGTCTTTACACAATTCGATCATCATTCTCTTGCCCTTATCCCAATTCCTTTGAGGTCGGCGCAGCATGTTTTATTCTTCCATACTTCTCAATTACTAATCTCATCACACACCTCCTTTCTTGCCATAACATCCTTTACAGTCTTTTTCTACTCTTATACCCATCCACATTCATACATAAAACTTTCCTCCCAACATTTTCCTCATTCCTCCGCATTACATGCCCATACCAAGACAACCGATTACCTCACAACTTTTCAGCCACCGGCGCCACTTTCAGACCTCACACCTTACATTATTCGAGACCATACCATGGCAATATCAATATTTGTAATTTCAACGTGTTTTTAACTAAGTGCCCTAACCTAACCGTTACGGAAAATGGGCATTATTCTGCACTAAATTCTCTCTTTACATAAAAATAGATTTTTATATCGATTCATTATCATTAACACTAGAAACGGGATATTTACCATGTTTTCTGGTTTGTTTTTCGATTTATTTATCCGTGATCATGGTGCTTTGAACAGCGCCGAAATATCGGGAACTCAAACAAATCAGTAAATATACTAAATATCCCGTTTCTAGTATTAATGATAATGTTAGTGACCATGATAGTTTAAAATCTTAAATCGATTCATGTCGTGAATCCAGAACTAAATTAAATACCTCGTCTTCAATTTTTCTTGTTCTTATTAAGAAACCTATACTGTATGCATACTAATAATTTTGCCTACTTAGGTGCTAAAAAGATAAGACCTTTCACAATTGAGCAATTCACCATAATTACTGTTCAGCTCTCAAAAATCTTAACTGATTAACAACTCTTGGTGTAGTAAAACAAATGCTCTGTCATTGAGAAAACATTTGAATTGCATACAGTCTCTTCACATTTATATTACTTCTCACAGCAGCAACGCAATAGCAAAGTTATTGCAATGAGAATTAAAATCTCGGTTATTGTGACAGTTATTCAAAATCAAAGGTAAAACAATTGGGAACGGACTGTAATTTCCATTTTCATTACAGACGACGTACAAATGGTTACCAGGTGTCCTGTACATCATTACATAACCCCAGAGAATTTCATCAGTAATAAAAATTATGTTGGAGAAAAACCAGACAGGCTGAAGTGGGAGTGGGCTGGCCACGTCGCATGGATGCACCCGGAGAGGTGAGCAAGGATCGTCACATACTGGACGCCTGAGGAAGGACAGCGCCTTCGAGGTCGACTGTGAAAGTGGCGTGTGACGATCTGATCATGTTTGCGGGGCTAACGTGGCCAGGATCGCACAGGTATGGAAGGAGAAAGGTGAGGCCTTTCCCCAGCAGTGGGACACCAAGAAGGCTAGCAAAAAAAAAATTGCGGTTTTCTACAAAAGTGAAAAACCTACATGGTCAAAATGTATGGAACAGCTTTTTTTTTTTTTTAATACCGAAGAAAAATTTCTATGTTCGGGGGGTTCGGTATGATGTACTGAACACGTGGTAACCATTTCTGCGTCGATGTCCTATCCGCCCTGTATTTTTATATAACAACCTCTTTACATTCGTCCTGTACCTCAATGGTACCCAAAAACTTAGAAATGTCCAATAATGTCATCAAAAACTCGGTAATACGTAGATTTCCCAAAAATACGTAAAATACTGGTATCACCCAGTTATTGTCAACAACATAGAATTTTAAAATGTGCAAGTTTATTCACATTTTCTCATTCGCTTATGCTCAGTTACAACAGTTTAAATGTTCGTTAATATACCAGTCTAGAACATTCTATCGCCCTCCTGAATTACATTTTACACAAATGTTTGAACAAACATACCTTCAATATTGGAGACAGATGTTGGACAATAAGTTGGTCAAACTTTTCATACCAAGCTGAAATCGACTTATAAGGAAATAGCACACATGTCAACTCGGAAAGGGATCGTCACCGTATCAACACGAGGCATTCAGTATTCTTTGTTTGAAACTCCCTACTGCAACGCACACTAATAGCCTTTTTTTTTTTTTTCGGATAGTAAATCATCAAATGACCGACCCCCCCCCCCACTCTGGGCGGAGCGGAAGGGAGTGTCAGAATTGCACTGACTAAAACCCATTCATGTTCCTTCTTTGCCCTTTGTGTTCCAGGGCCACGGTATCTTTTTCGAACAGTCCCGCAGCCCTGGCAGGGACACACTAATAGCCTCGCCTCGTAGTCCGCTTATTTGGGTAATTTTAGGATCATATCCTTAAGTTCAGTGGTATGGCAATCGCCGATGACTTTATTTTGTGAATAACGGTAAAAACTAACGAAAGACCCTCTTATCCCGTCATCGACCCCGGTCGCAACGGAACATGGAATCGGCGAGAGATGTCGTGCGGTGTTCCACAGGGATCGGTTCTAGGGCCAGACTTGTGGAACATCGGTTACGACTGGGTGCTGCGCGCCGACCACCCTAACAGTGTCGAAACGCTGGTGCTGGCACGAGTGAGGTCGCACGAGGCGGCGGCAGAAATCATGATACGCGGGGTTGCGATAGTCGTTGAGAGGGTCCGGCAATAGGGTCTCGAGGTGACATTGCATTGCAAGTTCGAGGCCATGTGCTTTCATGGGCCTCGGAATGCGCCACCGTCGGGATCCCTACTGTAGGAGGGGTTCCCATCGGCGTCGAGTCGACGTTGAAGTACCTAGGACTCGTCCTAGACAGCCGGTGGAACTTCGTGGAGCATTTCCGACGTTTGGGTCCCAAACTGGAACGGGCCGGGACTGCCTTCAAGCGGCTCTTGCCCAGCCTGAGGGGTCCAAACGCCTCCTGCCAGAGGATCTACGCGGGGATCGTGCGGTCCATGGCCCTTTATGGGGCCCCGGTGTGGGCGCGCTCTTTGAGGCGGCAAGCCGCCCACTACCTGAACGCGCCCCAAAAGGTGATAGCCATAAGGCTAATGAGCGGGTACCGCACGATCTCCGGCGAGGCAGCTAGTCTCCTTGCCGGATTGCCGCCATGGGATCTGGCGGCGATAGTCCTCGCGCGCCTGCACGAATGGCGCGCGGAGGCACTACAGACAGACCTCCGGCGCGATCTCATGGTGGCATGGAGAGAGCGACTGTCGCAACCACGTGCATGGCACGCCACAATAGTAGCGATAAGTCCCTTCTTTGAGGATAGGCGCCACGGTGCCCTCACCTTCCGCCTGACGCAGGTCCTCACCGGACACAGTTGTTTCGGGAGGTTCCTGCACCGAATCGGGCGGGAGGAAACGCCCGGGTGTTACCATTGTGAGGATCGTCCGGAGGACACAGTGGAACACACCATGTAGGTCTGCTCCGGAAAAAAGGAACTCAATAAAAAAAATCCCATGAAAATCCGAGCACTATAAACTTCGTTCCACCTTTTGAGTATTTTTTATCTAATTGTACTCGGCTACTCCTTCCGCGAAGCAGTCATGCTAGCGTAGGAGGTGGCGAGACTTGAGAGGAAAAGAGCCTCACGTCCCAGCCGCCGTGGGAGACGTACCGGGAGTCGGGGGCCACGTGGTGGTTCCCGGCTACCGTAGGCACGGGCCTGTGGACGGTGAGTAATGGGCTAGCTCGCCGTCCATCCGTTTTATGCCGACAGGCCGTGTAGACGGCGAGTTCGAGTTCCACGCGCATCAGAGATGGCAAGGGTCCGCAAGGGCCGATGTCTGCCGGGGCTGCGGGACTGTTCGAAAGAGATACCGCGGCCCTGGAACACAAAGGGCAAAGAAGGAACATGGATGGGTTTTAGTCAGTACAAGTCTGACACTCCCTTCCGCTCCGCCCAGAGCGGGAGTAGTCATTTGATGATTAACCAGCCTAAAAAAAAAAAAGAAGCTCTTATTGTCCAAGATCTGTTACCAAACCAAATAAAGAATAAACAGCTTTTTTTACTCATTCTTCTCAATCGTTACGTAACAAGTGTAAAAAGACCCTTAGCGAAGCCGAAAGGCACTTGTTCTCGCCGTCATTTCGATTTTTTGTTGTTCTGGACCATACCTGGGATCCTTCTAGTTACAGAGATATTGGAGGTCAAAGTTCCAACCTTTTTACAAGTTTTTAATGTACTTACATAACTTAACTTTATATACCTTCATGATCCCCGTACTATTCAATGCATCCACCAGCACAATGTTTTGAGTGCGTTACATTGAGTTCTACTGTAAAACGTGATTTTTCACCTCAAAAAAAATAAAAGTTTTTCGTAGCAAAAAAAAAATGCGTAGAGTTACTTAGTTTGATGTACAGACTACAGAATGCGTGGTTGACGGCTTCGTGAAGGGTCCACACCCACACACACCTTATATAGCTGCAACCGTCTTCAATATCAAATAATCGCCATACACACTGATTCTATCAATTGGTGTACGAACTAACGATTAATTGAATACATTGTATAGCTCATATAGAAAAAAATGCAGAATAAACCTTGCATAACTGAAGTACCTACTTATCATATTCCTATTTACAAAATCTCGTTTATTATCGAAATTACTATCTTCAGTTACTATTTCTAAGAACACAGTCATATGACGTCATAACGCCTTTTCTACATTATTGTAGTGTCTCATTTTGCATTTAAAAGAGTGCTGCGATTGATTTTCTTTACATTGTACTAAAATTAGTGACGGTACTTTTATACAAGCCTAAAAGACGGGCTTGCCCTTATAACTACTCTTCATGATGTTATGGTTTCTGAACAGTTTGCCGTTTGGGCTTGCCTTATCGTTGGCCCCTAGGCACACCACTGCAAAATATGAGTTGTGTTATTGCTGTTGCATGTGAACCATTTAAAGTAGGAAAACTATAGTAAGAACTATTCGTGCTGGACAAAACCTATGAGAAACTAGATTTTCCTGTGTAAATGAATCAAAATGACTTAGTTACTAATTGATATGAAACCTATTACGTCCTGATTATAGAAAAATAGCTAAAAGACAACTAGGTATACATGTTAATTTCAATTGTTTAGCAACACGGTGCTTAATCGGTCGGTGACACGAAGGATTACACAAATGGAGAGCTGAACGCTGACGAACCTAGAAATTATTCTCAGTAAAAAACATTCAGCGACAACACTCCATTTCTTTCCTCCTCTGTGGCTCTATTATAAAATGAAACTCACTGATAATGCCTTAACCTCGTCTTTTATATAGTAACAACACTGTCACACACTAACACTTCACCAGAACCTTGGTCTGGGGCCCATCCATCGGTTTTGAGGACGTGGGCCATTCCTGGGCCAGGGTTGCTGTGGGGAGAACCCTGACGGCCTGAAATTAGTCCGAGGGCCCCAGTTTCTGGGGAACCGTGGGTTCATGAACCTGGGATGGGGCTGTTGCCATTCATCGCTAGCAAAGTCTTCGAATGGTGGGGACGGATTCCGAACCTTCTGGATGGGAGGCTTTTCTATTGCTCTGTTTCGTAAATCCTCTTCGTAAGCGCTATCGTTTGAGTTGTCTTCTGTTAGGTCAAAAGTTTTGGGGAAGTTGGCGGGTGTTTGGAAATTCATATTGAAGTTTTTGAGGGAGGGCGGCATGGCGTCGAAAGGGTTGACCATGGGCGGCATGAGGGGCGCTGACTGCGAGCCCGCGCCGGGCCGCGCGCTCGTCTTGCCGTTATCGCCGCCCACCAGCACCTTGTTGTTGTTGTTGAAGCTGTGTCGCCGCTCCGTCTGGCTCGCGCTTTGGTACATGCCTTCTGAAAATATTTGACAATTTTGTTATTACTAATGCCGGGTATACATTGGTGTAACGTAACGTGAAATGTAACATGATTAAGCTGTCCAGACTTATGCAATGCAACATGAAATGTAACCCAACAACAGGCGAATTTGTTTCGGCGTGTGTTACATTACATGTTACGTTTCACCAATGCGTACCCAGCATAAGATAGTATAGTCTTTCCCCCACCTATATTAAGGTAGGCTTTCAGCATAATCAACTGCAGCTGAATACTAGTATTTTGCATGAAGCGACTGCCTATCTGACCACCACCCAGATACACAATTACCGTTAGTAAGATTATTTTTACTAAGATATATATATTTTTTCTTCTTTTTTCCTCTTTTACAAATCTCACATTCGAAGTAAGGTTTGCTGTAAGAAAACCCAATTCTGGGTTAAGCTCGCCTTTGTGCATAAGCTATATGTTGTAATTATGTGTGTATTTATATTATTTTTGTGTACAATAAAGAATAAGAATATTTTGTGCGGATTATTGTGAAACTAAAGTGCATGTGGCAAAATTCATGTTTCTCTTAATTGCTTAGCTTCTTATTACTTTGAGGATAAACCTCTGTGTCAGACAATAAAAAAGTCATTTTAATAACACTAGAAACGGGATATTTACCATGTTTATTGATTGATTTGAGTTCCCGATATTTTGGTGCCAAGCACCGTGATCACGGAATATCGGGAACTCAAATCAATAGTAAACATGGTAAATATCCCGTTTCTAGTGTTAATGATAACGTTAGTGACCATGATAGTTTAAAATCTTAATTTTATAAAGTATCCAGGTTCCCTTTTAACTGTAAAAAAGCACAAACAGATATGTAATAATTAATTTATATCTTACGTTGGTCTTCATCTTCAGACAGGTCCATATCGACGCTCTCTACGATATCCGTCGGCGGCACCATCGGGGGTACCCTGTAATCCTGTTCCCAGCAAAACATATTATTATTACATAAAGAAAATAATAAAGCTCTATGGCTGTCAGTGCATATCATTTTTCTTTTTTTACTTAATATTATAACTGAAATTCGCGTGCTATCGCAGTTATTTTGCTGTCAAAAGTAACAGGAACCTTATTGTAATAGGAATAAGGGTCAGTGATTTTGAGTGACTTGCCAGTGGCTGCAAAACATCGACCTTATCACATCTGAGATAAAGACGTGGTTTTGAGTGATGCAGACCTTAGGTAAAATAACGTTGATACTGATATGACTGTATTTTGGAGCATTCTTCGCCTTAAGGGTCCCCGCACACGGGCCACCGGCCACAGCCACAAACGCCGCCACGAGAAGCTAGAAGCGGCTACAAAGGTAGCTGAAGCGCGCGACAGCCACTTGTGGCCGGTGGTCGACACTTGCGGTCGGTGGCTGCTACTTTTTTTAACCCATGCATGCAGTATCATAATGAACTCGGACAAAGAATGTTGACTGAGGTAAGGGAGTGAGGGATTGGGAATCGCGCTAGTGGCGTGTGGCGGCGTTTAGTGGCCGATGCGGGCCACAAGAAGCGAGCAGCGACGATTTGTAGCGTGTGGCGGCCACCGGCGTCAACCGTGTGCGGCGAGTCCATATAAAATGTATGAAAACTACAGAAAATATGCCGGTGGCGTCGTTTTGTGGTTGTGGCCGGTGGCCCATGTGCGGGGACCCTAAGATATGAGTCTAGTACAGTACCCGGTAGTAAATACAGAGTGAACGGGACATCAACGCAGAAACAGTTACCACGTGTTCAGTACATCATTCTGAACAGCCTTACATAGAAATTTTTCATCGATAATATAATTAAAAAAAATATCTGCTGTTTCCTACAAAAGTGCAATACCTACACTGTCAAAATGTATGGAACAGCAGATTTGTTTTATAACAGATCGAATTTTATTAAAGTTGGAGCTTCGTGTCCTGAAAGTCTCTTATTAAAGCTCAATCTAAGTTTTTTTTTTGACATTATTTAAATCTCAATGCAGCTCTGGTACTGTTCTGTTGCGTTACTTACCGTATCCTAGAAACAAACAACAAAAACGCAGGTAAGATCAGTTTTTCCTCAAACTTATTTCTACTACCTACTTGCATTTACTTATAAATAACATTTCTTTCATTGATACGAGTTATTCAAACGAGATTTATAGCTGTTGCCTGCGACCTTCGCCCGCGTGAAATTGTTATAAAAATATTACTACCCCCTCCCTTCCCCACCCCTTATTATTATTATTATTTCCCCATTAATCGGATTTTGTTAACAATTTCAAGGGTTTTTTATTTTATTTCACGGAACCTTCATACTTTTTCTATAATTTTTTTTTTTGCCTTACTCCTTATAACATCAGCTATCTGCCAGTAAAAGTCCCGTAAGAATCGGTCCAGCCGTTTCGGAGATTAGCCGGAACAAACAGACAGACAGACAAAAATGTAAAAAAAATAATACTTTCATAAGCATTCAGTAAAAAAATGTAGTTTCGAAATTACAAACAGACACTTATTTTTTTATTTGTATAGATAAATAAACTTTGCTTCCGATGGGAGTTCCCATTGCAATGGCAAAAATTAAATAACTTCCAAACAAACTTTCATTCCATACTTAACTCCTATCGGGTATGAATTTTTCAAAAACCTTTCCTTGGCCAAAGTCGAATTAACCTATACTAATAAATGAGCAATATTTGTTTGTGTGTATACAAGGTGGAAGGGACACCGACGCACAAACACCATGTATACAGCATATCATTTTAAAAAATCTGCTGTTTCCTACAAAAGTACAATACCTACACGCCCCAAATGTATGGAACAGCAGAATCTTTTTTTAAATTAACGATGAAAAATTTCGAAATGCGGTTCATAATGATGTACTGAATACGTGGTAATCGTTCGTGCGTCGGTTTCCCTTCCAGCCTGTATATGTACAAACTTGAAATCACGTTCTCGAAAACGGCTCTAACGATTTCGAAGAAATTTGCAATGTAGGTGTTTACGGGGGCGAAAAATCGATCTAGCTAGGTCTCTTCGAGAAAATTCGGTCGCCCAGGTACTAATACTAGTTAGAATATTCTTTACCTACAATTTTATGATGTTCCCATTAACTTACGTGGCTGATTATTGCATGGAAATTCTGTTCCAGTTTCGAATTTATGCGGCGAGTAGTGGTTACTCGAGCTTCGTGATACAGGCCCTAAGAATAACATCAGCATGAAAGAGACAAGATCGCACAGAAACCACTTCATCATCATCTGACTAGCCTTTTCCCAACATGTTGGTGACAGCATCCAGTGTGACTGGATGCACCTTAATACCACTGACTATCTGACCTCTAAAACCCAGTTATTGGAAAACATGATACCACTTGATAAGACTGGTTGTCAGACTTTCTAGCTTCTAACTACCCGTAACAACAGTCTTAGATTTACGAATAGCGGGTAGACCCGAAAGCTCAATGTACTACCGCGTCCACAGACGGTGAACTACTTTTCAAAACAGGTACCCTAATAAGGCCCTAGAAGATGCTATAGCAGCGGTGACACAGTGGTGGCGGCCTCGACTTACAAACAGTAAGTCGTGGGTTCGAACCCAAGCAGACGCATTACTTCGTGTAATTTATTTCATCACCACTTCTCTCAAAAACGGTGAAGGAAAACATCGTGAGGAAACTGGCATGTCCTTGAACCAAAAATTTGAAGTCCACATGACTTCTACCAACCAACCCGCACTGGGCCCGCGTGGTGATTATAGCCCATTCCCTCTCACAGAGAGGCGGCCGTGTGTCCCAGCAGTGGGAACATTATAGGCTGATTATGCTGCTGCTGTTACTCAGGGCATAAAGGTGAAAAGTGGTCGACTATCAGTGAGTGCGTTAGGATTTTCCAGATTTCTCGGTAATGGGTCACCCAGGGATCAACCTCGGCAAGCGCTGCTTAAGCTTAAAGGTCGATCTGTATGACTGTTGTTAATGGGGATGGCAACTGTGGAAATAATGGCACTAGCAAAGCTGGTTCCAAGCATCGTCATTGGTTGAAAATCCGGTCATGTTATTTTATATTTCAAAATAGCTGGACCTCACTGGCCAGATTGAGACCCCGGCTATGGTCGCGCCATCTACAATTAGCTTTCAACGGTCTTCCTCATTGGCCTAAACCTACCTAATCAGTTGCAGCTTTGGTGGGAGAATATTCTTTAGAAAAAGGCAGTGCCTTTGTAGTTGTTTTTTTTTTTTTTGTTTTTGCTTTAATCATGGGGATGGCAGAAACTACAACTACTACTTGCTTACCTAAAAATCTACGCAAATAAATTTTATTTAACTTCGTCCACGTCTATACATCTATCATACATGCACGCCGGTGGCGAGTGCTACGCGCCAGCCTTTTAAATGTACTGAAAAAATGACAACTTACTTGGTCCATTGAGGGAGGATTCATTGGTCGAGGGACTGGAGGCTGATGCGTTAAAGGTATTAGATTTCTGTGGTCTACATCTGAAAATAAAAAAAAATATCTTCACATCCCGAAAGCTAGAGGAATAATCTCGAGAGACGATGTCTTGTGTTGTTTGATATTTTTCCACCAAATTTTTAAAAATCACGTAATTTTGCCCAGAATTCATTGAGCAGTCAATACCACGTCGATGAACTCTTCGATTGAACAACATGCTTTTAAGAAGAGGTTTTCCAGTTTTTTTTTTTTATATTTTATTTTTTAATTTTATTTTTTTTTCTTCTTGCGTCAAACGACTAGTGAACTTCACTCGTTCCTTTGCCTGAGTAGAGTTCTTTTCAAAAATAACTTCTAAATTTGATTGACTACCCACATTTACTATTTATATTCCAAGAATTTATAACAAAAATACCTATTTTGGGCACATAGTAAAAGTGATTACTATACTATATACTACAACAATTTATGAGATTTGGTTTTTGTTTAGAAATAATACATATTTTATTTTTGCCACTAGTTTTCCTAGAATAATATGCTATTTTGGAATCTTGATTAATTGCGTCAATTTAAAAAAAAAACTTGCCATACTTTTTTTTATACGACGATGAGTGAAAGTGGACTGAAAGTAAAAATCTTTCAAAAGTTTTAAGGCAAAAAATAATTTTGATTGATTTTTGTGTCAAAACTTCAGGCATTCTAGGATGTTTAAGGGTTGTGGTGGATACCAGTACTGCTCAGGTTGCTGATACAAAAAAAAAATCAGGTCATGGTAGTTAAAAATATCATAGTGGTGTAAATTTTCGTAGGATTACAATTTTTTTTTTTGTAATTTCAAATAAAATTGAGTTTTTTTTTTCTCGGGTAGTCATGAGCAGGTCCATCCTCTGGTGCCCGTTTATCGTTGAATTTTGGGACACGTTGATATGACTCGTGGCATGCTGGAACCAACTTCCTTCACTTGATTCCGCTATTGCAACGCGTATTGAGCGTGTAAGCTCGTGGATAAGAGGTTACCAGTGAATGTAAAGAATTACCTTGATGTGCTACGGGATGCCTGAGCGGCGCGGAGTTGATAACAGGCATCGGTGGAAGCGGCAGCGACGGTAACATCCTGTGGTCCACGTCTTCTAACTCTGCAATAGTATATTCATACAGTAAATGACCATAAAAAGTCACGCCATAAATATTTATGATAAATTATGTTTATTTGTGTAAGTATCAAATTGAAAGAGAAATGAAGCAAAGAGTTATATGTGTAACGCAACGCCATATGTTATAAAAATTGACTAAAATATCGACTATCCATCATAGCAATACATCCCATCACTAAGCAAGTCTTGTCGTCTAATGTGTACAGCATGCTACACAGTAAATAGTTGTGATGGTTATCTAATAAAAAATAACACTTACGTCCTAAGAGTGGTAAAGAGGGCGGCGGTGGAGGTGGGGGTAGTAAACCTCTGTGGTCCACGTCAGCGGGGATCTCCTGAAATTAAAGCGACAGTTAAAATTTCATTTTTTTTTTTTTTATTTAATATCTGTTTCTAGGAAGGCATTTTGCATATACGTTATCAGGTGTACAGAAACTGACATAGGGTACCTTTCATCCCGAAAAAAAGCACTGTTCCCGAGGAAAATGAGAATAACGTTCTTATGATAATAGATGGCGCCACGTGTCTTTCGAATCATGATTGAATTATATTCTTACAAGCGGAGTACAACCCGAATTGATTTTCAAATTCTAAATTAACGCGAGCGTAGCCTCGGGCAACAGCTAGTCTCCTATAAACATTTGCAATACCAGAGCAGAGGTATCTCAGAGACAAAAAGGTAGTGTTTTGTTATTTTTTGTTATTTTCACGCCGTAAGGTAGACTGTAGCCGATCTCATTAATTTATGTACACTGGGCCCAAGTATTTGGTTTACAGTTTATATGTGTGGGTGAAGTCATAGTTATGCACACAAACACAAAATAAAACGAGCGAGCTCAGTTTTTATTAGTGTGCGTGTGGCACATCAATTACCATATACCAATATATAGTCATCATTCACTTATGATGCTGAAGGAGATATAATATTTTGCATAATGTTAATATAGCAATCGTGGCACAATGGCTATCGTCTTTGGTCACTGAACGAGAAGTCGTAAGTTCAAATCATGCATGCAATAGTATATTATTTTTCTTTTTGTATTCATTATTTTGTTAAAACATTACTTAAAGTAGAATTTATAACAATTCCAACGTTTGAGACAAACATTGAACTCTCAGGCTATTTGATTTTGACTGTTTAGACAACAACTACCGACAATTTAAAAATATTGTTTTCAAACACCTTCATTTATAAAAAATGAGCATTCTTACTTGTCAATCTACGAGTATTTGCATTACTGAGTTTATTGATTACTACTCTTGAGCATGTGTGTGGTTTTATTTCTGTGGATCCAACCATGCAACATTTATCAATGTTCAAAGAGGTGGAAATCGTTGTTTTGGATGAGCAAAACGTATCTATATTATGTGAAATTGTGAGTGTAAATGTGGTGCTGCCTAACAAACGATGGGACACTTTATATCGTGTCCTGCCTGTTCTGTTGTTTGCTCCTGTGAAATGCATCACAGGACGCTACTGAAAGAGCAAAACTCGTCGCCAAATTTTGGGCTGACTCAATTTGAATTGTTATCGATTAGCGTATCGATGAGATGAAGTGAAATTACAAGGCGCTTAATGATATCGGTGAGTAACAGTTAGATATTACGTTGATATTATACCTACTTCACTTTAACTAACTCCTCTATTCTCTTTATTCCTAGTAAACATTGAAAGGGATGTTTACTAGGAATAAATAATTAATGTAACTTAAGTGCAATACCTACCATAGTTATAATAATATATTATAGTTTATTATAACTGAATTATTATAGTTTCTTTTTTTTAATTTGTAATCGTATGATGATTATGATAAAATTAGCTTGGTCTAAAATTAGCTTGATCTAGCCTTTAGACAGATTAAAGAAAAGCCTTTGAATAACGTAAATAAAAATAGATTATAATGTTTGCTAATGTCAGTGTTTATCTTATATTTATGTATTTCCTTTATTTCTTTCCTATACATATTCATTATTATGTATTTTATTATTATAAGTAATATTAATTAGGTATATATAAGTATATTGAATAAACATAGTGTTATAGTGTAAATATAGTATGAAAATATAGTGTTTATTTATTATAATATTAGCTATTATTATAAGTATTATAAATACTGTTTTTATCCACAGGGGAGAACCGTGCAGTTATGGGTCCGCCGATATGCGTATTTTGGAGACGTAGAACATCTTAGGCCAAAACCAAAGGCAAATTCATCGACTCGACACTACGACATCGTGGCAAGGCACAAGGCCTTCTTGTCCACCCGCATAAAAGTGTGCTTACAAACTGTGAGATCTCATGAGCAGAAGGTTACAAGGAGTAATAGAAAACGAAGGATTGCCGACTCATTATTAGTCGAATTTATTTTAATTAGTAGACGAATATGAATCTTATTTTTATGCAGATAATGTTCATATTTGTTAAGCAAATTAGAACAAAAACAAAACTTAGTAATAAGTAGGTAGGTATAAAACGTTTTTTTTTACAACTCGTAAATTATTGAAAGTATGGTGAAGTGATGTTATTGTTATGCGATTAGAAGTTGTCATAATTTCTTACTATCCAACATGTTGATTCACTTCACCTCTAATTTTACTTTGATTCAATTTATATGCCTACCTACTTTGACAAATTATTTACGTCAATCCTTACCAATAAAAACTTTGTATTTGTCAAAAAAACAGGTAAACAACAGTGTATTAAATCATTGTATCGCCACACAAGTTTTTTTTTCTAATATACAGCCCCCACCAAATTGAACCATAAAACAACCAATATAAGAAAGACGGATAATTTGCTAATGACCCAAGCGATAAGCTAAGCAAACAATAGCAATGTTTATCTAATAAAAAAATCAAATTATTTCATTGGTTATATTTAGTTACTTTTTGCTTGAGTAATTTTATTGGCCACAAAATAAATTTATTAAAAAACAAAAAGTAAAAAGTAGCAAAAATAATTCCTCAGTTGGGTTCGAACTCGCGTCGTCGAGGTTAGATCACTAGCTAACGCAAGCGCTTACACCAATCGGCTATGGTTACCATGTTAAGTTAGTATAAAATGTTGGGCTTTATTGTAAACTCGTTTATATTATTTTTACTAGATTACCCGACAAGCGTAAAGATAAAAAAAATAAACCCCGTGTAGGGTACAATATGTTTACTCACACAATAATAATGAGCGGCTGTATGAATATTACCGGCTCGTACAGCAAGTCAAGTTAATTTAATTTTGTGTTTGTGTGCATAACTATGACTTCACTCACACATATAAACTGTAAACCAAATACTTGGGCCCAGTGTACAACACCTAATCTGTACCTACTTTCATAGCAAATAAATTCTTATTCTGATTCCTGTTATTACACGGGCATCATCGTGTAACCTAGGGGTTCCGACAGTGTGCGGCGCCCTGGTGCGCCATACAGAGTGAACATGGGCACTACGAGGCGCTCCTGTTTGAGAAGCCTGAACTTGTTCAGAAGCCTGAAGTTGATCAGAAGCCTGAAGAAAACTCTTGACAGAGCTCCACTAGTGTAGTGTGTGTGTTACCTGCGGGTACTGCACGGGCTCTGGCAGCGGGATGGTGCGCGGCGCGGGCGGCGGGGACTCCGGCGTGTCCGCGAAGCCCGCGCCCAGCGCCGGTACGCCGCGCTGTGTTACAGTACGTGTTTTACAATACAGACATACAACGTTATAGTCTCGTCAAGTTGCTAAAAAAGTAGGGGTAAGGTTTAAATAATTCCCATAGGCGCCATTCATTTATTACGTAAAACGATTTAGGTGGGGGAGGGCGTCGACCATGTCTTATTTTTTCTTACAAATGGGTAGGGGGGGTCAAGTAGTCTTGATAGTTCTTAAGTAAGATCACAAAAATACGCATAGTTAAGATTATAATTTGAAAAAGCGCATGAAAATTACTAGTACCTTTGTAGGTACAAATAAAAACTGCTGAAAATTGTTACTTTGAAAAATAAACACTAAAACAAACCAAGCGTGTATTTATTGTTTCCTTAAGATTTTTACGTAATAAATATTAAACAGAGGAGGGGGGTCGGCCTATTCTTATTTTTTCTTATATAGTACGGACGTACGTTATAAATGCGTGGCGCCACAGAGCTGAAAATTGATACGAATGTTGGGAACATTAAAGGAAATTACATTTGGAAACACCTTTAGACACACTTGAGTTTGACAAGTTCCCAGCTTCAAATTCTCATTTAAATCAGGAAATGATAGTAATAACGCGTTACTTACAGTCACGGGCCAAGTGGTACTCCACGGACTAGTCGGCTCTGGGTGGTAAGGTTCCGTCTCATCTATAAATAAAACATTGCTACATCCAACCATATTGGCTAGGCCTTAGCCTTAACATTTTTTTTTGAGATCGGATCAGTATTGCCTAAGGGTGCTTACATAGAGAAGCAGGTTTCCGGTACGGGCGGGTCGGTACCGATCGGTACAGGTATTAATGTCTTATTTTATCTTATGCGCTAACTTATAAAGAAACAGGTTTAAGAAACAGGGTTTTACATGCAAGTTAACCCTGCACCGATCGGTACCGACCCGCACAGATTTGTCTGTACCGGAAACCTGCTTCTTTAGGTAAGCACCCTTAGCCGCTAAGACAATTCTGAACCCATCTCAAAAAAAAAAATATCTGACTCACCGCCGGCGATTAGCAAGGGGTAAGTAGAACTGCTGATCAATGACTTATACCATTATCATTCTCCTGCCCTTATCCCAATTCATTTGGGGTCGGCGCAGCATGTCTTCTTCTTCCATACTTCTGTATTACTCGTCATCTCATCAGACACCTCATTTCATGCCATATCATTCTCCACACAGTCCATCCATCGTTTCTTTGGTCTTCCTCTACTCATATACCCATCCACATTCATACTCAAAACTTTCCTCACAACATTTTCCTCTTTCCTCCGCATCACATGCCCATACCACGACAACCGACTACCACACAACTTTTCAGTCACCGGCGCCACTTTCAGACTTCCTCCTGTCAATTACTTATACCGTGACAGTGATTATTATTTTTATGTGCAAAAACGGCACTTGTAAACTTAAAAATGCCTTTTTTTGCACCTAAAACTGTTACAACAACTAATCTAGTGTTATTATTGCAATTCAAAAACAATACTTTAGTATACATAGCGATATGTCATCATTTTTTTAGTAGTATTTATTAATTCATCAAAACAGTGAAATATTCAGACAGCAATTCCCGACGTTGCCAACTTTCAGAATGCTCAGCCTTAAGAGGGAACAGGGGCTGCGATTCTCCATACAAATTTATTCCCCTTTTTCAAAATCAAAATCCATAATGCTTCTAGTCTAGAGCAATCTTTCTTTTTCATAAAATCAACGTCTACACACACACGTCAATAAAATCGACGTCGACAAGTCCCTGTCATTTCTTTTTTTTCAGCAACTAATAAGTAAAGAAAATATGATCCTCCAAAAATGACAAAAATACTCCAATTTTACAGCCGTAATTAAAGGACTACCAGAGAAATTTGAAAAGCTTTTAACCTAAGAGAAATTGACAGGAACCTAGACATACTACATTCTTAAATTTTTTATGTCAAAAATTAAATTGTATCGGCTCAGTTTTCGATGAGAAAAAAGGGGAATACGAAACGTCGATCTCGTCAAAAATTTTGTGATATAATCGGTCTAAACTGCAGCTGTCCCTATCGCACTCTACGGGGGCAGGCTTGACGCAGCGCGACGGCAATAATTTCTTTAAATACCTATTTGTCATATTCCTCGCAGGCCCTATTCCCTCTTAATGCCCGCCAAGCGAGCGTCGATGAGCGAGTACTCTCTTTAATAGCTCTTGTCGCTGCAAACAACTACTGGATAGAGATCTCGCCGGCACTGCGAACAGTCAGCGACCATCCCGGGGGTGAAACCGCGGAACGTAGCTTTATTATTACCAGCCCGTATCATCCCACTGTTGGGCAAAGGGCCACTCCCTACCCTCCTTCTTTCCAACCCAAGTACCAATATTTGTTAAAGCAGTCCAGCTCATCGAAGACAAAGATAAGGGCTTCATACTGGTCAGAAAAGATTTAAGTAAATTCAACACGTAAAGGTTAGTTCACGGAAAAATCCTCACGCAAGCTCGAGCCTTTTCTGTTCGCAATTCACACTAAGAGCAAAAACGCGCTTCGAGACGGTGCGACATTGAGAGAAGGCTCGGGCCCGCGCAAGGACGCGCGCGTCAACGTGAACCCACGCGTAAAAACCTTAGAACTTGCTCGCAACGAGTATCCTCGAGGACTCGCAAGCTTACGCTTGACGTCCGCGTCGATATTAATACAATTTTCAACTTTAAACAATGTTAATACGGTACTATTTTCAATACAGCCCGTAGATTGCTCGCGCATTTTCCGTTCCGTCCGAACTGACCCTATAGAAAAAGAAGCTCATCCCACACCCCAGCTATTTATATAAATACCAGTAAGATCCATGGTGCCATAGAAGGACGTAGGAGGCGGCGGATTGCCCGGCGTGTCTGGAGTTAGTAAGTCGAGTCCGGGCAACGTGTCCTGCGACTTTTGAGACAGCGAGGCGCTAGTTACTGCGAACAAATTGTTGTTTGCCCGATTTAGCACCCGCTGGTTTAAGAGGGCAGCTAGAAATATTAAAACAAAACTTTAAATCATCATCTGCGTCTTGGAACGGGCAATTCTATTATATATTATGACTTTGAAAAGCGCCTGGTAATGGGATTTTATACCAATTTCGCCACTAATCGGGTTCATTCGAAAAAGCATGCGACATGTTGTCTCACAAATATTAGAAATAAGTTGAGCCCCGCGGTTTCACCCGCGGTTTCTCTTCTTGCTCGGTACCCCAAGGGTCGTAGCGTGATTTTAACCTTTGGTATGCCAAAGTGAATCCGCGAACTAAACTACAGATCTAAGAACAAACGCGTGGTATCACGGATCCGCGTGGTATCGGGGATCCGCGTGGTATCAGGGATCCGCGTGGTATCGGAGACTAGTGTGGTATCGGGATCCGCGTGGTATCAGGGATCCGCGTGGTATCAGGGAACCGCGTGGTATCGGGGTTCCGCGTGGTATCGAGGATCCGCGTGGTATAGGAGATCCGCGTGGTATAGGAGATCCGCGTGGTATCGGGGATCCGCGTGGTATCGGGGATCCGCGTGGTATCGGGGATCCGCGTGGTATCGTGGATCCGCATTCCGGCAGTATAACGAGATTGCTCGGATCTACGTTCCGGTGGTTACTAGCCTAGAACCTTCCTCAAGAATTGAGGCAATGCATTTTTTTCTCATTTTTTCACATTCAAGACAAAAATTCTACAGTGATTAGAAGTCTTCAGCTTTATTATATTACACAAGCTAGCATGCTTTATTATGTTTATAGTATACAAGGTGTAAACGAACCCTCCACGAAGCCGTCAGCCAACCATTCTGTAGATTAAACTAAGTAACTCTACGCAAAAATTATTGCTGGGTAATGCCTTTTTTTTTGGGGTGAAAAATCTCGTTTTACGGTAGAACTCAATGTAAAGCACTCATACGTTGTGCTAATGAATGCATTGACAAGTACGGGAGTCGTGGAGGTTTTACAAAGTTAAAACATAAAAAGATTTTTTTTTTTTTTAATTGGTGCAAAGTTGGAACTTAGACCTCAAATATCTCCGCAACTAGAAGGTTCCCAGTTATGGTCCAGAACAAAAAAAAAGTCAATCGCATGTTCGTGTGTATGTGTGTGTGTATGTGTGTGTGTATGTGTGTGTGTATGTGTGTGTGTGAGTGTGTCGTGTGCGCGTGTGCACAGTTTAACATGACCACTGAGCAATAAGAGAGATTTTCGAATTTCAACTATTTGTAATAACTTGTAAGAAAATAAACACACAAACTAACCTGAGTTATTGTCTGAAGCGTTGGTATTATTGTCGGTGATGAGGTTCTTCAATACTTCGTTTATGTTAAAGTCTTGCTCAGCTTGCTTGCTGTTTGGCCTGCTGTTGATCACTTCGATTTTGTTGGCTGAAACACAAATACACCATGTTTTACAATCAGCGTTTTGTCTGGTCTACATCTAAAAGGAGTACCGATAAACATCATTTAGTCTGGTCAAGTAAGTCTTCTTTATGTTCTTTCTCTGTAATACAAAATGTCACGGCTGTTTTTTCGGAAGCTATGTGGCCAGTTATACTGGGTGGAAGGGACACCGATGCGAAAACGGTTACCACGTAGTTACCACGTATTCAGTACATTCTGAGTTACCACGTAGTTACCACGTATTCAGTACATCATTCTGAGCCTCCTGCATTTAAATTTTTCATCAGTTACTAAAAAAGATCTGCTGTTTCCTACAAAAGTGCAATACCTACACATTCAATATGTATGGAACAGCAAATTTTTTTTAATAAACGATGAAAAATTTCCATGTAGCGGGGCTCAGAATGATGTACTGAATACGTGGTAACCGTTTTCGCGTCGGTGTACCTTCCATCCCTGTATTTAAATCCTATGGCTAGACCATGGTCTTCAACCGAGCATATCAAGCGAATTCAACCCCTGCGTTGCTACTGACAAAAATCTGATCGAAAAAAAACTCAATAAAACACTGCTTTGACCAGGGAATCGAACCAAGGCGCCATGCTCAACAGACCAAGGCCTCTTCGTGATTATTGTTATCACCATATTTGTCACATTTTTTTTGCAGCAATAATTATCAATAGCTAGTAGTTTTCTAGCCATAATAATGTGTTAATCTATATCTATACTTCTATACTAATATTATAAAGACCAAAAATTTTTTTGGTTCTTTGTACCGAATAAGCTCCGAAACTACTGGGCCGATTTTAACCATTTTTTCACCAATAGAGAGCTAAATTATGCGGAAGTAACATAGGCTATAAATTATGCAAACATGCAAATTAGCCGAGGTATCACACTTTTTGCGGACGAAGTCGGGGGCAAAGTGCTAATTTCGAATTAAAAAAAACTCACCACTATTGAGAAGTTCAGCGGACTCGTTGAACAGCGCGATAGGGTTATTATCGGATGAGAGGAACGACGTGAGCCCTAAGTTGTACAGAGATCCATCCGCGGCTATCGATGAGTTGAATGTCTGGTCGATGTTGTAAGCGACTGCAACAAGAGAAATTAGCATATAAATAAACAAACTTATTGCTTATTCCCGCGGCTTTTCCCGCGTCGAGTTCGGTAATTGTCCCACGGGATCGTTCTACCGGTTCTATCTGTGTGCCAAATTTTATCTATATCCGTTCAGTAGTTTTTGCGTGAAAGAGTAATAAACATCCATACATACATCCATAATCACGTACTACTGCGCTCACTGACGGTCCACCACTTTTCAACCTTACTACTCATTCCATAAGGGTGAAAAGTGGTCCACCCTCAGTGAACTCGGTAGGACATGTAGACCAGCAGTATTCACAAACGCTTCGATTCGATTTCGATACTGAAAGTCTATCTCGCTCGCTTTCGTGATGCCAAAAAAAGATAGACATACGACTTGTCGAATCGAAGCGTTTGTGAATAGCTATACCATCGTTTTTGCGTGATATGCGCGTACAAACATACAGACAGAAAGACAGACAAAAATTCTAAAAACTTTTGTTTTGGCTACTGTTGCTCTAAGAAGATTGAAAAATTGAAGGGGGAGACCTCCCGTCTCCCCCTTCAATTTTTTCTCAATATCTTCAATGAACAGACATCGGGCTGTTACAATTTTTTTATATGTATAGATTATGAGCCTGATGTGTCCCATGCAGGGCAAAGGCCTCTCTTCCCTCTTTCCATTTCTCTGTCTTTAGCTATTTGGGTCCAATCCTTTAATAGTAGTCCAGCTCGTCACGCCATCTCCTACTGGGCCTAGGTTTTGCCTAGTATACGTGAAAACGGGCACAATCTATGTTACGAATCAGCAGTGACCACGTGTTCGACTCTCGTGTCGGTTACTCTTGCAATCAATCAGCTGGAGTTTACGATCCAGATAAGGCTAACTGCCTTTTAAAACTGGCAGTTACAGTTAACAAATAACTAAAACAACCATGGCATTAAATGCGCTGGACCTCGAACTTGTATGGTAAAATGCAATCTCGCCCAACATCGCATACAGAGAAGGCACGAGCATTGACCACCACGCTTGCTCAGGATGACTTGGCGATTTTCACGCTTATAACTAAATATTAGACCTTACATAGGGTAACTGGTAATTAGAGACCGATACTTAAACACGACAACAACTTCCCCACAGAGACAGAACGGCCTCACGCGGCTAACAGCTGATAGGTCAAAGGCGCGACTTTCATACGGCTGTTGTGTTATTGTGATAAAAGGGAAAGAGAATTTAAAAAAAATCTTTGCGAAAGTTGTTTGTTATCATGAGTACAATCACGTGTTTAAGTATCGGCCACTAATTACCAGTCACCCTTATTAATAATTAATTATTATAAGCCCAGGTTACCTCAATATGTTTTCCTTCACCGATATCAGTAATGTCCAAGATAAACGTAAGGAATTGAAAAAGTCACATTGGTACTTACCTGGATATGAACCCACAACCACGTGCATAAGAGGCGAGTCTAGTCACTCTAGTCTACTATATGCCTACTGCTGGGACAAGGGTCAGAGGGAGCGGCCTGTACGTAACCCACCGTGGGCCCAGAGCGGGTTAGTAGATATCACATATTATTTTCTACGATTTCTTGGGTTTAGGACATGCTGATTTTGTCACGTTCACTTTTACGAGAGCAATCGTGATGACTGGTGAAATAAATTAGACAGCGTGCCAGCTTGGATTCGAACCGACTGCGACAAGTAAGTCAGGTCCATATCCCAGGCGTTCCGTAAAAGAAACCGTCTCGCTTATTTTCACACACGCTCAAATAATTTGCTGACGATTTTACAGCCACGTAATCGACCTGATCAGCGATGGCGGCAACTGTAGCCTTCGAAGAGAGCAATATTGTAGTGCACAAGTGTGTGCGCAGGCACAGGTGCAATCTCTGTTCCTTTTCTCTCATAGTCCGATGGGACGGAAATCAGACACGACTGTAGAGATCAGGCGCAAGACCAACGGCTTAACGTGCTTTCCAAGATTCGGGGGTATATTACCGCCAACTTCCAAACTCCGGGCTACTAATGAGAAATTTGTAGTGGAAATTCCCAGTAGCACTTTTTGCCCGACCCGGGAATCGAACCCAGAACCCCAGTTCAGCAGTCGCGCTTGCGACCACGAGACGTACAGGGCACTCCATCCTAGTATACGTGTGTCCAGGTGCATTCTCCCTTCCCTCACTCTCATAGTCCTATGCAACGACAATTGGACACGACCGAAGAGACACATAGTTAAAAATATACTCACTTTCATCCTCATCTCCACCGTCCGTGGGTGCAGGCAACTCCAGGTCCTCGTCAGGGCCAGGTGACGGCACATCTTCATCCCGTTGCGGCGGCGACGGCGCATCCGGCAAAGTTGGCATCAACTCGTCTAGTTTTCGCTTTAACACTCGCACGCGCGCTCCGAAGTTTTTATAAGCCTGAAAGTGTATTGAAAGTATTGAAACTGAAAACCTTTACTTCAATGAGATTATGGAGGGTGGCAAGTCCGTGCAGGGCACGCCACAATAGTAGCGATAAGTCTTTGAGGAGTGGCTGGAGGACGCAGGTTCTCATCGAACACGGTTGTTTAGGGGGGTACCTGCACCTGCGAATCAGGCGGGAGGAAATGCCCGGGTTTTACCACTGCGAGGATCATCCGGAGGACACGGTGGAACACACCGTGGAGGTCTCTCCGCTCTGGCAGAGCACCGCCGTGGCCTCGTAGCGGCGATTGGCGGCAGCGACCTTTCGCGTCCGGCCCTGGTTCGATTCATGGTCAGAAGCGAGAGAAAATGGGAAGCCGTCACCTCCTTCTGCGAAGTAGTCATGCTAGCGAAGGAGGTGGCGGAACGTGAGAGGGAGAGAGCCTCACGTCCCAGCCGCTGTGGGAGACGCACCGGTCGTAGCTGGCCACCGTAGGTGCGGGCCTGTGGACGGTGAGGAATGGGCTAGCTCGCCGTCCGTCCGTCTTAAGACGACAGGCCGTGTGGACGGCGCTTTCGTGTTCTCAAAGAGATGTCAACAAACCGGAAGGTATCCGCAAGGGCCGATGCCTGCCGGGGCTGCGGGACTGTTCGAAAGAGATACCGCGGCCCTGGCATGCAAAGGGCTAAGAAGGAACATGGATGGGTTTTAGTCAGTACAAGTCTGACACTCCCTTCCGGTCTACCCAGAGCGAGAGGGGGTCATTCGATGATTTCGTATCCGAAAAAAAAGGCATACAATGCTGCTTAATAAAACAAGTATAACTAATCTTCCATGAACTGACAAATAAAAGTCATTTCGTTATTTTAAAAAAATACGATAAAAAGACACACAAAATCATCACAACAATTAGTCAGGCCACATGTGTTGCAATTCAACATTAAAAATTAAATGTGTGACTAGGAAATCTGTTACACACAAATGAAATTCAATCTGAGTAGTGAGTCGCTGGGATGACAATCATTTGCTATTTTAGTATACTGCAGATCTGGGCCCTTGGCTATTACAGTAGTGGGACAATAAGGCCCATACACACTGTGCAGAATTTATACGTTTTGCAAAGCTGACAACGTTCCGTTGACGCGTAACAGAGCATTCGTCTGTAAAACAAAAATCCAAGATTTGATTTTGTACAGAAACAAATGAATCTGAATTGTTACATTACAGGCGAATGCTCGCAGTGAGAGCGCGCCTTAATAAGAACGTTGCGTACAGTTTTTGTATAGGTCCTTATTATTATTATTTATACTCACATAAGCAACAACTTTGACTTCGCCCCTCTGTGTTGAGTAGTATTGCGTGGCAGTTGTGAGCAACGCTAACAATGCTTCCCTTGCTACTATCTCTCTCTGTAACGCGGCTGTATACCGCTCAACGCAAGATATTCCATCATTCAACTCCTTTTCTACATCGTCTTTATTACCCCTTTCTGGAAATTATAAATTATTAGTTATAACCATTTTCTTTTAGATACAAAGCTGACAAGTGTTTTAAAGAAAAATACTTTGCAAATAATAAAACACAGTTTAGACTGCTGCCCAACTACTGAAATATCTACAAATCATTGTGGACTGAAAATTCAAATGTTAAATCATCATCATTTAGCGTGCAATTTTCCCAACTAGGTTCGGGTCCGCTTCCAGTCTAACCAGATGCAGCCTAATACCAGTATGTAGTGAATGCCTATCTGACCGGTCCAGAACCCTGGATTACTGGGTAGCATTATAGCCTCCTTTTAAGAGATTCAGCCTACGAATAGTGACTAAGAAGCTTACATTTGTTGGGATCAGGCGTTTGGCCATGGACTAAAATTAGGAAGCGTTTTCTAATAAGCTTAAACTGCTCAATGAAAACTGTTAAATAAACATGAAATATTTTCTGCCAACAACTGCAGAATGGACCAGATAGCTGGATGTGGCCTCTCCCAAAGCTAATTAAGAGACATTTGCAGTTCTAATACAGATTGGAGTAAGCCAATCCACATACATGACATCAATAGGAAAGGATATCAGAGACTTACAGAAAAATCTGATGCAGCATTTCCATATGCTAAGAGTTGTACTGCTGCAAGGACTTATTTTTGGTGCCAAATTACATGAAACCTGTTTATAGTCACAGATACACAAATAAAAAGGGTAATAACGTTGGTGCGCTTGCCAAACCGAATATGTGCACTTTAAGAACTTTTCAGGACAAAATGAAAACAATATTTTTCATAATGTAACGTAAACTATCTTCTGAAAAAATAAAAAAAGAACAAAATTTGGCAAAAAATATCTATTTTAGTCTAAGATAATAAAAAACTTATTACATTCGTGTATGAAAGCTAAAATATTTTTTTGTTGTGTACATACGTATCAGGTTTGGCAAACGCAGCGACGATAAATAAAAGATTAAAAAAGAAATAAAAGCATAAAAAAGCAAGCAAACCTTCATACAAACCCTTAAGGCTGGCCCTCAGCAACTCGGAGTCAGACAATTCTAAAGTACTTTCATGGATATCTTTGAGCCTCAAATCTGTGTCTGCTTCCAGTACTGAACATTGTTTTATCTTGTTCACTAGTAGAGTTGGCTGAAATGGAAAATTTACCAATTTTTCTTTTTTTTTTTAAATGTTGCCCCACACTAGGAATTTCTCCTGTATCGTGGGTGCGTTTACAAACGTTTTAAATTCACATACACAAACAGCCAGACCCGGAACAACTACCTGTAGGCCATACAAATATTTGTTCCGTGCGTGAATCGAACCCGCGACACGAAGCGCAGCGGTAATTACGTTACCCTTTAACAACAGGACCAATTACAATATAAAACCATGACTTCAATCCCCAAAGGCATCAGTAGAGGTTTCCCTATAGTACACCCACAGTTCGTCAGTTATGTTTAAGTTCATGTAATAGGGGACGAGCCTATTGCCATCAACTAGGTACAAGATCTCATGCAGCAGCAACACCAGCAACCACTGAACCAACCATGCAATCAGTAATTTACTACTCTCATGTAAAAGGGGGTCAGCCTACTGCAGGTTATAACTATACAAAGGTTTTTGTACAATTGCAGACAACACAAAATATTATTTCCTTGTTCATTCTAAAACTCATAATATTTAATACTAGCTTTTGCCTGCGGCTTAGCTTGAGTTATGGTTGGAAATTATCCCACAGGAACGCTACAGTTTTCCATTAGTGAAAGAATTTTCAGAATCGGATCAGTAGTAGAGATTAATTTTTATGTTTTAATACTCACTTGGAACTCAGAATCATCATCTGACTTCTTAACAGCACCGGCACTGAGCAAGCCAGTAAGATCAGACAAAAACTCATCATCATACACTGACCTCTGCTCCCATATCTTAAATATTCGCAAGATTTTTGGTCTCACTTTATCATCCCTGAAAGAATAAGAAAGAATTGGTAATGATATTTATAATTTTAGAAGTAAATGATGAGGAATATAAAAAGGGCTAATTGACAATCTTGCTCGGTGGAAGAGGAAAAGGACTTTTTCCTAGATCTATCCCACATTAGGTAGGGTCGGATCTCCTTATTTTCTGACACCAGGACAATCTGTCCTGGGTTGTCGGGTTGGGCAGTTTTCCTCCAATAGGAGTTTCGCCATGCTAGTCCACCGGAAAGACAAGGACAACTCAAGTAAATTGGACACATAATCTAGTAAATAGACAAAGAAGTAATTGATGCTGTTACGTGCATGGACTTCTTACATAAAATAAATTATACTTCGACAATAACAGTTAGCAGTAAGTGTATGGAACATTAATATGATTTTTAGAAAAATGCCATCGTTTATATTCTTTTAAGTTGGAAACGCCAGGGTAGCCCGCAAAATTCAAATTTTCTGAAGTTAACAAAATATGATTTGCAACCGTAACACATTTATGTATTTACAGAATCATTAAAATCATCAATACAACACTCCAAAGTTCATTTAACGAGTTTATTTTAGAAATTTGAGAATTAATTGCAAAAAAAAAACATAAGAAAAGTTGAATTTCGCAGGTGGCTTCAATCTTAACAATAGTTTTACTACTCTTTCGTAGGTTATTTATGGCTATTTGTTTACATTTGGAAGATTCGTTTTATTTTTTGATAATTTTTTTAATGCAAAATCGAGTTTTTGTACAACTTTTAATATAGAAATGTCACAGTACTGCAGAAAATTGGTATTTAATACATGAAAAGAAACAAAGCATGCATTGCTCATCAGTGTAGACTAACCTGACCAAAGGAGTTGCTTTCTGCAGATTGAGGCCCCAGCTCTCAACAAATTCGTAGTTCTTCCTCTTGCTGTACTGAATCACATCATTGGCCAAGTAAAACAGTACCAGCCTCTGTTCTACCTTCACCCTCTTCAACACATTCAGCCAACTTTGTACTATCTTCTTGTGGTGCGGCCTTTGTTTCAGACACCACGACGATAACCCCTGGATACTCTCCTGAGTATCCTTCAGCTGGCTCAGACGTTTCTCAAACGCTAAGGTGTTAAAATCTTCTGTTTCACCCATTGTTATCAAACTAACAAATTATCACTGACACATAATAATATTGTAGCGTCGCATGATCCGACAGGCACTAATTTTTATTACTCTTCTCGTAAACACTACCTTAATTTTTGCAATGGTTTTAAAGTAACAATTTGAACACACAGCACGAAAATGTTAACAAATAAACTGAATGAAAAACCGCGTTGTTAGCACTAATTATTCAGATAGCATGTATAATACATGTGTATGCATGAAATGATGAATTCATTTTATTCTTCTTCGTAAAACTGCGTACAACAGTGTTATTTCCAAGTTTTAACTTGTTATTTCCAAACAAATACAGAGAAATAGGAAATTATTACGGAACTATAGCCAAAGACAACAACCGCCATTTTCTCAGTGATTAGTTTTTTATAGAATCCATTGCACAACGTGAGGCATACGTATTACGCATTCAGCCAACTATAATTTTGCAACCAAAAACATTTGAAAGTCGCTGAGTCTACAACTTTTATTCAATTTCAGCAAAAGTCGATAACAAATTAAAGTTTGTTTTCATAGTCCAGTTGTTTTGATGCCTTAAACAATCTTCCATCAAAAGACGGAAACTCGGAAAGTAAAAAATCATCGGAGCAAAAATTCTACGTGATAACATAGATTTTTTTTTTTTTTTCTTTTGATGGAAGATTTTTATTCTTCCTTCGAGTCATAATGAATCAGGCGTGAATATAAGTAAAACTACACGTGATAAAAAACAGCGCAATGCGTGACACGAACTCTATCACCTCCGACGTCTCTGAAGACCTTACTCTACACGAACGCCTCTAGCGGCGAATACATGCGCGATAGCCCATTGACATTTCAGTCTGCTGTTTGTATTATCTGTAGTTGTCATTAGTTTGTTTGCCGGTGTTGGAAGGGAGTGTGCAAAACGTTGGTTTATTTACGTTTTTTTATTTTTTTACACATAGCTATCTTATTTGAGTTTAAATTCTTTGATCCCGCTGAGCTTAGAAGCTTTCTTCTCGGAGGAATATGTAAGTATATTAACGTATCTTTAAGTAATTTAATAATTTATTACAAAACATGATTATGACACACGCCTATTAGTGGTTTATCTTTAATTTTTGGCTATCAAAGCTTTGTTGATAAGTGGCTTAACAATTTTTTCGGAAATCTATGCAAATATACCAACCCATGTACACGTAGTTAAAATCGCGCGATATCTACGCAGATTTAAAAAACATATAAGTATGATAATTGATAAACCACTAATTATTTTACGTAGGTACCTACTGGTACATATATTTTTAGTGGCCTTGTATGTCCCACTGCTGGGCAAAAGTCACCCCATCCCATATCCTTCCAGGTATTCTTTTCCTGAGCCACCTCTAACCAGCCTTTGAAATGGTCTTTTTTATAAAATGGAAATAGTTATGCAAAAATGTTCCAATCCACAACTCACTGGATACTGAGATTAAAAGTTTGAAATATTGTCACAAAAAAATAGGTAATTTTTTAGGGTTCTGTAGTCAACAAAGGAACCCTTATTGTTTCGCCATGTCCGTTTGTCTGTCCACATCTTAGCTCAAAGACTCTTAGTACCTACTAGAAAGCTGTAATTTGGCATGAATATACAGATTAGTTACGCCGATAAAGTGGTCAATAAAATCTCGAAAAAATTTTTTCTTTTAGGGTATCTCCTGTACCTACACGTATTGGGGATTTTTTTTCTCGCGTACCCCTTAATGCGGTATGTCGTTGGATACGTATTTAAAAATATTGCGAGTTTGTTCAAATAATTTCGATAATCGGTAAATTCGATTAAGGGATTCGTTTGTGAAATATTAAGCTTTAAAGTGCTAATTTTTGTTAAACTCAAGTATCCCCCCTCTACCAGCTAAACGTTTGTGTTTGGGTGTGTGAAAAAATTCCCGGTGGTAGTATACGATATAACGAAATTAAAAGGACAACTATCACAGCTAAGTAGGCTTTACAAATTTACGAGTAATAGTCGACCAACTTGTAAAATGTATTTGGATAACTTAATAGATGGGAGCACAGGTTTTTCAACTGTGAATGTAAGTTTGTTTTTTATTATTACCAAATCTATCTAAATATATGAAAGTGAAAGGTCACTCACTCACTCATCACGAAATATCGAAAACCGCTTGACGTATCAAGATGGAATTTGGCAGGGAGGTAGTTTATAGTTAGTAGACGTCCGCTAAGAACGGATTTGCGACAGGGCTGGATTAAGAAGGTCTAAGGGGTATCGCAAATTTGTATGAGAGTCCTTCATTTTTTGTGCTTCAAACTTGAAATTTGGCAGGGAAGTAGTTAATAGTTAGTAGACGTCCGCTTAGAACGGATTTTGCGACAGGGCAGGGTTAAGGAGGCCTAAGGGCTCTCGCAAGTTTTAATGAAAGTCCTTAACTTTTTGTGCTCCAAACTTGATATTTGGCAGTGAGGTAGTTTATAGTTAGTAGACGTTCGCTAAGAACGGATTTTGCGACAGGGCAGGGTTAAGGAGGCCTAAGGGCTCTCGCAAGAAGTTATTTAATGTTGTATACAGAACGGTATTAGAATAAAAAGCGCTAAACAAGGTTCACTTTGAAAAAAAATAAAGTTGTATAGCGCCAAAATACACCGATTTTTGGAGCCATATCGTCGCCTCAACGCCATTTAATTTTGTCTCGGACCTCTGCCGCCCAGAATTACAGCACCCAAAAGGACGCCTTTTGTAGTCATCAGTACATTATCACCTTTTGATCTGGCAGTCTGTTCTCATACATAACAAAATGTCACGCCTTAAAGCCCTGAAGGGTTGGGCAGACGTGTACCTAATCGTACACACACATTTCGCCAGTTATATTGAAGTCCCATGTAGTAGGGGGTGAGCCTATTGCGATCAACCGGGCACAAATCCAGATTCGCGCCAAATATCACCCAATCTCATTTTGATAAATCTCACGTGAGATTAGGAGGGAGATGGGGGGGTCAAGCCAAATCTCACGACATCCCACCAGGGGGAGGGTGTCGAAAAATCGCCTCACGTAATTAATGGACGCCCCCTAACACAAGCATCTCCTTGCTTGAAAGGTGATCTCCAAATCGTGTATGTGATAACTTTATGTACCTAATTGAAATAAACATTTTTTTTTAACACTGCCCGACCCTGGAATCGGCCCCACGCTTAGTAATCGCGCTTGCGAGCACTAGACCAACGAGGCAGTCCCACACATGCACACCAAAATTTCCACGCGAACGAAGTCGCGGGCAACAGCTAGTAAACAATAAAGTCGAAATTACAACAAGAAAAGTTTAGACAGCTTAGGCGTCCGGCAAAGTGAAATATGATAATTAAGTTCAACCATCTAAACGCCTTTTATTTAAAGTAGAACACAGCTCTCAAATTGATATTCTAGAGTACCTACCTCATACCTGTCGGTTGATAACCGGTGCGCGGCGCACGTTTCCTGCAGCTTCAACAGACCTCGCGAACTTTTCCCCATTCACTGTTTCAGTCGCTCTCGTGCAGGTGCATTCAGTGCGAGAGGAACATCTGTTGCTTCGCTCTCGTATTGATTGCTGTTTGGTAATATGTATAGGTAGTAAGTTATGTAGTATAGTGCGCCGGTGGGATTGATCCTCCCAGCCAGTCTAGTCCAGTTGCCGAGGCTTTGAGGTGTCGTATTCGTGTGGGAACACTCGCGCGGGCCCTTCGTTTCTGAATTCAGAGTCAGTTCGAAGATTTCGTGAATAATTCGAATGGATTAGGTACGTAGTGATTTGTGTTTTTCCTGTACTCTGTGCTAATTAATTTTTCAAAAGCTTAAACTTGTTGCATACTTAGTTTAATGTTAAACGTGTAGTGGTGGGCGGGAGGAAATCGCTGCCGTGCCACCCTTTGTTTTACCGATTTCTTGATTCTTTGATGCTAAATACTATTAATTGCAATACACTTCAACCCAGTTTAAAAAAATTGTTGTTTTACAATCATGGCATTATTGGCATTTATGAACCCATACTATTATTAAATAGGTCTAATCTCAAAGTTGCGATCATTACTCCAAAAGGAATTTCGCTTTTGGATTTTGCCTAGGGTGCGTCCTGTAATCACTTAAGGTCAAGGAAGGGGGGGGGGGGAGGGATGGGGCAAGAGAAATATCACAATTGGATGGGGGGAGGGGGTATAAGGTGATAATCACGTATGTGTATTATTTCGTGAGACGACAAAAAAGTAATTTAATGTGTGACATGTAGGTACCTACAATATTATAAAAACCCGAGCAAGCGAATTTGTGTCAAAAAAATCCAATAAAAATATTTTTCAGATCTTTTCGATAATAAAAATTCCCGTTATAACGAGAGAGGGGAGGAGGGGTAGCCAGTAGTCTAAAATCTCACAACACATCACCGGGGAGTGGGGCTTACAAAATTGGCCTTTATAACGTCACGTAATTAAAGGATGGCCCCTAAATGTATAAATGGTCATGACATGAATGTACCTTATTCTTTATTGCACACAAAATTAAAAGATATACCTACACACAGCACAAATTAGCTTAAGTACAACGGCGAATGAACCCAGAATTGGAGTTTACTATATTGTTTTCTATTTTACCAGAGGCGGCGCTAGGCGTAGGCGACGTGGGCCACCGCCTGCGGCCTCGCGGTACGAGGGCCTCGCACCTCAAAAAGATTATTATTGACAAAATTGGAACCGGAATGAAATCTCTGAACTGTACATGGCCAATTTTGGCCAATATATATTTATTGTCGACAGCGCACTCTATTTTTTTTTTTTCTAACACAGCGACATCCTTCGGTCTTGTACTGACAGAAAGCCATTGTAGTTTCTGATATTATAAGCTACATGGCGTTGTTTCGTATGGGATTACTAAAAATGTTTTCCGCGATTGGATGTCAAGTGAATTATTTGCAGTTTATGTTTTCTGTGGTTGAAGTGAAAGCTGTTGGAGTTTTATTTGGTACGTAATATTACATACCATTTTGTTCCTGAAATTATGGCCTTTCGAATGATACATGTGAATTCCGAGTCGATGCCGATTCCGGGCCTCGCTAAATGTACCTTGCCCACATAAAATTGTGGTCTTGCCCCGCCACTGTATTTTACTGCACAGCTAAGTTTACACTATTTGGTATTTTATTTTATGAGACATTGATGTTACGTTTTGGCATGGCGATCGTTTACGGTCAGTAACCTATCCCTAATATCTCGTTGCACAGACCAAAACAATGAATAACGTAACGATACCTTGTTTTCATTTGTTATAATGTCGAGGAGCTTGATAGCTGTTTAAGGCTTTATTTCCGTGTTAGAAACGAAGAACGGCCGTAGTGTAAGAATTTTATAATTCTTTTGTATTTTATTTATTTCACCAAAGTAAATAAAATATAAAAGAATTATAAATTCTATCGATTGGTATTCGGAAAAATCTCAACCATTTATGCAAAGGTGGGTTAGTTAATTAGGTACTATAACTCACTGACGTCGCGTGGCGGGTCGATGGCGCGCCATGTTAAAACGCAGCACTTATGCAATCTAAGAGCGGATTTCACCTAACAAACTGAACACGATCAGCTTATCTAAACCGCGTTCAAGAGCTAATAGTGTCAATATTCTGTAGAAATGATGACAATGATATAATTTTTATACTGATATTCTCAGGTGAATTTAGTTGAAAATTCTTTGGGTTAGTAACCCTTAATTAACCTGTTCGCATTAGTAATTATTCGCTTAATTTACGTCACACGTTTGGGCAGTACGTTTGTTGTATTTGCTTTCAGCTTAGCGTGGCCCATGCATACGCTTTATCGATCGATGTGTAACGGCGGCGCAGTATGGTTTTCACTGCTACTGACTGCGCCACGCCCGATATGCGCTGGCCCTTTATCTGAGTAATCATGAAGTTTTGTTTGATCTAAGTAGCTCTCTACCAAATTCGTATCTGATTTCATAAGATTTTTTTTTAAACTATTGTCCGCCGTTTTGAAGCTTGACCTACTTAAGCACGAGCCATGAGCCACAAAGCTTAAAGCAAATCGGTAAAAGATTATTTATAGACATGAGGAAAACCGTGAGAGGTTCCTCAGTTGCAGGATGTTGTTGCTTGTGGGCTACTGTCAAGTTTCTGCATATTATTTAGGTACGTCTGCTAGTGCGATGTAGGATTTGCGAGACGTCAAGTATAACGTATAAATCTATACATATAAAATTCAAAGTCCTGACTGACTGACTGACTGACTGACTGACTTATATATCAACGCACAGCCCAAACCGCTGGTCCTAGAAACATGAAATTTGGACAGTGTACTCTTTGTGACGAGTAAGTATCCACTAAGAAAGGGTTTTTCAAAATTCCACCCCTAAGAGGGTGAAATGGGGTGTTTAATTTTCTGTGAAACTTTTTATTCCCTGAGTCGATTGACTTGAAAATTTGTGTATTTACTCTTTAGTTAAAATTATCAGATACGTGTATCACAGTTTTTCCAAAATCATCCCCCAATTTAAAATTAAACGTCATGACTGGCTGACTGATATATCAACCCCCAGCCCAAACCACTGATCCTAGAGACATGAAATTTGGACGGTGAATTGTTTATGAAGAGTAGATATCCACTAAGAAAGGGTTTTTCAAAATTCCACCCCTAAGAGGGTGAAATGGGGTGTTTAATTTTCTGTGAAACTTTTTATTTCCTGAGTCGATTGACTTGAAAATTTGTGTATTTACTCTTTAGTTAAAATTATCAGATACGTGTATCACAGTTTTTCCAAAATCATCCCCCAATTTAAAATTAAACGTCATGACTGGCTGACTGATATATCAACCCCCAGCCCAAACCACTGATCCTAGAGACATGAAATTTGGACGGTGAATTGTTTATGAAGAGTAGATATCCACTAAGAAAGGGTTTTTTGGAATTCCACCCCTAAGAGGGTGAAATGGGGTGTTGAATTTTATGTGGAACTTTTTATTCTCGGAGTCGATTGACTTGAAAATATGTATACATACTCTTTAGTTAAAATTATGAGATACGTGTATCACAGTTTTTCCAAAATCATCCCCAAATTTAAAATTTAATGTCCTGTCTGGCTAACTGATATATCAATGCACAGCCGAAACCGCTGGTCCGAGAGAAATGAAATTTAGACGGTGTATTCTTTGTGAAGAGTAGATATCCACTAAGAAAGGGTTTTTTGAAATTCTACCCCTAAGAGGGTAAAATGGGGTGTTGAATTTTCTGTGAAACTTAATATTCGCTGGGTCGATTGATTCGAAAATTGATGTTCACACTCTTTTTTTTTTTTTTTTTTTTTTTTTTTTTTTTTTTTTTTTTTTTTCGGATGGGAAATCATCAAATGACCCCCCCCACTCTGGGCGGAGCGGAAGGGAGTGTCAGACTTGTACTGACTAAAACCCATCCATGTTCCTTCTTTGCCCTTTGTGTTCCAGGACCACGGTATCTCTTTCGAACAGTCCCGCAGCCCTGGCAGGCATCGGTCCTTGCAGACCCCTACATCGTTGCTGACATCTCTTTGAGGCGCGCGTGGAACACGAACGCGCCATCGACACGGCCTGTCGTCAGAAGACGGCCGGACGGCGAGCTAGCCCATAGCTCGCCGTCCACAGGCCCGCGCCTACGGTGGCCGGGAGCCACCACGTGACCCCCGACGCCCAGGGCGTCTCCCGCGGCGGCTGGGACGTGAGGTTCTTTCCCTCTCACGTCCCGCCACCTCCTTCACTAGCATGACTGCTTCGCAGAAGGAGGTGACGGCTTCCCATTCCCTCTCGCTCCGGACCATGGCTTGAACCAGGGCCGGACGCGAGAGATCGCCGCCGCCGATCGCCGCAACGAGGACACGACGGTGCACCGCCCAAGCGGGGCAGACCTCCACGGTATGTTCCACCGTGTCCTCCGGACGATCCTCACAATGGAAACACCCGGGCGTTTCCTCCCGCCCGATCCGGTGCAGGAACCTCCCGAAACAACCGTGTCCGGTGAGGACCTGCGTCAGGCGGTAGGTGAGGGCGCCGTGGCGCCTCTCTAGCCACTCCTCAAAGAGGGGACTTATCGCCACTATGGTGGCGTGCCCTGCACGGGGTTGCGACAGTCGCTCTCTCCATGTCGCCATGAGATCACGCCGGAGGTCTGTCCGCTGAGCGGCAATTTGCCGCGGCAGCGGAGTTTCCAACCGACTTAGTGCCTCCGCGCGCCATTCGTGCAGGCGCGCGAGGACTATCGCCTCCAGATCCCATGGCGGCAATCCGGCAAGGAGGCTAGCCGCCTCACCGGAGATCGTGCGGTACCCGCGGATTAGCCTTATGGCTATCACCTTTTGGGGCGCGTTCAGGTAGTGGGCGGCTCGCCGCCTCAAAGAACGCGCCCACACCGGGGCCCCATAAAGGGCCATGGACCGGACGACCCCCGCGTAGAGCCTCCGGCAGGAGGCGTTCGGACCCCTCAGGTTGGGCAAGAGCCGCTTAAAGGCAGCCCCTGTCCGTTCCAGTTTGGGAGCCAAACGTCGGAAATGCTCCACGAAGTTCCACCGGCTGTCGAGGACGAGTCCTAGGTACTTCAACGTCGACCCGACGCCGATGGAGACCCCTCCTGCCGTCAGTAGGGATCCCGACGGTGGCGCATTCCGAGGCCCATGAAAACACATGGCCTCGGACTTGTGCAATGCCACCTCGAGACCCAATTGCCGGATCCTCTCCACGACTATCGCAACCCCGCGTGTCATGTTTTCGGCCGCCGCCTCGTGCGACCTCCCTTGTGCCAGTACCAGCGTGTCGTCAGCGTAGCAAACTACGCTGACGCCGCTAGGGAGGTCGGCGCGCAGCACCCAGTCGTAACCGATGTTCCACAAGGCCGGTCCCAGAACCGATCCCTGTGGAACACCGCACGACATCTCTCGCCGGTTCCATTCTCCGCTCCGACCGGGGTAGATGACGGCCCTATCCGTCAGGTAGTCCCCGACCACACGACGAAGGTAGGTCGGCACCCGGTGATACCGGAGTGCCTCCCTAATGCAGCTCCAGGGCATGGAGTTGAAGGCGTTGGCGATGTCAAGAGACACCGCCAAGACGACCCCGCCCCGGGACACCGCGTCCCCCGTCGTGAGGGCTCTCACGCGCATGATGGCATCCACCGTTGAGCGCCCCTTGCGGAAACCAAACTGGTGTTCCGCAAGATCCGGCCCCATCCCCACAAGGTGCCCGGCGAGGCGGTTGGCAATGACTCTTTCAAAGAGCTTGCCCACCTCGTCGAGCAATACGATGGGCCGGTATGCGGACGGAGAGTCCGCAGGGCGCCCTGGCTTTCGGATGAGGACCAGCTTCCCCGTCTTCCAACGAAGCGGGAACTGGCCTCTCTCCAAGCATGCGCTTAGGAGCCCTTCCAGTCGGGGCCCGAGAGCCTCAGAGGCCAGGACCCAGGCTTTGCCAGGCAAGCCATCGGGTCCCGGGGCGGTATTTCTGGCTTTCAGCCTGCGTACCGCCACTCTCAGGTCTACCCCAGTCACCTCCGGAATGTCGTCATCGTCATCGGTGTGGTCCGCTCCCGGCACCGCACGCGGCGGCGGAGCCATAGGCGGGGGAGGATGCTCCCCTCGCGAAGGGAACAGAGCGCTCACCACGTCCTCCACGAGCTCAGGCCGGAGACTCTGCGTCAGCGGGGGGGCCCGGGTGCGGAGTTTGTCCCGCACCATCTTGTAAGGGCGCCCCCACGGATCTCCATTCAGAGACTCCAGCATCTCCTCGCGGGCCAGATTCTTGGCCCGCCGAACAGCCTCTTGGAGGGCGGTCTTCGCCGCTCTGTATCCCTCGTACAGCTCCACCTCAATGGCTGCCGCATCCGGAGGGCGGATGCGTAGCCTGCGATGCCTGGCGTACAGGTGCCGCGCGGCAACGCACGCCTCGCGCAGAGACGTCAGCTCTCGCGACCACCAATACACCTGACGCCGGGCGCTTCCTGGCCGAACACGGGGCATTGCCACGTCGCAAATCCCGGACATGGCCTCCTGGAACCAACCCGCCTCGTTATTGATGTCGGCAGGCCTGACCGGTGATGACACCCAGGCCTGCACGATCGAGGCTTCCAGGAGGAGCTCCCGGTCCAGCTGCCTCAGCGCCCATCGCGGACCACTCGGGGTCTGTAGGACCGGCGCGCTTGAGGTCTGGGTGGAGACGTCGAACCGGATGTACCGGTGGTCGGAGTAGGTCTCCACCCCCTCCATGACGCGCCAGTCAACGACACGCGGTGACAGAGCGGGGCTAGCGAACGAGATGTCCACCACCGACTCGCCCCGCATCCGCACGCACGTGGGGACAGAACCCCGATTTAGGACGACCAGGCCTGTCTCCAGAGCCCAGTCCTCCACCATCCTACCCCGCGCGTCCGTGTAACGAGAACCCCAAGCCAAGTTCTTGGCATTGAAGTCCCCGAGCACAAGCACGGGGAGGGAATGGCTTCCGATGACGACACTCAACTCCGTGAGGGAGTTGTGGAACTCGGCGAGGGTTCGGCTCGGGGAGAAGTAGACTCCCACTACTACGATCTCCCCGAACCGTGCTGCTACGCACCCCTGACCCTTCCTGACACTCTCAAGGGTCGGGGTACCGGCGGCGGCCGACGCAATTATGGTCACTGAGCCGCTAAGGTCCTCCACCCAGTCATCCCTGGGCGGGACAAAGTACGGCTCAGCGACCACGGCGATGTTAATCGACCACTGCGCCATGCTCTGGAGCAACAGATCCTGAGCGCAGGCGCAGTGGTTGATGTTCGCCTGGAGAAAGCGTAATGGGGCCGTTACTGGCACTCCATTTCAGCCCCCTCCCGGACCCCCTGCGAGGGCCCCGCTGCGGAAGTTGCAGCAGTGGCGGCAGCGGCGGCGACAGTGGCGGCGGCTGCGGTGGTGGCGACGGTGGGGGTTTTGGCGGTGGTGGTGGTGGAGGGCCTTCCCTTGCCCCTGGCCTTGGCAGATGTACCGCAGGCCTTGCTCCCTGCCCGGTGATCGACCGGCTTGCCAGCCGCCGCACATGCGGCGCAGTGCGGTTCGGCGGAGCAAGCCGCGGCCTTGTGACCGGGCTGGCTGCAGCGGAAGCACTGGTCACTGCGGTCTACCTCCGAGGTGCACCGGACCGACACGTGGTGCCCCACATGGCAGCGGAAGCACCTCAGAGGTCTGGGTTCCAGCAGTTTATGTTCACACTCTTCAATTAAAATAATGAGACATGTGTATCAGTTTTTCCAAAATCATCCCCCAATATAGTTAAATAGGGCTTCGAAGCTCACGTAGAAGGGCGCATGCCGCGCAGCGTTGCGTGGGGCGTGCGGGGCGCGGGAGTATTTACCTATTACTAAGTAGGTAGGATTTTTCTGAGGTAGACGTATCTGTGAATATGGTTTATTCCACCGATTTTCGGGTTGGCTCGCGATACGGGACATTGATATTAAATATTATGTCAAAGTATTATGTCTATAAATAGATTCCTAATAAATCATTTGATTGGTGTCCCGGTGTCCAATCTCAAACCAAGATATTTCACATATGTAATTTAATTGATATTACTATGAACAAATATTTGCAATAGCAAGTACACGTAAATCTATGTATGTACTGTACATACTTACTATCCCAGATTACTTATTATTCAGAGATTACTTATTATCCCAGAAGTAAGATTCCGTGGGCAATTCCCGAACTCCACGCGGGCAAAGCCGCGGGCAGAAGCTAGTAATATAAATATTATTTACCTAAGTATTTTTTCTCCACTCCACTACGCCTCCGTCAAGATATATCAAGTGTACATTTGTTACTTACTCTACCATTTTATTAACAATATTTTTCTTTTATTTCAGATCCAACATAAATCAAGATGATAAAACTAACAGGGAGTAACCTAGGGGAACGGCAGCGAGAATTGAATACAAAGGTGAAAGAAGCTGCAGCACAGAGCGTCAACTTCAACGAAATAAAAGACACGGCGGAAGAGTCCGATGTCGACAAGTTATTTAAAATAGATCTTGCATCCGAATACCATAACAGCGACTATATTATCGAAGTTCTCATGTCTGGAGACAGTATGTACATATCTCGAGCTCTCAAATGCAGTTGGATATATGAAGATAGCTATTCACATATCATCAATGTAGACAATCTGCACAACAATGTGATACCGTTTATGTCTAACAAAATGAAGAAGAAGCTACTGACAGCAATTTCCATTCACGTCAGGAATGAATCAAGGGCAGCAGAGTTTTATAAATACTGCATGGATATCAAATTAAAAACCATTGCATTGAAGTTCCTGAATTTTACCAATGACACCTTCAAGTTGGAGGTATTGAAGGACAAGTCAAACTGTAATCTTCTGATGATGGAATATGGTAGTGAATCTCCGAAGCATTTTATTGGAGTGTCATTCCCTCTAGCAGAAGCGTATGTCAAGGCACTTAATGAAACCCACAGAATGCAAGTGTTTCAGGGGCTTAGCTATTTATACACAGTTTCGGGTGTGAAATATTTGGATCTGTTGGAAAAATATGTTGAAGTAAGTTCATTTAACTGTATCTTTTTAGGCTTACGTATTTCAAAAAGCATTATGAAACAGCATAAGGATCGAGTTCTCAAAATGCCATCACTATATGTGAGAATATTGAGCAAAGCTGCTGTAGCCAAATATAGTACGGCAGAAGATGCAAAAATTTACTTACCTGCTGTCTTGCCCGATAACGTTGAGTACTTTTGGAATAAAAACTTTTGCAGCAAATACAAATTCATACTCGATAAAATCACAGATGGAAAGTTTCAATTCGTTAAAGAGATATTCACCGCCAAGTATCCGGAAGAAGACTTTGAAACGGTTGCATATTTTTATCACAGGCAGTGCTACAATTTAATGACAACTGAAGAAAAGGAAGTTTGGGCTTTAGAGCAAATAGCCACTGAGAATGAAATCCTAGGCATAGGCAAAGAATTTCTATGGTACAAGTTTGTAAACTTCGAAAAAGCTTTTGAGGAGATAAAAAAGCTATTATTGATTGCTACAGATGATACTAAACGGGCAGAAATGATGTACACTCTTCTTGAATCAGCGAAAACCCAACGTGATGCACGGAAACTTTTGAAATATTATTATGAGAGACATGGGAATGAACACAAATTTTTAAAAGAGAATTTCCTTGACCGGATTTTGAATAACTTTAATGTTTTCGAATTTGATGAAGACTGCTGGACGGCTTTTAATAAAATGCTTCACAATTTGGAAGTTTACCATTTAACTAACTTTAACAGCAAGAGTGAATATAGGTTAGTTGCTCTTGTATACTACACCATTAACCAAAAGGAAGTTCCTCAAGCCATTCTAAATCAATTAAATTGTGAATTGCAATTTTACGCATTAAAAACATACACAGATAAATTAACAGATGAGCAAAAAGAAATGGTATATGAGTATTTATTTAAATTTTACACGGACGAAATCAGGAAAATGGCAAGTGAACCGTATGTGGATCAGGTTAAGCATCGTCTTAGAAAATTTATTCATTTCACTTTGGATCTATTGGACCAGTTCGATAAAACCAAAGAAGATATCCCCGAACTAGTCTACGCATATATGAAGTTGGACTGGGCCGAATTTGAATGCCATAGGCTGATTCGTGATAAAACAGAAATAACTAAGGTTGATCTGTTCCGTGACTTGAAGAAAGACGCGAAACTCCTAGTTGAGCACCTTCCGCTGGTGAAAACCAATATCAATAGCAGTTACAGATACGATATGAGTACGGTGCTCAAGAAGTTGAAAACATATTTTTCGGACGATATTGCGAAGGAGTATCTCAATTTTTTTTATTCTTTATTGGCTGAGGATCAGTTATGGCACCAAGTTACCCAGGCCGCGGCTCATGGTATTTTTCAACTAGGAGACGAGAAGTTTAAAGTAGATTTCATGACAAAATACGCCCCAAAAGAATCTGGAATTAATCACAGTGAAATTGATGAAAAGCTGTTACGGATTCAACAAGCTATATGTGCCCACGCCTACTACTCGCGCCCTCCAGTCCCGCTCAAGACCATGCTCTTGTACGTAAAAGTAGACTACATACATTTTTGTTTACCCATGTTTCATTCGTACTTGGCTAACCTGCCACTACCACTTTGCTTGGAATTCGTCGAATCAATATTAGATGCTCCGGTATCAATTCAGAAACACGGTATTCGTCTCGCTTTTGAATGTTTCAACGCAGAAAGCTTAAATACACTAGTATTACGAGCTTGGAAAAAGACCAAAAATGTTTCGCTCAGGATGATTATTTATAAAGGAATCTACAACAAGATTTCTCAAGTTACGAGTGGACAAGATATATTATTTGATACATTGAAACAGTTAACATCGACGCTACGACCAGACGACGATGATGAAGTTTTCGGTCTTCTAAAATGTTGTAAAATACCCAGTCATTTGCTGCCAGAATGTATTGAGATGACTTGGAAGGTAGTAAGCCAATTTCCGCCAAAATCAACAAACCTTACTCGTATGAATACTATAATATCGTTCATGTGCCTCAAAATTTACATCATTCGCCATGAATTTGTTTGCGGTATTATAGAATCGTTTATTGAAATGGTTTTTGTTGAAGAAGAAGAAAACGCAATCAAACAAAGTTCCGAAGCTGGTGCTTTGATTGATGCCAAATTGAAACTGGCAGCAACTTATATAATTAATGTCAAGGGAAATGAAGATTTTGGTAATAAAACAGAGTTAACGAAGCTCATATTAAAAATGTGTCTAAAAGACATCGGAATACGTGAAAAGAAGCGCGATTTACTAAAAACTTGTTTTAGCTTCATCCATGAACTTGAGAACAGAAGTTACCATCAAGACTTTCACCATTATGAAAACGCGAATAAAATATTGCAACTAGTACTGGAAACGCTTGAACAAATGGCACCCATTGAAGATATTTATATGGAAGTGTGGGAAATACGACTGGGAATCGCGGCTCGGAAAGTGATAGCGGAAAGTAAAATTAAATATGCAGATCAAGAAAAAACTATAGCGATGAAAGACATTGCAAACAACTTTGCTAATGAGCTCGGGATCTTAATTAATGAATTCGTTGGAAGAAAATTGTTCTTTGATACATTCTTTACAGATATTCACGACAATGTTTTAAACAAGATGCAAACAGTGAGGGTTTCAATAGACGCAAGAGCTCAGTTTACAGAAATGAAACTTAACGTATGTTTGGGACTGTTACCATTCGAAGTCCGTCAGGTATACTTACTTGTGTTGAATCTTCTACCGGATACTTGTCGCCCTGAATATAAGAAAGAAATTAAGGCTATAATTAAGAAAATATCCAAAATGAACGATATAGAATTTCAGTGCAATCTGAAAAAAAAACTTTTTAATCTTGACTTTGATGCCTTTGTATTTATGTAATCGATGTCAGATAATGTATGTGTGGTCCACGGACGTTGATCGAGTTTAAGAAAAAGTTCGGCATTATAAATGTATAGCGCTGTCTCTGTCACTTATGTAAGCATAATTGACAGAGACAGCGTTGACAGACTCTTTCCGAAACTCTATGAACGACCGTGTTCTGTATTATTAATCAGTAGGATGTTATAATGTGTGTATTTACTGTCATTAAATATCATCATATAGAATTGGATTGTTTTATTTATTTATTATCCTGTACAGTGCTGGAGCTCGTGGCTAAAAAATAACAGCCGCACGGATCGATCTTCAAGTGCCTGCTGAGATTGGTCCGTGGATCCTCGGAAAGCACGTTAACCCGTTGGTCCCGGCTGTCATTTCAAGATCTCTGTTAGTCGTTACGAGTGGTGAGAAACTCAGAAGCCTGAAAGTAACTGAGTTGTGGAGGTCAGGTAGGCATTCGCTCCATGTAAAATATTGGTATTCAGCTGCATCCGGGTAGACTGGAAGAAACTTATTTTGAGCCCCCTAGAGGCACAGGGTTTTTAAAAGTTTTAACTTTTCCTGCCAGGCAAAAATTACTGATACTGCTACCGCAAACTTACACATTTTCTTAAAACCAACGCGCTCGGTTCTTACTTTGAACTTTTACATTTATCACAGAGGCCTGCCAAACTCTCTTATAGGTGTAGCCTAGTGTTAGTGAAACCAGGCATAAGGGCCGGACACCATCGAAGCGGAGACGTGTGCAGCGTGCTGTGAGCGGTGTGCCATCTCCTCTTCGCTTTGCACATCTCCGCACAGCTTCGGTGGATACCCCCTAGCACTTACGCATCTCCTCTCCGCTTTGCACATCTCCGCTTTGGTGGAGCCTTAGTCTCAAGAAAATGCTTTATGTCCGTAGAAAAACGCTTGCAACATGATAACAATAAAGGGTTTCAACTTAAAAATAATCAAAATCCATTTTAATTCTGCGAATTTAATCTGTAATCTACACAAAAATGCAACATTTATCAATATCCCGTATAAAAAATAAGTACAACAACAAATTTAATATCTACGACACGTTACTATTTAGAATGAAGCGTCTTTTTTATTTCATTAATCAACACCATGTTACATATTATTGTTATGAAGGATTAACATCTACATAACACCGATAGTTAAACCTAAAGACAAAATAAGTTCTCCTTCGTCTTTACAATTGAGGGCCAGTCGCAGGTATTGTACGTTGTGATGCGATTAGCGGAAATTTGACATGAAATCAGAATCGCGAGCCAGCCCAGTCGTGGCACAGATCCATAAATGTTGACGCAGGAAAATGTCAAAGCATCTCAAGGATGTAAATAAACCCTTAACGATTCCGGAAGGCACTTGTTCTCGTCATTGCGATCATTTTTTTGTTCTGGATGGTCCAGAATACAAACCACACAACCGAGGGACCTTCTAGTAACGGAGTTTGTGGGAGTCAAATTCAAGTTTTTAATGTTATAACTTTACTTGAAATACCTCCATGACCCCATTATCAATGCATTTATCAGCACAATGCTGTGAATGCGTTACATTGAATTTTACCGTAAAACGTGATTTTTCACTACAAAAAAAAGTAATTTCCCAACAATTTTTTTTGCGTAGGGTTTAGTTTGATGTACAGAATGCTTGGTCGACGGTTTCGTAAAGGGTTCCTTTACACCCTGTATAAGTAGCGTTATAGATAGATCAGGGCCATGGTCGAGCATTCGATGCCTTTCGGGTGAAAATGCAGCATTAAAAGACAACATTCGATTCGACCACAGATAAATAGAAAAGGATTTCCGTTGCGTTGGTTCTCTCGCGACATTCTTGTTTGATATCTAGTTAATACACTACATATCCAACTCATGTAGATATTAATCGTTCATATAACAACAAATACATGTTTTTGTACCGCAAGATTTACAAAATGGAAGAATACTGATGAAGAATCAAACATTTAGTAAGTAGATCGAGTAAAATAGATAAAAACATTGGTAGACTTAAAGTGATTAAAGAAAAGATGGAAGGTTTTGGTCGTAGTATGTGGCACTGTTGATAAAAATAGATTAAGGTGGAACGCGAGGGTAGTCCGCGAAATTCAAATTTTCTTACATTTTTTGTAATGGGGAAGACCGTTGAAAGCTAGTTGTAGATGGCGCGACCATAGCCAGGTCTCAATCTGGCCAATCAGGTCCAGCTATTTTGAAATGGCGATGCTTGGAACAAGCTTTGCTAGCGCCATTAGTTCCACAGTTGCCATCCCCATTGGTCAGTGTCAGACTGTATGTTGAAAAAATTATGATTCGCGGCCGTAAAACGTATGTATTTACAGAATTATAATCATTAAATTAAAATCATGCACACAACCCTCTTTTTTTAGGTTAGCTCGCTCCATCGTCGACCTCATCTCTGTCCTCGGGACTAGATTGAGGTTAAGAGTAGGCCCATTCAATATAAAAAAAGAATAAATTTAATCCCATTGAATTGGTTGTATTGATGATTTTAATGATTATAACTCAGTAAAGCCATATTTTTTGCGGTCGTAAATTATATTTTAGTCAACATACAACCTGACACTGATCTGCAAATTGCAAAACAAATCGCAAGAAACCCAAACCCCAACCCAAGAACCCAATTCTGGGTTAAGCTCGCCATTGTACATAAGCTATATTGTTGCAATTTGTATGTATATTTGTTTTTTTGTGGAGGAGCTTGTGGCTAAATAATAACAGCCGCTCGGCTTAACCTAAAGATCGACCATCTTTAGGTTAAGCCGTGCTTGCCTAGGTTGATCTGTGGATGGGTGACCGCATATTACATTCCGTGCCTCGGAAATCACGTTAAGCCGTTGGTCCCGGGTGTTATTTGTAGATCTTTGACAGTCGTTAGGCAGTCAGTGGCCCAAAAAGTCTGACAACCAGTCTTACCAAGGGGTATCGTATTACCCAGAACTAACTGGGTTGTGGAGGTCCGATAGGCAGTCGCTCCATGTAAAATACTGGCATTCAGCTGCATCCGATTAGACTGGAAGCCGTCCCCAATATAGTTGGGAAAAGGCTAGGCAGATAATGATTTGTTTTTTTGTGTGCAATAAAGAATAAGTAAAAGAAAATTCGTTTTGCGGGCTACCCTGGCGGTTACACCTTAAGAAGAAATGGACAAACGCAACCTAAAACAGTGCCGTATTAAAAATAATTAACTTTGGATGGAGCCAGGCTTAGAGTAGGTATATAATAAAGAGGAATAAAGTGATAAAAAAATAGTTTCAAATACAGCAGTAGAAAAGTTATTTTTAAGCCCTTGAAAGATAAATATTGACAAATCAGTGGTCTTAATCTTTTCGTTCCCTCAAATTTTTGTTGAAATATTATAATAACATAACATCACGCCGGTTAGGCAGAGGTGTACCTAATAGTACACCCACATTTCGCCAGTTACGTTTAAGTCCCATGTAATAGGGGGCGAGCCTATTGCTATCAGCCGCGCACAAATCTAGGCTCTAGGCTAGCTGCTACTGAGAAATTCCTGATGGAGAACCCAATAACAATTTGCCCGACCCGGACAATCGAACCATGGACCTCATGCTCAGCAGTCGCGATTACGACCACTAGACCAACGAAGCAGCCTATTTATTAAATTTTACCAATTCCACCACTGCTGTATTCGTGTTAGAAGATAACTTAGAGAAGAAATGAAAATCGAATAAAATACTCAAGGAATGATAGCAAGCGTTATAAAGCTTCAACACTGGACGTCAAGTTTCGATTTCTCATAGTTACATTTGCAACACAATTTAACAGTTTTTTTATATGCATTCTTGGCGTAAATGTATCATTTGCGAACATGGTACCGAAAGTTTAAACATAACGTCACGCTTGTATGTCATAGAAGGGCTAGGCAGAGCCGTGTCTATAGTACCTACATTCTCATTACGCCAGTAATTTTTTATCGTGTGGTTAGTGCCTAATCTGGAGAAAGAGTTTTCATGCCGCCCATGGGCCTCTGACTTGGCTTTACATGCCGTCGAGAAATATCTCTCAGGCATGCTGGTTTCCTCACGATGTTTTCCTTCACCGAAGCAAGTGATAGTTACGCTATACGCACATGAATCCGAAAAATCAGAGGTTCGTGTCTTGGGTTCGCGCTTTTGACCTATGATTTGGCAGTCCGACAGTTACACCACTAGGCTATCACTATACTGTGCTTATGATGTACAGTCACGAGCACAAATATGTAAACACTTTACAACTTTTAAGTGTTTTTCTCCTACTTTTCTGATTAAAATTTCATGTTGTTGTTACGTACATAGTATTCTGGAACTCATATTTTTATGAAAAAAATCCTATCTCCAAGTTAAAATCGTTATTTCTCGCGAAAATTGTTTTTAAATTTAGGAAAGTGTATACATATTGGTGCTGGTGACTGTACTGAATACGTGGTATTAGTTTGTGCGTCGATGCGGGATTCCACCCTTTATAATAGGGATGTTTTCTGAAAAAATCTAATTAGTCCGTCAGATAGATTTCCAAAAAATATTAGACACTTATTTTTTCTTTTTTCACGAAAACTACAAATGAAGACGATACAGTGCGTCGAAAACTCGTGTGACGTCATACATGTAAGTAAAGTGTACTGACTTTTTATCGAAAAGTGCCATCACACGCCCCCACTTTCTTCTTTCATCTTTGATGCGTTTTATCTTCGACAATTTTATTGATTTTATAACACAAAAAATACGTATCCAAAATTTTTCGATAATCTAACTGACAGACTAAATAGAATCATATTTTTTTTACACAGGAAACATCCCTATTCACGGCTGAAATTCATTTGTGAAGATTGTATCATTTATACCAACAGCAGACGATACAACTACGTCAATGATCAATAACAATTACAACGCTAAATATATTCATACACTAAGCTAACGTTATACAAAACTCTTATCTATAAAAAGCTCAACTAAATCTATTAGTCTATCATAAAATACGATAAAAATAATTACTCTCTTTCAGTTACAGATTTGCGTTGTATATTAAAGAATTGTTGTTAACAGAGTAGAGAGAAATTGAGTGCCAGATCATATCCACAACAGTCGGAAAATATATATGCGCTTCAGTAATATTCATCATTCCGAATTAGCGACAACGCCGCCACAGAGTAATTTCCCACAGAGGCAAAGCTTCTATGTGTCGTACCGGTAAAGTACTACTTTATAGTACTACGTATCATTATGTGTTTGTTTGAAAGTTTTCTTTTTGGCGAGTTACCTACTCTAGTGCAGCAAGTGCCACTAGACAAATACTTTCTTGTTTGTAAAAGCTCTATAGAACATATCGATACTGATTGAACGCATTGCAGTAACACTGATTTAGTATAGTATAGTTAGTAGAATTTATTATTTTATGGGAGAAATGTTATTACGAATGAGCACTCCATTTCTTTCTACTCCATATGCGTGATTCACTTCACAAGAATAGCATAAGAATTAAAGACTAGACAAAACGGCCACCTAGAATAATACTTCGTTTACAATAACAATAGAAATAGCTTGGCTTGAATACAGAATCTTCGATAATTTATATTTAAACTACCGCTTACTTACCTACTTTATTCAACTCTCCACATTAGTTTAACGTACACCATGTTGATTCTTGAGTGACAAAAAGGTTCTTAATAACTTTGGATTGTAATTGAATTTGAACTCTGTCATATATACCATAGAGTTTTTTGTTTCGTCGACTGGATAATCACTAAAGATTCTGAATTCAAGTTTGAAAGGAAAATAGTTACAATGTTAATTGACTGCGCTGTTGAAAGTACATACGATTGGATGGGAGCTGCCTTCGACTACAATATATCATTATATCGATAGATACCTAGGAACTAATTTATATATGTATAACAATGTATAGTATTGTTGTTCGAAGGTTTGAATTAAAAGACATGCTGTTGAAACACTTCAACTCGTAGGCCAAGCAATTGCAATAAAATATTTAAAAAGTCGATGAATTATAATGAAACATAACATCACGCCTGTAATCCCCTAAGGTTAGGCAGAGGTGTACCTAATAGTACACCCACATTTCGCCAGTTATATTCAAGTCCCATGTAATAGAGGGCGAGCCTATTGCCATCAACCGGGCACAAATCGACTCCGTGACTGAGAAATTTCTGATGAAAAAACCCAATATCACTTTGCCCGACCCGGCAATCGAAACCAAGACCTCGTGCTCAGCAGCCGCGCTTACGATCACTTGACTAACGAGGCAGTGAAGTATAATCAAACAACACTATATCACGCATGATGTTCTAAAGGGGTGAATACAGTTGTATAAAATGCCACTAGAATAATAATAATAATATTGTTTGTTTATTCTTCGCGTCTACCATATTGTTTACTTTATAATTTTATTACAATTTTTTATTTTTTATTCAGATTTTTATGTTCAACCAATAACTTGTATGTTTGGTGTAAACTGTAAGTATAAGTTGCTTATAAATAAATAAATAAAATAAATTAATATCTACTTAAATATTCAAATGCGTGTCTTTTATTTCTAAACCCAGTTTTAGTACTCGAATTCGTATAGCGACATGTCATAAAGTAGTGCAAATAAAACTTGGAAGACCTGTTAGTTTTTAATCATCTGCGGTTACGGTTCGGCCCTTCGTTGTTTGTGTGACTGACACTGGCTTGGCCACCCACCATCAGGGATTTTAATTTTGATAACACAAAAAATTAGTCGCTAATTAGTCGAAATTTGTCGCCAAATATCCGAATTTGATGGTCACTGGTTCAAAAGATATAAGGGTTTATAGATGTCCGATCTGGAGAGAGTCTCCCCAGCTTGGCCACATGTATATCTCAAAAACTAGGGCACCTAGCGTAGGTATGTTTTGTTCCAAATTTAATCGCTAATTAGTCGCAATGAGTCGCTAAGTTACAAATTCAGTTGGTGTGTAATTAAAAAGATATTAAAGAGTTCAATTTCCACATACAGTGGTACAAGCAAGAACAAGATACTTTAAGTAGTTTTTAGAAACGACTTAGGCTCAAACAGTGTGCACCATTTTTTAAGGTCAATTTGCATTGCGGCGGAAAAGGGTAGGAAGATTTTTGTATGAAACGTAGGCTGCTTAACTTCCGCCATTTTATTTAATTCTAAAAATAACGGCCATGCGTAAAACCTATATTAATCAATAGCTGACATCAATAGAAACAAGTTTTGTATGAAACAAAATCTTCTTATGCGTGACATTTCCGAAATACTATCAAAGTTGTGCTGATTGCGAACATTGTTACTTTGATGACTTATATCTTGGAAACGTGACGCTTAAGAAGACTTAGTCTCATACTACTTTGTTTTGATGCCAACCATTGATTTATTCGGGTTTTATAAGCGGCTAATAAAGTTAAGTAAAGTAATGGCGAAGATTGTAACTTTAGATTTGAATTTGAAAAAAATCTGCTGTTTCCTACAAAAGTGCAATACCTTTACGTCAAATTGTATGGAAAAGCAGATTGAAAAACCGATGAAAAATTTGAAAGTGGAAGGGGGGGGGGGGTTCAGATTGATGTACTGAATATGAGGTCGGTGACCCTTCCACCCTGTATAGATACTTTCCTTTCCGCAGTAATATACTCGTCAGTTGATCAGTGGTCAAAGGCAAGCCTGTCCAACATAAAATAAAACAAAGCTATATTGAACCTTCGCAAACGGCGATAAGGTTGATTATAAGCTAATTTCTCTCTATTACCTTAATGCCATGTCGCTATATGCGAAATATCCTACATACGATAAAGAGTGAAGGTAATCTAGCCGTGTTTAAAAAGGGTTCTAAAGTGGTACACATTTATTACTCACTAAGTCTATTTACAGACTGACTGAGACGCGAAATGGGGGAGGAGAACTGTCAAATTAGTTCCGCGTAGATGGCGCTTTAATTATATTCAGCTGCTATGGAGGTCCTTGCTGTAAACTTTACCGTAAGAAGTGTTTTGTCTTGTCGCCCATTGCACAGTGTTTTGTTTGCACTAAAAACGTGACATCTGCTTTTTATTGACTATTTGTATACTAGTTCATGTTCATAAATCATGGGTGAACTACACATAGATTTATGAAAAACTGTAAATGTTGTAACTTATATTTTTTAATAAATTTTATTTATTATTATTTTGTAATGCATGAGTAAAGCTGCAAGTGACAATTTTGGTTCCTTAATATTTTTTGTTTATTCTTCAGTTTTCGGGACCCATTTTGTTGAATAATTAGTTGCTTTTCATTCACACAACACACTCAACACTCTTACGCAGAAAAGCTTCTAGCAAAACAACCCGATTGATTTAAATAATTTTAGAACCATTTCATTTTACGTACAGTCAACGAGTAAAATTTTAGGCACCTTTAAATACATTTTTACTTGCCTTATTATTTTTCCAAGTACATAATGCCAACATTTTGAATTAAAATAACTGTTCGAAGGGGCTATGATGGCTTTAAAAAAATCACATCCCAGTCAGATTTAAAGCAAAATAATGAAATAACACACGTCATAAGTACAGAGAGCAACTCGAAATTATTGTCAGATAATTGCTTTAATGAGACAAGCTTAGGAAACTATATTGCGGTACGACGAACCTTAGAACGAAAACATCAAGCGCCGGACGCACTGGCAGCTTTTGTAAATAAACTGTTACGATAATAACATAACATCACGCCTGTAATCCCTGATGGGATAGGCAGAGGTGTACCTAACAGTACACTCACATTTCGCCAGTCATGTTTAAGTCCCCTGTTATAGGGGGCAAGCCTATTGCCATCAATTGCGCACAAATCCAGACTCCGTGGCTGCTACTGAGAAATTCCTGAATTTATTCTTATCTATGGCTGATACTGATTGTGCTTCTTGCAAACATTTCAACTAAAATGTTATAGAATGATTGTATCTTCGATTCAAAAATAGAAGTGTTTACGCTACATTTACTCCACGCGCTCGTGCTAGGGCCTCTTAGTCGAATGCTGCCAGTAACATATTTTCATCGGCACAAAAACACTTTACTGAAACCAATTTGTGCAACAATATGAATATGGAGCCTTTATCGATCAGCATTCCAAGAGCAGTTCCGTTGTTACGTGATCTAGATTCATTTTAATTAAGTACTACCGAGTTCACTGACGGTCTGCCAGTTTTCACCCTTATGCCCTAAGTAATAAAGTTGAAAAGTGGTCGACCGTCGATCTTTTTTATCGCAAAAGTTTCCGAACAAAAGTCGCCAGTACGTAACTAGGCTATAACATCGAAAAATCTCATCGAAACACGTAAAATACATCAAAAAGCCTTCACACGAGATGTGTCTGATATCTTTCTCTTACAGTATCACAAATCTTTTACTTTACCTCCATATAAATACGACGTTACTTCCAGTACTGTTTTTTTGGAAAAATGTATCTTAAACTGACTCAGATAAAGTCCAGAATTGTTTAACACTGTTAGGTTTGTGAGCCTCCTTTTATTTTCACTATTTTTACCCGACTGCGGCGAAGCCCAAAAGGAGGGTTATTTAGTACAGATTTTATTTATAGGGAATAAACAGTACTGGAAGCAACACCCAGACTCCCTTGCAAAAACACTCTTACAAAATTTGTACTTCACAAAAGAATTGTCAAAATATTTCAAATGTAACACAATCAACGTTATGTCGTTCTCTACGCTACGTCAACGAATAGAAAACGAATCTAAAAGAATATTCTACGTTATTATACATTGTCTATGCTATGGCCTATGGTCTATAACAGGCGATCTCTAGTCTAGCTATAGTTGTACTCCGTTTTCTTGGTTTTTCAAGTTGTTGAATATATGCGTTTTTTTATTAGGGGCAGGTGTAAATTACACCTACGTTTATGTTGTACATAAGTGACATTTAATTGAACCACCTGTTTTTTGACATAACGTCGTTGAAGTTATAACACCACGTAAGTCAAAAATACCATTTTGCAGGAGAGTGAAAAAATTGCGTAATTATACCTAGGTAATGGGTAATAACAATACCATTTTATCATTTGTGTACACTTCAAATTAGATACACACGTTGCTTGTTTCTGATTGGCTGAAACAACGCGTCTTGCGATTCCCTAGCAAACGGCTTAAAAAAAAATGTCAAAATCGCCAAAAATTTACTTACTTGGTTTTAGAACTTCAACGACGATAAGTGACATTTCATTGGATCTCGAAATATTATTGCGATGTTGAAATGTAAACTATCGGTTCTGGGCCGAGAGTTGAAACTTCAACCAAACGCTTTTATTTAATTTAGATGTTTATTTAGCCTATTGTGTTTAGACTCACGTAATATTCCCATAAACCGGGGTGCTTCAGAGAAATTACCAATGGAAATCCCCAATAACTTTCTAAACCTCGATGTCCTTAATACACACAGAGTAAAGATTTGCCAACTTACTCTTCAAAAAAATATATTGTTCATTTGGGATCGTACGCAAAATACGCGCTTTGGACTTGGAGTTGCGGACACCAGCCCGTTATACAAAACAATTATTCATCTGAAGTTGTACTAGTTGCAACTTTACTTCGTGTTTATTAATATCAAGGTAGGTGTCATTTTTGCGTAAATACAATAATATATAAACGTTTTTTAACGAAAATATCCCGCAAAAATCGCATATATTCAACAACGGAACACCAGTCGTACCAGGGGAGCATGTATAAAAGGAGCTAATACCATTCTACGAGGACCGCGGCTTCACGTCGTCCACTTGTATGAGCTGCTCGATCGGGATCAGAGACAGCTCGCCGCCCAACATCGGCGCTGGTAGCTGGAAATGATGAAATTAAAATATTAAGGAAATTTTATCTTATATATAAAATTCTCGTGTCACAATGTTAGTTACCATACTCCTCCGAAACGGCTTGGCCGATTTTTATGAAATTTTATATGCATATTCAGTAGGTCTGAGAATCGGCTACTATCTATTTTTCATACCGCTAGGGTAGTGGTAGGGTGCTTTGAGTGCTTTCCATCGAGTCCTACCGTAAAACGTGATTTTTCACCCCAAAAAAAAAGTCGATTCCCAGCAATTCATTTTTTCGTAAAGTTACTTAGTTTGATGTACAGAATGCTTGGTTGACGGCTATGTGAACACCCTGTATAAAAACTTCATTAATTCTCGTGACGATTACAATACTTTCGGTTATTGTGGATTGGTTTCCGCATTGAGTTGTAAAAGTGGAGCATTGTAGGTGGGCCATGTGTCACCTGTCGCTCGGGCGTGTGCGGCGTGTGCGGCTTGTCGGCGTGCGCGGCCGCCTCGCGCGCGCGCCGCAGCCCCAGCGAGAACACCGCCACCGAGCGCACGCGCTTCACCAGCGCGGCCTTAGCTCGGGACCGACCTGCTAACAAATTTCTGTATTATATAGGTGTCTGTAACCTCCACATCCGTAGCGAGTATTTTGCATACGGGGGAGAGAACTGATCATTCGATCCAGTGCAGCTCCCTGAATATGTCAAGAAAACGTGAAACATGAAGTTGCAAAAGCAAAAATTTCCAAAGGCGTTAAAAACTTTAAAAAAAATTTTTAAGTAGAATTAGTCTATTAAGATTCGTACGGGATGCAGATACCGTACGTGGCACTTATTGTGGACTACTTTGATGTGGAAGCGGCCTTAAACGTTAAAAATTAAGTGTACGTTTCCAACTTCTATTTAATTTGCATTTTGTTTTTATTGCAAATGCTCGTTTATAGACGCCATTGGTGTTAAATTTTATTTCTAAAAAATTTCAAAGACAAAAAAAAAACTATTAATGCCTTTGAAGGATACAAAAATCAATTTAGGCACTGTCAAAACTTAATCTTTCGCTTTTTGAGAGGGTGAAGCTGGGCAAGTGGAGGGTGCAGCTTGCTTTGCCCATTGCGGAGCCTTATTCTGGCCGTCCCAATTCTGGTATTCTAACATAAAATTATATCCACTTACTGCCTTTATCTTTAGGTTTATCATCCTCGCTGGAGGTGGCGCTGGCGTCGATGGAGGGCGCGGCTGACGGCACCGCGTTCAGGTCCGGCTCCGAGCCGCCTGCGCTCACGCTGCCTGACAACTCCTGAAACAGCGTTTAACATCATGGTTGTGTTCCTCAAAGCAGTGTGACGTGTCCAAACACAATATAACGCGAGAGTCCCATGTAAATTGGTATTTAACTGGGTATCATCATCAACATCATTTCAGCCGAAAGACGTCCACTGCTGGACATAGGCCTCCCCCAAGTGTCGCCACATTGACCGGTCCCGCGCGTCTCGCATTCATCGTATTCTAGGAAACTGCCTACTGTCGAAAAAATTCTGACGCCAGATATATCGCCAGTGTTTCTTCAAGTAAACTTAATAACAATAGCCCGACCAAAGGATGGTGACCGAGTGGCGCCCAAGGACTGGAAAAAGCAGTGCTGGCCTTCTGGGGGCGAGGTAAAACCTCGATGATGCTGGCTAAGGAAGGTGGAGATTGGCAGCAAAGAGATTCTTTTACCCGGCAGTGTGTGAGGTCAGGCTGTGGATGATGATGAAGGATGGAACTCAGGGTCCCAGCACCATTGCTCGCGGCTGATAGATAAACGAGAACCTCAACAACAAATTACTTGTTATTCTGTCGAGGAGTTCGTTTCTAGTGAATAAGTCACAAATCATCCTGGAACCACTTCCAGGATGACTTGTTACCTGCAACGTGGGGTTGACGAGCGGCCGATGTTGCGTGGGGTGCGGGATGCAGTGCGCCGACCTGTGCAGCGGCTCGTCGCGCAGCCCGCGCACGCCCAGCAGCGACAGCGGGGCGCCCGCCGCGCCTTCCTGTGGACCATGTTGTTATGCAGGTGGAGCAGCAGTTAAAGAATTGAATTACTAAAAAAAAGGTAACTTCACAGAAATGTAAAATTAACAGCTTGTATTTAAAATTCAGGATGTCAAATAACGTATGTTCAGGCTGTTCCTGTACTTGAAGTACAGGACGACATTTTTGCCAACTTTCAATAGGACCAACAATAAGGGAAGACAGCCTCAGGAGTGAAGATACGCGCAATTAGAAATGCATAATGTCCAGTAGCAGACGGCAATAGGGTCTTGATGATTTTGAACTATAAGGATCAAATCCCTCTTATTGCAACAAAAAAACATCGTTGCGCAACTCAAGAATACGAGGTTTTAACTAAGTAATGTCCTCGTCCTCTCTCCTATTACCTATTAATTTAACGTTGCTGTGCCCGACAGGGTCCATAATTGATTCAATGTTTTAACATACCAACTGTTTTATTTTTAACATTATGGAATGCAATAAAGTATTGAGTAATAACCTGTAGGCCTACGTCGGAGTGGAGAGTAGACGCCCCTCCCGCAAAGAACAGCTACCTCCAGCACGGTCTCATTGAAATGGCGTATGCCTATACTATATCAGAATAAACCATAAAAGACTCTACCTTACGTCGTATAGGCTTCGTCGGGCTGACGTCTGGTAAGGTCTGCAGTGAGCCTGTCACCGTCACAGGCGGTTCTGATGACGTCGTTATCGACGCTGCCTTAGGCCTGTAATGTTACGTCACACAATATCAGAGCTATGGGTATCGTAAGAGAGAACAGTTAAGGTTCAATCAAACCGGCTGCGGACATCGGACACTAACTCAATGCTTGAGTCCATTATCAGCATCCGCCATTTATCTGTACAGTCACGAGCACCAATATGCTGTACACTTTCCTAAATTTAAGAGCCATTTTTGCGACAAATAACAATTATAACTTGGGGATAGGATCTTTTTCATAAAAATATGAGTTCCAGAATACTATGCTTCATCAGAATAAGAGAAAAACACTTTTAAAAGTGGTTAAGTGTTTGCATATTGGTGCTCCTGACTATACCTGTTTGATCGAACCTTTACAGAGTAGACAACGAATGGAGTGTTCAACGTGCATATTTTTTGGGTGATCAGACAAATCAGCTGTTATTTAGAAACTCTATAAAGCGACGGAGTTCTGAACCTGACATACTTTTAGCATCAGTATTTAGCAATAGAGTCGTTCGCAAGCTCGATACGGCTACTGGCAGAATAGCGACAGATAGAAGACGCGTAAATCTGTGTCACTTAGAAGATGTAGCAAAGCATTCGCAAAAATGCGTGAATTTGCTATCGCAACCGAATGCAGTCATCCAAACTTGTTTCAGCTTTAATGGCATGCTAAAAATAGCACACGCTTTGGCCGTAAATAAGGAAAAAAACACCAGAAAACAGAGATCAGTGAATAACAATGTTGACGTAACACACAAATTTTTCCTTGTAATTTTTGCCCATGATTTCGCAAAACCCATAGCACTCCATTTGTTTACTACTCCGTGTTAAGGGAAACGTGAATTGTGCTGAAAATTAGTACAGTGTTAAAGGGCAAGATTACATAAACAACGTAAATGCGTATGTATTATTATTAAATTTAAAATACAATTTACAGTACCCAGCCGTATATACGGCACTTCGAATTTCATGGGTGCTACACATTTTCGGCTCGGCTTCATTCGGTTTAGCCTGTCAGCAAAATCGGATATAATGTATAATAATATGTATAGATACGTTCAGGAAAAGCCTGTACCGATAGATTCAGCGATGGCAGGTGCCGAAAGGTTTCCAATAGACAAGAGCCGAACGAAAGTCTATTGGCCTTGTTTTATTCTGTCTCCTGCTGATATGGAGGGAAATAGAAATTATGCTTTTCCAACTCCTCCGCTATTCTTTTCTGATTAATTTCGTTGCGGGATCCAAGACAGTTAAATTGTTTCTCAGGTACTTCATCGAGCTTCATTGTCTCGGCGCTTTTCTGGTGGTCGCCACTGTTGATTCTGGTTTTCAAGAGTTGCAGTAGTTTGGGAATACTGTGGCGGGTTTGGCCAAAAGGGCCGAACGGAAGCCGAATATGTGTAGTCAACGCTTCAGCTCCGTTGTGTTGTTCAAGAAATACTGTCGAACCGAACATGAGTAGCACCCCTAGAAAACGTTTGGCTTTGTAGAGCACCGTCTCTGTCACTCATATCAGTGTGTCTCTTTCTAAAGCTCGAAGTGTCATATTTACGCCCGGATACTGAACATACATTAGCACATTGGATGGTGATGGTTTTAGCGAAGGTAGTCACAGACAGGATAGACACGCACACAGTGGTTCATATTACCTTTTAAAATGCGGAGATTGTTGTCAGAAACTCTTTGGTCGACAGGTCATAGTGCTTGAAGAATGTGTAAATGAATCGGTTTTAAAATTTTGTTTAGTACAGTTTTTCTTTTATGGAATTTGGGAAGTTCCATTGACGGATAGGCAGATAGGTAAGTTAAACAAGAGTTGTGTAGTCCACTTTCAGAAAGTCTAAAGGATGTAACAAGACCCTTAACGAAGCTGAAAGGCACTTGTTCTCCCTGTCACTGCGATAATTTTTTTGTTCTAGACCATACCGGGGAACCTTCTAGTACGAAGATATTGGGGGTCAAAGTATATGCTTTTAATGTAACAACTTTATTTCTCCATGGTCGCCGTACTATTCAATCCATTCATCAGCACGATGTTTTGTGTGCGTTACATTAAGTCCTACCGTAAAACGTGATTTTTCACCCAAAAAAGTCGTTTCCCAGGAATCATTTTTGAGTAAAATTACTTAGTTTGATGTACATGCTTGGTTGACGGCTTCGTGAAGGGTTCGTTTACACCCTGTATACAATTTAACCTGCTTTAAGTCATCCATTGAATGTAATCAAATGTGTATGCCTGAGTGTGTGTGTAATGTAGGTGTGCTATTAGGTACCTCTGTCTAACCCTTCGGGGATTACAGTCGTCATATTGAATGTGACAGCCATTTTTCATCAGGCTTTAAAAATCAAAGGGCTGTTCTGTCGCTCGGTAAATCTGATGCAAGAACGAATTATTAATGGTGTTTTTTTACCAAATGTTATTATTTTCAAATGGTGGTGGTGTTTTTTAATGGTGTTATTTTCTGCCTGTCCTGTCTTTAGCTATAGATATGTAACACAGTGAAGCCAATTATCCAAATCACAGTATTATAGAATGACCTGTCAACCTTTATATTTGGGGATCATACAAAAACACTTCTATTACGGTTGAAAAAGAGATTTATTGCAAATAAAAACTTAAATATTAGAAACAAGCGTAAAATACTGTTAAGGAATAAAACTTATTTAAATAATATTACGCTACACACCGATCCATTTAATACTTGTGCCAAATTAACTGAAAACAAGAAAATAAAAGTAAATTAAAATTTGGCGAGCAAGCGGTATTTACTGCCGATGGTTGATTCGTGATATGACCAATGTGATACTAACATGATATAAAACAGATTTTGGTATTAGATTGTGTAGAATGTTGTAGGGATACAACATGTTATTATCATTTTTAGTTTTCGCTTCTAAATAAAAAAAATCAATTTCGATTATTTCAACTAGGCTGTAAAATTAGCACATTTTGGACGTCGCCGTCGTCGACGTTGAAGATAAAAAAAAACGTGGCCTATTCGCAGGACGTATGTGACTACTTCAGCTGTTAATATGTAGTAACAATGGCGCAATTCAATGTGTCACACTTTCAATGATATCGAACCACATGTATGCGACATTTGTATTTGACGAATTCATTGACGTGATAAAATTCCGAAAACAAGCGCAACTCCAAACCCCATATCAAAGTCACCACCTAGTAAGCATTTTTATACAGTAACTTGGATAAAATATTAAATTTAAAATTAAAAAAACCCCCATCGCAACAAAGAAAAGAGAACAAACATTTAAAAAGTCAATAAAATGGCTGAGCCGGTTTTGATAAAAATATGTCTAATTGTAATTTACACATCTATATGCTCTCTCATTTGCACTTGGGAATATTTGAAAATAATCGTTTTTTTTTATAGTTTTGCGGCTGCGGTCCTTGGTTGTGGTCACCGATGGATTTATGTCTTAAGTCGATTTGCTAATTGAGTACCTTCTAACTATTATGAGACCGAATCCAGTACTTTCTAAGATGACGGACTATGTGCCACTTACCTGAACGGCGGTATTTCAGGTATCTTGCCAATGCACATCTTCTTTTTGTCGATGGATTTGTCGTTGCCCGGCTGTTTCGGCGTCGTCGGTGTGACCGTACGCGGCGTGTTGCGGGCCGACGGGCGGATGTCGTCTTGTGAAGTACATTCGGACTTGAAGGAAAGTGAATGATTATTAGTGCGGAGAACAATACATCCATTGGGATCCTATACTAATATGAACAATGTGAAAATAACTCTGTCTGTCTGTTATCCTTTCACGCCTACACGTATTCCTATGTTATATTTGGAACACAAGTAAATCATGATTTGAGTTAGTCTGTTTGCGCGGTGCAGGACTTTTTGCTCTTTGATCTTGCGTCATTGATGTCGCTACAGATCAAACGATACTTTCCATGCCGGTAATACGTTTCTGTAGGATCATTCCCAGTGGCGTAGCTAGGCGGGGGCGGCGGGGGCGGCCCGACCGTGAACATTAGTTGTGCCACCTATTAAGTTTCGTAAAACTTTGGCAGATTGCATAACCGCCACTATAGTCCTTTCGATGTAGGGAGGTGCAGGTGACAGATGTACCGTTCCTTTTCAATCTTGAACGTTACCTTGATTTATTACTTTTATTTTTTATTTTTTATTCATTTTTGGGGGGACACCAACAATATCCGCACCGGGTGCCACCCATGCTAACTACGCCGCTGATCATTCCTGACCTCCACGTGGGAAAAGCTAGTACAACATGTAGTGGCCCTACAAAACGTACTACAGCAAAATAGTACAAAAAGTACTACAGCGCCATCTATGACACAAATGAAGAACATGAGGTGGACGTTTGTGACAGTCTCTTTCTTATGTTATAGACGTTATTGTTTAACTATATTTAGCGTGTTCTTACCATAAGCGGAGCGTGTGCGTTCTTGATAGCCTCTCGCCTTTGGAACTCGACCTTCGCCATCTCGGTAGCCAACCAGGCAGGTATCTCTGGTATGGCTATGCGGAGAGCTAGGACTATCACCAGGATTACGTGCTGGAATAAATACATAAAGGGTGTAAATAGACCCTTAACACAAACGAAAGGCACTTGTTCTCCCCTTCTTTGCGATCATTTTTTTGTTCTAGACCATACCTAGGAACCTTCTAGTTACGGAGATATTGGGGGTCAAAGTTCCAACTTTTTCACAAGTTTTTTTTTTTATCTTACATGTTTTTAAGGTAAGATTTTTACTTACATACCTCCACGACCCCCGTACTATTCAATCCATCCATCAGCCTAATGCTATGAGTGCTTTCCATCGAGTCCTACTGTAAAACGTGACTTTTTACCCCAAAAAAAGTCGATTCCTAGCAAGACATGTGTAGTAGAACCCTTAGAGGTCGGCAGGTATAGTACTTCTATATTTCGCTAGTTTAGTATTAGTTCTAACGCCAACGATAAACACAGATGAGGTCAGATCGACAGAGAGGATTTCTCGTCAGTAGAATCATGACCCTCAGTAATGAATGGAGACTACAACGCGAGGAGAAGTACAAGTCCCATATAAAAACCTATACGGTCTTATTACAAAAAATGAAATAAAACTTGGTTTAGACCTGGCCTATGAAGTCCAGGCTTATCTGCAGAGCCATGGTTTAAATTTCTCCGTATTACAAAACATAAATAAACCATGGTCTTCTTAGTACTGACATTTGAACCAAAGTTTAAATATCAACCACAGATTACAACAAATACATTCATTCACCATGTTATCATTCAATTGCAACGTTCTGTTTTCACAGAAAAGAAAACGTTTTGATAATTCGCAATTGACTGATTAATGTTTACGAGTGTTAAAAATATTGATATGTCGTTATTTTGCATGGATATAAACGATAGTTGGTTCCTAGATTGCAGTTTTGTTTACATTTGAGAAATTACTTGATGTCGTATTATTTACTTATAAGCATTAATACGTGTAATGAAACGTTACATTATTCCCGATTTCCCGCGCGATATACGAAACCGATTAATTTTTTTTCGCAAGTTCAGCTTTCCTGATTCCTTAGTTTTGGAATGTTTTACGTGTCGTGATAAAATAATTGCCTCTTTTTTGCTTTCCTGATTAATTTTAAATATAATTATAATGAATCAACAAAAAAAGAAGCGATCTGAGAATTGGAGTTCAGAGGAAAAAGTAAGTAAACATATTACTTTCATTGGATTTGAAACAGTCTTTAATTGATTGATTTTATTTGTTTTTTTTTTTAATATTAAAGGAAATACTACGCGAAATAATCGCTCAATCGCGCCATATTATCGAAGACAAAAACAATAGGGCTTCCTCCAATATTATAAAGGCTCAGGAATGGAAAAATATAGGAAAAAAGTAAGTATTTAGTTTTTATTAATAAGTGACCCGCAACGCTTATTAAGAATATTTTTGAAATATTTTCAGAATGAACGAAATTACGGGAAAGAACAGGTCTGACAGCGAAGTAAAATTAGCTTGGAAAAGGATGAAGCTTGCGGCTAAAGCGAACTTGTCCGCTCACAGGCAGTCTCAGATGAGAACAGGGGGTGGTGAAAAACCCAAGTCGCCTTCTCAAGAGGATCTGGCAATAATGAACATTGCTCCTCTCGATTTTGTCGTCGAATATAATGAATACGACAGTGATGCAATAAGAACTGTGAGTATAATTACTTTACTTATCTAGAAACACTGAAATTGAACACTAAAATGTTATATAATTTTAATAATCAATACTTGTAGGTTGACTTAAACCCCCCAGAAGTAATCGAAGCTGGGCCTAGCACAAGCTTTTCTCACATAATCGAAGAACAGCCTCCTTTAAGCGTAGAATCACCTGCGATCAATGTTGAGGTAGAAGTTTTAGTAGACCAAGGTAAAAATATAAAGTAATATTTTAATGTTCAAATAAAATATAACATGAATTTAAAGGATTTTATTAAATTTATGCAGTCTGTCTGTATGTCGCCAGCAGGTCAACCTAACCCAATTTGACAAATTTTACCAATCAAACATTAACCTTCCACTACTGTGATAAGGTTGAAAATCTACTAAAGAAATTTGACAGATTGATACCTCAATCTGTGAAATTTCTTTAGTAGATTTCATCAACCTACCGGTTGATGTGCTGGCATCTGTACATAATTAAAATACTTTTAGGTACCTCAACGGTAAATTTGGGAACCAGTACACCAAAAAAAAGGCAAAATATTCAGAGAAAGCAGTCAGGTAAAGAGCGTAATGAAAACATGTAAGCAATTTTTTTTGAGAATATATTTTTATTACATTTGGTAATAAAAAAAATTTAGAGCGCAAATATTTTACAGAAAAGAAGCAATACTGAACAGCAATACTCAGTTTAAAAAAAGACAAATAGAAATGCTAGAAGTGGAGCACGAATATAATATTAAAATTGCTGAATTAAAAATAAAAAAATTAGAACTAGAAATACAGTTATTAGAAAATAGTAGTAAACATAAATGGTGAGCGACATATTTTTTTTATCAAGGGAAATTTAACATCACAATAATATTAAAAATGTAATGCCATAAAAAATCTACACTATAAAATTCTTATGATCTAATATTTATTTCAGATCCTAAAGTGAAGCCATAATATTATTTTCTAACCAGATAAACTTTTTTTTTATTGATGAGTATCATCTTTACTATCGTTTCTGGGAGTGATTTGGTGAAATGCAACGGAAAAAGCTGGCAGGAAGTTGAACAGGATTAGATTGATTTGAAAGTTTTTGTTATAATCTATACTAATAATATAAAGAGGTAAAATTTGTTTGTATGTAGAGGGTAACCTCCGGAAGTAATAAACCAATTTTGAAAATAGTTTCACTGGTAGAAAGCTACATTATTCGTGAGTGCTATAGGCTATAAATTATAAAAATATCACGCAAATTAGCCGAGCTATCAAAATTTTCGCGGATGAAGTCGCGGGCGAAGTGCTAGTATTTTAATATTTGTATTAGTAATGTATACAGGGTCATGTAAAGATCATTTCATTGTATGGGAAGAAAAAAAAAAGGGTTTTTTTATGAAACTGTTTAACTTACTTTCATGTAAGGATGATTTCATTGAACATATAATTAAAATTAATATATTTATTATTTAAATTAAAAGTGTCTTTCAATGAACTGCCTTCTTCTAATATTACCACGCACATTGTTTTCCACTGGTAAAATAATAGCTTCAGATGTTTGTGTGTTATTGTCATCAGGCCCACTCGGAAACACATCTTCCTTCATGTCAATAGCTATATTGTGCAATACAGCACATGCCACAATAGTTTTTTTTGCAGTCTCAATATTGCAGTAAAGGCCTCTTAATAAACAGCGGAACCTCTGCTTCCACAACCCAAAACATCTTTCCACTGCATTTCTGGTACTAATATGAGAACTGTTGTAGCGTTCCTCCTGAGGTGTTGAAGGGTTCAATACTGGAGTAAACAAATATGGTGTGCAAGGATAGCCACTATCTCCCAGCAATATGCCTGAGAATGCACCAGCTTCAAATCGCTGCTTCACACGACTTTCCCTAAATATTCGAGAGTCATGTACACTTCCACGCCACCTAGTTACAATGTCCATGATTTTTAAATCAGCATCACAAACCACCTGGAACAAGAGTTGAATTTTAGTGTTTCCTACTCACATAAATAAGCATAATTATTCATTATCAGTAGGATAAATTATAGACTAAAGACATGGCATTTCATTGTTATTTCATTTTTTTTACATAAGCAGCTTACATTCCCACTGCTGAGACACCGGCTTTCTCTCAGTGAGAGTGGGCTATAAATAACTATGCAGGCCCAGTGCAGGTGGGTGGGTTGTATGCACAAAACATCCCAATTATACTTTTTCACTGCATCTATCATATTCCATGCAAAGACAGGGTGGGTCATTACTACATATTTATTATATTGATATAATCTGATTACTAATCGCATTACACATGGATACACCAAACCCTTTGGTAGCTCTGCCTATTTTCTACGCTACAACCAATGCCTCATCAGGGCTGTGTACAAGTCATTGTTCCTTCATTTTGGAAGAAAAATATGAATCAAAGTCAAAAGTACCTGGACATTAATCGATGGAAATCCTTTACGGTTAATGTATAGTTGACCACCATCTTCACTGGTTTTTTTAATTTTAATATGAGTGCAGTCAATTGCACCAATGACTGTAGGGAAATTTGCAATTCTGCGAAATTTTTGCATCGCTTCCTCTTGTTTCAATATTGTACCAGGCATTTGAATAAATCTGTGTGATCTTCGGGCTATGGCTTCAGCGATTTTTTTGCATATTTTGCTTATAAATGGTTGTGAAACTCCATGCAAATCGGCTGTATCATCCTGGATCTATTAAAACAATAACGAGTTATTAGTTTGGTACTTAGGACATATTATTATAAATTGCTGACTATGTTTTGTTAAATGTAAGGTAAGCTTTGGGTCTACTTACTTCATGTCGAGCCCAGCTTCGTAATGCGCAAACCACTTGTATTTCAGGAGACACAGAGCATCCTCGAGGATCTCTAGTTATGTCTTCTCTAATTAAGTCCACTATTTTCATAGCATATCTTTTGCTAAATCTATACTTTTTCCTGAAATCTGTATCGGATAAGTCCACGAAGGGATTGATTCGAATACGATTTCTGTTGGGTTCGCGTGGCGTTTCTAATAGCTCGACGGTTTCGATATCCTCAATATCATTTAAATCTACCATATTTAAATCCATTTTTTGATAAAAATAACACAAAATCCAAAAATACAATGAAAAAGACGCTACGGGAAATTGACACAACTTTGACAGCTACGACTTAGACCATCGCTAAACTAGGGGGCGGCGTGGTTTATTGTTAGACCATGGTTTAGTCCATGGTTTAACGCAAAACCACGTTTTGTAATAACGTTTTTGTGTAAACCATGGTTTTACGAGATTTAAACCTGGGTTTTTAGTTAAACCTCTTTTTGTAATAAGACGGATTGCCTTCAATCCAAGCTCGTAGCTGTTAAACAGAAATCAGTAATAGAAAACCCCAGTAACAGTTTACTAGGTCTAGGAATCAAACCCAGGCACATATTGCGTGACTGCAAACTTGACCAACAACAAGACAAGACAATGTACTTTATATGAATTGTAATTTCAGGGACTTTTAACAAACTAATTTGCACCTTACCTCTAAAGCCACAATGACGAGTATAGTCTGCGCGGGAGTGGCGTCGGGTAGCATTCTATGTACTGGGCCTGATAAACCAATCAGCGCGCAGTTCACTAGAACAGCCACCGCTACCATGGTTTCCATAGCGTGCTGAAAATAAAATATCATATTTTGAGGTAAATTAACAAGCTTTTGGTGCAGTGGTGGTATCGGTTTCGACTGAAAGTAGGTCTTGGATTGAACCTAGGCAGGAGAGACTAATTTATTCCATCACCGCTGCTCTCAAAATGGCGTAGGAAAACATCTTGAGGAGACCGGCATGTTCCAAATCCAAAAATTCGAAGACATCTACTGCAGCTACCACTGGGCCCTTGTGGTGGCTTACAGCTCATTCCCTCTCGTAGAGAGGATGCTTGTGTCCCAGCAGTGGGAACCTTATAGACTGAAAGCCTTTTCATCATCCACAGCCCTCTTTGCTTGTGCTAAGCTCCACGTCTTTGTGCCAGCCTCATCCAGGACATTCCCGCGATGGCAACAATGTCGTCTACCCATCTCGCCGCCGGACCTTTACTACATGTTAAAAAGGTAGCTGGTACAGACTGAATACGAGACAGTCATTTGGGAGAGGCCTATGTCCAGCAGTGGTCTGCGACTTACCTGCCAGCTACCGATACTCTTGACGCGCTCCCCGAAGGGTCGCTGCGCCACGTGGCACAGCTTGAAGGCGTCGGCGCGGATCTCGGCCGCGTTGTTGAGCCAGGCGCACACGGCGGCCAGCGGGAAGGCGGACGAGAACAGCACCACGTGGCCCAGCTGCGTCAGCATCTCCAGGTACTCCGCGAACGTGCCGTCGTACTGCGGACAATAAACCTTTCTTAAATAACCTTTTTTTATGAAAAAAGTGCCTCAATATTTGTAGAACATGTAATGCATTAATTTATACAAATTACAAATATATAATTTATACAAATAAAGAATGATTTGAGTTTATTTATAGCTGGTGATCATAGTAACAAAATTACCCGACACTTCCGAAAAACCTAAGCAGATGACGATAATATTGCAACGTCGGCTGTTTTATGAGAAAATTCTAGATTACGTTCGAGTTTAGGATGATCCACTATGGAACTGTGTAGAAAAATAGAGAATAATCCTAGACTGTTCCATTATGGAGCTGTGAAGAAGGTTGCAGAAAGTTGTGGAAGTTTCTGAAGGATCGGTCGGCATATAAATAGCCGTCGTGTTTGCGGGAGCAGTCAGTCTGATTTTAGCTAAACAACGAAGCGAATCGAAGTGAACTACAAGTGCGATATCTAAGTGATGATCAGTAGTGAATCTGTGATTGAGTCATAAGTGTTTTGTGTTAAGTCAAGATTAAATTGATTCCCTTGAACAGCTCCGCCTGATGCAGCACCTTCTGTCCCCCAAGAGGCTCGGAGTCTTTCATGTCGTCCTTCTCCTTGTCAGTGCCATCATCACCACTACTGCCATAAAAATAAGACACAGGTTCCTGTAAAGTATTACCTTGAACAGCTGCGACTCCAACTCCGCCTGATGCAGCACCTTCTGTCCCACAAGAGGCTCCGAGTCTCTCATGTCGCCCTTCTCCTTGTCAGTGCCATTATCACCACTATTGCCATTGAAATAAGACACAGGTAAAGTATTACCTTGAACAGCTGCGACTCCAACTCCGCCTGATGCAGCACCTTCTGTCCCACAAGAGGCTCGGAGTCTCTCCTGTCGTCCTTCTCTTTGTCGGTGCCTCCGTTCACGAGACTGTTCTCTGGAGGCTCGCCCGAGGAGTCTGTCTTCTTTTCGAACAGTTCAGTCAATTGGGCCGATGTTGGTACTGTAAGAGCAAGTGTGACGTAAGGGACACATTTTGATTAAAACTTTTTGGCAGAGAAAACGACCGATTTAAAAAAAAACTAAAAAGTCTTCCTCCTTTTTTAGAAGTCGGTTAAAAATGGCGTAAAACAATACATTGCGCCTGTAGTGACCGTAGATGTAGTCAGAGGTGTATTACATATTCAACCTTGTGCTACTTTGTTTAAGAGCTACTTAAAATGGGCAAACCAGCAGTCAATAACTAGACACAAATCTAGGCTCCAAAAATACAGTCTCCTGAGCATTGTTGCCAGCAAGCCAGGCCACCTGATTTATACACCTGTGCGCAGTGCATTTACTGTTGCCAGGTGTCTCCAGTGAAGTGAATTGTTTCTATTTATGTGTCTTAGTCGATTATATTAATTACGATATGGGTACAGTGCCTGAAATAAAGATGAATACATAAATAAAAACACACAACTTACTTTTGCTCGGACTGATGGCTCCAAATACATCAACACATATCTTGGCCAGCCTCAAGTTCTCAATCAAATAAGGTAGTGCAGACTCTTTTAGATTACCAATTATTTGTCGCGTTATTAGCAAGACGGCTAGTTGCTGTGAACAAAAGTAATTGGTGTAAGTTTTCGCATTCTTAGCGTGTCGTGTGGCCATCTAAATTGTGTCAGCCCAGAACTGAGCTACTAGTTTGGCGCTTTCGGTTGCGTCCATCAGTTCCTGAAGTGAACAAACAACAGTACAAGCAGGACACGATATTGAGTGTCCCATCGTTTGTAGAACAGCACCACATTTACACTGCAGGGCATTAATGAATCTCCACCTGAGCAGGTTTTCGTTGCTGCGACCAACCTGGGTCCGGAGTCTATTTATAGACTTCCAGGTCAGCCATACAATATTGTTGGAACAACATGAGTTTGTGTTGTTAAAAACATTGTTCACACACATTATTTAGGTACTACTGCGTTCTCTGACGGTCGAGCATTTTTCAACCTAATTACTCAGGACATAAGAGTGAAAAGAGGTCGACCGTCAGTGAACTCCGTAGTACATACAGTGGCATAAAGTTAGTGACAACGTGATTACCGCAACACAAAAACATGTTGCTAAAATTATGGTGTACAACATTTTTTAACAATAAATGTGGAGTTTTATAAAAATACGAACGGTTTCAGAAAAAAGTCTCCTGTGAGCGAATCTGCTTGTTTTTTTAATTGCATTTCACACGTTAATTTAAGATAATGTCAATCACTTAAAGACACCCGACGACATATAAATTGCAAAGACTATATTAATAGTCAAAAAATATTACATATTAAAAAAAAGACACGGCTTAGAGTGACGTCATTACATTTATCGTATTTTTCTTAGCCACCCTTGTTATTTGATAATTACCCATATCATGAGAATGAATAAAAAATAACTAGTCCGCCATATTAAATTTAGAATGACGTCACTTAGCTAACCATGCATTGTCATCCAAATTAAACATGTATGCAAAATTTCAGGTCATTCGGAAACCGGGAAGTGGGTCATATTTAACTTCTAAGATTTTGTTACATAGTTAAATGGTAAAGTTAATAAAAACTATGCTAAATACGAACCTCTTTTAATTTATCCATATCCTGCAGGTAGAACGCAATATAGAACAAACTCATGAACGAGTTGAGGAATTGAAACTGAAATCAAAACAACATCATTTACTTATACAACCCCAATTAACGTCAAAATATGTACATCAAAAGCAAACTATACACGATCTACAACAAAATACTTTAACAATAATGGAATTATTTATGGTTTAAATTATATATTAGTCAGTGTTTCAACAAAAATCAAATATATTCAATCTAATTACTACGTAACTGAAGTTTTAAAGGTGTGAAATTAAATAAATAATTGTGTGAAAGATTATTTTCTTTATATGAATTTATTTTATAGACAATAATAGTTTTAGCACAACTGGCAACCCAGTGTGACATCCAAAGATTTTAGTTATTTGCATTTGACATGTACTTATCAGCCTGCAAAGAAGTGGGTGTTACTTTCCGCCAATATTATACCCAAGGCAGTGGACAGACGCAAGTTTTTATTAACTTACAAGAGTTAAAAAGACAACATAAAGTATGAATTAAGTAAGTTTTATTATAGTGTCAAATGTATGTACAGTCAACAAAATGGTTTAGTATGCACACTAGAAGTGACCATCTTTACGCATTTGGGATATAATTGCATTTATTAAAAAAAAAAGTTTTGCTCCACACTAGAAATTATTCCTAAATCGTGGTTGCGTTTACTAACATTTAAACTCATATACACAAACAGCCAAACCCGGAACAACTACCTGTAGGCGATACAAATATTTGTTTCGTGCGGGAATCCCGCGACACGCAGCGCAGCAGCCAATCGCTCAGCCACTGCGCCAACCGTGCTGTCGAAAAATTTACCGCTATTGCGTGCTTACTTTGAAATCATAAAACACTCGAAACAGCGATTTCATAACGATCACTTTACTAGAAACAAGTAGGCGTGGTTATTTGCCCGGTAATACCCTCTTTTGTCGACAGTACATGTTATTAACAGAAAAGTTATTACTTTTAAACTCGCATGCAAGCTAAAAAGAACAGCGTGCAAGCTAAATCACTGTGCCTTCAGATTATTATTCCATTTACCAATCTGTTTTTTTAAATAACCTTCTCCGTTTATTTTCTAGAAGCAAAGCGTGATGGAAGCTTAGCTTTTGAGTATGGCGTTAGTTTTTTTACAGCATTTTTTAAATACAAACCAATGCTATTTTCACAATCAGGTGATTCTCATACTTTGTCTCGAGTCGATAGTTCTCTGTTCAAAAAATTGTGACGTCATAATTTTCAGTTACCATTTTTTTTGTTTTTTTTTTGTAGTGTCCAGTCCCATTTGGTAAGCAGTAAAGAGAAAAAATAATATGCGCTATAGTATATCCTCTACACAATGTGTTATTCTACTTATTGTACTTACTAATAACTAAATGTGTCTATTTAAAGATCGATTATTCGACTATTTATTAATATTGTTTAAATAATTGATGTACTAAACATACGAAGAAAAATTACAATGTTTTCAAAACTAAGTGTCATGCAGAATTTGTCAATTATTTAGTTCTTTTCGCACATATCCGTTTGATAAATAAGAATAAGACATAAATACAGTTAAGAAATATTTATTGGTTATTTAACCTTTTTGGACAATAAAGGCACTAAACTTATACTGTCACTTACGGAATATCTTCCGTGATTGTTCATTATTCCCGATATCCCATAGGTGACAGTATAAGTTTAGTTGTAAACCGTGAAAGCTTAAAACAGGAATAAAGGCACTCTTCCGAACCACTACCGCAGACCGCAAATCAGTAGTATCTTCACAGAGCAACAAGACGTATTTGCTTGACAAATGAATATCGTGAAACTGAAGAAGAGAAATGCCGGCTAGATTGTAGTTATGACGACGTGTTCAGAATTCTAATTCAAAATATTTTATTGTGGCCATATGTTAGTGTTGTGTGTTGTGTTAGTGTTGTGTTGTGTTAGTGTTGTGTTGTGTGTGTTGTGGTGTGTGTTGTGATGTGTTGTGGTGAGTGTTGTGTGTGTTGTGTGTTAGTGTTGTTTCTGTTGTGTGTTAGTGTTGTGTTAATTAAAACAGCACTAGTTGCTTGTTAAAGTTAACTACTTTGCCGCCGGCGCTTGCGGTTCGCAGTCGGAAGTGTATCTTTAAGATCATGTAAGAAAGAAGAGAACAGCAAGGAATTCTTCAGGGTAATATGTGCGAAAAGAACATCCGTAATTTTTTTTCCAATTATATATTTTACAATAGTATTAAGTTGGAAATAAAAATGTACATATTTAAGGGCTATCTACGTTAGAATCACACCTCATTTCGATTGTTATAAATAAAAAATAAACGAACTGCACACAAATAAAACCGTCACAATAAGAAACATACTTAGGTCAGTGGTATTTTTTTAAAGGATATCTATTACTTTACGAATGTGATAAATATAACTAAACGTCTTCCTAATAAATAAAAATCCGCTCAAAATTATATAAAAAAGATGCATAAATAATGTTGCATAGTACATGCTTATAACATTAACAGTAAAGAACTGTGTGAAGAATCAACAAATCTGAACTTTTATTAGCGGTGACAAGGTAATTTATTGCCATTGCCTAAAATCCATTTTAAACGCAGGCCACACCGCCAGCTGGCGGGCGGACGAGCGACGCGAACGACGCGTCCTTTCACCTCTTTTCGTACCTTGGTTCACACCGCGAACTATCGAAATATACGAACAAAGTATGAAAAGGGCGTCGTTCGCGTCGCTCGCCCGCCCGCCAGCTGGCGGTGTGGCCTGCGCTTCACAGTCAAACCTTCGTGCTAAAAGAACTACAGATAAAAAAGACAATACCACTGCCCTAAGACCACAGACAAAACAAAAGGACACTCAACCTCTTTGGCACAAACATTACTCCAAAAAAAAAGCTACATTACCTTTGTCGTTGAGCCACCTCGCTATTCTGGCGTACACCTCCTCCTCCACCGCTATGATGATAGCGAGCAAGGCGCGCGGTATCCATGTGAAGTGACCTACGTTCGTTTCCCACCAGTCCTGTTGAGGTAATGTTGTGATGTTAATATGATGGCTTAGTAATGATGGAACTAATGCCATACTTGGCTGACACATCACGCCTGTAATCTCCAACCTGTCGATTTCACCGTCTTCCCAACTATGTTAAGGTCGGCTTTCAGTCTAACTGGATGCAGCTGAATACCAGTATTTTACATGGAGCGACTGCCAATCTGACCTTCACAACCTAGTTAGTACAGTCACGAGCACCAATATGTATACACTTTACAAAATTTAAAAGCAATTTTCGCGAGCAATAGCGATTGTAACTTAGGGATAGGACCTGTTTTATAAAAATATGAGTTTCAGAATACTATGTTCGTAACAACATGAAATTTTAATCAGAACAGTAGGAGAAAAACACTTTTGTAAGTTGTTAAGTGTTTACATATTGGTGCTCTTGACTGTACCTGTCAATTTGTAAAATGAAAATCTATTCTATTCTGTCACTGTACTCGCTGTACTATACTGTACACATGCAGTAGTTACCTGAGCCCGCAGCAGCGCGAAGGTAGCGCAGGCGGCGACGCTGAGGCACACGCACATGAGCGGGAACGACACGCAGTGCCGCCACACGCGCCGCCGCCACGCCGCGTACACGGGCTCCGGCCGTCCTGTCACTGTACTCGTACTCATCTCACCCTGGAACCAGAAAGACAACATGACGACTGTAAGCCTCGAAGGAACAGGCAGAGTACTCAAATTTAACCATTAAAGGTGCTACTAGATTGGGGTCAATCGATGACCGTCGACAGATTCAGATTGACCTTACGATCTAAGTCGATCAAGTTGCCTATCGAGTGGGCTAGGGCAGAAGATAACGATTAAAAAATCGACCATTTTGATCGATTCTTCGACCTTCGCTTATGAGCTGTAAATATCGACTAAATATTCACTTATGAGGCAGAGGAATTATAGGGCTTTTGAATGTTTGCGATAAATATCGAGTGGATAAAGTCGATCCACCACAATTTATAAGCATCTTTAGATTAGACAGAAAGTTACCTGAAATAATGGTCTAGGTTCAACGAGCAACTCATCTCTCTGATCTAATGTTCCCCATTTATAAGCCAGCGCATTGGAATATCTGCAAATAAATTAATAACATTGATACTTGCGTTATCATCATCATCATCATTTCAGCCGAAAGACGTCCACTGCTGGACATAGGCCTCCCCCAAGTGTCGCCACATTGACCGGTCCCGTGCGTCTCGCATCCAGCGGATCCCTGCAACCTTCACCATGTCATCGGTCCACCTAGTGGGAGGCCTTCCAACGCAACGTCTTCCGGTTCGCGGTCGCCACTCCAGAAATTTTCGGCCCCATCGGCCATCCGTTCTGCGAGCAATGTGCCCTGCCCACTGCCACTTAAGTTTGGCTATTCTTCGGGCAACGTCGGTAACCTTGGTTCTCTTGCGGATCTCCTCATTTCTGATTTGATCACGCAACGAAACACCGAGCATAGCCCTCTCCATTGCCCTTTGGGTGACTTTAAGCCTTCTGATGAGGCCCATTGTGAGCGACCACGTTTCGGTCCCGTATGTTATCACTGGCAACACACACTGGTCATAGACTTTCGTCTTGAGACATTGCGGTATGTTGGACGAGAAGATACCACGCAACTTCCCGAACGCTGCCCAGCCGAGTCGGATTCGACGATTGACCTTTTTCTCGAAGTTGGACCTACCTAACTGGACCGTTTGTCCCAGGTAGACATAATCGTCTACAACTTCGAGTGTAGAGTCTCCGATCTTGATAGGAGTGGGTGTTACATGGGCATTCAACATGACTTTGGTTTTGTCCATGTTCATTTTAAGACCTACTCTTTCGGAAGCTCTACTGAGGTCATCGAGCATTGTATTGAGGTCCTCCATGGTCTCAGCCATGACCACTATATCGTCGGCAAACCGAAGGTGAGAGGTGTACTCGCCATTGACGTTGATGCCTAGCCCTCTCCAGTCCAGAACCTTGAAGACATCCTCCAGTGCAGCGGTGAACAGTTTCGGAGATATGACGTCTCCCTGTCTCACACCTCGCTGCAGAAGGATAGTTTCCGAGGTCTGGTCCTGAAGTCGGACTGACATGGTGGCGTTTTTGTACAAACTCTTCAGCACCTCGATGTACCGATAGTCGATTTGGCACCGTTGGAGAGACTGCAGTACAGCCCAAGTCTCGATCGAATCGAAGGCTTTCTCGTAGTCCACAAACGCCAAGCAGAGAGGCAGGTTATACTCTTCGGTCTTCTGTATAACCTGGCGCAGCGTATGTATGTGGTCTACGGTGCTAAAGCCTTTTCGGAATCCGGCTTGTTCGGGAGGCTGAAAATCGTCAAACCTGCGCGCGAGACGATTCGTGATGACTCTTGAAAACAGCTTGTAGACATGGCTTAGAAGTGAGATGGGCCTATAGTTCTTCAGCCGGGCATTGTCGCCCTTTTTGAAGAAGAGTACCACCACACCCCTGCACCACGCCTGCGGCGTTTTCCCCTCGAGTATGACGGAATTAAACAGCTTCTGAAGGGCCTTAAGTACCGGTTTTCCACCTGCCTTCAGGAGTTCGGCCGTAATTCCGTCATCACCCGGTGCCTTGTTGTTTTTAAGCTGTTTCAGAGCCATCCTAATCTCGTACAGGCTGACATCCGGAATGTCTTCGGTATAGTGTCGGGTCAGTCTAGCTCTTGGGTCGTTAGCTAGATTTGCAACGGGTTTGCTAGTTGAAGTGTACAAACACTTCTGTATACTTGCGTTAGATATCCTGCAATTACCATGTAATCTTTGGCAAAGATAGTGGACATTGAGTTTTAGATAATGTTCGCCTTAGTAGTATGACAATGCCTTACAAAGACTCGATGTGCCTTTTCTATTTAGCCTAAACTGTCCCCCTGCTGGAGAACGGCCTCCCCCAATTCAATTCAAGTCAATTCGAACCAGCATCACACACGATAAGCATCTAGGCCTCCTCCCCAGCACGTTTTGGGCTGCCTTATAAAGGGTGTAACAAGACCCTTAACTAAGCCGAAAGGCACTTGTTGTACCCGTCATTGCGATATTTTTTTTGTTCTAGGCCATATCTGGAAACCTCCTAGTTAAGGAGATATTGGAGATCAACTTTTTCTCAAGTTTTTTTTTTAATACAAGTTTTTAATGTAAGAACCACCTCTACGACCCCCGTACTATAAAAAGCATCCATCAGCACAATGTTTTGAGTGCGTTACATTGAGTCCTACTGTAAAACGTGCTTTTTCACCCCAAAAATAAAAGTCGTTTCCCAGCAATAATTTTTGCGTAAAGTTACTTAGTTTGATGTACAGAATGCTTTCTATTTATTTAATTAAAAATGTTTACATACCTTTTCCACGTTTCTAAATATACACACGCCCAGAGCACGTTGAACAGTGAAAACAATACATAAGCTATATCCTTCCAATTGTCATTTGCTGTGCCGAGCCAAATCTGTAATGAAAACGTATGCCATCAGTCTTCGTAATTTATTTCAGAATTATCTTAGCTTTGGATGTATGTGAATTTATTTGTATTATCAGTTATGTTTATGAGATACTAGCGACCCGCCCCGGCTTCGCACGGGTGAAAACCGCATCATAATCCGTTGCGTAGTTTTAAAGATCTAAGCGTACATAGGGACAGACAGACAGCGGGAAGCGACTTTGTTTTATACTAAGTAGTGACGAGCCTATTGCCAGTTGTGGGCACAAATCCAGAATTTGCGCTGCTATTGAGAAATTCTGGAAAAACTCAATAACACATTACCCGCCTGGGTGCCAACCCCATGTTTAGCAGTTGCTCTTGTGACCTCTAGAAAATCGAAACAGAAAAGTGTACTGCCAGGTATATTAATCGTTGAGCAGATTAAAACACTACGTAAATTTACCAAATGTAGTCAATTTGAAAGACTGTCACTGTGAATGTAGTCGTTATTCAATTTGCTTAGCAATCATTTTCCCTGTCTACGTCAAGGTATTTAAATACAGAAAATTACCCAAAATATGAAGCCTACAGCAGCCGGCACCGTCAACGATTGTGTGTAATGTCCGAGCCAAGCGAAGTACATTGCTATTTTAACACCGAAATATTCACTAATCTCATCTGAAATGCAACAAAGGTTATATACAATTAATAAGTTTGATAAGTGTGAAAATAGACATTGATATTACATTGACGCCCGTTGATAATCAATTCTGGATTCTTGATTGAAAATTAAAACCAATTTTGCGAGTCCGCCATATTGGATTTGGAATGACGTCACTTAGCTAACCATGTATTGTCATCCAAACTAAACATGTATGCAAAATTTCAGCTCAATCGGAAAGCAGGAAGTACGTCAAATTTAACTTATAAGATTTTGTTACATAATTACAGGTGAAGATAATAAAACGTGTAAAAAAACTTACCTATAGGCTGTGGAGAGAACAACGTTTTCACCCATTTCTTTCTAAGGTTCTCCAAAGCGTTTCTCTCGTGGAGGGGGAACATACTCGCTACTACTCCTCTGCTCACACATGCTGGCACTGTTGACAAAGATAAACTTTCGTATCATAACATCAAACTTGTATTTCCCGAAGGGATAAGTAACGTGTACGGTTTTACTGCGGGACTGTTCGAAAGAGATACCGCGGCCCTTGAACACAAAGGGCAAAGAAGGAACATGGATGGGTTTTAGTCAATAGAAGTCTGGCACACCCTCCCGCTCCGCCCAGAGTGCGGGGGGTCATAATTATGATGATTCCCCATCCGAGAAAAAAAAAAAGGTGTACGGTTTACCCCTTTATCGCAAGTTATCTGCACCTCGTCTTGGAGGAGGATTTTTGGCCGCAGGGAGTGGTGTTCCGGCGCTTCCACGGGCAAGTGCCACATGAACGCACGTGACATAGTGCACAAGTGAAGTGTTACTAACATAGTTTTAAGGTTCTATTTAATAACACGATTTGTATTTTATTATAAATGTATGTTAGTCTGTAAGGTATCTATGGGCCAAAGTAGCCTGAAAATAAATGGATGTCGTTATTTTAAAGTGTCGTGTAAAAGGAAGCGAGCAGAATTCTAACAGGAACACAATCCCAGGGTCAAATTCTAGAACCCTTGGTCAGTAGTAGCGCTGAGACTGTTAGACCAATGGGCTCTCCATTCTCGGCAACATTACCGAGTGTTGCCGTTTTCACAGAACCACATAAAAATAAGTCGTGTCACTTCGGTCGCATTCAGAATTGTACCCATATTCATACAGAGTGGAATCTACATTGACGCACAAATGGTAACCTTACCACGTGTGTATTCAGTACATCATAAACATTATTTATTTATTTAACACTTCAAGCACAAAGTACAGAGGCGAACTTAATGCCATAGGCATTTTCTACCAGTCATCCTTTTGGTTATGCAGAGACAAACAGTGGTAGGTGTATATAAAAAACAACACAACACAAAACATTATAATCGGTAATCGGTTTCCTTCAATAGTGCATTAGCTACACGGTCAAAATGTATGGAAGAGCAGATTTACTTTTTGTAATAGTTTCTGCATCGATGTCCATTCCACCCTGTATAACATTAAGGGTGGGATATTAGTGAAAAAAAAATTTGAATACAAAATCGTAGTGCTATAATCCGACATAAAGGTTATACATACAACATCAATCCCAGTTATAAAGTAGGCTTCAATAAGGCCTATATCGAAACAAAAACAAAACAACAAAGTACAATACACTACTCTGTCCTTTACAAAGTTCATGGTTCAACTATAAGAGAGAGCGACCTTCCCGATGACGCGTTGACTTATTGTGTTCCAACCAGTTCAAGGTGAGCCGATAGTGCACTGTTGTATTCTTATACCCCTTTTGTATGGCAGAATCTATTTGATAGCTAATCCTGTAGTTTATTGTGAGTTAAACTCACGTTAAAAGAAGTTAATTACAGATTTCTGTTGCGAGAGTCCATGTCTGCCTTGCGTCGAGGTCATGATGTTGCGGACTTGATAAGTAGATATTAAACCTGGCTATCTTTAATATTCAAACGCTTAGGATGCCCATTAAAAACAGCAGAGAACGAATTCTAGCATTCTATTCTTTCATGTACCTATTTACTCGTTTTTTTTTTTTTTTTTTTAATTGTTTTTAAAAAAATTTTTTTGTATCTTTTTTTTATTATGTGTGCTTGATGAACTGACGTCAATAAACTTTATTCTTCCTTTCTTTCTTTCTTTCTCCATGTTTGGCTACTTTATTCGAAAGCTTCGTCCCGGCCAATGAAAAGAACAGTGAACGAATTCTAGTGTTCTCCACGGTTAGTGGTATTTTTTTATTAACGGTAAGTAGGTAGGCCTTTCAATCAGGAATTTGCGGGATTTCAGATCTGGTGATTGAAATTTTCAATACCGGGATTAAAGATAGGCTGCGGGATTGGAAGTCCAAGTAGGTACCAGTAGCGAAGGGTCAATTTTTGTAAGAGGTAAGCCGGAGTACATATCTTTAATGTGATTATATTATGTGTTTATAGAATACTGACTGTGTCATTTTTCAAAGGAAAGCCGGTAGCAATCGCGTTGTATGGAACCTTCGCCACTGGTAGGTACTCCTACATTAGGTACCACAAAATAAAAGAGTGATTTTAAACGGTAATCGAATGCCATCAGTTAAGAAGAAGAATTTAGTTATAAATGTAAAAGTTTATGGGAGGTGGTAACCCATGTTTTCACAGGTCACAAATTTCACATGAAAATAACGATGGCGATGTCTCTGCAGGCACCAGTCACGACACGAGACATTGTGGCATCTACTGAATATTGCATAAATTGTGTTAAATTATGTTTTAACTTAAACAACTACTTACCAATACTCTGTCCAGGTCTGAGCGTAAGGGCAGGCTCTAAGGCATGCTCGTCGCCGGGCTCAGCGCGTGCCGACTCCAACGCATGCTTGACTAACGCGCCCCGCTCTTGTGAGTTCAATAGTTCCGCAGCTGAGGATCCCTGCAAAAAAAGATGGGGTTCTAGTATTATGCATAGTAAAGCGTGAATCGGAAAGATTTGATCATTTTTAAATGTGTGATGTAGTTCTGTTCAAACTTCATGGTGGTTTGAAGTTAGCTGCGAGTGACGGTCTGCGCAGATGTAACGGTTCAAACTTTATGGCGGCTCGGAAGTTAGCTGCGAGTGACGGTCTGAGCAGGTATAACGGTTCAAACTTTATGACAGCTTGGAACCTCAAACGTAAAGCGGCGCATAACAAAATTTTAGGTATTAGCAGGACGCAGAAGATCGTCGTTTTGACTGTATAATGCGCAGACCGTCACTCGCAGCTAACTTCCGAGCCGCCATAAAGTTTGAACAGAACTATACAGACCATCAAATTGAATAATTTTCTCCATGAGACTAACATCGAAATTACGAAAAAAATATCAGCTTAAACATGACAAAAAAAAATTTGGCCACACTTTTCTGATAGACGCAGTATACACTAGATAAGCGATTTATTCGTGGAATAACAATTGCATCTTCGAAATAATATGGGTTCGAATTTAAACCATCACAAACACGGAACACCATTGCCATCTTAAAATTCTCGCCGACTCATAGCTCTAATTTTATGAGTTACTAGCTGTTGCCCGCGGCTTCGCTCACGTTATGGTTGGAAATTAACCCATGGAAACGCTTTAAATATAGCCTATGGCACTCAGGGATAACGTAGCTTTCCATTAGTGAAAGAATTTTCGGAATCGGATCAATAGTTCCGGAGATTACCCCCTACAAACAAATTTTACCTCTTTATAATATTAGTATAGATGTTTATCTTTCGCTTGTAAAAGCGTTCGTAAACTTATCTTATCCTAATTGCTAATTGTTTAAACAAATAATACCTTTATACCTACTAGAAACATTTAAGATTTACAGCAATTAGTTCGGAGTTTACTCCGAATTAACTCGAAACAGTCGTGTTATCTTTTATCCAGTTTATCCTTGGCAAGACACGCTAGCTTTTCGTTTCTGCAGCAAAACTGTCGAGGTTTTATAAAATTGGCTTGAAAAATTTGTTCTGTCAAACTTTGAGACGTGTTTGCAGTGCTGAAGCTTGTCTTGATTTTGCAACAAACCTAGCAAAAACGTTTGGGAACGTGATGCTCAACTTTGGTTTTATGTATTTTTACAGTCAACCGCATGTTAGCAATGACATCTTTGATCATGAAATAGCCTTTATCGTAAGGCCCTTTCAAAGTCAAACTGTTACTTATGGTTGGCTGTTCTATTCTATATATATATAAAATGGTAAACTGACTGACTGACTGACTGGGTGATATATCAACACACAGCCCAAACCGCTGGTTCTAGGGACATGAAACTTGGAGGGTGTGTTTTTTGTGAAGAGTAAGTATCCACTAAGAAAGGATTTTTGAGAATTCCGCCCCTAAAGGGATGAAATAGGGGATGGAAGTTTATATGAAAGTCCGTCAGTTTTGAAGTTAGGATCTTCAAATTTTGTGTTTAGGCTGATGATTGAAAATTAATTTATACGTGTCTCGGGGTTTTTGATAATTCTACCCCCGAAGGGTTAAAAAAGGAGGATGAAGGTAAGTAATCGGATATTATTCGACATCCACGAGGGCGAAGGCGCGGTCAAAAGCTAGTCATAGATAAATAAGCCCTCGTTTGCCTCAAATTTTTAACGCGACAGTTTTATTGTGCACTGATATCAAGCTTTTAAAAGCATCACCTACTTTCAAAAACCGGCTGATCAGTAGCCCTATTGACATTATCTTTTATCATCATCACAGAATACATAATAGTATGAGTCATCATGGAGGAAAGAGCAGGAGGATGATGATGATGATCATTTGAGCCGAAAGACAGCTAAGCCACCTCCGGCCGTCGTTACATCAACCGTTTCTATGAGTATTTACACGATCCTTGATATTTTATCGTCATTTACGCAAAATTAGTAAAGAGATGGGACGAAACTCGATTCATCTTCAACCTCATCTCTGTCCTCAGGACTAGATTGAGGTCAAGAGTAGGCCCAATTAATATTAAAAGAAAACCATCCGACGCAACATTAGATAAAAAAGATGGCGAAGTTTTGGGCTTACAAAATCTGAAATACAAATATGCCAGCGACACGAACATTATGCAGAAAACACTACTATATCCATCAAATATTCAATAAACATAGAATAGTGCGTGCAGCAAATAGGAAGCCGTATAATATGCGTGTCAGAAACGATTGCTCTGTGCATTACATAAATTATTCATTGCTAATATTGATTCGTATGATATGACGTCGCGGTTTCGCAATAAATTGCTGTCTGGGAAATTTATATTATGCCTCTTTAGCGTACGCTATTATTTCTGTCATGACGGCGGAAATTCATTCCGAAACGAAATTATAATGAAAAGAACTGGTGTTCCTAGCACAAAGCCATTCAAATATTAACGAGAGACAGACGGCACAAGACGAAGAAAATAGTAATTCAATACTTGTTTCTACTTTAGTAACAAATCTTTCTGTCTAGAGCAGTGGTTCCTAACCTTTTCGATCTTGTCACCCCAAGACTTAGCTAGAGAATCTGATTTACCCCTCCCGCTCTCCCTCATGTTACCAATGAACACAAAACAAAACAACACACATAAATAAAAATTGACTGTCTATGTAGAGCATCTGGATAAATGTTTTGTCTTTGACTTTTGAGTAAAACTCTGATTCTTTTTGTGTTCTCTGGTTTTCCAAAAACAATCCTATTTCTTCACAAAGTTCATAAACTCTGTTTATACATTACCATTATTTATTTATCTTTATATATTACCAGCTTATTACTCCCGCAGAATTCCAGCTTTACCCCCGCAGGGGTAATTACCCCCAGGTTAGGAACCGTGGGTCTAGAGTCATACGCCGGCTTGTCAGGTAGCATTCGTGTGTCAAATTCGAAAATGTTCGGGATATTCCCAATGTCCGCTCTAAGTCTTTGAAATCTCTTTGTCCTAGCATAACCTGCAGAGTTGGAAGCTGAAATGGCAGTGGGTCGGCCATATGTTTATCAAGCGTAGCGTGGGACGCGTCTAACTAGGTGGACCGCGTCATCCTTGAAAGCGGACTAGGATAGACTGGATACGGAAGTCGGCGAAACTATGGAGAGACCGATGTCCTTTACTACAATGAATGTGAGTAGACCGAGACTACGCACAAAGCTGAATTTGTAAGTGGGCTTTAGATTGCCATCGTGTCCTGATGTTTTTTCATTGCAGGTGCAGATGGACGCGACTGCAGGTGCCAAGGCGTGGTTCAGTTCTGGGCCGACATCATTTAGATTCCCATCAACACGCTAAGAAGATGGACTTAAGTTAATTAAGACTGCAGGCTCATTGGTTTAGTAGGTTTGAACTTATGAGCGCTACTGCAGAATTTACTCCGCCACTCAGTTTGATTTATGCAATTACTAGCTTTTGCCCACGGCTTCGCTCGCGTTAATTTAGAATTTGACAATCAATTCGGGTTGTACTCTGCTTGTAATAATGCAACTCAATCATGATTCCAAAGACACGTGGCGCCATCTATTATAATAAGAACGTTATTGTGGGCTTCCTCGGGAACAGTACTTTTTTCGGGATGAAAGGTACCCTATGTCCGTTTCTGTACACCTGACAACGTATGAAATATGCAAACTTTCAGGATGATCGGTTCAGTAGTTTAGGCGTATAAACAAACTTACTTTCGCATTTATAATATTAGTTATGATTCCATTACGGAATTTTGGGCTTTCCAAGAAGACTTTCTCCGTAGCAGCTTGGTGTCTGGATTTGTGCCCGATTGACAGCAATGTGATCGCCCCCTGTTACATGATACTTAAACATAACCGAAATGTGGATATATTATTTAGACAATCTTCCGCTTAAGCAGATGTTTAGGTACCACTATACTTAGTACACAAACATTTCGACAGTAATGTATACAATATTTATGAACGCTCTTTACTTCAGATTCACAATAGGAAACAAACAACCTAGTCTAAATTCAAGAACAGTACGCGCAAATAAACACCGATTTGCTCAGAAATCTTTCTTTTGGTGGCCCAATCTTGTATTCAGTATTCATGCCTTGCGTCGGCATTGCAGTAGGTATCGCGTACAATAGGGCTTGTACTAGGTTGGATTAGCGAGCAGATGTTACGTAGCTACCGTGCTAAATAGGAGATACTTACCTGACTTCGTGACCTCTGTAAGTGTAAAGATTTTTGTCTTGCTTACGTAATATGGACTTTTGTTGAGGATAAGGTTTTGTCGCAATTTCAAGCTTCCGAAAAACATTGATTTAAATAGTTAGACTGCTATAGATGTCTCGTACGAAAAACTGTTATTTATTTATTTATTTATTTAACACTTCAAGCACAAAAGCACATTGGCGGACATAATGCCATAGGCATTTTCTACCAGTCAACCTTTGGGTGATGCAGAGACAAACAGTGGTAGGTGTTACACTGAGAATAGTGAGCTAGTACACACGGCGACCAATCAAGCTATACAAAACCAGTTTATGCAGATCTCTCATTGTACTGTAAATCTATATAGAGCGAGGCCATTTTATAATGGAAATACTACATTTTATGCTGACTTCAGGCTTGTGTGTCGCAGTGTGTACTTCCTGCATGGATAAGACACGATTTTCAATAAGAGTGAGCACGACAATATTATTTAAAAGGTTTTGGCAACGAAAGTAAAATGTAAACATTTTTAAAGGGGTACGATGAAATTAACTATTTTTGCCGTGAAGCAGCTAAATCGCTGAACGCCGCTAAAAGCAGCACTTATGTGCCAATTCCAAAACAAAGGTTTTTGAAGATGTCACTTTTCGTTGTTCGGTTAACACAAAAGGTTTATGGTAAACAACAACCATTGAATTATTAGTTATGCACAAATAAATGTAAGTTCATTCTTGTAAATATGAAAACGTCATTCCTATAGTTTTGATTGATGTCGTCTTTCCTTGATCAAAGATTATCGTGAAATGGGTAAGCGTTTTGCGGATACGACAGACTAACCCGAAAAATATGAGAAAGTTACTTTGTGCACTGTTAGGCCTGTAATTTATTCTAAGCTTCTGAAGGAGTTCTAAATAAAAAATACCTCTGAACAGGATAGGAAATATTTATCTATACTAATATTATAAAGAGACTAGCTGTGCCCGGCATGCGTTGCAATGCACCTTTTTTAACCTACCCTACCTACCTACCCTAGCTATCTACCTTACCTAACTCCCCTACCCTACCACCTACCCCACCTACCCTAGCGGTATGAAAAATAGATAGTAGCCGATTCTCAGACCTACTGAATATGCATATAAAATTTCATAAAATCGGTCAAGCCGTTTCGGAGGAGTATGGTAACTAACACTGTGACACGAGAATTTTATAAATAAGAAGATAATCGGGTCAGTATTTCCGAAGATTACCCCATCTTCGGAACTACTGATCCGATTCCGAAAATTCTTACACTAACGGGAAGCTACACTATCCCCGAGTGTCATAGGCTACATTTAAAACGCTCCAGTGGGTTAATTTCCGAACATAACGAAAGCGAAGCCGCGAGCAAAAGTTAGTAAAAGATAAAAAGATAAATATTCCCCATTCTGTTATTTATCCGGAAAGCCGACCAACGGCAAACTGGGAATGTTTTACGATCATTTCCTTTTAGCTAAATAGACACAGCTATACGCCAGAAACATTTAAGCGATACATATTTCCTGAAACATAATATACTCACGGTTATAGTAAGAATTTCTTTAAAGAGGTTACATACATGTTAGCCCTTCGGAGATTACAGGTGTTAGGGCTCAAACACAAAAACACGTTACGACGTCGCAACGTGCCACGTTGAACGACGTCGTATCGACGGCGCTTTTGTAGAATTGCCGCAGTTAATTTCGAGAAATGGACCACACTAGACGTGTTCTCCTCCTGCTAATATTAAGAAGACGGATAAAGAAGAAACAGCTACAAAGAAAATCCATCCATATCTTTCAGCCATATTTTACGTCACGACAACGTGCTGTGCAACGTGGCACGTTGCGTTGTCGTAACGTGGTTATTTACGTTGCTCGACGTGGATTTCCACGTCACGGCACCGTGACGCAACGTGCAACGTCACGTTGCCGTGCGGTGGCACGTTGCGTCGTCGTTACGTGTTTTTGTGTTTGAGCCCTTATGCTTATGTGTTTTTCGTAAATATTGATTCTGCGTGATATTGACACAATAATTATTTTTTAAAGTCACCTTTATTTAGTTGGTCCTTTGAACATTAATCACCGCCAATAAATATAAGCTGCTAGGTTTCAGTTCTTAAGCACTTGAAATTCATTCATAATATTTATCGTCCTTGACCGCAGCCTTTTACAGACTATCTTAATGTGCACTATAACACGGTTAGGTATATCTTTAGCCAACAGGGTTAGGTATATCTGACTCACGCGAACTGAATTCTCCTAAATTATCTCTTGGCAGAAACGGGTCATTAATGTTTCAATTTCGAAGAGCAAATAACGCTTTGCTATAGCATAATAGACCTACAATGTTCCCACTCTGGGCTCAGCAGGCTGCTACTTTAAAGCGTTAATTTCTACAAAAGTATTTTCAGTCATTCACTCGAAACAGACTCGCTCTATGTAAAATACTGGTATTACCTGGAGCGGCAAGTTGCATGTATAAGTCAAATCTTGCAACTGAATTTCAAACCAGTCCCCCCAACCGATTGAGCTGAAATTTTGCACACACCTTAACACCGTTCTGCCCCCGTAGCATGATCACCGTAGACAAGGATTTCTTTGACGGAAGAATCGACAAAATGATAGAAGTGCAAAGAAATCTGTCGTTGTGTTCACAACACAAACTGTTATTTTGTCGATTCTTCCGTCAAAGAAATCCTTGTCTACGTACGTACGTACGTCATGCTACGGGGGCTGGTGACAATACATTTTTACGACAGACATGATTAGATCCTGCAGCCAGGATTGTCTCCTCGCGAGAGAAGTCCTCATCTACACGAAACTATGTACGCGTTTAATGTTGATAGATAAACCTAATTTTCTTTCATTTTAATAAAAACTTTTTTTAAAGTTTAGTTTACTTTTTCACTATCGTTACCGCTCATAGGATGTCACTTTGTCACCGTTATTTCCATTTCATAAAAAAAAACTTTATTTCTGACTTTGATCCATATTATGCTAGTAATACACACTACTTCTAAGCTATGTTAGTGACAAACGAAATAAAAGATTTTAATTCATACAGGGTGTAAAAAAAGTCGTTTCCCAGCAATATTTTTTGCGTAAAGTTACTTAGTTTGATGTTTGATGTACAGAATGCTTGGTTGACGGCTATGTGAAGGGTCTGTACCCTAACTTTACGCAAAAAATATTGCTAGGAAACGACTTTTTTTTTTGGGGGTGAAAAATCACGTTTTACGGTAGAAGTCGATGGAAAGCACTCAAAACATTGAATTAATGGATGGACTGAATAGTACGGGGGTCGTGGAGGTGTGTAAAGTAAAAATCTTACATGTATTTAAAAAAAAACTTGTGAAAAAGTTGGAACTTTGACCCCCAATATCTCCGTAACTAGACGGTTCCCAGGTATGGTTTAGGACAAAAAAATGATCGAAAAGACGGGGAGAACAAGTACCTTTCGGCTATGTTAAGGGTTTATTTACACCCTTAATATCTGTTGCACTCACCTGACGCACCGGGTATATTATGTACTATAGGTATCATAAGTCCATTAGCAGTTTCACAAATCTATCGCATCAAAACAATTCGCACTTACGACCTTTTTCAATAACAAACATTTTGCACACATACACGATCTGGTATATCGCACTCTTTCATTACTATCTAGTCAGAAAGAGTGCGATATAATGATCATTTGCCTTAGTGACAAACCTGTCATGTCGCGACTTCGTATTTAGATAGTTGTATTTAATTTCAAACCAACAAATATGAGTTAGGCTGGCTTAGTGGCTAACGCTTCAGTTATGATGTTTCGCACGTTGTAGCCTGCGTTCGAACCCCAGTGTCAATACACTTTTTGTGTTTTAATTATGAATTCTGAATGTCTTAGATACGTTAGACCCGATGAGATGTTTCTTTAAGTATTAGTTGAAGTTATTATTTACAAAAAAGATGAGGGTGTATGTGAAACAAAATAAACTTCTGGATTGAACAAAGTAGTTACGACGTTGTTAGTTGGTGAACTTTGGTACGAGCGTTTGTGTGATTATTACGATTAGCGTGTTGTTTGATTATATATCTATAATCAAGATGCAAGCCAATATTAGTATTGACGCCAGGGCAAATATTGTCGCTTTGCGTAAAAATGGGCTCAATATTTCTCAAATTTCAACTGAAACCGGCATAAGTGTAAGTTATTTTTAAAGATTATAATTATGATGATAGTTGTGGTGTGTGATTTTCTTATTATTAAATAAATTGCTGTTTGCAAGTGTGTAATAATATTTTCACTTTTTAGAGAAATACTGTGAGCCGTTGGGTAAAGAGGTTTGAGGAAGAAGGTAGCCTGAAGAGTCATCTAAGAAGTGGAAGGCCACCGCTTATTAACCCGACTCAGCGACGTTTCATGGTGGATGAATATGAAACAAATGGTTTCATTCCAACTAGAATGTTTGCAAATAAATTTGATACTTCGTTGCAAACTGTTCGTCGTGCACTCCATGCTGAAGGTTTACATCATCGGAAGCCAGCTAAAAAACCATTTATAACCCAAAAACATAAGGAGGAACGACTACGTTTTGCTCGGGAATATTTAGATTTTAACTGGGAGACGACCGTTTTTTCTGACGAGAAGACTTTCAAGTCTTGCCAAAAAGGAAGACTTCATTTATGGCGAAAAGACAATACCCGCTGGTCTGAGAAAAACATTATTCCGAATACAGAATCAGGTAGAATAAGTGTAAATATGTGGGGGTGGATTAGTGCTCAAGGGCCAGGTGAGTTGGAATTCATACCAACGCGTGCCAACAGCTCTAATTACGTCGAAGTTTTAAATGACATAATGCTACCTACTGTGCGTAATGTTTACCCCTCGGAAGACTTTAGTGAACTAAATTTTGTTCAGGATAATTGTCCGATACATCGTGCCAGTGTTGTAAAAGAGTGGTTTAGTCAGCATGCTGATATTAAAGTTATTCCGTGGCCAGCACGATCCCCTGATCTAAACCCCATTGAAAATATATGGGGTTTAATGGTGCAAAGATGGGATGCACGAGATGAGAGATGTCCTGAGCAGCTTAAATCCCATTGCACTCAATTGTGGGATAATTTACGTGGCACAGATATATGTGCCAACATTGTAGCTTCCATGCGTCGACGTCTGCTTAGCTGCATTGACAATAATGGAGGTCATACCAAATATTAAATTCTTTTTAAAAGGTCCATGCGCACACGTCTACTTGACTGCATAGAACATAATTGGGGTTATACAAATTATTAATAAGATGTTTTTGTTTTTATAATTAGACGGTGTAACTAAATATTTTGTAATATTAACATAATTTCCGTAATAAAATTTTTAATTCAATGATCTTAAATTGAGGTTTAGTTTCAATCTTCTTTTCGTCAAGAAAATGAACACTTAAGCTATAACCTCAATACACTCATTGTGACGTTACATAAACAAAAACACGTTCATAAAGTCTAAACCATATATTAGTTTTCAAGAAACTCTGTTGAATACCGATAACTATAAAATGTGGGTATCAACAATTATATTTGTGTTATTAGAATATACTTTCCTTGTTATGTTATTATGAATTGACAAGTGGGTATACAACAAAAAATCTTATGAACGGTGACAAGAGAACTTCTTTTGTTTAGGTAGGAATGTGACGTCACAATTCTAATAAAAGTTTGTTAATTTTATAAATAAATTAAACGAATAAACATATTTGTTATCATTCAGCACGACTTTTTTATTTCCACCTTCCAACACCGAAAAAATAAAACAAAAATCACATAATGACGTTAATTAATAACACAATAACTATCTTATATTTAACTTCTTATAAAAATAAATAATAAGCACGAAAACATTATAAATAAACACAAATACCTAACAACTTTCTGCATTATTATGGTTTCAAAGAAACAAAAAGCAGCCACACATTGTAACTAAGATTCGAACTTAGACTTCATTGATCGTGAACCTATGCTCAGCCCAAATAGCTACCAACACATGTTAAAACTACGTGAATTTTAGCAATGCAATGGTAAGAACAGGTCACCACCATGAAGTGTATTCTAAATGCAACAGAAATATAATGCTATTTCGCGTAGTGTGACGACAGTTCTTTACTGTGTGTTATCTGTGGAATGTTGAGACATCACTCATACACATAATTGAACCTTAAATCAATCAATGTAAGGAAGTAACGTAGTGGAAGAAACGAAACGGATCATTTGCTAATGACCCAAGCGATAAGCCCATTCCAATTGATACCAATGTTTATATAATAAAAAATCAAATTATTTTATTCGTTTTATTTAATTACTTTTTTACTTTTTGCTTGAGTGATTTTATTGGCCACAAAATAAGTTTATTAAAAAACAAAAGTATAAAATAGCAAAAATAATTCTTAGTTGGGATCGAACTCACGTCGTCGAGGTTAGATCACTAGCTAACGTAAGTGCTTACACCAATCAGCCATGATTACCATGTTACGTTAATACAAAATGTTGAGCCTTATTGTGAACCCGTTTATTTTACTTTACTCGTGTACCCTACACGGGTAAAAATAAAAATAATAAACCCTGTGTAGGGTAACAATACGTTTACTCACACAAAAATAATGAGCGGCTGTATGAACATTACCGGCTCGTACAGTAGGGACATCACTCTTACACGCACACGCACACACACTGCTGTATCATGCTCGCACAGTTCATAGAAATGTAATCCTTAGCATGCTACTGGACTTTTGAGCGTGATAGTACATGCACCATGTACACGTACGGTACAGTTATGGAGCATTGGGTACGTGACGTACCCAATGCTCCATAACCGTTATAAATATGATTGATTTATGATCGCTGTAAATATTTCTAAGAAAATCTTGAGATCTCAGAAGAGCTATTTCTGAGACACAATTTAAGCGTTTCATGGGAGATAAAAAGGCTGGCTACCTAGTTTGATCTTCTTGCTACAGACTCTATCCGTCACTTTGACATGTTTCATAAGTTTATGATATCGTCGTAAAGACGCAGATTTATAGACGGAAGTAGTAGTTTATTTTGACGCGTTTTTGATGGGATAAAAGTGTTTCTTTATCTAAGTTAACGACGACTAAACACTTCATGAGTATAGTCTGAAGTCGAGATCTAAATAAAAATAGTGATAAAACATTACTTAGCAAGCAGTTTGGCTGTACCTTATTTCCGGCACTGCCGAACACTTAACAAACTACAAGTGTAGCATATAGACAGGAACTTTTTTTTTTGTTCTCCCTGTGGAAATCCTCAATAGATGTCCTTCGCCCATTGGAGAGCGGAGGGGCCTGTCGGACTCGTACTGACTAAAACCACATCGGTATATGCCTCAAGTTAAAGCATGTGCTAAGTAACGTTTATAGATCTCAGCCTGAAAAATGCGGGTAAAATCTTTGAAGAACACCAAATATTTTCTCCGCAAGTAATCTCGGAGATAGATCTGTGAAAAATATACCTTACGACAAAACCCAATTACTTCGGAGCTGGGAAACATAACTACGCATTACTTCATGCTATCACTGCCTTAAATTATGATGTTGTTTAAAAAAATATGTCTTATGTATAAACTGCACCAGAACTTTACCATAAACATTTGTAGGGCAGGTCAAGGTGATAGTTTTTTTTTTCTAGCCTGCTCAGTCCTACTCCTGGGTCTTCCTAGGCCTTCCACCACTCCTTCCACTTGCCGCGAAACCGCACGTCCTCCATCTAGTACTGACGGAACCTATCCTATACAGGGTGTAAACAGACCCTTCACATAGCCGTCAACCAAGCATTCTGTACATCAAACTAAGTAACTTTACGCAAAAATTATTGCTGGGATTCGACTTTTTTTTTTGGGGTGAAAAATCACGTTTTAAGGTAGGACTCGGTGGAAAGCACTCAAAGCATTGTGCTGAGGGATGGATTGAATAGTACGGGGGTCGTGGAGGTGTGTAAAGTAAAAATCTTACATTAAAACAAGTATTTAAAAAATCTTGTGAAAAAGTTGGAACTTTGACCCCCAATACCTCCGTAACTAGAAGGTTCCCAGGTGTGGTCTAGAACAAAAAAAAATGATCGCAAAGACAGGGAAAACAAGTGCCTTTTGTTTATGTTAAGGGTCTATTTACACCCTTTATATGATAGCTTACATGGTACAAAGTCGTATGACATTTGGAAACTTCACTTTTCATCTCCCCCGACCCGCTATAAGGTAAGTCCCCATATAACGCATAGCATATTTCCCCAAAGCTCTCGTCATATCATGGATGGAAGCATTAGAACAGTCGCTAAGAAGCGCCATTACTTCGAGTATCGCAAACTGTGACAATAGGCCGGGAACACATTAGAACGAGAAGTGGGCATTAAACGATGTGTAAGTATTCTCCAGACCCATATTATTTGAACGTAGATTTTTAAAGCTATAAATATATGAGTGGAAGACGTATTCAATGGTTTTTTTTGAGCATCTCGGCTACCATAGCGAAGGGTCAATTTTTGTAAGAGGTAAGCCGGAGTACATATCTTGAATATGATTATATTATTTGTCTGTTTGTGTATAGAATACTGGCTGTGCTATTTTTCAAAGAAAAGTGGGTAGGAATCGAGTTGTGTGGAACCTTCGCCACTGTCGGCTACTAAGGTTTGCAAATAAATATTATAATGATCGGATGAATCATTCAGTCTACACGGATTTTAACCATAGTTGCATAACAATAAGAATAATATTTATTCTGAAAATTCCGGGAATTACAAACGGGAGCATAATTAAAGGCAAACTTACCTTTTGAAAACAGTGCATATCTCGAACTGTGAACTCTTTGTAACCGCCTCCGAATTCAGGCTTCAGCTGCTTCGGAAGATGCATCTCCTCGGCAGTTTGGAGAAGGCTATAGGAAACGGTTTAGTTATTAGTTAAATCCTAGTAAGTAAGGTTTTTAACAACACTGGCTGTAAATAAGATTTGAAATTTGTTCTAGGGAAGTGTGATATATTTTTATAGTGGGTAGTGTAGCCATCAGAAGCGAAGGGACAATTTTTGTAACAGGTAAGTTGGAGTACATAATTATTTAATCTGATTATATTATTTGTCTATAGAATACTGGCTGTGCCATTGGAAAAATGGCCGTCAGTAAAAAAAATGAAAACAATTCCGGTAGGAATCGAGTTGTATGGAACCTTCGCCACTGGTAGCCATAAAGCTTGCTGAAAGGCTGCTGAAAGCAAGGTCGCATGATTGTTGGTGAACATTGTTTCTAGCGCATAGTCATACTCCCTCTTCTTATAATCCATCCAAAAGTTGTCTCGAAATGATCGCTTCTAGCGATAAGACCGCTTATTGTGTCACCGTATGTGAAATGTTTTATTTTATATTCAAATTCAAATTCATTTATTTGCGTAAATAAGGTACAGAAGGTTGGTAAAATGTACAGACTTGTCCTCTTATTCTGCCTTTAATTTCGGCGTGCAAATATAAGATAAGTTCATATACTATTTTATTTAATTAATTATTGATAAAACTAGCTTTTGCCTATAATATATGATATAAACTAGCTTTTGCCCGCGACTTCGTTCGCGTGGAAATTTTGATGAATATGTGTGAGAAAAATACGATAACCTATATATCATTCCTCAGAATATAATCCATCTCCTTGCCTTTCATTACGATCCAATCAGCTGTTTAGTCATGAAAACGTAACAAACAAACAGAGTTACTTTCGCATTTATAATATTAAAATGGATTATTTTGTAGAGGATATTATGAATATACTACGACTTCACGTTCCCATGTAATGTTCCCTAATAATGCCAAAAGAATACGCGCTCACGTGAGCGAAGCCGCGGGCACAGCTAGTTTTATAAATGTTATTTGTATGGTGTAAATTCACAACTACAATTCTATTCTACTGCCCAAAATTGTTCAAATCACAACTGTCATTATTTGACATTTTTATGAATGAAATGGCTACTGTTATGTTAATGTGTCCTTCGATTTTTCTTTTACCTCTAACTTTGCAGTAAAGAGACCTTTATTCTAGTTGACATAAGGTTTTGAATGACAGAGATGAAAACTATGAAAGGACAAGGACTGGAGAATATCGATTAGATTTCATTAAAAAAGATTGTTCGAGATCAAATTAAATGAGCTAGCGAAACGGCCTATCCGTTTCGTATTAAATTATTGATGTATAAATATGATCCATAACATCTTTGCTACTGGGACAGCAATGCAAAGCACTTATACCACTATATTTAACATAAAAATATGTATGGAAGTCACATTGACTTAATTAAAACATGACCAGATGAATCACTCGATGACTTCATAACATTTGCATGAGTAATGCTAGTATAGTAGGAATAGCGGAATAATTCTAACCAAAACCAGACGGACTGGTGCTCTCAAAACGGTGAAGGAAACCACAGTGAAAAAAACGACATGCCCTAGAGCCAAAAATTCAGAAACAACAGCGACATCCATCAATCTGCGTGGTGAATTACGGGCTGTTCCCTCTCTTAAGGAAGCCATACACGCTAGGGTGTACCCGACAGGTACACCCGTCAGGTAAGCTTGAGCTAAGTAGAGGACAAACCTGCACAGTTTTGCAACATATACGCTCCGGTTTACCTGTACAGGTCAGCCGTACAGGCAAACATGTCAGGTACACCCTAGCGTGTGTAGACCTTTAGAGAGGCCTGTGTCCCAGCAGTGGGGGGAAAATACAAGGCCGATGATGTAAAAGGACTGGCCTAATATCAGTGGCTAAAAGACGTTAAAATGGAATAGTTAAGCTTTGATTGGTGAGATATTTCAGGTTATTTTTAGTATAGCCTAAACTGCTACAATTCTATGCAAAAAGAAGAAAATTAAACAGTATTTGTACTCGTTAAAAGTTTTGTAACCATTCCGCTGCGGCCTTGCGACGTTCTGAAGTTTTTTTTTCTGTGGCAAGGCAGTGTTTATTTTTAGAGTTTGTTGCCAGAATATTTTATTTATTAGCAGGCTAAGCTTACTTTCCAAGAGTACTATTTCAGTTTTTATTGCGTCCCAACTTGGTAATAATTTAATGTTTAAAAATTCGTAGTCCTCAATTGAGTTGACAGCTTTTACTAATGCCCCATTCATAAGAGTAATATTAATGGCCCTAGCCTCTCAAAAAAACTGTTCTGAAAGGTTAATTGCGTAGCAAGACTTGATTCCTTTTATCACACGCAAATCTGACACCTCGAACTGGTGTCAAAAGTGTCAGATTAGGCAACACCTGCCTTTAGTAAGAAACACCAAAAAGTAATATTAATTAAGCGAGCGTGGCGGTTGTTGCTCGAGCCTTCTCTGTGTGTGTGTTAGGAGACATTTGGCACTTGCATTTAGTTTGGACAGTAACAGGCTGGTAAATAGCACTTCTAGGCCTAGGCACAGCTAGGCCGCTCCTATGCGAGAGGGACTGGGCTATAACCCATCACGAGGTCCTAGTGCGTGTTAGTGGATATGATGGTAGCATAATCCTAATTAAAAATCGTTATCATCATCTACAGCCCGACTTCACCCACTGTTGGGCGTGTCTCTCTTTGCTTGTACCAATTTTTACGTTCATATGCTAGTTTTCTTTTTTCGAGTCCTTGCTGCGCCGGCGCCGAATGAATTGGGACAAGGGCAAGAGAATGATGATGATATGCTATCCTTTCCCTTATGAAAACAAGGAAGTATTTGAAATATTAAGGGACAGGGAGGGATTTTCTCATAGTCCAAGATTCCAGGGTCGTCAGCCATTACTTATTTTCTGATAAACACGCTAGCTGCGGCAAAGAAATCGTAAACTTTCATCAGCCCCCGTAGATAAGGATTTCTTTGACGGAAGAATCGACAAAATGACAGATTGTGTCGACACAATGACAGATTTCTTTGCACTTACTGTCATTTTGTCGATTCTTCCGTCAAAGAAATCCTTGTCTACGGTGGTCATGCTACGGGGGCTGGTGCGGTGGCGGTCGGAATGCGCATGCATCGACCTTTTCGACAGTGCGTATCAGTCCTTTTCAACCTGACGAGACACACAAAAAACAAATACTGAAGATAATCGTCCCGCACCAGCGAGAAAGATATAATTTTCACCGTGCGCAGCAGCGGTAAGCACCGTGTCGGGCCGATTTTGTGTGATCCACAGTGAAGGTTAACAATTTTTCTTAGTCTTTAAGAAAAGTTAGTATTATTTTTACGCAACTTTAACACCTGATATTCAAATATATGCCGTCGGCACAAGTTAACAGCATACTTATGCATACGTTCACACATGCGATGCCACACATTTTGTTAATTAGTAATGCCTGGCGGCCCTGGGATCTTGCTCTATCAAGCTAGGTGGCGTGGTGATCTATGCAGGCTAATAGTAGCTGGATGATTACGACCATCTCCTCAACACCAGCTTTTAACTCCATCCTCAATTGTAAAATGAAGATGAAAAAAAACATGAAATGATGATTTGAGATGACATGGAATGGAAAAGCGTGCTATTGAAGAGACCTGTGTCTAGTAGTCGACTGCTATTGGCTGATGCTGGTTGGTTTTTAAGAAAACCGTCATGAAGTTTAAACTCACACATCATCATCGGCAGTGATGTAGAAGGCGGAGCACTGAGACGACGCGTGTTGTCGCACGCACACGCGCAAGCGAGGCCTGCTTCCGCGGAGTTTCTGCAGTAGCCATAGCAGCATACTGTCTGGGAGACCTGTGGAAGAACTGCGGGTTAATCTTCATATCATTAGACTCACTAAACGAAGCACTGATAGTGAAACCACTTTGAACAATCAAGTCAAGCTTTATCGTAAAATTGAATAGATATTTTCTGCATATAGGTTAGTAAGGTCTACGTGTGTGTAAGAGGAAGTCTGAAAATGGCGGTGACTGAAATGTTGTATAGTAATCGGTTGGCTTGGTATGGTCATGTGATGGCGAGGAATGAGGAAAATGTCCTGAGGAAAGGTTTGAGTATGAATGTGGCGGAAGACCAAAGAAACGATGGATTGACTGTGTGAAGGATGATATGGCAAGACACCCCCTGTGTCTGGTGAGATGACGAGTCATAGAGAAGTATGGAAGAAGACATGCTGCGCCGACCCCAATACATTGGAATAAGGGCAGGAGAATCATGTTGTTAAGGTGTACAAAATGGTTTTATGTGGTTCGGCAACCTGGTTAGTGCATGTAGGGCATATTGTGAATAATTTAGTTTCTGCATAACCCTTCCGACTAATGAACAGAATTTTGGGGCAAAATATGGGTCTCCACCTTGGCGGGATTGGATACATGGATACATACTGGATTGCAGAATGACTGGATAAAGTACGGTGTATGGCACAACATGACAGCTTAATCAGCCTATAAGGTTCACACTCGGACACAGGCCTCGTCTCTATCAGAGGGAGTCAAATGTAACCTATCATGCGGCTTACGCGGGTCGGTTGGTACATGATGCTTGTGGTACAAAGACGTCTTATCAAGATAGGAAGACGAAAATTCGCGAAATATTTTCACGGAAGCGTACGATAGTTCATTCCTGCGAGCTCAAACAAATCGTTCTTTTTCTTGATTCGATTTGTTGGCAACTCGCCAGTTTCCGCTTTACATAGAGGATAGGGTCGAGAGCTCATTAACAAGTTCACGATCAGTTCATTCATCCGTATTACTGCGTATTCCTATAAGGAAACCCGCTCTGGCAACGAGCCTGTACCTAGATCAAGAGTAAAGATTACCGAAATTATGTCTGATAGTAGTAATCGAGATTTGATGCCGTATTTGCTAGTGAAATGATCCTATGATCAGTTAGTAGCCAAAAACGATATGCTATAAAACATTTCAATGAATCTCGTGCCAACTAAACCAACGTATTAAATGCAAAAGTTTGCCTATCCGTCTAAACAGTTCGGATCAGCCATTTTGGCAGCGTGGTTACTTAAAGGCCTGAAATAGACATTACAGTTATTCGCCCTAACATTAAAAACTTTTAGAGTAAAACCACGCCGTTCTAAACACATCATTAACGCCTTTATTAAAGGCGACCTCTCCACCTTGCATTCAGAGCCCAGACGTGAAAATTATATGTACGAAGTTAACGTTGAAACTGAATAAAACGGTAGTAGTTAACACGAACATTGCTACCCTAAACGACGTACATCACACAAAATGTAAAGGCTTGCTGAATACGAAGTCTGGCGTCAGGCCAAAATATTTATACTGAAAAGAAGGAAGATATTCCAGCCAACTTGATATCTAAGCTAACATTTGTCTGAAACATGAAATGAAGGCATTTCTGGACGCGTTTCAAAGCAAATAACGCGTATAGGAAGTGGTTATAAAGTTATTACATCATTACAAATATTTTGTGCTTTTTCTGAAGATTTTTTCGCCTTGTATAGTTACTCAAATCGTGTATACAGGGGGTCTTAAATGGCTGCTTTAGCAGAATCATGATAGGATAATAATATGAGTCACGTAATCACGTTACAATCCGTAAAATAGTCACAAAGTGACAATTCACAATATTAACTGCGTCTATGACCATGTTAAGAATGAGATGTTAAGAATTTGAACGTGATTCATATAATTATCCTATTATGATTTTGCTGAAATGGCCATTTTAGGCCGCTAGATTAACAATGTTTCCAATGCTAGGAATCTAGGGCACAGGCCACTCTCCAGAAAGACTTATGATTAATTCCTTGTAATTTAGTCTTTGTATCATCGATTTCGAAGCTTCGCCCGCGTGGATTTCGGATATTGTCCCATGGGAACGCACCAGGATAGAAAATATCTTACAGAGTTGTTTTCGCATTTATAATTTTAGTATGAATGGATACGAACTGTGTTACAATTTTGGTGTACAATAACGTATATTCTATTTATCTATCTATTCAGGCCTGAGGCAGCAGCCTGACCGCCTCTAACCCTTGAGGAGGGTAGATGAAAATAGATTTTTAATTAAATTACTGTCTAGTTGGATACTGTCGACCTCAATCACTTCATATGAGTCGATTTGCTCACCGATACGATACTCGATAGTGAGGAAGATGGGTCGTTTTTTTATGCGCTGACGACGCGCGTTTTTTATTAGTGCGTCCTATGCGCGTTATCAAGACGTTTTAGCATTAGTTTTAGTTTGTCGATCGATCGATCGATACAAAAGCAAATTCAACGTGCGGTTGTTTCGATTCAAACGCGCGCTTACAGCGCGTTTCAATCGTAAGCAGAGTTGTCTCGAGCGACGCTATCGTAATACTGTGGTTCCAAATGGCGGCGTGGCGGTTTTCTGAGCGATGCATCGCTACAAACGCGCGTGTGTAGCGTGTGTATCAGCGCGTTTATAGCGATACAAATGCAAAGATCGTGTGCAAAGGTAACAACGTGACTTCAGTCTTGCGTTTGCTGAGGGTCCTGAGCGCATAAAAAAACGTGGTATGCAAAGGCCCTAAGGTTTTGGGATGAGAAATCTGATCTTCTTTACTTAATATTATAATTGCGAAAGTAACTCTGTTTGTTCGTTTGTTACCTTTTTTCGACTAAAAGGCTGATCGGATCGTAATGAAATTTGGCAAGATATGTCCTGGGGGTAGCCCCAGGACATCTTTAACATTAAATTTCGTCTTATACATTTCATCGTTTACATTAAATTTCTTTTCTTTTTTTCACACATACGCATCAAAATTCGGGCAACAGCTAGTTAGTGTTAAATTGAGTTCCCTTATTGGTGTATGTAGTCGAAGAAAAAATCATTTGAGGAACCCAATTTATCTAATCCGAATTACAATTAGTCTAAGGTTAAATTGTGTAATAGAAACTCGCAATGCTATTTTCAGTAGAAAATTCTATAATAAAATGTCGTGACGTGTCTTGGGTCGAACAGCCATTCAGGCAATCTAGTCTATCGAAACATTATTACCTACTTGTGACAGTAAGTGGCTTATTCGTGTGCATTTACATAAACTTGTTTCGAATAAAAACGCGCAAGGCATTAATTTCACATTTTACCTTTCGCCTTCACAATACGTTTCGAAGTTAAACATGTACTTAACATGAATAAATTCATGGAGGTACGCCGCCGCAGAATCGATAACCGTATCAATTCATACGGTTGGTGAATCAATTCGACGTAGTTCCCTAATGGCAGCAATAAAGACTCCGTTTTGTAATTCGTTCGCGTAGTATGACAGCTTTGTATATGAGGAGGCCTTATTTTAAGCTCCACCTACCTAGATTTATGAGGATTAAGATGAATAACGCTATATTTTTGGAGCTGTGCGACTCTAATACCAGCTACAGCGTAAATAAATTGGTTGCTGTGATTTATGAACCAAATTATAGAAGGAGGAAAAAAAAACATAACCGAAAGAAGGGGAAGGGGAAGAGACAATGGGGGCTCGGATGTCAAAGCTTTTTTAAAGATTGGAACTGACAGATATCTGGATTACATTTCGTGAAGTGTCAGAAAGTTAAGTGCATTGAAAGACTTCCCAAAAGGCGAAGAGCGGAGTGGTCCCTTTCGGGAAATCGGGACCCACTTAACGCCTGTCAATTCTGAAAGTGCTTATTACTTCAGTTTTGTCGAGTCGGTCGTATTCGCAATGCTTTTGAAGCTCGACGTGAATCGACCGAGCGTTTGACCTCTCGTTCTTAGCGGGCAAACCGTTTACTAAACAAAGAAAAGGTTATTTCTTTTGCTGAGTGGGTCAAAGAGGTCGAGCAAAACCTGTTTGATTAATTTTATTTCGCTATAAAACCAGCTAATCAGATTCAAACATAAATACGCAGGTTTATGAAATAGGTCAGGTTTGTACAAGCATGTTATTTTCTACAAATGCAGTAGGATATGGTTAAGTATCTACCTATCAACGCCTGCTTTTACATTTTTGGTTTACAGCGTTCTATGTTTAGACTACCGAATCAATACGTTATCCATGTGCGAAAGCTATTGAGGAACGGATTTCAAGGCCGCACCAAATGTTTTGTTGATGGATGATCGGCCTTCAAAATTGCATGGGGCGATTGTGCGATAAGTATGTACCTATTTTGTCTGATCGCCCGCGGATTATAGTAAAAACTTGAGTTTCCTCTCTAGAAGCTAGAAACTGTAATTTAATCTCCGTTGAACTTCGGGTAGATAAACATTACTCTCAATAAATGGAACAAGGAATCGTCACTTTTCTACGATGTAATAACTCAAAATATTTTCGCTTAAAGAAAAATCATGCCCGAAAACTGAAATAACTTCCAAACCTTCTTGGAAACATATGAGCCTTATCTTCATCGGCGGAATGAAGGTGTAGGATCATAAATCCGACGCCAACCCTATCCGGTATTCCCAAAAGAGAACATAGGCGAGACCTTTACTAAAATATTAAGATATACAACGAAAATATATCTTCATAGAAGCAGTAAAGTCTTGCTAAGTTACATCGTTACTCTAAGAGATTCATTAATAAATGTCAGCGTTACTTGATTGATTTTGATTTTAGTGGTCTCTGTAATAGACATAATCCATTTACTGGATAGTACGGTCTTCGCTTACGATACAGTTTCACTTGATTTTGATTAAATTGATTCTCGTAGATTTACGGTTTATGGTTGAATAGATGTAGTTGCAACCCAGAAGATAAGCTTTTTCTAGCCAATGCCTTAGTCAGTTAGAATCCGTGTTTAAAACCTAGCTGCTATCTGCGTTTCCAAAAATGGAGAACATTATCAAAACGGATCTATGTTTAGGCGCCTCTGGAAATAATTGCCAAGATAATCCCACCGACATAAGCGTAATTTCACGTTCTTATACAAACCCAAAACATGGGCAGAAGTTAAGTAAATGGGCTCTGCGACTATACAATGTATTGGCAACATCCCAACATGCTAATGCAGACCATATATCAATAATAATAACAATGCGACCTAAGTATGTGTGCGTAAGGGTCCGTCCAGTCATATCGTAGTACATTAGGTCGGCTAAATGTATGCTCCGAGCTCATATTTGCATTTTACTGTAATTTTATTAGCAGGAAAACGTCTGATGTTGCTTTTACACTGTGGAATAGAAATAGCTGTTCTTAGATCTATATAACTTTATTACACAGCAATTTTTAACGAGATATCTATACAAGGTGTAACATAATAAACGCAATACCTCCCGTGTGGTCTCTCGCACCATGAAACTAAACATCTTTTGTTCTACGAGTTCTTGAAATTCGCAAAAAAAAAAAGCTTTCTATAGGAACTGACGCAATCAGCTGATCCACATGTATGGTAAAACTAAAAAAGTTATGAATTTCCAAAAGTCATAGAACAAAAGTTGTTCAGTTTCATGGTCTGAGACACCACACGAGAGGTCTTGCGTTTATTACGTTACACGTTGTATACATTTTAATTATTACTGGTTTTGATTTTGATGCTACTATAACGAGTAGTACGAACTTCGCGTTCAGTTTAATTGCTGAAATCAGCTCTAAAAGAGCGGTAATTTGTAGAGTACCTCCCTGCGCTACCTTAAATGTTTCATGCAACGGAACTTAACATATTTTTGCCCCGCAGTGCACCACCAAACGACAACTTTTTTACAAACTACAAATTAAGTTCTTTTGCCATAAGTTGTTATTTACTTTATTTAGTAGCAGCAAGGGTGATTTTCGTAAAGCACGGTTAGCTGTACCTTCTACATAATATTTGACTATCTGCCATAACATGCGATGGTTTATGCTGAAAATACATAAAATATCGTACACTGTCGCTGAATGTGTCACATAAAACAGATCGTAATTCCACGCTTGCGATGCTACCGACAAGAGTAATATCTGATATTCTGAAACAAAATGTTCTACGATAATTGGAAATCAGATCGTGTACAGTAAGCGTCAAAAGTAGGTTAACAGTGTTACGATTATTGAGCACTAGCCTTTGACCGCGGCTTCGCCAGCGTTAAATTCGATTTTAGTAGCCTAGGTGTGTGTCATTTCCAAGTTATAATCTATCAAAGGAATTGGGGAGGCTTTTGCCCAGCAGTGGGACAGAATAGGCTAATTTAAAAATATAGTCTATCAATGTACTAAATTTCATTCAAATCCGTCCAGCCGTTTCAAAGTGAAGGCGTAACTGAGACAGTTACACACATAATGTACGAAACCTTTGCATTTATAATAGAAGTGGGATTTGTTTGTAACAATCAACGTGAAAAAAACTATATTCTCTTTTAACATATAATATCTGGAGGTATAATATTCAGCTGTGTGACTTTTAATTACGAAACGATCAATTGACTTATGTGGCTGACAGTACACATATTGGCTTTATTATGCTGCCATGCCACCCCCTGGAAGCCAGCATGGCCTGTCATGACCTTGTGACTCTTCAATTTTGAACTTGCTAAGTAGCAAGTTTTATTACCATTGTACTTACGTACGTGTAGATATAAAAAGACTTTGTTTGTTTTCACTTTCATAATTTATTATGTTGTCAGGCGACGAAGTAGGTACCTACATTAAAAACTCATTACTGAATGCTGCTTGCCCGCGGTTATTGTCCCACGGGAACGTAGGTACTAGCGGAATAAAACGTATTAACTATCTGTGTGCCAAATTTCATCCAAATCCGTTCCGCACTTTTTGCATGACGGAGTAACAAACATCCATACCTCCACACAAACTTTCGCATTTATAACAGTGGGAAGGGGCCATCCTTTAATCACGTGAAATTTTTAAGTCACTTTTATCCCCCTTGCCTTGGTGATACGTCGTGAGGTTTAAGTCTACCCGCCCTCCCCCTCCCAGCATAAGGTGTATTTTTTTTATTGAAAAGATCACTTCGTTCTAGAATGTTACAATAATAAAAAAACCAGTTGTTAGACACAAATTCAATTGCTCAAAAATATTTTACATGTCACATTAAATAAATTTTTTTTCGTGGCACGACAAAATATACGTGATTGTCAAATTATTCACCTCCCTCCCCCCTCTCGGACGTGATTTAAGGATGACCCCTAAGATTAAGCAATATACTCTATCAGTCATGTTAAAACCTTTTTTTTTTTTTTTTTTTTTTTATCGTGGTAAAATCATCAAATGAGTCCTCCCACCCAGGGCAGAGTGGGAGGAACTGTCAGACTTGTACTGACTAAAATCCACGGTGTCCTTCAATAGCCCTTTATGATCCAGGGTCACGGTAATTCTATAAGTCCCGCGACCCCGGCAGGCTTTGGCCCTCTAGAGGGAGGCCCCGTCATGATGCTGACACTCTTTGAGGCGCGCGTGGGACACAACGCGCCGTCGACCCGGGCATGGTCCATGGTCGGACAGCGAGTCGATCGTCTGCCGACGTCCGGCGCCGTGGGCGTCTACCACTGCGGCTGGGGTGGAGGGAGGACGCTGTCCTCTCCCTCACGCGGCCCGCCTCCTCCTTAGCGAGCATGACTGCTTCGCAGAAGGAGGCGACCGCTTCCCACTCCGTCTCGCCCCGCAGCATGGCCTCGACCAATGCCGGGCGCGAGAGGTCTCCGCCTATCGCCGCCGTGAGGACACGGCGGTGCTCTGCCCAAGCGGGGCAGTCCTGCACCGTATGCTCCACCGTGTCCTCCGGGCGGTCCTCGCAGTGGTGACACCCAGGCGTTTCCTCCTTCCCCATCAGACACAGGTACCTCCCGAAGCTTCCGTGTCTGGTGAGGACCTGTGTCATGCGGTAGGTCAGGACGCCGTGACGCCTATCCAGCCACTCCTCAAAGAGGGGTCTTACCGCAGCGATTGTGGCGTGCCCGATCATGTTAATACCTTCACTGACGTAACATGGAGTCAATTGGATCAATTATCATGTCAGACATGCAGAATAAATGTTAATAGGTGAAGTGTTCTCATCTAGAAATATCTATACCTTTTGTTTATGTTTTGATGTCATTCTACTTATGCCTCTTAAATTAAAAATAAATTGATAAGTAAATAAATGTAATTCATTATAAGTCTGAAATTGCCAACCCGTCTTGAGCAAGTGTGGTGATCCATGTTTGTGCCTTCTCTGAATGAGAGGAAGGTAGGCTAACCCTAAGTTTTAAGCACCAAGGTCTTACCTTGCATTGTATTGTAAAACGGGCTGGTGTCCACGTCCAAAGTGCATATTTTGCATATGGGATGGGAAATTTATTCGATCAGGGTCTTACCTTTAGGGAATATCAACACAACATCAGTATGCTGTGTTGGCGTGGAATGTAGCAGAAGGCGGCGAGGATGCATCAGATGAGCACCCAGTTGGCCAGCCATGGGGAGACGTCGCCGGAGCTCCCGACCAGCTGAACCAATACAAACATTTCTTAAAGATACATTTAAATTTGGTTCATGAGGAATTAAATTAAAAATTAAAATTATGATACCAAGCAGTGTGTTGTTAAGTTTCAATATTTGCGTATTTTTCCTTCCTGTCCCCAGAATTTATTTTTTCAAAAAGTAATTGCAATATTATTAAGGAAATTTATTTTAGACAGTTGTGAATAAAAACTTGGTGGTAAGACATTATTTGTGTATTCGTAATTCACCAACCACTTTATTTAGTTAAATGCATCACAAAATTTTATTTGTTTCAAAACCTTTAAATAATTATCGTAAATAACTTAAAATTTTACTATAAAACAATATTTGATTGTTTACAGACAGTAAATTCACATACGGACAGCTGTTTCCAACTTCTAAAATGAGAAATACGCACCGCTATCCAGCTTGTCTTTAGCAAACTCAGCGAAAGACCTGTGTTCTTGAGGAGTTGAATGAGAACTGCTCTCATAATCTTCTTTTTCGGGATTCCCCACACTCCCATCTTCACCCTCCATGGCGAAAACTCTTGATAAAATCCTCGATACAATAACAATAAAACTATACACTCACAAGATCTGCGAGACCTTCAGTTTCTTACATCATCGACTATTATAGTAACTGCGATCATATGTTGGAACTATTTCACCTAATTAAACAGAGAAAGTGTTACGCCCCATTTAGAGGACAAAGGCGATTAACATTTTCAGTTGTGAACGCCGAGAACGCGCTTTATTTACTTGTTAAATAATTTATTTTGTGACAAAACTGCGATCGCGGCTGTCACAATTCAAAATTGATTTTTGGCCGCCATTTTTACATTGAGTGTTGCAAAAACTATAAATTATATATTTTTTTTTAAATATTAAGCATCATTATACCACTTTATGAATGAATAACAAACAACATGATTTAATGAACGAAATAAGACGAAATATGTTGGTATTTTAAAAGGCTGTTGATTGAACTTCTATTCTTTAACTTTTATATTGGCAGCATCGTATTTTTAACGTCAAAATAAGACGTCAAAGTAATTCATTCGGATACACATGTAAAAAAAATGAAGACATTCCGGAATTCAGGATTTGAAAAACAACAATAATTTGTTTTGAAAATCTTTTATCTTTGGAATTTTGTTGTTTAATTGATATTTTATGTCCATTTTTTTCATAATAGAGACGTAACTTTTATTATTCTTTATGCATTTGCACAAACTCATACAAAATATACATACCGTTACGATAATCCGAACGTGTTAAAATATTCGACTTCTTGTCAGTTCATTTGTAAACGTTCGTTAATTTGCGCGATAATACAAGTTACAATGGACGTGTAAACGAACATAACGTCGCGACTTTCTCTTAATTGTAATAAAAGTGTTATAAACGACAACATTCGTGCATCAAGGGAAGAGATACAATTACAAGCCTGATAGAAAAACAGTAAATATACAAGGTACGTAAACCTGTATTCATTATGACCTTTCTTTGTACCCATGTAATCGTCGCAATTTTCTAAAATTACATTTTTGCATCGATTTTCTTGTGTGAAACTGCACAACTGGACTGTAAAGTGTCTGCTGATCTGAAGTAAACGCTTCGCTTGTGTTTTCGGAGGTGTATTTATTGTTTTTATGATAACCCACTTTCACAAAAAAAACAGCTGTTAAGTCGTCACGCCTAAATATTTAACAGCTGGGCTGTGTCATCATAAATTAAATACGTGTATCCTTATTGAAATATTCACTTCAAATAGTTTCATATGGTTTTACATGAGTAAAAAAATACAAGAATATTTATTTGATGAGAGGATCATCCATCTTAGGGGTATACTTTAGAAGGTAAGAAAAAAACTTAACATATTTTCGTAATATTAAAATAACTTGTTATTAATTAAATCTTATGATTGCACCATAGCAGAGACTGTCTTGTTCAATTATCCAATTAATTTTTAAATGTTTTGTTTGCTGGGTTTTTAAATTAAATAAAAATTTGTCTGTCTGAATGGCAGTCATCGTCATCATCATCATCATCATCATCATCATCATCATCATTTCAGCCGAAAGTGTCGCCACATTGACCGGTCCAGTATGACTCGCATCCAGCGGATCCCAGCAACCTTCACCACAAATGGCATTACCATATGTTTGTTACACAACTACCCCTCAAGGCTTTAACCATATTATACACATTATGGTGAACTTAAAATGAAAGCATATTCTTACCAATAGTTTGGTTGGAATAGTAGAGGAAGACCAAAGAAATGATAGACAGACTGTGTGAACGATGACATGGCTACCAAGATGGTGAGTGACTGCTGAGATCAGGAGTAATACAGAAGTATGGAGGAAGAAGATATGCAGCTCTAACCCCAAATAAATGGGGACAAGGGGTGGAGAATAATGATATATTCTCCATGGTGTCAATGCCACCTCAACTAATCTTGTTACCCAATTGACCATGGGAGTATGTATTTCCATACTCCAACAATTTTATAACTAACTAGCTTTTGCCCGCGGTTTCGCCCACGTTTATGTCGGAAAATATCCGATAAATTACCTTCATCCCCCGTTTTGAACCCTTCAGGGGTAGAATTATCAAAATCAATGAGACAGGTGTAAATTAATTTTCAATCGTCAGCCTAAACACAAAATTTGAAGATCCTAACTTCAAAATTTCATATAAACTTCCATCCCCTATTTTACCCGTTTAGGGGTGAAATTCCCAAAAATCCTTTCATAGTGGATACTTACTCTTCACAAAGAACACACTCTCCAAGTGTCATGTCTCTAGGACCTGCGGTTTGGGCTGTGTTGATATATCACCCAGTCAGTCAGTCAGTTTACCATTTATAGATTCAATAAATAGATTAATTGATGAGTTAAGCCTTATGCAGTATATTTGCATAATGTTTATAAATTATATTTCCAAACATAATATGATGTTGATGTTTGATGACAACCATTACTGCATATTATTTTAGAGCTGTTTGTCTTCACACACAACAGATGACATCACACCTGTAATCAGCAAAGGTTCAGGAAGAGGTGTTCTTGTAGCATACCCACATTTCCCAGTTCCACCATTCCATATGATAGGGGGCAAGCGCATTGCCATCAATCAGGCTATCTCTTTGGCATCAATACATAGAATGCTCTTTTTATTTTGCAAATCAAATAAAGGACAAAGTAAGCCATAGTAGGTATCTTATAAAAAAAATATATATGTCATCGCAGTCTATTATTTCTGCCAGACAACTCATCATCATCATCATTTGCCTAACCTTTCTCCTAACTATGTTGGGGTTGGCTTCTAGTATAATGGGATGTGAATACCACGTTTTACAAGGAGAAACTGCCTATCTGGCCTCCACAACCCAGTTTGGACTGGGTAATGCGGTACCTCATAGTAAGACTGGTTGTCAGACTTTCAGGTCACTAACGTGGGGAGCAGGAGTTTCGCATCTTTTCGAAGCAGCATATCTTTGTCTAGACATACTTTAACTTAGGAAAGTGAAACAGATCAATGTAGGCCGTTCTTGTAAGACTGGTTGTCAGATTTTCGGGCCACTGACGACCTGTAATGACTGTCAAAGAATGTTAATGTGCTTTCTGCCAGACGATTATAGTTATTATTTTTTTGGTGCATAAAAATTACATGATAAATACAAAATACATCATCTTCTACCCTTTTGCCCAACCACGTTGGGGTCGGGGGGGGGGGGTGGGGGTGATTATGAGTAATTGCTCTCGCTGGAGAGCACACTCCAACTGCCAAATGTCACTTACCACATCTGCTTAAAGTACACAAGACTGATTGCAGATACAAAAGAAACAGAAAAAAAAATGTTGGGGTCAGCTTCCAGTGTAATCAGGTGTAACTAAATATCAGTATTTTACATGGGGCTACAGCTTACCTGACCCCAACAGCCGAGTTACTGGATAACTAGTGTGTTATCCAGGGGTAGTCCTTTGGTAACTTGGGCACGTATGATTTTTCTATTAGGATTTCTGAGTAGCAGCCAGGAATCTGAATTTTTGTCTGATTGATGGCAGTTGGCTATGCTTGCTCCATAACTAGTATTAAGGATGATGACAGCTGTACACAGCTCTCGCAACCAGACAGATTTAAGTTTCAATCTGACTGCTAGTAACTATCAGCCTTCATCATCACAGTACTGGGCCAAGGCCTCTCCCTAAGATTGTACTCCCCTGCCAGTGTTCAGACGCAAAGGACAAGCCAGAAAAGATATTGTGTTATGTCCAACATGTCCGACCATCTTCGACATTACCACAACAGCTTCTGACTAAATCATGGCTTCAGATTGTGATTATTTGGCCTACAGCTAATTGCGCATTCGGTATACTTAACCAGCCCAGTTCCACCTTCACCTAGCTTATAGTTTTAAACATCTAACATGAATCCTCTCAACAGATGGCTGATTGGAGCACCTTGCCGCTTCTTCCGCTGACGTGTATTCTGAATCACCTCAGACCGGAGGATGCCGTTAAGGCGATGTCAACCTGTAGACACTGGCGGAATGCTTCTCTGCTTTATGAAGGACACAGGTTAGTAGAGGTTTCTTAAGAAAGCGCTGCCGAGGTATAACAGCCGAAAACTGACAGACGCCATTGTCGAGAATGTTAATTGACTAAAGTCAACACTGGTGCCCGGCCTTCTCTTGGCGGCTTGTATTTTCGTGCGGATGTGGTGTGGTAAGACCAATTCCGTGGAACGAAGGACCAGAATCTAGGGTGTGGTTTTTCTAATGATATTTTACAAAAAAGTTACAAAAATGCTACACTGCATTTCCTACAGACCCTTTTAAGAATGACCGGCTTTGATATGTTACGTTATTGGTATTTATTATCTTAAATAAGCTCCTAAATGTCCATCATAATATATGTATATCATACACATTGTTAATTAGTAAGAGCAGTTAACAATTTATTATTGTCTATTGCAACTCATTGCGATTTCATTACGCATATAATGCGCCATAAACATAATACAAGCATTTGTCACTTTTGAGTGTCATTGTTTGCTGTATTTGGCGTAGCCAGAAATGATGTTCTTTTCTCTGTCACTTATTCTTTCGACTGAATGATGATACTGATATCGATTCAAACATCCGAGAGGTGCAGAGAATTCCGCGTATCACGGATATAATGTGCATTTTGTATTACGGAGTTTTCAGATGACTTGTTACACGCGACCTTTTATGCAACAAAAGTGAAGGGACGCTTCCGAACAACTCTTATGCTTAGATATGGCTTGTAACTTAAATATGGACACTTGGACAGTGCAGTTAACCTTTGTTTACTGCTGCTGTGTATTAATAAAAACCACTACTACGACCTTTTGAAATCACTTTCGTTTCCAGTCTTGGATATTTATCCCCAAACGTAACTTAATTTTGCGTTTATGTTTTGGCCATTCTTTCAAAGTTATTTTACCCAGAGGCAAATTCACACTTGTCTTTCTGTGTCTGAACTACTCGTGAATAACCACAGTTCAAATATAAAACCTCTTGAAAAGGTTCCGAATCTGAAAAATATAAAATAAATTAACTTTTTCAATACTTTCGTAGCTTTCGCCTGCCGAGGCGTAGCACGCTTATAACTATCCAATCCGCGAATTTCCGCAGACAATGGCTTAAGGCCGTTATTTTAGAAACATGTGGCTTCTTAATGTTGAAAATTTTTTCGTTCGATTTCATTTAGAACACAGTTAAAGTAAAAGTCTAAATAAAGAATAATTCTACAGATTTTTAAATAAAATTTGCTCGTCGCGTAGACCCATCGTCATTTCAATATTATTCAGAAAATGTCGAAACGATTATAAATATTTCATGAAGCTCCATTACAAAAATATCACTTCAATTGCAACATTCTGAGAAAACAGGCTCTAATGACCGGGCACGTAATGAGTCACTGATAAGGGTGCGTGCGTTTTGACTTTCAGTAGAGAATGAAAGTGATTATTTATCTTGGATTAGTGAATAGTCAGGGGAAATCCCGGAACCGAAAGTACCGTAAGAGTGTACGGTTCATTATCAGCGAAAAGATAGGTCGAAGAAATAAAGTTAAAAATGAGCAGCGGTTTTTTAGCCAGAAGGACCCAACAATCCCGGTTGTTTAAAACAGAACCGGTTACACATTTGTTTTTTTTTTAATTTTGACCTCTAGCGGGACCACCGTGCATTGTGGAGAGCCAAACATACTGGCGCAGCTCAACATCAGCAATCGGTAATGTTGAGATCCTCCAGTATAGACTCATTAGTTCTCATTGCGGTCCATGGTATAATATACTTAGCACAGTCTCCGCCAACACCACATCTCAAAATCATCGATCTTACTGCAAGTTTGTGCAAATCTACTTTTTCTCTCATTCATAGGGACACACTGAAGCTGAACATGAAACAGCTAGAGAAGTGCAAGTTCTTGGCCCGCTTGTTCAAGAAGAATGTGCGAAGTCTACACCTGTATATTGACTGCAATGAGCCAGAGATCGAAAGGTTCATGAACCTGGTGTTTCCACAGTGAGTACTTATATTACGAGTATATCATCGTTTTCATTTATTTGTGTTTTGTAGAGTACATTAAAGAGGGCTTGGGTTCGTTACCCATGTCGGGCAAAGTGTTATTGGGTTATTTCATCAGGAATTTCTCTGTAGCAGCCAGGAGTCTATGGACGTGCCGGTTGATGGCAATAAGCTCGCCCCCTATTTCATAGGCTTTAAACATAACTGGCGAAATGTGGGTGGTAATGTAACATGTCATTCTAGACACAAGTAGGAGGAACTAGCTAACGCTCGCAGCTTCACCCGCGTGGTGATCGGTAATTGTCCCACAGGATCGTACTACCGGGATAAAAAGTATCCTATGTGTTAATCCAGGTTATAAACTATCTATGTGCCAAAAATCATCTTAATCCGTTCAGTAGTTTTTGCGTTAAAGAGTAACAAACATCCATACCCCATACATCCTCAGAAACTTTCGTATTTATAATAGTAGTAAGAAGTAACTAGCGAAATGTGGGTGTACTTGAGACACCTTTGCCTAACCTTTAGGGGATTATAACAGGCGTGATGTTTGGTACCCAGTAGGTAAGTCAATTAAAGCAGTTATTTACATAAGCAAGGTTTCTAATGAAAAGCGGTTTACTGTTGTCTGACGCCACGGGTGGTTCTTTTTAAACGATTTCTAAAAAAAAATATTTTTTTGTTCATCGATTAGTCCGTGATTACTGGGACGATTTACGTGATTCTTTTTTCATTTGGTAGAGGCAGCCCTAGCGGTGGTTTTATATACCCCATTAATAACTTCTTGTCCCTTAATAACTTTTAGTTACAATGTAAAATTAATTCATGACAAGAATTTGTGTGGTATACTACAACTAACTGCAGGTCTGCTGGAAGAAATTTCTCATGAAATAAGCAGTACCTTTGCGCTGTTCTATATTAATGTAATGTCTTGTTAAGTATTTTGTGTGTATATAAATAAATTAATAAACAAAAAAGGGTAGGTAGGGTTTTTTTCTTATATCTAACTTAGCGCCCAAAAGTACCACTTGTTCAAGCTAGAGGCAAACGCTAGCACTAATCGAAGTATGCCGAGAGAGTTTTTTACTCACACTCGCACACTATGCTAAAATAACCCTTCGTAGCATTTTAAGAAGGGTTAGTTCGGAGTACTCGCAACCGGAGCGCGTGTATAACCAGACGTCATACGCGTGCTCAAAGCAATGGGAGTATCGTGGTGGTTCTGGAATATTAGCCTACCCCCATGCGACAAAAAAAGGGGAACTTAATGTATGTGTTTATTGGTCTTTAATTGGAATTCCTTTAAAAACTTATTGTAGATGGCGCGACCATAGCTACGTCCCAATCTAACCAATGAAGTCAAGCTATTTTGAAATACAGGGTGTAAACAGACCCTTCACATAGCCGTCAACCAAGCATTCTGTACATCAAACTAAGTAACTTTACGCAAAAATTATTGCTGGGAATCGACTTTTTTTTTGGGGGTGAAAAATCACATTTTACGGTAGGACTCGATGGAAAGCACTCAAAGCATTGTGCTGAGGGATGGATTGAATAGTACGGGAGTCGTGGAGGTGTGTAAAGTAAAAATATAACATTAAAAACATGTATTTAAAAAATACTTGTCAAAAAGTTGGAACTTTGACCCCCAATATCCTCGTAACTAGAAGGTTCCCAGGTATGGTCTAGAACAAAAAAATGATCGCAAAGACGGGGAGAACGTGCCTTTCGGTTATGTTAAGCGTCTATTTACATCCTTTATAAAATGACGTTGCCAAATTTTTAACCAATGACGATGCTTGGAACCTACTATGCTAGCGTCATTAGTTTCACAGTCGCTATCCCCATTGTGATGTGTAACAAGAAATATATCTCACATAGACTTAAAATTGGTCCGCGCCCACTCGACCCGCTTAGACTCGATCCGAAGAATAATACCAGATGTTTTACTACCAATTCAGGCTTAGAGAAGCGAAGAAACATAATTCAATGGTTATTAGTTTATTGCATTGTTTCTATGATGGAAATAGTTTGTAAAGACATTCGCGTGCAAGCTGAGCATAGCTTAGCCTTATCCGATTACAAATACCTAGGAGGGAAGTGTGTTTCCTTATTTACAGTAACATTTTAGTAAACACTTTGATTATTACATTGTTTGGAAATGTAACTCTTTTTATGTCATGTATGGTCACAGTATTGTAACTGATTACATTCTGAGAATTTGTTTTGCTGACATGCGAGTTTAACATTAGTAGTTCAGAACAAAATGTCAACGGAAATCATCATCGGTGTTGGTGTTCCCGGCTGTATGTTGGGGTTGGCTTCAAATGTAACCAGAAACAGCTGAATGGAGTGACTGCCTATCTAACATCTCACTGGATAACAGTCGCTTTCAGGCTTTGACATCCCGTAAAGACTGTCTATACTAATATTATAAACAGATAAAATTTGTTTGTAAGTTTGTATGTATGGAATAATCTTCGGAACTGCTGATCCAATTCCGAAAATTCTTTCAGAAACAGGAAGCTACATTATTCCCGAGTGTCATAGGCTACATTTCCCTACAAAACGGGAGCGAAGCCGCAAGTTAAAGCTAGTCAAAGATAAAATTGTAAAGAAAAGACTAATAAATGCACATTGTTCACAAGTATTACCGAATCTGATTACATCAACGGATGCATAATAAGATGACGATCCATTGTTAAAAAAATAGGCTCGGCAATAGCTACTGTAAATTGAATGAGCATTGTAATGATGGAATGGCAGCAAACAGATTCAATACGAAATAATTCATCGGTCCCTGGATGTCCTAACCTTGACCTTATTCATAGGTTCTCTGATAGCATTAAAGCGCTCCTGCAATATTGATCGGGAGTCTCGTCTGGGCTATAAATAGCGGCCCGTACCCCGAATGACACCCACGCTTCAAACGGATTCATCTAGAACGAATTCACAGTATTTACCTGTGATTTAATAACTGTTATTACGAATCTATTTTTATGGACGTGGTTTTAAGGTCTAGTTTTCTATAATATAGACTGTTCATACGTTCAACATGGACGCGCAAACTATAGTTGTCATTTTTCGCTTTTGTTAAAAAACATCACACATTTCAATACAAGGTTTTTAAGCCTTCACGAAGCCGTCAACCAAGCATTTTGTTCTGTACATCAAACTAAGAAACACTACGCAAAAATACGCTGGAAACCCATTCTACAAATTGGCTTCATATAAAAACAAAGAGACATAAGTTGGTACTGCAGCATAGCGCATAAATAATGTAGTACTTAAAATCTGGAGCAAGACATAAAACTCGAACGTTGAAAGGGACATAAAAGTGCAGTTTAATCAACTTTGCCCAACTTTTTGTGCCAAACGTATCTTTGTGTTTTGTGCATGTTCGAACTCCTTTGTGATCGTCTCTAACGTGTTCTGGAAGATGCACCGAGGTAGCCCGCGAAATTCAACTCTCATTGGTTTCATGAGACAGTCAATCAATAGGGAAATTTGGACTTGAAGGGACTTGGATGGGGCTGCGGGACTGTTCGAAAGAGATACCGTGGCCCTGGAACACAAAGAAGGAACATGGATGGGTTTTAGTCAGTACAAGTCTGACACTCCCTTCCGCTCCGCCCAGAGTGGTCATTTGATGATATCCAATCCGAAAAAAAAAAAGGGACTTGGATGGATGTTTTAAATGTTAATAATCCTGTAAATACAAATAATTACATATCATAATTATTTTGATGGACATGCAACCTGATAGTGATACTGACCTGTTCGAAAAATGGCGCTTTCGCCTTTTAAGGATCAAAAGCTAAATCTTGTATCTGGTTCAAAAATCAGATATTATTATGTAAAACGTAACCTAAATGCCTAAATTTCAATATCTCACTGAGACATTTATGCATATTTTAACCGAACACTAGTTCAAGATTCCGACATCTTATGATAGAGAGCCAGGATTTATTCATATTGAAATTATAAATAACTCCCAAACGCATTAATCTAAACTATCATTTTAATAAATTAACCACATTTCAAATAACAACATGTGAGTTACTTACATTTACAGTAAAATCTTAAAAGTATGATTAACTCGAAATATACTTTAGTTAAGATATCTTTCTATTGAACCAGGGCAGCGACATATCCGACCGCCTTGCGGCTCATGGGCTCAAACATGACTTATGCAGCATAACGACCGCTCTATTACATGTTCTGAACACACAGACAGTCAATATCACCTCTAAACTTGCACATCGATTGAGCCTTTTATTAGAACGTGTTTAATCAATACGGACGGTCGCGTAGCGCCGCCGTCTTCCAAGTGATGTAACAATGACACAACTACGCACAACGCACAATATCATGTTTACGAAACCATCTCGTAATGTTGAAAATATAGAACCAGTTCGACTCGATCACACTTAACTTTCTCATGAGATTTGTCGCACAGAGATTCTAGGACGAATATGTGTAGCGAAGGGCGAGTTTCTGACGTTGATATTTCAATGGTTACTTATTGTAACAGCAACGTCGCTTGATGATGGGCATGATAGTCTTCTTCAACGACTGGTTCTCAGTTCTCTTACGTCGATAGAAGTCGAACGAGAGTGGAGACTCCTTTGCCCTGCACTGGGTCAGTACGAGCTCTTAATAATCTGCTTCTTATATATAAAATTCTCGTGTCACAATGTTAGTTACCATACTCCTCCGAAACGGCTTGATTTTTATGAAATTTTATATGCATATTCAGTAGGTCTGAGAATCGGCTACTATCTATTTTTCATACCGCTAGGGTAGGTAGGGTAGGGTAGGTTAAAAAAGGTGCATTGCAACGCATATCGGGCACAGCTAGTAATTTATAACAGTACCGCCTTCCTTTGGGGCAGGCTTTCTTGCCCGTTCTTCTCCATAGAGATCTACGCTATGGAATGGGCAACTACAGTACTTTCACAGTTATTATGGCTTGTGACTGGGACTGTAGCTTCAGTGCCTGTAATTGGCCTACTTGAAATAATCGAATTTTGATTGATTGATTGCAGGTAGAAGGAAACTACTGTGCTGTAGAATTACCATGATTCTTCTATTAGGGTTTTCAGGATTTTTTGACTAGAATAGAATACTGATTTAAATTATTTATTAGAAAAGTTGTCATAAGAGATACACTGTAGGTCTGTACGCTTATGGAGCGCCAAACGAAACGTTGATTTCTTTGCAAGAAGCCTACAAAATTGTAAGACGTCATAGTTTAGTTGACGATCGTAAAAAGTTTTGAAGATCAAGCAACATTTGGTTGTGCGACCTTTTGATTAATAAAACACAAAGGGTTCATGCTTTATTGTGGTCTTCTTTGTTTATCGTGTAGTTAGTGCCTAACCTGGTGTCAGAGTTTTATGCCGCCCATGGGCCTCTGACTTGGCTTTACATGCTGTCGAGAAATATCTCTCAGGCATACTGGTTTCCTCACGATGTTTTCCTTCACCGAAGTAAGTGATAATTATACAATACGCACATGTATCCGAAAATCAGAGGTGCGTGTCTTGGGTTCGAACTCGAGACCTATGACTTGTCAGTCCGACGGTCACACCACTAGACTATCACTGCTATTGTTATATATTGTGGTTTAATAATATAACAATAGATGTCTTTTTAGGTTACTGAGGAGGCCGGGCCAGGGAGTCTTCAACGATGTCTGTAAACTGTAAGAACAGTCTAGAAGTTTTGCGCCTTTACAGCCATAAGACGCGCCCGAGATTTGCGAGGGAAACTTGTTAAAATGTTTAATGTGAAATTAATTATGCATTGCCATCGCCACGCTTGCTCGAGAGGAGCTCGTGGCTAAATAATAACAGCTGCTCGGGTCGATCTTAAGGTTAAGCCGCGCTTGCCTAGGTTGGTCCGTGGATGGGTGACCGCCCATTACATACCGAGTTTCCTCCGTGCCTCGGAAAACACGTTAATCCGTTGGGCCCGGCTGTCATTTGTAGATCTTTGACAGTCGTTACATGTAGTCAGTGGCCCGAAAGTATTACCCAGTACTAACTGAGTTGTGGAGGTCAAATAGGTATCACAAGGTCACATTTTTTTACTGAAAAGAAGCCCCTAGTCTGGCAGAGAGGAAAAGGCTAGGCAGATGACGATAAATCCGAAAGGTCATAAAAATAGGATGCCAAAAAATTATGGAGCTGATCATTTATTATTAGCGGTTCTCTTTGGAGTGGTTGTGGAGGTCAGATAGGCAGTCGCTCCATGTTAAATACTGGTATTCAGCTGCATCCGGTGAGACTGGAAGCCGACCCCAACATAGTTGGGAACAGGCTAGGCAGATGATTGCCATCGGCACACTTGTAATCCCTAAAGGGTTTGGTAGAGAAATTATATTTAGACTTGTGCAGGTAGTATTAAGTTTCAGGCTCGAAAAAACAAAAGGCGGAAGGATAATTATTTTGCCTTTAAGGATCAAATTATAGTGTAGGATCGAAACCAGAGATCCTTAAGGTGTTTGTAGAAATTCAGGCCGTTAACGTCAAAGGTTTCATTTTATAAGTAGCCATTAAAATGTATTAGAGACAAACAAATTAACTTTCCAAAAGTCACGGTTGTCGGTATGTGCATATATACATAAATTCCACCTAATTTTCTTGAAGAAATTCGTGGTGGCTTCTGTTTCTAGGCTGAGTGGCCTCGTAGACAGATAATAGTAAAGACAAGACACTATAATGACGAGACAAGGACATACTTATTAGGTCCAGTAGGAAGAGTAAACGATACGAATATATTTTCTGTATCTCTTCCACGTATGCAGGCCTCGGTTGTTAGTGAACAACTAGAGGACTAAGATGGACGCTTTAGCAGAATCATAATATAAATCACGTTTTAGCAAATCAAGTATCTTGACTTGGCTCGCTAGGCTGTCGACATGTGGGATGCGGACTCAGTGACCATTGTGCTGATAGTTGCATCAGTCCATGGCTTACCTGAGGATGCTCTCGTTAGGCAGCTGGATCAAGGGCTTGATTCAGAAAGCGGTACTCCTGGACACGGCTCGTATTGTTACCTCTCTGGAGCCCTGACCACCGGTAGCTTGGACCCTGTTCCCGATACCGGTGGGTTACACTTTTTATATTTTTAAAGTTTTTATATTATTTTTTCTAAGGAATATTTAAAAATGTAATTGATTTGAAAAAATATAAATAATGGAAATGAATCACGTTAAAATTCTTACAATGGTCACAGACGCAGTTAATATTATGAATTGTCACTTTGTGATCATTTACGAATTGTAACGTAATAATTCATATTATTATTCTGAATTATTATTCTGCTAAAGCGGCCATTCTAGCCCCCATGAGGTTACTGATAACTGAGGCCCAAGAGAAACGGCTGCCACGGCACGAATTTTATAGAAAGTACCTATTACTGTTAGCCTACATCATTCCATTGCTGAGAAGGCCTCTACAAACGCCTTACGAACTCCTAGTTATTGCGAGGCCTGAGTTTAGTAGTTACTGCGATAGCCTTAAGAATGTACGTTGGCTCGTAATAACGGTTATACAACGCTGTATCATGCAATTTACATGTTGTATAAATATATGAATTAAAGTTACGGAATGCAACACCATTTATTGCTTTTTGCTTAACAACCGGAACTAATATTTTTTTTGCTCTAGAGCGCTTGGTTGAACTGGAAAGACAGACAGACGGTCCTAACGGGTAAAGCCCGATAATCTTGACAACCTTTCTTACCAAAGAGGTGTCGTATTCAATCAAACATTTTATTGCCAGCGCCCGTAGCATGACCACCGTAGACAAGAATTTATTTGACGGAAGAATCGACAAAATGACAGATAGTGCAAAGAAATCTGTCATTGTGTCGACACAATCTGTCATTTTGTCGATTCTTCCGTCAAAGAAATCCTTGTCTACGGCGGTCATGCTACGGGGGCAGGTAACTGAGGCCCATAGACAAAAATACACAAAATAATCTTGTACAATAATAAACTAAGTCATATAAAAAACCTTATTTAACTAAGCTTGTTGACCAGTAGTACCTAGGTTGTGGAAGTCAGATTGGAAGTCCTATCGACAATACTGGTATTCAGATGCATTCGATTATTCTGGAAGCCGACCCCAACTAATGGGTGTAAAAATACCCTTAACGAAGCCGAAAAGCACTTGTTCTGCGCTCGATATTTTTTTTTGTTCTAGACCTGGGAACTTTCTAACGGAGATATTGGGGGTCAAAGATCCAACTTCTTCACAAGTTTTTTTTTTCATACTTGTTTATAATGTTACAACTTTACTTTAAATACCTCCTTGACCCCCATACTATTCCATGCATCAATCAGCACAATGTTTTGAGTTCGTTACATTGAGACCTACCGTAAAACGTGATTTTTCACCCCAAAAATAAAAGTCCTTTCCCAACAAAAATCTTTTCGTAGAGTTACTTAAGGGGCCGTGCACAAAATCAACCCGTTTTGAACAATTTTGATCACTACTTGTGGAAAACACAAGAAGAATTTGAAGTTTCTTTTTTGATATTATTAGAGTCGAATTCTTATTTTTGCAGATAGCCTGAACAAATGTTTAAACTAATGCATGTATTAATGGCAATCACCCATATTCAAAACCCCTTTTCCGCAAAAGTAACGAGCGAGACATGTTTGAGCTTCGCTGAACAAAAACCTACAAAATATTCTGAACATTAAAAATTATTAATAACATCATTATATGGTCCACTCGTATATGTTCAGAAACATTTTTGACTACAATACGAAATATAGCAGAAAAAAAATGTTGAAAAAACGTAATTTTTGGAAAACGTCTACACAAATAAGAATTTTTTTCTTTACCTTAGAAACACTTTAAAGAAAATTTAAAAATTACACATTAATCTAAAGGCAAAGTTAACTATATAATCGACCGCGCATTCGATTTTGCGCGGTCCGCGCAAAATCGTTCAATTAGTAACTAAATAGTTAACTTTGCCTTTAATTTACGAAATGAAGTTATTGTTTATTTATAAAATAAAATTTAGATTCTATTAAAAGGTTACCTTAAGATTAATGTGTAATTTTTAAATTTTCTTTAAAGTGTTTCTAAGGTAAAGAAAAAAATTCTTATTTGTGTAGACGTTTTCCAAAAATTACGTTTTTTCAACATTTTTTTTCTGCTATATTTCGTATTGTAGTCAAAAATGTTTCTGAACATATACGAGTGGACCATATAATGATGTTATTAATAATTTTTAATGTTCAGAATATTTTGTAGTTTTTTGTTCAGCGAAGCTCAAACATGTCTCGCTCGTTACTTTTGCGGAAAAGGGGTTTTGAATATGGGTGATTGCCATTAATACATGCATTATTTTAAAAATTCTTTCATGCTATCTGCAAGAATAAGAACTCGACTCTAATAATAACAAAAAAGAAAGTTCAAATTCTTCTTGTGTTTCCCACAAGTGGTGATCAAAATTGTTCAAAACGGGTTGATTTTATGCACGGCCCCTTAATTCGATGTACAGAATGCTTGGTTGACGGCTTCGTGAAGGGTCCATTTACACCTTGTTTGAGACCCCTATACATTCAGATGGTTACTCAACAACCGGAACAAGTATTTTCATACTTGTAGTGTTACTTTCGGGATATCTTCCGTGATTGTTCATTTTTTTGAGGTCCCGATATTTCGTCGTTGTTACAAGTATTTTTATTTGCTTTAGAGCGGTATGTATGCGGTATGTTTTAAATAAAAAGTGGCGCAGTAAGTGCATGGGCCTTCGGTGGCATGAAAAATAAATGAAGGCGGCGCTTCCTTGTAATCGATATTGAATCAATAAAGTATGAGTACCTACAGTGGCTAGTAGAATGTGTACATAAGCTTCTCTGACGTTGTACAGTCGGGTTCAATTTGCCGTGTTTTAACCATTTCATAGGACTGTCAAAGAATTCAAAGTTGGCTCTCAATTTTGAGAAGAATTCATTTTCTAAACAACATGACACAACATCATGCCTGTAATCGCCGAAGGCTTAGGCAGAGGTGGACCTAATAGTACACTTTTGGTAACCGAAAATTAAATATAAACATTTGACACTCAACATCTCGACTGTATTTCCCGAAGCAGTAAACAGGGGTGTATACTGTCGTGTTAATCGATAGGGCAGTAAGTCAAAAAAGGCATTTTCGAGAATGGCTCCTAAAGTTATGTCCCAATATTAAGTGTTTACATAATCACGTATTATTTGATATAGGCATGCAAATCGTAGTATTTAGTGTTTTCACAATCACTAAATATTGCGACATAACTTTACGGGCCATTTTCTCGAAACCGCCTTTTTTGACTTACTTCCCTCTCGATTACCACGGCAGTACACTCACATGTCGTCAGTTATGTCGCAAGTTCTATACGGCTGGCGAATTGCAACACATTATTGAGAAATTCCAACTGGAAAAACGCATTAATACTACCCATTCCAATGAATCTACAGGACCCTATTTCCCAAGTCGTGCAGTTTAGCATTTTTATACAATTTGTGGAATAAACATTTTTGCTTTCCAGATTTTTTGACACACCACATCTAAGTGAGTTAATATTCATTGGACCGAGCTATGTACAGCAAAGTAACCATGTGCCATTTATAAAGCTGAAGAGGTAAGGAAAAAAAAAAACTATCTTTTTGTTACTATTTTAACCTTTTGAACGCCAGAGCATTAACGCACGCCACACCAAGCCATAATTTCACCTACCATTTTGTCACATATTTGTGTCGTTTGACGTACAGGGCACGCACTTGCTTGTCACTAATATGTGGCAATGGCGTTCAAAAGGTTAATTCTTTTCTCTATTTTACGAGGTTTTCCTATGTTTATTCATTGTACGGGGAATCTTTACAAAGCGAGGCCATTTTAAACTGGAAATGTATAACTTGATGTGTCGCCGTGTGTATCTGTAGCAAAAGACCTAGAAGAAGTACCGACAAACAAATAATTTTGATTGAAGTTTGGGAAAACAGCTTTTTATGATTTTTTGTTTTATTTTTCCGTTGACATTTTTATATTTGTTATTTTCAGAATAACGATCGAGAGTTTGATATATAAGAACGCTATGGGCTTGCTTAAGCTCGGATTTTTGGGGTGCAGCCTAGACACACCCAAGAATGAAAACGAGAGATACTGTGTAAGTACACCTGTCCCTCTCTCTTTCTCTCTTTACAAAGAGATAATCTTCTTTATCGATATTGATATGCAGAACAAAATTGTTGGTACAAACGAAGAGTACTATGCGTAAAAATTGCTTTATGGAGGCAGTATCTTATTCCGGTTGGATAAATGTATGACATGTATGTATATTGTCGTTTCTACATTCAAGATTACAATTTGGAAGCTCTCCAATCATACAGGATGCGCCACGGGAACTAACCTTATTAAAAAAAAAATCGGTTGTCTGTAAAGTCGGTTTACTGACGATAGTTGAACGTGACAACGTCATAAGAAAATGCTGATGGAATGGTTGCATTTTTCAAAAAATGAATGTGCGTTGAGCAATTGTTTTAGGTAACGCCTCATTTTTTCGTGCGTGCAGCCGGCTCCATCGAATTACAAGACGTTGTCACGACAAAAAAAAAATTTTTTTTTAGGTATATCATTTTCATTCGTTTTATTTTAAATACTGACACATTTTTTTAAGTTACTGTTTGAAAACGACATCTTGATGGTGGTTTCGTTCTAGTCAATATATTGGGGAAGTCGAAAATAGAAGTTTCTTTGCCCAGCATGTCTGCGTCGATGTTGGCAATAGCAGAACGAATATTGTACTTCAGCTCAGCCAGGGTTTTAAGACGCTCGGTATACGCCAAGGATTTAAGATATCCCTAACCAATCTAGCCACTCAAGATCACCCCTCAAAGCGACAAAATGTTCAGGAAAGTTCCGTGTGTGCGAGAATTAGCACCCTGTGATTATTTTTATATGGATATCTTAAATCCTTGGTGTAAATCTCATCAAATAAGAGCACCGACCAATACACAAATACATGTACTCCAAACTTCGACACAGTAATTAGACGTTCTAAACAAAACCTTTAGTTGACTGACAGCAAAAAGGCTCAACCACAAAGGTCATAAGTCGAACTCTTAGGAACTACTTTCTTCCTCTTGCGTCATTGACAAGTCTTGCCATTTAAAGGTCGTACGCGTTCAATGTCGGAACCGCTCCAACTTGTTATGGAATGGAACGAGTTCTAGGATACAGTTTATTGATAAGATCATTATAGACCGACCGCTTTAATGAGTCCTTTGCCTTGCCCCATCAAAGGCACATTAAGCGTCCACAAACTCCTAACCATAATCCACGTAGGAATAACGATACTAATTGAACCAATACATGAACAACCTTTAGAATATTCCGTTTAAATTGACACCTTCGAGAGGACTCATTAAAGCGGTCGATCTGTAAATGATGATTGCAGTTACGTTTTTAACGTAACCTTCCAGGATCACTTTGTTGTCCGTATGTCTTTCGGTCAAGACCCGCTTTCTCACGAACGCGTAGAGGTATTATGTGGAAATTAATATCAAATACCCAGGTCTGCTATCTCTTGGAGCAGTGAAATCAAAGCATTTATTTCAAAAAAATAGGCCAGTTACAGGCACTTTTGAATTGTCGAAACAAAGACAACAATAGCTACAGTCCCAGTCACAAGGCATAAAAACTGTGAAAGTACTGTAGTTGCCCATTCCCTAACGTAGATCTCTATGGAGAAGAACGGGCAAGAAACTCCATGGACACTCTTTTAAATCAGTATACTTTTACAAACTCTTGGTTACATCATTCATGTTGAGATGGTACATTATGTGAGAACGATGTAGCAAGATGTGTAGGTTAAAAGTGTCCATAGTAAACAATTCAAAAAAGAAAAAAAAACAATTCAAATAAGCCGTGGCAACCAAGAGATGACCAGTCACAACTGACAGCGCCCGTTCACGAACATGACGCATGTATCAGCACCATTCAACTCAACCATTTTGAAGGGAACTAAATGATCCGACACACGCGCCACCATCAGCGAGACATTTGAGTGAGCATGACACACTCCTAACCGCCAGGGCACATTCAAGTCAAGAAAAGACGTAGGTTTCCCGCGAATGACAGCTTTCTATTACATAGTACTCACACAATATGGGCTATGCGGCTATATAATACTAAAGAGATTGAAAAAATCAATATAGTAAGTCAACGCGATCAAAAGATATGACCGTTTATCTATACTAATATTATAAAGAGGTACAATTTGTTTGTATGTAGGGGGTAATCTCCGGAACTATTGATCCGATTCCGAAAATTCTTTCACCAATGGAAAGCTACGTTATCCCTGAGTGCCATAGGCTATATTTATTTTTAGGAAAAATTAGGGGAATGGGGAATTTGGGGAAAACAAATGTCCACCCGTGCGAAGCCGGGACGGGCCGCTAGTATCTTATATTTTGCGATTTCACAAGGGAATCAAAACCTATAGGGTATTTTCCGTTGACCTAGAATCATGAAATTTGGCAATTTGTCTTACAGCACATGTAATGGAAAAAATCTGAAAACCGACAATAAATAATTTAATAACAAAATACCTACAAGTTTGTATGAAACCCTCGGTGCGCGAGTCTCACTCGCACTGGGCCGGTTTTTTTGTTGTATAGATACATGTATGCACACGTGAGGACAATGTACCGAGCCGTCTCAATTACACGGTAGATCTACAGTACTTCTATTAACGCTATATTATTATATCCTGTTGCAGAACAAGGCCGTAGAGCAGCACTCGCGAGCGCTGAGTTTCAACAGCTTCCCGACTCCAGAAGACAATATCTTGACCAGAGCCAATCAGCGTCTGATGGAGTTCTCGGCAATCGAAGTAAGAATCTATACTACTTCACTAATAAATATTATACAGAGGCAAAGTTCTTCAAAGCTTCGAAGTAGGGGGTAATCTTCGGAAATACCGATCTGATTCTGGACATTATTTCACTAATGGAAGCTTCATTATCCCCGATATATACAATGTGTCCGGTCACGGACTAGCGATATTCTAGGTATTTATAAAACAACAATTTTAATACACAAATACACTACAGACTTGGGTCCAATCCATTTCCCTGCTATTTGGCAGCCATTTTGTTTTTTCGTACAAAAAAAATGATATCTCTCAAAGTTTTGGTCTTACTGAGATAAATTAGGCTTATAAGGAGTGTGAAATAATGGGTTCACGTAATCGTAACTTAAAGAAAAAGAAATTAAACTCCAGAAAAATATCAAAAAATTATGCATTTATCAACAATTTTTTGACAACAAATTCTTTGGAAATCAACAAATTTGTAAAATAGAATAGTTGTTATATAAGTACCTAAAGTATCGCTAATCCAAGACCGGACACATTGTATATAGGCTAGTACAATACGTTCCCGTGGGATAATAACGACCATAACGCGAGCGAAGCCGCAGGCGAATGCTAGTAGCTAATATAATTTGGTTATATCACAGTATAACAACTTACAGTTGTTCAAGGGCAGCATTTTTTGTTGAATAAGTTAGAGGTAAAAGTAACACTACACATGGTTCAAAATCGCTCGTCACTCCACTCTTTGTTAAATATTGACTCTAAAATACTTGTTCCAGCACATAATAGCGGATGTGGAGCAGATAACTACTAGTACCCTGGAGACGCTGTCCAGCCTCCCCCGCCTCGGCTATCTGTCACTAAACATCACAAATAAGAAGCTGGACCACAGCTACCAGCCCATTGACTGGATCAGTCTCGACGACTTTTTTACAGACTCCCCGTTGAGAGTAGCTGTTAATATTGTAAGTACTTTTAGATTTACCAGACAAAGTTTGCGCTTCGGCAATCTTCGTCTATGTTCGGAAATATTTGCACGTAATTATCTAATATGGGGCTGTTAACAATCACTGAATTCGTGGATTTGCTTATTGTGTATGATAATTAGGATCTGATATTCGGAGCCATATGTATTTACCTAAAGTACATTTTTTGCGGGCAAAGGGAGTGTGAAAGTGTGGAAGCGGCTTCTTATAATATGTTTTTTTTCTCGATATCGCAGAATATCAAAAAAATATTGTGTGAATAAAATGTAGTATTCCTAAGAATAATAAATATTAAAAAAAAAACGAATAAATAATTTATTTAAATTAATATCGGGAACTCAAAATAATCAGTAAACATGGTAAATATCCCGTTTGTAGTGTTAAATTAAATTCCCCGCTTCACTCCTCCCCCTCCCCTCTCCGTTTCTTTATACCTTTGAATATTGTGTGTTGTTATAGATTGGGGTGCCATTCAGGAGATTCAACGACATCATGCAGAAGGTGCTCGTGGAGGGATTGACACTATCATCGCTGAAAGTTATGTTCTGCAAATCTGTAAGTCTTGTCTATGTATTTTTAAGGTTCCGTACCCGAAGGGTAACCAACGGGACCCTATTACTAAGCCTCCGCTGTCCGTCCGTCTGTCTGTCAGCTGATCTCATAATCCGTAATAGGTAGACAGTTGAAATTTTCACAGAATGTGAATATATTTCTCTTGCCGCTAGAACAACAAATAATAAAAATTTAAAGGGCTCCCTACTACGATGTTAAGGAACCCCTCATGCGCGAGTCCGACTCGCACTTGGCTGGTTTTTTTAAATGTATTATTTCTTATCTACTTGTAAATTACTGTTTGATGAAATCTGTTTACTTAATAAATGGTGTTGTTTTATGGCTGCTTATATTTTAAATAATTTAAAATTAAAAGAACAATCGAACAGCTTTACATTAAGTGTTTCTTTTTGGGTATCCTTGCTACTAGCACTTCACATAATAAACCCTATTTCAATAACAATAAAGTAGGTTTTGTATTTACAGAATAACGCAATAAGTATCTCACCCACCACTATTTTCTCGATAAAAACCCCCTGTACATTTTTGTTACAGATCTACACCCCTCTAATATCGCACGTGTCGCGAATGTTCCAAAACACGCTCCGAGAGGTGATGTGGGTGGACAGTCCGTACGACTCCACGGACCCGTACCACCGCGTCGTCAGGCCACTGCGACAGACACAGGTATTATCAACATTTTCCAGTCCTTGTCTCATGTTATATATCTTTAAATATGCGAAAACGCGCTCCACTCTTCCTCCTAATCGATCACACTGCAAGTATTCGGTTTATTCCCATCCGGCCCACTGCTGGTAGTTGCAACTATTTGTCGCATTCTGGAGCAAATGCGACTGACCAGACGCAACCACCACCAGTGGTGGTAGATGTGAGGAATAGTTGCTGCTACCTGTGGGGACATACCGGTGGAAGCAAATCAGAATAAACCATTACTTGAGTTTAAGTTTTACTTATGCAAACATTTTTACGCAATATTCAAGAATTTAAACGAAGTAAGCACCGTAATAGCAAAGTTTTTGTGCATAGACCCTAATGGATGAAATTGAGTTAGGCTATATTTTATTGAGTCCATTAAACGATTTATTTATTTAATTACTAAAAATAAAAATCGTATTTTAAATAATTAGTATTACTCAAGTAATATACAAGGTGGAGACGACAATACGACAATTTTTGCCAAGGTTTTTGAAGTAGCGAGTTGGCAACATGTGTTTAACGTTTATACCGATGCGGGATACGTTAACCTGTTGGTGGTAGCCTATTATCTACACTATGTAGAAAATACTAAAGATGAAAAATAACGTCCTGTGAATAAACTGCATACAAAATTCAATCGAAAATATCCAGTAATTTTCGATTGAATTTTTATAGGCAGACTGGGAACGTCATGAGTTACATACAGTTTAATTTATTGTCGCATTGTCGTCTCCACCCTGTATTTGACTTGTTTACACATACAGGTGTAAGTATCTATGAGTGTGTGTTAACATAGAAATAAAACGGTTACCAGGATTCCAAAATCGGTGCCTGCTTCTCTTATTTACTATATTGTTTGTTCCGCAGCCTGACACGTACGCCCACGTGAACCCTTTCGTCCTGATGTGCTGGCAATGCAACAACCTGGAGCGGCTCATCATACATGGTGAGGTTATCAACTGTCTACACTGTACAGATATTCCAGGAAAAGTATGCGCTTCGGTAATCATCGTCTGTCTTCGGAAATACGAACGAGCGATTATGAAATCTAATATAGAGCTGTTACATGGAACTAATTCCATATTAAAGTATTACCGTGGTTGTAAATTTTATAGATTAACAAAACGATGCCATTTAACAAAATATGTTTTTTCACAACTTTGATTATAAGTAAGGGCGGGCCCACTATGTCGTGACGACAGATTATCGTGTCGTTTAGAGCGTCGTAGCCTTGTGTATTTAAATGGAGGTGTTCACTTAGAGGATGACACGATTAACTGTCGTCCACGACTTTTCCATATATTATCCAACGATAAATTAATCGTCACGACATAGTCGGATCGCGCCCTAACGCGACACAAGGAATACTTCGCGCTAGTACAAAGCACGCCAGTTCAAAATATTAAAGCTTTGGCTCTGTGGGTGGTTCCTCTTTGGCGTAACGTTAATGCTACTTTGGAATACGACGATTACCGAACCGCGTAGCTTTTTTTTTTCTTTTGTTAGGTGGTTAGAATATTTGATTAATATAAACAAGTCATCACGTCTTGGGTAAGCAGAGGCCCATCGAGCACCCTTATTTTTTTAGTAATTTTCACTATTTCAAATTCCAGGCTACTGGTTATGGCAATACGACATACTCGGCTTCGTGCGGCTGCGCAAAGACCTGCAACACCTGGAAGTGTCCGCGATATACTACCGGCAGGACAGGTTCCAGAACATGATCAACATGAGCGAGGAGGGCGCCATCCGAGTGCTGAGCGGAGACAACCCTTCGCACATCGACCCCGACCATATACGCGTAAGTAATACTTTTGTCTATCGTCATCTGCAAGCCTTTTCACAACTATGTTAGGGTCGGCTACCAGACCTATTGAATGCACCTGGAAACAAGTGTTTTACGACCGCAGCCAAACCTCCACAACCCAGTCCAGAGGGATGCATTAAAAAAAAAAAAAGAATTTGTTAGTGCGATTTCTGTTGCTACAGTAGGGTTATGGTGGTTCAAAATCTACCCGTTAGAGCATACACTATTCAACAATAATAAGAATTTGAAATCGATAAAACAAATTAACAAAAATTTTTATATTTAGAATACAAGATCATGGCTAAATAATAGCAGCCGCTCGGGTCAATCTTCAAGTTATGCCGTGCTTGCCTAGGTTGTTTCGTGGATGACTGACCACCCATTACATACTGAGTTTGCTCCGTGCCTCGGTAAGCACGTTTAACCGTTGATCCCGGCTGTCAATTGTAGATATTTGACAGTCGTTACAGGTAGTCAGTGGCCTGAAAGTCTGACAACCAGTCTTACCAAGTGGTATAGTATTACCCAGTACTAACTGGGTTTTGGAGGTCAGATAGGTAGACGCTTCATGTAAAATACTGGTATTCTGTTGCATCTGGTTAGACTGGAAGCCGACCCCAACATAATTGGGAATAGGCTAGACAAGGCTCCCCGTGTCTTCCAGTTTTTTCGATCCAAGGTTAATGTTACTGGTCTGGTGGTGGCTATGTTCTCTAAGTCTCGGCATCTTTTGCAAGCGTATCTAAGTTAACCAAAGCACCTGTGACAGGAGGTGAACGAGTTCATCTCGTACCCGTGGACGCCGACGCGCCTGTCGGAGCTGCACCCGGCGCTGCGGGCGCGCGCGTGCGGGCGCGTGCGCGCCGACTACGTGCTGCGGGAGACCTGCGCCTTCCTGCCGCCCACCCTCAACGGCGAGTAGTGGGTGAGTGTGGGTGACATATTATTATCTATTACTCTTGTTGGTGTAGTGGTTGCACACGCAACTGCTGAGCATGAGGTCCTGGGTTCGATTTGTAATTACTGTAAGTTTATCTTAGCTCCTTGTTAATACAGGTCGTCTTCAAAATGATTGGTGGAACTGCTGTAAAGGAATACGGAAGACTCATATCTGCTACGTATTAAATTTCGATAAAACACCTTGTGATAATTGGAATAAAGTCGAAATTACGGTCAAGGGAGGGTATTGGATTAGTCTAAGTTGGATTACTACTTAAGAAAAGGCTTCTGTTGCTACTGTTTCCATTCTTGACTGATTTTTGAGCATTTGCATATCATTTGACAAAAATAATACATTTTCCGTTAACTTTACTTTGACTATTGCTCATACAAAAATATAGAATCTCACACAGATACAAAACAAATAATCCAATTTAGATGAATCTTAAAATGTTTGATAGAAAAATTTACAACCTGTATAATGAGTTGCTTTCAATAATATTGATAAAGCAATGAACGACAAAAATTAATGATATGTTCTACAAATAAATTCAACGCTATATTATTATAATATTGAAAGTGGCTAACGACTTATGATAAACAAAACAGGAATGGGTTTTTATTTTTTATGGTTTCTTTATATCTTGAATATTATACCCGTAGTCGTAAGTAAAATATAAAAAAGTATAAAAAAAATGTTTTTCGCTCTATAAATGTATTTATCGAATTTAGAGCCGAAAGTTGAAATAACTCGAAAACGGCCTAAAGTTGTCGGAAAAATCTCTTTACTTGACGAAGTGTGTCAATAATTATTACTATCTAGGTGTAAAAGTATTAAAAAAGTATAATTATTATCTTATATGAATACGATCGCATATCTAATATCTGTTACCAAAAACAAGCGATCTGTCTACATTTTATATACCTGTGTTATCAGTATTTTTAAGCGGTATTGGAACGTAGCGCGGGCGCACTGTTATACATTTACAAATATATAAAAACTTCTATTAGCAAAAATTATATAATGCTTCTGTGATCTCTTTATGCGCACCGTAGTATTCTCTTGTTTTCTTTTACCGCTAAAGTGCCATTTACACGAAGAGAGGTTCTCGACTGGAAAGAAAATAAAGATGACTCGTGTAAACTGACTCTCAGCTCAATAAGATCGACATCGTACGTTTAATAAACATTAATTGAGATTTCGAGTTTCCAATCGCAAATCGATACATTTTTTACGGGTCGTGAGAAGCTCGAAAGTCTGACAGCCAGTCTTACCGAGGGGTATCGTATTACCCAGGGACTAGAGGTCACATTAGCAGTGCAAATGACTGATATTCAATTGCAACCAGTTAGACTGGAAGCCGACCCAACATAGTTAGGAAAAGGCCATGCAGGTGATGAGGTCGAGGAATTCGCTTAGCGAGTCTCGTGTGACGCAGGAGTGCGACAATTCCCGGGCGATTCTCGCCTACGAGTCTCGCATCGACTTTCTCGCCTTTCAATGGTCGAGTACCTCTCCTCGTGTAAACGGCTTTAAATAAGTACCTGATCAAAAGTACTGGTTGCAGAGGTATACTGTTTTTTTTTACATACATTCGAAAATGTTCAATAATAAATAACAGAAGAAGTTCCTGATTCAAATATAATAAAATACGGCATGATTTTAATTTTTAGTGTATAACGATTTCTTAAAAATGTTTTATTCACGTTCACTGATGTATTTAAATGTGTTTAAAAATAACAACACGCTGTAAATAAGCTCTAAGTGTAGAATTTTCTTCAATAAGTATTCAATCAGAACGATTTTTTCTGTAATAATAACAATGTGTAAAAGACGTAAGAGTAAACATACAAAGTTTATACCAAAATTCGTATCAGAAATATTGTAACCATATATGTAAGACATTTACTGACATTATGGTTCGTTTACACCAGTCGATTCGCAGTTTTCTATTAATCTGCATCCTAACCAAGGCAATCGTCGCGTGAAAACAGCTGTCACGTTCATTTTGTTTGACGAACCCGAATGCCTTTCGGTGGAGATAGCTTACAATAATTGGGACGCGGCAATCAAGCAAAACTAAAATGACCACAGAGACTTACCATCATTTTTGTATAAACCATATTCTAGTTACTAGACCACACGGTAGACTTGTGTAAACACTCCATAACTTACTATACCCCACCTTGCCTAAAATGAACATTTAACAACTTGATTCAATAACCATTTGCTTTAATTTTGTTTCTTTAGTAATAGAACTGTAATAATATAGGTAACATAGAGAAAGGCCGAATGATATGTTTACAGGCAACATCTCTCAAATATCGCGAATTTATCATGTAGTTGTAATAATTGCAATGTTAGAAGAAAATCTTTTTTAATATTAACACGTCACGGCTGTAATGGAACCTGCGAAGTCTTTAAAATATAAATCTGTTTTTACTGTTAGAACATTTTATAAATATTTGATAAACATTCCCAATTTTTATTACAAGTTATTGCGCGATCACATTCTTATTTGATGCGGAATAAGACAATACAAAAGTAAATTTAAAAAGTATTATTGCAAGCAGGTTTGATTACAGCTTCGACAATCTTCACTCGCCAAAAACGAAGTCGCCCAACTGCAAATCGCACAAATTGTAACATCAGCGACATTGACCAAACGGATTGTTCCACTCTGCCCAGCTAAATCATCCCACCAGTGGGACAAAATGGAATGTTACAAGACAGTGATGTCCACTTGCCCACTAATCAATTTATTGCACTTGACAGTGTTAATCAATGAGAATTTGTAAATAATGCTGTGAATAAGAAAAAAAATTGAAATGAAAGAGAAGTCCTTTTTAGACAAAATTCTAGTTATTATTTTCTTGTAATTCACGGCGTTGTATATGAATTATCTAAAGTCCAACACTACCAGCCCAAGCGCAATCAATCGTTGCGGCAAAGTGGAATTTAAAATTTTAAACATTCCATTTTGTCTCTGTGGTGGAGGATTTCGAGTCAATCTGTTTCTTCTAGGCAAGCGTGCTCCACCCTAGGACGCGTCATTGCTTCACATCAGGCGATTTTGCGGCCAAACGCAAGCCTATTTTGCAAAGTGGAATAATCCGACCAAACATGAACAATTTTTGCGAGTCATACTTTTGGTGTGAGTCAAAGTGAAAATGATAATAAAATATCTAAACGAACGTTTAACATCTATCTAGTCAAGGGACCCGTAGAAAATTGTACATAGACTAGAAAACCAACGGGTTCACGAACATTGCACAAAACGAATAACAAAGTATTACAAATACATAATTTATATCAACGTAAAGCTTTAAGCGAACATTCGCGATACTGTATCAAATACGGTGATTTTTATTATACAAGTGCCACTGCTGTCTGAAATGGAAACAAGATTGAGAATGAACTAAAAGACAAACGAAAATAGGAATATTTTATTAGGAAAAGTAGGCAGACGAACCAATGCAGCTAGAACCTAGTTTAAAACAAAATATTGAAATATGCATTTTTAAGATTGACGAGACAGTAGCTCTCTGTGACGAAAAGCGTTTTTACAATTAAGAGTAACGATATGAACGAACGATACATACTATTCGACGGCGTAGGCGCACCTGGGGTCAAATTACGTGTGATTACAGAAGTTGCAACAATTTTGATGAGGTCCATACTCCATTCTATGTTTAATATGACACATACTGAAACAATCAAAAATTGAACATTTTAACAATTAATAATTATCATTTTACAGAAGTATGAATTTTACGTGACAACGTTGGAGATTTAAAATTTCTTAAGAGACATGGAGTGTGCTATTGTATCTTCAACGTTCAGCTAAGCGTCGAAAGTTGAAAATTCTACATACGCTCGTTTACATTATTAATTACGTTGACATTATTAATTTCCACTGTTGATGTGTCATACGCACAACTACCAATCAAACTGTGGAAACCAGTTTCAGCGGATTCCTCATTGTACGGGAAATCTATAAAAACCGAGGCCATTTTATACTAGAAATATAAACCTTGATGTGTCACTATGTGTACAGCCCATATTTGCCGTTGTACCCATAAATTCTGTTTGCAAAAAAGTAATCATTCCGTAGGACGATCCCATGTTGCCCCTATGTTCGTACATTCGCGATAAACCTTCACAGTATCTGGATGGAGTGACAAAATAGTCCGTCCCCAACATTATTCAAATGCATTTGAAAGTATAGAGACTGACAATCCGCTCGTTCAGCGAAATTAGATTCAGGATTCGACGAACTTGAAGAACCTCTATTGAATACCGCTGCTGTTCTAAAACAACTTATTTTAATGTATTTATATCCCCCTTCTGATAGCCTGATTCATTAATTTAACTAAGTTTTTAAAATATGACTATTGTTCTGCAAAATAAACAATACAATTAATTGATAAAATATCAGGCTTCCAGAATAGGTATTATTAATATTACTATCCTAGAAAAAACATCTGATTTGATTATAAACAAATTAATAAGTCGAAGTTAATAATAATCAAAAGTATAGTCACGCACAAAGTTTGTGATCATAATAACGAACAAAAAAGACAAAAACTCTCACATATGCCTTTATAGTATAACACATTACAACTATCGATCGTATAACATTCGAAATTCCAAAATATTTTCAATTTTAGATTATATTATTAGTATTAGGTAAGTCCTGTTTGATTGGGACAGTGGTGTATTAAAAATAATGTTTATTTTGAGCAGGCTCATACAGGGTTACTATAGTAACGATATTCTTAAAGCGTAGTCCAAGGTGTCATTGTAAAAAAAATTTTTTTTTTTGAGGCTGCCGGTTATATTACTATTCGAAATCGGTTAATGTTAATTGAAAATGCAATATAAGCTTTCTAAATCGGCTTAATGTCAACAATAATTATTATCATTTGTTCTTTAGATACCTATTTAAAAAAACATATATTGTTCTTTTTTCAAAAAGTTGAGAGTGACCCAATAAACCCCACCCTGTCTCAATTGAACAGGACCAATAGGCCAATATAAGAGGCCAATAAAATTATTGCTTCAAATAGTTTTTAGTACTAAGTACTCTTTAACTTAGAGCACGATAAAATTATATTTAAAAAAAAAATGTTTAAATAATTTCCTTCAAATATTTTTTATGACATTTATAAACGTTCGAATGCGTATGAACATAATATGTAAGGCAACGAAGAGACTTACCAACATACATTCCCTGAGACTGAGAAATGCATAGAAGAGGCTAAGATCATAATAACAACGTTATAAATATTAAAAACAAATAATATTAAGAATTCAGAGCGTGTGGACAAGAGGTACTGAAACAATGGTCGTTCATACTGGACGTTATGTGACCAGTACCGTTCTAACCCCTGAGCTATTAAAATGTTGCATGGCTAGATATGTATTACTATAAATACGAAGATACCGCACATAAGTTGACGGTGAAAAACGTATAGGACATTGAGTGCGCGTTGTATTTGCATGGTTCGGCTTAGAGCCGAGAATTCAAATCTTTCCACCTTCGTCCTCGGACTCCTAGTGTGACCATATTTGGATAAATACTAAATGAGGTCCACACCTATAGGTAGTGTTCTTCAAAATAAAGAGCTAAAATGCACTAGCAACCTTTTCGTGCGTGCTAGCTGACGCTAAAACATTTTATATGCTACAGTTTGACGACTAAACACTTTTTGAAACAGGCGACTCTTGTCCTTACGGCCTGAAGATAAGAACTATATGACAACACAAATTGAGTGTTTATTTTTTATTGTGATAATATCGTCACGAGTTGTACTGAAACAATTGCGCATCTTATTCATTCCCGCCTCTTAGTTTATTGATTACATTATTATTTAACTCTGTCCTGCAGTGAATCTCTTTTGTACGTGGTGATAAACTTACAAAATAACGAAGGTTACAAGTATTACATTCAACTTTTTCGATTGCTCAATATTTTATCATAGAATGTAATCAATTGTGATCGGAACAAAACCTTATGCTCATTTTCACTAACGCTAGACCAGTTAAAATATGCTTGAATAAAGCACAATGGTGTGACTTCAACACACTGAGGGTTGAAATTTCAAGTGCAATAATATAAAGGCGTTCATAAGATGTTGCCTAGTTGAAGTGAAAACGGGTGTAAGCTGTTTATACACGATATTCCTGAAGCTGCTGCGTTTGTAAAATGCTCTGCCCAGATAATATTTTTATAGCAGAGCATATCATCGTTAGCGATACTGTAAAAGTTTCAAAAGTATCGATATTATCGGCGCTATAAAATAAACCGTAAAAGAAATAATCGAAAATGACGACCTCAAAATTAATTATAATGGATTATAAATCCTCCAACTAAATAATATTGACCTTCCTAAGTAGAGATTGGTTGGGTAACCAAAAAATATACGCAAAAATAAGTATTAACATTATTTAACGAGGACAGAGTTCAAATAGCAATTTTTATACCACCAAGACTCAATAAGGCTGTGAAACAACTGAGATCGGTTTGGCATCTTATGATGAACAAATATCAATTTATATAATAGGGAATAATCATTGTAACATATTATCTTACACGAAGAGTTAAAAACTCTGACATTTGTTACTGAAAAAAATGCCATTTATATACAGCGGGTATTATTTTTAATATTAATAGAAAATAATGAAGTTTAATATCCCCAAAAATGGGTTAAAATTCGCCTCAGAATTTGTAACTTTTCGTGTAGTGCGATTTCCTTCACTACTCTTGTACTAACGGTTTTTTAGAAGTACTTGCCATAGAAAAGTGGCGTTTGAAATCGCACTTATGTAGCATTCTATCGCTAAACCGAATTGCCTAGGATTAGACGAATTGTTGTACTTATCCATCTAATAGTGATAGGGAATGTGGAGGCGGCGGCGGTAGGGACGTGATATAACAGTGTAAAAGGTCCACTCTTTGTTTTATTATTTGATGATTGTTTTTGTTAACGTTGGACGGACCTTCATATATTTTTTATCTATTTTGAGAGTCTAATTGAGTTAAAAATATTGAAATTGATTATTTCTGTCTTTGAATGTTGTGTCAAAATTTTTACAATTCTTTGAAATAAATAAATATTATAAGTCTATGAATATGTCTAAGTAATGTTTTCAGATTTAATCGTTTATATGGAATGTGTAATTGCATAGCTTTTGCATGAAATAATAAAAAAATAATGAATATTTTAATAGTCTATGACTTGTAGTGATGTACCCTGTTGCCTCTCACCGCTTTTAATGTTAATGTAGACAAACTTCTGTGTAATATTGTATGCAACTATACAAATTTATAGATGTTATCACATTTTTCAAGCAGGAATTTCAACATGTTATGACAGTTAATCTAACATTTTCATCGTCACTGCCTTTAATTTAGTAAACTAAATAAAAACCTGATCTTTATTTATAAGCCTGCCATTGATACTATTGACAAACAATAGATTAATTTGTCAAAAACTGTCTAACATGTGATATAGCACCGGGAGGCCCGTACTTACTATGTTAAATGAACATTATGTATGTGTATTCTCTGTACTATCTGGATTTGTTCTATATAATATGTATTTCACGATTAAATAAATATTCATATGTGTAGTAGTTACATTTTGTTTTATTTTAAGCTTAAACATCCTATACTTGTCTCGTCTCTGAGGGTAGCCCATGTCTGTACAGTCGTGTGCCTGGGGGCCAACAATACGGCAAGCCCATAAGGCAAGCAGACTGTTAAAAAACCCTAACATCATGAAGAGTAGTAGGTTATAAGGGCAAGCCAAGCTTTTAGGCTTATATGATAGTACCGCCACTATGTCCATACATCACAACGCTGGCCCAGTGCGGATTGACAAGATGTCACATGCCTGCGTACTTTTGTTGGTTATCCCCACGTTCTCCTTCGTCGTTTCAAGATAAATGGTAAATAATTAAATACACAAAAGGTCTGCTTAGGTTCGTTTCCTTACAACTTGGTAAGTCGCAGCTGTTACCACGGCCTGTGGGCCATCAGTGCTTCTCACTATGGTCATTGGTCAATTTATCGAAAAGTTAGTCCGTATTACCAAAGCATGAATCAGGACTGACCCGAACATTTCTTGGTTAGATGTCATGTCAAGTGAATGTACAGACACAATAATATTAGCAATGTTACCTCATCATAATTGATTATGCCATCAAATCGATTATCATGTTATGGCATTATAAACAGATGTTTCGTAACGATAACAATTTCACACTTCTGTTAAAAAAAAACTTATTGGCAGTCTCAGTTTGTCTCAGCTTAGTGCAAAAAAAAAACAAAAGAGAATTACAAACGGGCAGTGCGGCTGACAATTTAGTTGCACCGTACATGGTTGTACTCGTAAATCATAGTTCTCTGTTGACAATCGCAGACAATTTGGTCAGTCAGTCATATCATCAGGAAATATACACGATGTAACATAAGAAACGCAAGACCTCCCGTGTGGTCTCTCGGACCATGAAACTGAACAACTTTTGTTCTACGAGTTCTTGAAATTTGCAAAAAAGCTGGACTTTGTAATACGAATTGACGCGATCAGCTTATCAACATGTATGGTAAAACTAAAAAAAAAAGTTATGAATTTCCAAAAGTCATAGAACAAAAGTTGTTTAGTTTCATGGTCTGAGAGACCACACGAGAGGTCTTGCGTTTATTATGTTATATCGTGTATAAAAAGGATAAGCAGAAGAGTATTATAAATCCATTTACACCATTTACCTGTGTTGAAGTTCTAGTGGGAGGCGAGTGCAGTGATTTCGTGTTCAGCCAGGCACAAATCCCCGACTCTGGGCTACTTCTAGGGAAATTTCGAATAGAGCCCAATAACACTTGACCTGACGCTTGGACTCGGAACCAGGAACCTGCGTGGGTTTACCTTTATTAAAGTCTCACCAAAATCATCTTCCGACGAATAAATTTCGTAATTCCATTGTTTTAAGTTTTAATTACGGGTAGGCGTGTCACTGGCAACTCTATCAAGACCTCAGTGTTGAGATGAGTCAACTGCGCGAATGTAATCTTCATTACGTGATGTTATGCGCCCACTAACCGCGGGTTAAGGTAACATAAAGGTATTAACTGAGGTTATGTGTTGGTGATGGTTCGTGGGTTGGTGTATTGTTGCAGATTATCAATTTAAACTTCAAATGGATGGAATATGGGGAGCTGGTGGCTAAATAATAACAGCCGCTCGGGTCGATCTTTAAGGTAAGCCGCGTTTGTCTAGATTGGTATGTGGATGGGTGACCACCCATTACATACCGGATTTCCTCCGTGCCTGGGAAACCACGTTAAGCTGTTGGCCCCGGCATATTTTTGGAAAAGCTCGCCACACTATTCACAAACCACTTCAACTCCTGAAAGCCAGAATCAGCAGTGGCGACCACCAGAAAACCGCCGAACAATGGTGTTGGTATCGGCTATCATTTGTAGATCTTTGACAGTCGTTACAGGTAGTCAGTGAAATTCTGACAACTAGTCTTACCTAGGCATATCGTATTACCCAGCATTAACTGAGTTATGGAGGTCAGATACGCAGTCACTCCAAATACTGATATTCAGCTGCATCCGGTTAGACTAGAAGCTGACCCTAACATAATTGGGAAAAGGATGATGATAATGGATTCTAATAATATCAAGGGTGTCATGTCAACTTAGCCTGCCTATATGAGTTAGGTCGGTAATCGCTTTCCACATGCAGTCTTTTACCGCCACCTTCTTCAGGTCATCTGTCTATACAACCTTAGTTTTAGTATATGCGAAACCTGAAACACGTGTCTAGTATTTTTATGTAAAGAATCTATATACAAAATTTCAAAACTGTATCATGAAAAATCACAAAGTTATAAACTTGTTCAGTTACCTGGTTGTCCGCACAAAAACGTGGTTCCCCGCGCGCGCCTCCAGCGTCGTCTCATCTATATATCTATACATATAATAAAATCGTAGACTTTCCGTGTCTGTACATTACATATTTTTACAAAAAAATCACTGGAAGGTGCTAGAAATAAGTAGTAGAAAGTAAAAAAACATTTTTTTAAATTTTTGTCTGTTTGTCGGTTTGTCGGTTTGTCTGTTCGTTTGTGCGCGCATCACGTAAAATCCCCTCATTGTATTCAAAATCTAAATATTACAAAATAAGAAGCATTGTTCTGGGTATTATTTAGCGTTTATTTCATCAAATTCGGCCAACAGACGCAAAAGATATTAATATTTAAAATTTAGTTGGTAACCTCATGCGCGATTTCTTTGATAAAAATAATTTACGTAAATAGGTTTTAGTTTCGCCAATTGTGAACCGATTTTGATGATTCTTTTTTTGTTTGGAAGAATATTATTCCGCGATGGTCTCATTTTTTATTTGGTGAAGATCTGATGGTGATCTTCGGAGATATCAATGGAACTCTTCAATAATAGACAGCAAATCTGTCGTGATTGCTGCAATCGCTTGGATGTTTATTGTTTACACAACACCATAACATAATATCACGCCTGTACGCTCTGAGGGGCTACGCAGATGTGTACAGTGCACCCACATTTTGATAATTAGGTATGCCCAGTTCCATTTTGTTGGGGATTAGCCTATTACCATGACATGTATTATTAACGGTTATCTAATGTTTCACCAAAACTCCTTTGATAATTTTTAACCGACTTCAAAAAAGGAGGAGGTTCTACGTTCGACTGTATGTATTTTTAATGTACACCGATTTCTCCGCCAATCGTCGACCGATTTTGAAAATTCTTTTTTTATTCGAAAGTCTATACTCCTGAGGTGGTCCCATTGTCATCAAGTCAGAATCTGATGATAGGGTCCCAGGAAAATTAAGGGCAACCCTCAAATTTTATGGGCATTGATTGATACAGTATACTTCCCATGTGGTCCCATGGTCATCAGGTCAGGATCTGATGTTGGGATCCTGGAGAAATCAAGGGAATGTTCTAAATTGTATAGGCACACATACTCGCAGGCATTATGCCTGGTAATCATCATTGTGTGTAAGTTCAGCGATACCTTTGCCAATAGAGAACCTATTTCAATGATTTATTTTTTATTTGGAAGAATATTATTCGGCGGCGCTGGCCCCGTTTAAATTTGGTGAAGATCTGATGCTGATCTTCGGAGATATAGGTACAATGGAACTCAACAAAATTAGGCAGCAAATCTGCCGTGATTGCTGCAATCGCTTAGATGTTTATTGTTTACACAATATCCTAACATAACGCCTGTATGCTCCGAGGGTGTACACAGATGTGTGCAGTATAACCAGATTTGTTTATTTTTGTTGACAATATAAAATAAATGCATAGCAAATATTAATTGTATAGGATATTACAACTAAAAATGGAAAAATAAAAAAACTTTTTTGCAAAAAATAAAACCGCCTTCAAAAACACAAATAAGTGAAAAATAACTTTAGCTTCAGAAGTCGGTGACTTTGTTTGTTTGATTCAGTTTTTGTTTCCTTTTGTCTTTACTCTTTGCACTAAAAATTTGGTACTGAAAGAGAGGTTTAATTATGAGAAATCTATCTAAATATATGAAAGCGAAAGGTCGAAAACCGCTTGACGTATAAAGATGAAATTTGGCAGGCAGGTAGTTTATAGTTAGTAGACGTCCGCTAAGAATGCATTTTACGACAGGGCCGGATTAAGGAGGTCTAAGGGCTCTCGCAAGTTTGGATGAAAGTCCTTAACTTTTTGTGCTCCAAACTTGATATTATTTGGCAGTGAGGTAGTTTATAGTTAGTAGACGTTCGCTAAGAACGGATTTTGCGACAGGGCCGAATTAAAGAGGTCTAAGAACTCTCGCAAAAAGTCATTTAATGTTGTATACAGAACGGTATTAGAATAAAAAGCGCTAAACAAGGTTCACTTTGAAAAAAAGTTGTATAGTGCCAAAATACACAGATTTTTGAAGCCATATCGTCGCCTCAACGCCATTTAATTTTGTTTCGGACCTCTGCCGCACAGAATTACAGAACCCAAAAGGACGCCTTTTGTAGTCATCAGTACATTATCACCTTTTGATCTCGCAGTCAGTTCTCACACATAACATAACGTCACGCCTTAAAGCCCCGAAGGTTTGGGCAGACGTGTACCTAATCGTACACACACATTTCGCCAGTTATATTGAAGTCCCATGTAGTAGGGGGTGAGCCTATTGCCATCAACCGGGCACAAATTCAGATTCGCGCCAAATATCACCTAATCTCATGTTGATAAATCTCACATGAGATTAGGAGGGAGATGAGGGGGTCAAGCCAAATCTCACGACATCCCACCAGGGGAGGAGGGGGTCGAAAAATCACCTCACGTAATTAATGGATGCCCCCTAAAACAAGCATCTCCTTGCTTAAAAGGTGATCTTCCAAATCATGTGTGTGATAACTTTATGTAGGTAATTGAAATAAACATTTTTTTTTAACACTGCCCGACCCGGGAATCGGTCCCCACGCTTAGTAGTCGCGCTTGCGACCACTAGACCAACGTGGCAGTCTCACACATGCACACCAAAATTTCCACGCGAACGAAGTCGCGGGCAACAGCTAGTTGATAATAATAATTTGGCAGTAGGTACCTAAATGATTGCGATAGGTACTTTGTGTCGCTCGGTGTCCAACGTATGGCCTTTTTAAATATTTTTGGGACAAAATATAACATGGTTTCGCATATACTAAAAATAATGTTGTATATCAATATACTAGCATATACAAATCTATATAAACGTAATATAATAAGGTCCACTAGGTAGTAACCTAGGTGGTCCAATGACAGTACGTAAAGGAGAGATGTGTCGCTTTCGCTTTTAGTTTAGAGGGGAAAGTTCAAACGGTACACACTAGTAGATACTATATGTGGGTACCTATACGTAGGTACAGCAGGAAAACACGTACGAAGATAATATTGTGTCGACTTGAAACCGTTAGCGTTAAACTGTGTTAGCATTACTAAGCAAAGAAGAATGCTTCCTTTTACAATAGCTGCTGTTCTAGTGGAAGTACTTCTGCAAATAGGTCCTTTTTTGAGATTACAATCAGGACAGGACCTAGTCTACTGACTGACCTACGATTCTTGTAAGGAGCAACAGCATTGCTCGGACAAGTAATAATTCACCAGTAGGTAAGGCGAGCCCATTGCGTTTGAACAGACTTCAAAAAGGAGGAGGTTCTATATTTGTCTGTATGGTTTTTTATGTACGTTCACCAATTTCTCAGTGATTCCAGGGTCGATTTACGTGATTCTTCTTGCATTTGGTTAAGTAGTCCCTCGCGGTGGTCCCATTTATGTATTTTACCGAATTTATACAACCCGAATCCCCGTCTGAATTGATCCAAACAGAAAACCTTAATTCAGTGCCCAACCTTGGGAATTAAAGCTCATCTAGGTAAGTATCTATGTTGTTCTACAAAGCACCCGTTCCACTGTGCCTTTCGCTAAAGTAAAAGTATGTCCCATTCTAGTTATAGAGCACTATGTAATACACACACGACATAAGCGAGGCAAATCCCACGGTAAATCACTTCAAAAGTGAAGATTAATGTTTTTCGTACACACAAGGCTTCTCATTCTATGTAACGATGTCCTACAATTACGCTGTCTCTGTCTGTTAAAGGTGTCTGATAAAGATGGAAGATGTATTGTTCTATGTCGTGGGAAATCTACTGAGTCATTGCTCTGCTTGTAAGGAAAACGACCCTCAGATGTACTGTTTTACCATAAAGACTCAAGGATTGCCGTTTTCCTGCAATTGATAAAATACATAAAGGAATTGTTGTGTGTTTTTCTCAGCAAATTCCGCTGAAGGCCGTGAAGATTATCTCTGCTAGAAGCACTAGGGGGCCTAAAATGTCCGCTGTTGCAGAAACATAATTGGATAATAATATGAATTACGATTTTGCTAAAGCAGTCATTTTAGGCCCACAGTTCTTTGCAGATTCTAAGTGAAACAAAATTGAGTTCCTATTCGTTTTTAATTGGCCTCAATCTAGTACACTCTTAGATCTTAAGGCGTTGTGATCATGTCGCCAAAGGACACCAAAGCAGGAGGTTTGGGAGTCTTGAAACTTACTAGTTAGCAAAAATGGCAGGACCAGCACATACCTATAAGTTTTCTACCATTTTACTGTAAACCTGTTTATAGCTATTAGATCATCTTAGGATGTCCTTAGATGAGCCTTTTGATCTTTCGATATAGATAGGTATGCATATTCACAAGGCACTAACTGACCAGTCCAACATGTTTCTAGGTCCAGAACGATTAAAACTAGGGCTCCAATCGCCACTAGCCATAGTTAGAACCTCTTGCATCGCAGTCAATGATTCACTGATGGAATATTAACCAGCCAAGCACAACGGGTATGCTATAAATCAAAACGTTGCTATTTTTATTGCAAATGCTATGTTTATGTATGAACCAACATAAATGGGAGTGCCTTGATGGCGGCGTCGCTTTGTCTGTGCAATATGGTTTCCTATGCAGGGAGTGGCGCAGGTTAGGTACCTTCAACTTCAACTAGTTGATGCCCGCGACTTCTTTCGCATTTTGTAATCTACCTGACTGTGGTAGCCCAACATCTGAACATGATGTCTTGCTTTCGTTTTCTTGGTCGGTCTAAGTGTTATTTGATTCGTCCATCAGGAATCTCTCCATAACCAACCTGGAGTCCGGATTTATGCCCAGTTGATGGCAATATGTTCACCCCATGTTGTAACATGCCTCTTGGTAAATTGTAACACTGCCTAACATTTTTGAAATTACAGGCATGATGTCAAAGTTCGTTTAGAAAACACTAAACTTAATTGTATTGCAGCATTGTATTTAAATGGAAATAATCAACGAAGATTTCGGTCTAGAAATAAGCGTCCACTTCAGTAGCGCAACACCTAGGTATATCGGCCGCTTTCGCCGCCTGCTCAAAGCATTCCGAACTGACACTTGTAGATCGATAATTACAAAACTGAAACACTGGACGCTCCATTTAGATCAAAAGCAATTCAGTCCGCGATTGCATTCAACGATAAATTAATGAAAAAAATATTGCGCCATGCATTTGCATAGTCAACCTGTTCCTATACGTCATTTTACATATACGTTCCCGCGCTTCAAACGCCAATCAGCGGGCAGTATCGCGCTGAGAGCGTGCGCGAGCGCGCGTTCCACTTTCAAATTTAAAATCACGTTCGAATTGACAGCCAGTGTTATTTGAAATAGTGTTAAGTTTAGTGTTTATTTTTTTAAGAATAATTGTGAATATTGAACCTCTTTGGTTGAGCGGAATTGGAGTTTCTAATAGAAGGTTTGTAATTATTTATGATTGTTTGTGGTTTGAATGAGGTAATGCTAAGTAAAATATTATAAAATCATTCCAAGCGTATTGTGAAATGTTTTTGTTGTGATACCAGTCTAGGTCAGTCGTAGTAATGAGTCGTTTGTAGCTCAGTAGTCAGATTTCGTAAGTTTCTTCGTGACAAAGAATTTATGGAAATGTTTATGTAAATTCAAATATTTATGTGACATGTTAACTAAAATAAGATACTGTTAAAGCTCTGTTAAACATTTACGATTGATATTCTAAAAGTTAATTCCATGCAATTTGAGATCTATACTTAAAAACGCACTTAACATGTTTAACACTTAACTTTGTACTTACTAACTTAAAGTGACTTGACCTAGTACACAGTGTAAGTAGCTACATATGCCTAATACATGCCTATTTGAATAATTAACTAATTATGAATATAAATGCGCATTTCCAGCAAAATAACGATTGTAGTTAACTGAATTTGTTGCAACACATTTATTTACATACAAAAGACATCAACGAGCGAACATAACACAATTTATTAAGTAGAACGTTCCAGAAAATTATATGTTTTATTAAGTTATTATCATCGTATCTGCTGATTAAGTTACTCTGCTGGGTTTAATCATAAGTTAGAAACTGGTTGTCGAGTGTATAGATCTTGTAATATATATAATACATAGATAATTGTAGTTCACTAGTTAGCCATATTTCTTATTTCCATACAGTTTTTATTACCAAATTAATTAAAACAGCGAAATATTTGACAGCTATTTGCGACGTTGCCCACTTTCTTTTTAAACGCTATAAAATAATTTAAAAAAAAAAGTAAAAAAAAGTTCAATTTAATTTATTATAATAATTAATCATTTGTCAAGTGCAGCGACTTTCAAGATCTGTATACTCGACAACCTTTAGGATGAGGGATCTTAAGGGACGCTGACTTTCAGCGGTATGATTGGAGGGTGTTATCCGGTATGCACCAATATTATTTTGGTACTACTTTCAGGGTTTCGCAGAGGGATTGGAATATTTTTTTGCCTGACGCTATAGAAATATACCGTCCAAAAACTGTCTGCAACTGAAACTGATGTATGAAAGGACAGTTTTAACTAGTCTAGTACCACGTAGGATCTCAAGCTTCACAGTAACACTCGTACCAGTTGCTGGTAACCACTAAATCAACCAAGCAATAGTGTTGCAAACACAACCATATACTTACAAATCATTTATTTACTCATTTGGACGCAATCAGGCGTAATAACGTGTGTTTACGATGATATATTAGCACACTGACGCCTTGTACGACAGCCTGTTCAAATCATAACTAACAAAGGCGTTTGATTATGGTAGAATTACCTACCTACTGGGAAATTGTTTTTGAACCAATTATGGTAAATAACTTACTTGAGTCACTATTACTAAGGGAATAGACTTAATGATTATTAAGTCCGATCTCTAGCCCTCGTTCATAAGCACTAGGTTCCTATATTTTATACAAGGTGGAGACGACAATACGACAATTTTGGCCAAGGTTTTTGAAGTAGCGAGTTGGCAACATGCGTTTAACGTTTATACCGATGCGGGATATGTTAACCTGTTGGTGGTAGCCTATTATCTACACTATGTAGAAAATGCTAAAAATGAAAAATAACGTCCTGTGAATAAACTGCATACAAAATTCAATCGAAAATATCCAATAATTTTCGGTTGAATTTTTGTATGCAGACTGGGAACGTCATGAGTTACATACAGTTTAATTTATTGTCGCATTGTCGTCTCCACCCTGTAGAATATGGGTGTAACCACGCCAAGAAGTACTTATGCTGTTGTGGGGACAGATAGGTAGGCAATCGCTCTTTGCGAAATACTGATATTCAGCTGCATCCAGTTAGACTGGAAGCCGACCTCAACATAGTTGGGATGATAGTTATGATCATGGATTGAACAATTGAATGCCTCGTCGGTCTAGTGATGAGGTCCTGGGTTCGATTCCCAGATCGGGCAAAGTGTTATTGGGTTTTTCCATCAGGAATTTCTCAGTAGCAGCCACGGTGTCTGAATTTTTGCCCGGCTGATTGAGTATTCGGCTGATATGAAACACCATAAGTGCCGAACTTACGCGGCAGAAATTCAGTTCCGCAACTTTGTGTGTGTATTCAGTGTCTCAAGCGCTGTCGTGGCGTTGTGTCGCGTTATGTACACAGTTGGACAGACAGACGCAAAACAAAGCCGCCCCCGGATCTTCGTCGGTAATCGATCCGAACTTCGGTCGCGTAGTGTGCGCACAGAATAAGTTGCCTCTGAACTTACGCCCGACCGAAGTTAGGCTATACGCTATGATGCAACGTAATTTCGGCATAGTGTGTCGTCGGTGATTCAAATAGCATTGCAGGCGTAATTGTGCTGAACTTCGGTCGCGTAACTTCGGCATAGTGTGTTTAGACACTTAGTTATTCAACAAAATAAGCCTGGGCTTAAAATTGTATTGTAAATTAAGTGAATAACCGTGTAATTCGATTATATGATGTTATGTTATGATTGTAAACAATTAATTAACTCCGTATTTCGTATCGTCGTAAATTAAACTTTCAACGTAACAGTCTTAAGATTAGTTCTGGTCGAGAGAGGACGCATAACATCACTCCTAATCACACGTTTGTCGACTTATCACTTGTTCAAACTAACCAGAATTGTTAGAACGTGAATAGCACCAACTTGTATCTATATTATGTACCTATATACATATTTATATTTTCCTTTTAATTTTCTTCATTTTTACACCCTACACGAAAGGTCTGGTTGAATAAAAAATAAAGACTTACAGTTTAGCGCCAAAAATCCGCCATTTTGTTTTTTTTTAAACAGCTATCTAAGGACACTTGGATATTTGAGACGAATCTAATGATACCTTAATCGTCGAAATCCATCCAGCCATTTGGAACATACGAGGTAAAAAGAAATTTACAAAAAAACAAACAAACATTCAAGATACTCGCGAAAAACGTAAACCTTTCTTGGCAGTCGGGTAAAAAGGGCTAGCCAGTCCGAAAGAGACAAGCAATATCATTAGGGAAAGGTATTTCTTATTTCTTGCTTTATTGGTTATTGCAATCGTGGTTAAATAATAACAGCAAATAGAATGCGCGTTAAGTCGTTACAGTGGCAGTGGCTCAAAAGTCTGACAATCAGTCTTACCAAAGGGTCTCGTTTTACCCAGTACCAACTGGGTTGTGGAGGTCAGATAGGCATTCGCTACATGTAAAATACTTTTATACAGCTGCATCTGGTAAGACTGGTAGACCCCTAGTTGAGAAAAGGCTAGGCAGATTCGCCTTTGTGTTTATTCCCAGGGACTGAACTGACCTAAACCGACGTAAGTCGGCAATAAGTACCCTATTTACCGTTTCCCAATCTACAAAGAATCTTATCACAAAGAAATAAATCTGAACAAAGCTGGAGAGGCGTGCGTGATTGATGTAAGTGTGAGATGTGTTAACAGTACCAGAAGTATAGCGGGCACACCGCATGCTGTATGCCATACGGTTGATATGGTAGGTACCGCAATCCCGCAATATCATATAGAATACGGTATTTTAAGACTGCGAAATTCATAGTGGATTAGCGTTGGCGAAAACGAGAAAAATAATAAATGACTTGAAAGCAGACTTCAAAGCCTTACGAATCAATTTAATTTTCGGCCAAAATGTAGAAAGCCGGAGCTATGCCAGGTCTCTGCTATAATGGAGACAAGCTGAGCGTTGCTGAGACGAGCAATATTCTACCAATCACAATTAATATCGTCCAAGACTCGGGGGTTGCCAGGCAATATTTGCAATATCATTAATTTAAGTAACAGAATGTGATGTTAACGCACATAAGTATATCCTCTTCTGCGAATCTCGCAATGAAAATTAGGTTTGCTGTAAGAAAACCCAATTCTGGTTTAAGCTCACCATTGCACATAAGCCATATTATTGTAATCTGTATGTATATTTGTTATTTTGTGTACAATAATGAATAAGAATAGCTTATTTTCAAATACTGGCCTTACCAACCTACTATCTATAAGAATAATAAATTACCTATGTAACTCCTGATACCCACTCTACTATGCACAGGTATAATAGCGAGCTTTATTGAAGGTCCTTACGTGGTCCAAGGTCCACAATTCTCTTGTGGCATCCTTGAGCTCGTTGCCTTCGTTTGCTCTGTTTAGTTTGTTTTATAAGAGCTGCCCTTTCCATGCACACTACATTGTTATAAACGCCGTTTAGACTATGTAGTTTTCAACAGACATTACAAAGAAAACAGTCACAATACACACGAGTGCTGAAACTACAAGTAGATGAAGATACGAGTTCATCATCATTATCCATGCCCACGCACCTGCGCCAACCTCGTCGTAAATAACACATTCACAATCTCAATGTTTTTAATTTCGAAAATTCACCAATATTCATTGTTATTAACGACATCTAGAAGACGAATTTTCCACGTATAGTTCCATTTAGCCTCCTGATGAATTCCAGCTTATTATTATCGCAATCCAAGTATCTATCAGGCCCGAAGGCACCTAAGAAGCCGATTCCTGCCGGCTTCGATTCGGAATCTATCCAAGTCACACAAATCCGTGTAAAAAAATACATTTGTATACTATAACTTACTCTTTCTTGTTTAAAGAACGAGTGTTGTTGATATTGCTAAACTAACTACAGTAGTACCTAATACATATTTCATTCAACACGAATGTGCTATAAGAGTGACTTTTCAAAACGGTTTATTTCGGGATTCCAATTTTTTTTTTTTTATGCCAATCGGTTCTTTTTACCCACGTCCTATTATTTGAAGTGTCCGGTGATAAAATACTTATTTCTCTGAGAAAAATGGACATAAAAAGTGCTTTCCGCGACAAAGTAGCTTATTTCAGGTTAGCATTTAGTACTACAAAATAATGATAAGTATTCTTATTTTTCTTGTTACTGAAAAAATTATCATACAGAAATAAGCAGCTTTGAAAAGTCACTTCTCAGGGAAATCTTTATATGAGAATGATACTTCAGAAAGTTCAGGTGCGTGGTACTCACAACCGGCGCGGCAGCGTACTTGTCTTACAAGCACGCTGCCTCGTCCACGTTCATACGTGGACGAGGCAAAAGGAGTATGTAAGGATCGTAGCAGGTGGCGTGCTGTGGTTTCTGCCTACTCCCATGGGAAAAAGGCGTGAGTTTATGTATGTATGTATGATTATGATGACTATTTCATTAAGACAAAAAACATCGTCTAAATACAAATCCGTAGCCGCAGTTTATTCTCAGCAACGATAAGTTTTATCTCGTCCGGAATCGAACTCTCGACCCTGAGCTCTGAAAGCGAACATTCCACCGCTGAGCTATGTAGGTCGTCCGCTACTGATATTATAGGTAGATATAATATAAGGTATCTGGATCGTCTAAGTTTTTAGATAGTTGTTCTTGGATGCAAACTTCAACCACCCTTGGGGATCCCAAACAAATAGGTAAGGTTTCGCTAGAACTTTCATTAGTGTTTCTCAACTATACAGGGTGTAAACTGACCCTTCACATAGCCGTCAACCAAGCATTCTGTACATCAAACTAAGTAACTTTACGCAAAAACTGTTGCTGGGAATCGACTTTTTTTTTTGGGGTAAAAATCATGTTTTACGGTAGGAGTCGATGAAAAGCAGTCAAAGCATTGTGCTGATGGATGAATTGAAATAGTACGGGGTCGTGGAGGTGTGTAAAGTAAAAATCTTACATTAAAAACATGTATTTAAAAAAAAAAAACTTGTAAAAAATTGGAACTTTGACCCCCAATATCTCCGTAACTAGAAGGTTCCCAGGTATGGTCTAGAACAAAAAAATGATCGCAAAGACGGGGAGAACAAGTGCCTTTCGGTTATGTTAAGGGTCTATTTACACCCTTTATTATTATGTACCTCTAAGGATAATTTTCTGCCTATGCGGTAGATGTTCAATGGCTGACAGATAGTTAATCATCTACATAAGTATTTGTACTAGCGGCCCGTTCCTTCTTCGCATGGGTGGACATTTTTTATTTTTAATATAGCCTAACTATGTTACTCAGGTATAAAGTAGCATTATAATAGTGAAAGAATTTTTGAAATCGGTCCAGTAGTTTTGGAGTGTATTCATTACAAACATGTATGTTTCTTCTTTATAATATTAAAAGTGTAGATGAATATGTACTTCATTATTGTCGCTTTGTTGATTCTCAATACACCACACCTCATGAGTCATTGCGTTGATTATAATTTTAATTATGACTCAACATTTTGCTTGTAATTACTTTTATAAATACCTGCATAATACCTCAGCTATGAGGCACGGGTCACTAACAGAGGCCTGTGGAATCATTGGAGGTGGTTGATCTTAAATCAGGCAGCCGAATAACCAAATGACTGCGTCGTCATCATTATTACACAAGAGAAGACTAAGAATCTTCTAAATAAACTAATTAAAACATGGCGTCCAAGTCCAATCATCGAAGATAACTAACTAGAGGGACAACAATCTCTCTCCTTATACAATTCTTAAACATACCCTTAAGAAACCGAAAGGCACTTGTTTTCCCGTCATTCCGATATTTTTTTTTCTAGACCATACCTTCTGGTTCCGGAGATATTGGGGGTTAAATTCCAACTTTTTCACGTTTTTACGTCATGTTTTTAATGTAGAACGGCTTCGAGAGGGTCCTTTTACATTTTGTATACTTGTCACAGAATATTGTTATGTCAATAGTTCTACAAAAGTATTAGAAATTATTCCTACTTCTCAAGACCAAAGCACATTTGTCAAAAGTAGTCTCTCGTAATGAATTTCGAAAACGTCATGAACTAAAGATAATGGCGTTTGTCAAAAAAACGATACATAAGCTCAACTATCGAAATATTGACACCACATAAAAATGTTGCGGAAATAAAATAACAAAATAAAACCATACCATACGATCATTAAGTTCATGGACAATCACCAATTCGTACAATTGTACCGTTAGCCAATAAATTTTACCAATTCTTTGGAGTTTTGACCATTCACAAGTTGTTTTATGGTCATACTTTACGTCAGCCTTCAAGATTGAAGAGAGGGGGTAACCTAGTGTAATAACATGACAAAGATTTCAAAAGAATCTTTTTCGTGCTGAGAATCTACGTTGTCGTGTAGCAGCAAAAATAGCACAGTAAGTATATGCAAGCAAGGCCAAACTGCTAAGACACTCTAGAAATATTCCTTCAGATTAAATCTTCATTTTAGCTTATGTGACTTCTCCAAAATGTCTTATTCTTCAGAGAAGAGAAGTAAAAAGCAGACACAAAGACAGGCACGAAAAGCGACTACACAAATAAGATCATCGTAATGCATTCCGAGCTTCTAAGAAGGATCGTTCCATTCATGTTAAACTAACGTAGTTTTTCCTCCACTCCTCATCGTATTCTAGTAAAAACAAAAAAAAAAGTGACGTAATACACGAACGAGCGCTGTATGATATTGAGTAGAATGCAAATGCTTGTTGACTCACTACATTAACATGCTGTATGCGTAGGCGACAGTGTATGCCCAATTTATATTGACCCTTCGCTGTGGCGCTGCTAGCAAAGGGACTTTTTATAATCCTGAACTATTAACCTTAGTTCTCTACTTTGCCGGGGGTCACGTTAAACTGGCCGTTGGCTACGAAGCCTTACCACGGTTCAAATAATATTTTACCATTACAAACTCCTTTTATTTGTTGCATTACGAATTACTCGCTTGTTTCTCGTTGAATTATTGGCAGTTATCTTTATTTGTAAGACTCAGTTGGTGCCGATGTCGAATGGACATTCCACGATGTAATTTATTGCAGGGTCTGTCAGAGATAAAATCCTTCTTGGTCAAGGTTTGGTTTATAAAACTATGGTTTATTATCGTATGCAAAGTTGCTTGGAGAAGAGCATGGAATGCAATGCTTGACTACCGATCTATACAAAGCTCTTTGTTTAATTTTATTTTTATCTGCTGAAGTAAAAATTACACGAGCACAGATGTGTACAGTACACCCACATTTCGACAGTTAGGTATGTTAAGTTTCATTTTATTGGGGATAACCCTATTACCATGAAATGTATTGTTAACAATGTAAAATAAATGCATAGCAAATATTTCAATACAACTAAAAATAAAAGAAAACTTTTAGAAGTCGGTGACTTTTGTTTGTTTGATTTAGTTTTTTTGTCACCGACTTTTGAAGCTAACGTTATTTTTCACTTTTTTGTGTTTTTGAAGTCGGTTTTATTTTTTGCAAAGATTTTTTATTTAGTAAGTCTTGCTGGCTGACAAATGGAACTAGCCCTGATGTAGTTATCGCTAATTGAACTTTTAGCACAAGACTCATTATTTTTATCGCTACAAAATACAGAAAGTTACATTACGATTACGACCCGCATGCAACGATAAATTCATTCGGTTACATTGTTGTTCACATTAAGAGCCGACATTTTATGCGTTGATGTAAAATGTTGCGTTGAATGACTTTATATCCGAAGAAACAAAACTTACTTTAAGTTTCATGTCGCGTGAACTTTGTTGTATAATGTGTGTAAGAAGACTCTTAACGAAGCCGAAAGGCACGTGTTGTCCACGTCATTGCGATCGTTTTTTTTTTGTTCTGGACCATACCTGGGAACCTTCTAGTTACGGCGATATTGGAGGTCATAGTTTTATGTTTTACACACGTTTTCAATGTTATAACTTTACATTAAATTAAATACTTCCATGATCCCCGTACTATTCAATACATTCATCAGCACAATGTTTTGAGTGCGTTACATTGAGCCCTACCATAAACCGTCATTTTGAACCCAAAAAAGTAGTTTCATAATAATAATTTTTGCCTAGCGTCACTTAGTTTGATATACAGACTGCTTGGTCCGTGTACACCTTGTAAAGTTCTTCAAACGAAGGCAGCCAAGAGTCTGATGTTCACTCCAGACTCTTGGCTGGTTATCAGCAATAAGCTCTCCTCTGTTACACTGACCATATACAGTGTCTTCTGCAAGTCCTTCGGAGAATGAAGGCTTGAGATCAACGATTTAAATCATTAGATGTGCCTCCATCGCACCTAAAGAGATTAGACTTACTAACAACTCCCGAATTCAACGATGGATACGATTTTCGTTATGAGTGAGCAAAACATTACTTTTAAATCAACAAAACAGAAACATTACCATATTTTGAGGTAGTAAGGGGAATCTCACGTTTGTAATCTTTGAGGTAGGATCCGTGGGTTACCGAAATTACAGTATTTTACACACATATAATATAAAATACATATACGCATCCCATAATCATTTTATTCACATCTGCATACCCAGAATGTAGTGGAACCGGTCTCTCGTAAAAACACGAATAAACAGACTTTTATCAGTCGCATCTGTTTCGTAGTTGGATGCATAAAAACGGAGCTAAACTAAAGGTTTTATACGGCTATTCACATTTACTGCTTCGCTAAAAGGAAGGTAAAATATTACACTTTTTGTGTTATCACTACAATGTGCTTTTACCATAAATTTTAGGGTTCGAAGCGGTAATTATACATTGATATGACCTGATAATAATAAATATCAATGTCACTTCGCGTGTGTATGCACACGACTTGCCGATTCCGCGCGAATCCAAATGAGTATCAACTTAAATAAAATCGGTCACAAACATTATTTTAATCAACAAACTGATAGTAGAGCGATAGTTACAAAAATGACACAAAATAAAGACCCTGTTTAGACTGAATTCAAACAAAAAGAAATGTTTTCGTCAAACATTCTAAAGGTGCTCCCTCACCGAGAGCATTCGCCTGTAATGTAACAGTTCAGATTCACTTGTTTCCATACAAAATCGAATCTTGAACTGTTACATTACAGGCGAATGCTCGCGGTGAGGGAGCACCATAAGATCACGTTATGAATCAGCATGGATAAATATCCGATAATTATCATGACAATTATCACCTCAACTAAGCTGGTCCTTTGGTTCTTAACTTGTTTCATAATTATCAGGATCATGGTCCTTGCATCCGCAATGAGTAATGACCACCAACCACAAAGAAACTACTTATTATATGATAAAGATGAAATCTAGTAGCACATTTATAAAATTAACAAGGAAAGTGCAGATAGATACCAGTTACATATGATACATACATTTTCAAGGCAAACAGGCAGTACACGTAACGAGACAAGTCGAAGAAAGCCACAAGTCTCTCCGTGCCAAGAATTCTAGTAATCACTGATTGGTTGTAATCTTACTTTATAGACCAGAAAATAAGGAACACGTAATCGTTAGCTTTTAGCTGAACTCCTAATAGCTGGGCGTTTCGTATTAAATAAACAAAACTGAGACGAATTGTCAGCCATAACACAAACATCAACGCATTAAAACACTTGATCAAATAAAGATGAACACTGCTTACCACCTGTAGTCGCTACACGAGGTGGATGGGAAACCGACGCAATCGTATACATAATTCTGAACCCCCCACATTTTTAATAATCGCGAAAAATTACTATGTGGTTCAGAATATTGTACTGAATATTTGGTAACCGTTTTAGCGGCGGCGTCGGTGTCCCTTCCACCTCCTGTTTATTATTCCCTTTTATTTTTATTTTTTTTATCGTGGTAAAATCATCAAATGAGTCCTGCCACCCAGGGCAGAGCGGGAGGGACTGTCAGACTTGTACTGACTAAAATCCACGGTGTCCTTCAGTAGCCCTTTATGTTCCAGGGTCACGGTAATTCTATAAGTCCCGCGACCCCGGCAGGCTTTGGCCCTCTAGAGGGGGGCCCCGTCATTATGCTTACACTCTTTGAGGCGCGCGTGGAACACAGCGCGCCGTCGACCCGGGCATGGTCCATGGTCGGACAGCGAGTCGCCCATTACTCGCCGCCCGTTTGAGTTATTTTCAGAATCGGTTAAAAATATTATCAAAATATATGTAGGACCTTTGTCATGAACTTTAAATGTTCTTTCAAGCTGAACATGAAGTTGTAACTTTGTGAGGAGGGCGAAGCGAAGGGAGTGTGTATTCCCTCACTCCTTGCTAACCCATGGTATATCCCAAAAGGGTATTTATGCAACATTGTTTCATAACTTATACTGTCACTTACGGGATATCTTCCCTGGTTGTCAGTCATGGAAGATATCCCGTAAGTGACAGTATAAGTTTAGTTGTAAACCGTGAAAGCTTAAAACAGTGATTGTTTCAAAAAACGTATATTATCACCCATACTGAGGGTAATGTGAGGATTAATGAACGAGAGAGAAAGGTATGAGAGACCATAACATTAACCAAGCCGTTTGTCCTAACTACTAAATCAAATATTTAAGTGCAATAGGCAACCTAGATCTTCAAAACGAGGCTCGAATTGTTTCCTCGTCCGCATTCAGCCCACGTCGGTCCCCGAGGCATCAACCATTGAACTGTTCCTCAACCCAGCTCACGCGCCTCGCCATATCATCACGCCTTCAGAAACGGAGCTAACTGTAAACCGGCCAGCAATGCGAAAAGGACTCTGTTTGTTGGAAGTAGGTTGATTATTGAGGTTACTGTAGGTTTATCTGCTTCCGATTTAAATGATATTGTTTGATTTTCGTGTCCTTTTGGATAGCAGGTGTGAAACGTCGTTTTTTAAACAATAGAAATGAAATAGTGACGTTCTCAGACTTGATTCCTTTACGGGTTCACAAATTGTCAGCACGGACAATTTGTGAACCTGCTGCCGACACCGTACCCTCTTCTCGTCTTTATCGTGTGGTTAGTGCCTAACCTGGTGTCTGAGAAAATGGATGACACTTAGCATATATTTTCCCATACTAATATGACCATATAATTATGATAACTTTGATTACCAAACCATGGTCAAATTATTGATAATACTTGCTTTACTGAATCCATTCTTTCTTTATCGTGTGGTAAGTGCCTACCCTGGTCGTGCCTAACGTGGTGTCAGAGTTTTTATGCCGCCAATGGGCCTCAGACTTGGCTTTACACACCGTGAAGAAATATCTCTCAGCAATGCTGGTTTCCTCACGATGTTTTCCTTTACCGAATCTAGTGACAATTATACAAAACGCACATGAATCTGAAAGATCAGAGGTGTGTGCCTTGGGTTCGAACTCGAGACCTATGACTTGGCAGTCCGTCGGTCACACCACTAGGCTATCACTATTCTAACACTAACAAAATACTCTGTAAACTAATTTTAAGAGATATTCGTGTCCAGTACTGCGTCCCGAACTTGTCCATATCGGTTTAACGAAATCGTTTATTAAAGAGTTTCATCGTTTTTTTAAACGTTTTAATATTTGATTCTAGTGATAAAAATACTCGTATTTACTTACGGTAAGAAATCATTTCCTCCGGAATACTACTGATTGGTTCTCCTTTCAGGTATTGTCATTTGTTACTCGACTGTTTCAGTCTACCTCAGCTCATATCGAACAAACAATCGAATATCATTCCGTAGGTACATGTTTACAGTTACATAAGCCGTCGAGATTGCTTCGATAACTGTTAATTCATAACTCCTTATTGTATAACCACCAAGTTTCTTGAGTGATATAAATATCAGGTCCATTCTTCTGATAAGTTCAAAAAAATATGTTAGGTCCAAAACTGTCTTCGCCTTTTAATTTTTTTTGTTACGTCAAGAAATGCCAAATGCCTTGAGTATTCACATTGGCATAAAGGGTGTAAATAGACCCTTAACATCACTGAAAGGCATTTGTTCTCCGCGTCTTTGCGATAATTTTTTTGTTCTAGACCATACCTGGGAACCTTCTAGTTACGGAGATATTGGGAGTCAAAGTTCCAACTTTCTCACAAGTTTTGTTTTAAATCCATGTTTTTAATGTAAGATTTTTACTTTACACACCTCCACGACCCCCGTACTATTCAATCCACCCATCAGCACAATGCTTTGAGTGCTTTCCATCGAGTCCTACCGTAAAACGTGATTTTTTACCCCAAAAAAAAAAGTCGATTCCTAGCAATAATTTTTGCGTAGTTACTTAGTTTGATGAACAGAATGCTTGAATCAAATCAAATCAAATCAAAATATTTTATTTCACATAGGCCTCGATGGGCACTTATAAAACGTCGACAAAAAGGTGCACGGTTCGGGTTGGTCGTTTCCTATGGAGAAGAACCGGCAAGAAACTCCATGGTTACTCTTTTCAAATCATTTGGTGTTACAGTATTATGGATACAGCATTTGTACTTAAGTATGGGGGGACAGCGTAGGCCCGACAATAAGTCGTTGCTTACTACACAAAAAATGTAGAACAAAATAAAAAGTTAACAAAAGTTAACAAGCAGCTGGGAATCTACAAAGCCTACAATGTCCACACATTCACAAACAATCGATAAAAAGAATCTATACAAAGGTAAGAAAATATTGTAAAATACTAAATTAAACAAGTGACACAAATACTGTTATCAGTGCTGTAACTATTTTGAGGAAAAGATATAAATGATTTGAAAATTACTGTAAAATCTGATTCAAAAGAAGAGAAAAAAAATTGAGAATAGTTAGAGACATCCACATATTTGTGCCGTTTATGAGCTACCAGGGAGCTACCTTGGTTGACGGATATGTGACGGGTCTGTTTACACCCTGTATAGGCACACTATTTAGTAACCGATGATGCTCAATTCGAAGACAGACGAACCCACCTTTGGCCCGTCTGGTGGATTATAGCCCACTCCTTCGCGGAGAGGGTCTGCGACCCAGCAAAGGGCTCGTTATAGGCTGAATACGCTATGGGTTGCTAACATGGCTAAATAATAACAGGCGCACGAGTCATTCTTCAAGGTTAAGCCGCGCTTGCCAAGGTCTGTAGGTTGGTGACCATCATTACATACCGAGTATTCTCCATGCCTCCGAAAGCACGCCAAGCCGTTGGTCCCGGCTGTCATTTGTAGATCTTTGATAGTCGTTTCAAGTAGAAGTGGCCAAAAGTCTGACAACCAGTCTTACCAAGGGTATCGGTAACCCAGTACTAACTGGATTATGGAGGTCAGATTGGCAGTCGCTCCATCTAAAATACTGGTATTCAGCTGCATCCGGTTAGACCGGAAGTCGACCCCAATAAAGGCGAGGCAGATGATGAAGCTAAAGCTGTAAATAATAATCAGGAAAACGTTTCTTCGTGACAAAATCAAAATCAAAATCAAAGCATTTGTTTCAAATAGGCCAGTTACAGGCACTTTTGAATTGTCGAAAAAAAAGACATAAGCAAATGATTATTCTTTTCCTCAAAATATATACAAACCTTTTAACATTAAATGTAAAGGGGGTAAGGGTTTTTAGCTTAAGTTTACTAACATAGTTAACATAGTTGTAAGGAAATATTGTTACTAACATTGTGAGTCCTGTTACTTGCGGATTAAATATAAATAAAGTATTAGTAGTAGTTTACAGTATAAGTTTAGTTGTAAACCGTGAAAGCTTAAAACAGTGATTGTTTCAAAAAAACGTATATTCACCCATACTGAGGGTAATGTGAGGATTAATGAACGAGAGAGAAAGGTATGAGAGACCATAACATTAACCAAGCCGTTTGTCCTGACTACTAAATGAAATATTTGAGTGCAATAGGCAACCTAGATCTTCAAAACGAGGCTCGAATTGTTTCCTCGTCCGCATTCAGCCCACGTCGGTCCCCGAGGCATCAACCATTGAACTGTTCCTCAACCCAGCTCACGCGCCTCGCCATATCATCACGCCTTCAGAAACGGAGCTAACTGTAAACCGGCCAGCAATGCGAAAAGGACTCTGTTTGTTGGAAGTAGGTTGATTATTGAGGTTACTGTAGGTTTATCTGCTTCCGATTTAAATGATATTGTTTGATTTTCGTGTCCTTTTGGATAGCAGGTGTGAAACGTCGTTTTTTAAACAATAGAAATGAAATAGTGACGTTCTCAGACTTGATTCCTTTACGGGTTCACAAATTGTCAGCACGGACAATTTGTGAACCTGCTGCCGACACCGTACCCTCTTCTCGTCTTTATCGTGTGGTTAGTGCCTAACCTGGTGTCTGAGAAAATGGATGACACTTAGCATATATTTTCCCATACTAATATGACCATATAATTATGATAACTTTGATTACCAAACCATGGTCAAATTATTGATAATACTTGCTTTACTGAATCCATTCTTTCTTTATCGTGTGGTAAGTGCCTACCCTGGTCGTGCCTAACGTGGTGTCAGAGTTTTTATGCCGCCAATGGGCCTCTGACTTGGCTTTACACACCGTGAAGAAATATCTCTCAGGTATGCTGGTTTCCTCACGATGTTTTTCTTTACCGAATCTAGTGACAATTATACAAAACGCACATGAATCTGAAAAATCAGAGGTGCGTGCCTTGGGATCGAACTCGAGACCTATGACTTGGCAGTCCGACGGTCACACCATTAGGCTATCACTATTCTAACACTAACAAAATACTCTGTAAACCAATTTTTAAGCGATGTTCGTGTCCAGAACTGCGTCCCGAACTTGTCCATATCGGTTTAACGAAATCGTTTATTAAAGAGTTTCATCGTTTTTTTAAACGTTTTAATATTTGATTCTAGTGATAAAAATACTCGTATTTACTTACGGTAAGAAATCATTTCCTCCGGAATACTACTGATTGGTTCTCGTTTCGGGTATTGTCATTAGTGACTCGCCCTGTTTCAGTCTACCTCAGCTCATCTCACGATATCCCACCAAGGGGGGAGGGGGGTCGAAAAATCACCTCACGTAATTAATGGACGCCCCCTAACAAAAGCATCTCCTTGCTTAAAAGGTGATGTCGAAATCATGTGTGTTACAACTTTATGTAATTGAAATAAACATATTTGATCTTCCCCTCGGACCGCGGTAGTGAACAGTCGTGTGCCACATCGTTTTGCACCATTTTAATCAGCAAATAAAATAAAAGTTATAAATTATAATCGCAGTGGAGTACTAGGAGCTCACGTCAGTAAGGAGCTGTGGAGTGGTAAAACGTACATCTTGCGCCGTGCGCAATAAGGACAGCAACAAGGTGAGAAATATTGATATCTCACTCACTTCATGTGCTTACGCTAACCGGTCGCCTGATCCCACGTTCACTACCTAAACTGCGGACCTAAGAATATTAAGAACATGTCGTTTCATAGGTCTCCTCCTGGGAACAATGTTCAACTTGTGCAGTCAGAAAATGACTTATGCAATCTTAATCCAGATAGTCCCGTTAGTTATACGGGGAGGGCACAGAAGCGTATCCGCATTGACGGTCAAGAACAATCTGGTTATGAAGTTCTTAAAGACGAACTATCCGCCATGCTCACCACTATGTTAGCCACTTGGAAGAAGGACCAGGATATAATTCTCAACAAACTGCTCAATGATTTGAGTGAGCTCAAATCTCAAAACTCAAGCATTAAATCAACTAACGACGCATTGGAAAAATCACTACAGTTCATGTCAACGCAATATGAAGAAATAAAGCAAAAACTGGTCGACATGGAACGCGAACGAAAAGAAAACTTTAATTATGTAACCACCTTAGAAAACACCATCAACGAGTTGCAAAAAAGAGCCAAGTTCACAGTTATCGAGTTCAAAAACTTAACTTCGCCACTAGAACAGACAAAGTCCGAGTCACAACAAGACCTTTGCGAACTTGTTAAAAGAACTTGTAACGCGGTTAAAACCCAAATACAGACATCTGACATAAAAGATATTTACAGGATTAAAACCAAAACTGGCGTATCTACCATTGTAACCGAGCTATCCTCAGTTCTAACCAAAAATAGGATCCTAAATG